>JALJVW010000001.1:1550000-2252500 GCA_024865655.1 Emberiza elegans
TACGAGAGAAATGCAAAGAAATCATACTGACATATTAGGACAATACTGGCATCCAGTGGATTTTAAAAGCTGCCATGCTTGGGGGCTTTTTGTGATATTTTTGTTATTTGTTTGATTGGTTTGGTTTGCTCTATTTTTTTCTGTAAAGAAGGGTTCCCTTTTGAAACTGATGTTTGGAGCATCACCCACATTTTGTCAACTAGGACCACGTAAAGACTGTGATTTATTTCTAAAGAAAAATTGAGAAAGTATTGTTTCTACTCTTCCTAATTCAGTTTTTGAACTCAATAAAGTCATTTGTTGCAGCAAGAAATAAGAAGATACAGGAGCATTTCAGTCCAGTAGAGTGTATGCTCTCCTAAGAGCTAGGCAGCAGAGGCCTTCAAATCCTGCTGGTTCTGTCCAGCTCCCCATATCAGGGGATATCATCAGGGTTTCTGCAGTAGACTCCTTCATGTTACAAGAAGCAATACAAAGCCTACCTCTCCTCAAATAAAGGAGCAGCCAAAAGAATAAGAAAATTATATCTTATGAGGGAACTAAGAGGAATGTGAGAGAAAGAGAAAGGAACAGTCTGTGAAGGTCCTTGTCTATGAAGGACTTAAAAGCAAACAGCTGCAACTGTCAGGCAGGGAACACAGCTGGGCAAACTGCGTGGCATTTGAGAAGAAATCCAGGAGTCAGTAGAATAGTTTATGGACAAGAAAACACTCTTGGAGAAACTTGCTAGCAAAAGTAACTCTGAAAAAGAGCTTTCCTTTTGTCTACATCAAATGTAGGTTGAGCAGTCTTGGGCACACACACACACACACACACTTCACAGAAGACTGAACTTCCTCTGCTGTCTCTGCTGCCACTGTCACCTGGGACTGTGGGAAAGCAGCTCATTCAAGGGGATGCTTTGCCCTCTCTGGTATTGTGGGCAGCTGAAGTGGCACTGGGTTTCATGATAGGGACTTTTCCATCCAAGCACAGCATCATCTTTTGGTTGCTACAGACCTAAGCAAGGCTTCACCAATTAACAGTGTGATTGTACAAGCTTCTGCAGACCATTACCAGCATAATGGGTTTCTGCTGTAAATTTCTTTTGGTTTATTTTTAACAATTTTGCCCCCAAATTCTGGCTTTTTAGATATCTATCTCAAAGTAAACTCCAAACCATGCATTGGCTTGAAATTGCCATCCCTCAATATATTTATGTTTATTCACAAATGTAAACATATATTTCACTCAACTGGGATTTTTACTGAAATGTAATTAAATTTGCAAAACTCACTAAAAAGAAACACTGTACAAACATTGTACATTTCACTGATGTTCCTGTCTTAACAACAGTTGTCAAATTCTAAAATACTTTTTTCATACAGCAAACCAGTATTTCTTTCCACATTTCACCCGTTTTCAGGATTATAATTCCGCTATAGTCAATACCATTCAGGCATGAGACCAGATGTCTTCATGTTTACAATACATTATTTTGGCACAGCTTGCCAGTACAGAGTCAGTGGAAAATCTGATAAGGAATGCTTTTGTGCCTGGTGCCTTTGTCAGCTCAGGCCATTTGACACCTCATAGTTTTAAATTAGGAACCCAATGGTCCATTCTGGTCACTATATCCTAATAGACTGTCTAACTCACATGCTAATTTAGCTTCTATCTCTCACTCCTTTTATTATCTTGATCTATTCACAGAATAGATCAAGAAAAGATCTCTGAGATCACTGAGTTCAGTTCTTAATCTAACTCTGCCATCTACTCCACTAAATCCCCAAATGCTACATCTACCTGTCTATTACAAACTTCCAGGGATGGTGACTGAACCAATTCCTTGTTCCAAGCCTGTTCCAGTATTTGACTACCCTTTCAGTGAAGCAACTTTCCCTAATATTCAATGTAAACCTCCCCTGATAAAGCTTGAGGACATTTCCTGTTGCCATGTCACTTTTTACCAGGGAGAAGAGCCTGACCCCCACCTCACTACAGTCTCCTTTCAGGCAGCTGTAGAGGGCTGTAAGGTTTCTCTTGAGCCTCTTTTCTCCCTCTGTCCATGACCAGCTCCCTCAGCTGGTCCTCATCAGACTGTGCTCCAGACCTTTCACCAGCTCCATTGTGTTTGTCTGGACTCATTCAAGGACTTTCTCATAGTCAGGGGCCCAGAACAGGACACAGAACTCAAGGCGTGGCCTCACCAGTGCTGAGTATAGGGGGACAATCACTGCCCTGGTCCTGCTGGCCACACTATTGCTGGTACAGGCCAGGATGCCACTGGCCTTCTTGGCCACACTGCTGGCTCATGTTCAGCCATTGTTGACTAACACTTCCAGACCCTTCACCTCTGGGCTGATTTCCAGCACTTCCCTCCCCAGCCTGGAACTCTGCAGGGGTTGTTGTGACCCAAGTGCAGGATCTGGCACTTGGCCTTGTTTAACCTCATACAATTGGCTTTGGCCAATCAATTCAGGCTGTCCAGATCCCTCCAGCAGATCGGCTTGGTGTCATCTGCAAATTTACCGATAGCGCACTCAATCCCCTCATCCTGATCACTGATAGAGATATTAAACAGGACTGGACCCGATACTGACCCCCAGGGAACACTACTAGTGACTGTTCTCCAACAGGATTTAACTGCATTCACCACAATGAAGTTGTGGTGGGCTGAGCTACCCAGCCAGTTTTTTAACCAGTGCAGATTATACCTGTCCTAATCATGATCAGGCAGTTTCTCCAGAAGAATGCTCTGGGAGACAGTGTCAAAGGCTTTACTAAACAAAAAAAACCATCCACAGCCTTTCTCTCATTTTCAAAATAGGTCACTCTATCACAGAAGGACATCAGATTCATTGAGCAGGACCTGCCTTTCCTAAACCCATGATGGCACCCAGGTTAAACTACTTCATGACCTTCCCCAGCACTGAGGTCAGGTTGACAAGACTGTAGTTTTTCAGATCCTCCTTCCAATCCTTCTAACAATTTGCATCACACTGGACAACCTCTGGTTATCTGGGACCTCCCTTGTTAGCCAGGACTGCTGGAAAATGATTGAAAGAGGCTTGGTGAATTCTTGTGCCAACTCCAACAGAACCTAATTGTGTTAGTTTAATCAGGTCCTTAATAAAATGGTTTAATTGCTATGTTGCCTTCACTTTTGCAGGGACACAAGGCTGGATAGCAGCACAGGAAGAACAATAATATCTTCACGTGGGTAAAGGAAAAGCACTGCCAGAAACTTCCCGAAATCAGACTGAGTGCAATTCTGGATGACAGGTGAGTATGACACTACAGCCTGACCCTCACTAAATTCTACATTTCAGTCCTTCAGAGGTGAGAAGGAGCCACAGCTCATGCTCAGCATGGGCTTTAATAAGGCTTCTAGTAACTGGAATCCTGGAGAGACCTTGAGGACCATTATCTCATTGTCTGATTGAGCAGGCATCTGCTGTTTTCACACCTTCTTATACAGTTACGTATAGCTTCATTATCCTTCCTTACTTCCTCCAAATGAGTTTTGCAATCAATTCAAAATGACATAACACTGATAGGCAAAGAAAAATCCCTGAGCTTAGAGGGAAAAGAAACATGAATGGGGCTGGGAAAACTAGATTTTAACATGACCGGCTTAGTGCCTCAAGTGGATCTGGTAATTATTAATGTAGAAGTTTGTTTCTTAGATCCAAAAATTTAAATACAGTTTTGTTTTATATACTTGTATTTATTACAAAAGCTCAGAAAGGTCTTTTGTTAGAAAGATTTGGGTTAGAAAAAGGGTTCAAGAAACCAGGTTTTTCTCCAAGGGAACACATCTTACTTTAAGATTGCTTCAATTGGTTAAGCATTTTGCTAATAAAGCTGCAGTTGTGGGTTTGATCTCTGTATAGGCCATTCCCTTAGGAGCTGGACTTGATGACTCTCGTGGATCCCTCCCAAGTCAGACTCTTCCATGACTCCACTTTGCCTCAGGAAATGGCCATGCCCCACACAAGTCTATCAGTTCAAGAAATCCCTTTTCTCCCTGGTAAACAGTATAGAAAGGAAGAGGAAGCAATGGACCTACTGCAGAAGAATGGACATATAAATTTGTATGCACACATATAAAATACAGGACGATGTGTGACAACGCTATGATGTCTGTAAAATTCTACTTGCTGGAGCTCATGCTATCAAACCTAACACACCGCTTAGTGTGACAGCTGTCAAGAGAAAGTCACTGTATTTACCAGGTTTAGCTGTGGGGATTTCTTAAAGCAGACTGGCATGTATGAATCAAACAACTGTTGAAATTTAAGTCTCCATGGACACATGCGTATCTAATGCATGTAGGGAGTGAAGACATTTTCTGGACATCATTGACAGACCAACTGAACATGAAACCTTAACTTTCTGAAAAGCCTTTGGAATAGATTCAAAGCAGCATCTTAGAGATACTTTTGCCCTGTGACTTCTATGGCAACAGGCTGTATCTTGCCGAGCACAGCAGGAACTGAAATCTGACATTATCTAACAGCTATTTATTAGCCCATATAAAATGAACTGATGTGGTTAACTTGATCTACACAGACCTATAGTCAAGAAAACTGGAATACCTTTTAAATACAGCACAGGTGACCAGCAAATGCTGTAATTCTGTGCTGGAGTGCAGTCGTGGGTCAATATCTACCTAAGAAATGTATTTTAGTGTTCTGCTGAATGATTTCTGGAATATGGTGTCCACTATTAATTTTCACATTTTTGAGAGTGAAAAATCAGTTCAGCTAAAGGAAATTCAGCTGAAATTCACATGTTTATGAATGACATTCTCAGAAGCTATTGTCACTTACTTTAATCTTATAAATTGTATAATAAACTCTTTCGTACTAAGTTTAGTCACACTTAGAGCTGCTGCACTTTATTCCAACAGCATATCCTAAAATACAGAAATTATATATTTCTCAATAGTTTCTTTCTCTTTTCTCTAGTCAGACAGCACACACTCTATATTTCAGGTGTGTTAGCTGACTTCCAAGGAGAAGCCTGGTAATGTATATTCTTTATATTTTACATTCTTCTTTCATCTCTAATGACCAGGGTTAAGCAAGAGAATCAACATTATAAGATAGACAATGAAATATTTGCTTCAACCTGGCATAGAGAGTTTCTTAACATTGTTTTCCTGGGATTAATACTGTTTATCTTTTAAGTGTAATACAAGGAGTACTATATGCTTCTGTACCTAAAATTACTCTTATTAGTCACATCTCTGAAGTTACATAACAACTGAGACTGTGTTTTACTGAGCAATTTACTGAGCAATTCTGTGTAATAAAATTCAAGCAATGCTGAAGGACCATAAAGTCAGAAACCATTTGCTGAGTGGATGGCTAATAGAAAAATGGCAGCTACATTTCCATAGCTGCTGAGGTCGCTCCCCTTCTTTGATAATCATCTGCTTTTCCAAGATGTTCATGGACTTTATACCAGTTACCAGCAAATAAGAAAAAGGCTGTTTTCTTGGTACTTGTCTGACCATAATTCTACATTTCTCAGTGCACAGATATTTAGCCTGCAACTTAGAAATTCCTAGGATTTTAAGCATAGTATCTGTATAGTACTGAAAACAGAATATAAGAATATGAGGATTGTGCATTGAGAACAGACCACTAAAGTTAGGTCTGGTTAAATATTCTCCAGTTTCAGAAAAACTCTACAGTTCCATGTTGACCCCCTTCAATAGTTACTTTCCACGGATTTTACTTGTATCACACAACAGCAGGAGATATCCAGCCATGATTTACAGGCTTCCAGGAGCTCTCCTGGCTGCCAAGACCTTTCAGAGATGACTGTGAGCAGCCACTGCTAGGTGACTAGCTCTCTCAGCACTCATAGATACCTCCCATCAGGAGCCCCGGACTTACACATGTCAATGTATAGATGTCCTCTAATCCAATTCTCATTGACCAAGGGAAAAACTTCCTTCCAATGTTTCTGTACCCTGGTCTCCTGGGTTGGAGATTCTTAAGGGCTGCTCTTGTCAGTCAAAACCGATGCAAAGACGGCATTCAGTAACTCTGCCTTCTCTGCTTCCTCTTGCTTAGTACCATGTCTGTCATTATCGTTTGCTTTCTTCTTGTTATTTATACATTTGAAAACCATTCATTATATATTAAAGAACATTTCAATAATGTTATTCTGAGCATTATTATGAAAATATAATACCGAAAATATAGCTCCAACACTTACGGGTGATAAGCTTTTTTACATTCCCTGCTTAGCAATTTGTCCTCACAAGAGCAACAGCCCCAGTCTAAGCAAACCATATTCCCAGAGCAGTCTGGCTCACCAAGAGGACAGCAACAGAACACCAAAGCAACGGAACACCCAGGGAGGTTTAGGAATTGTCTTTGAGATCCTTGCTTTACTGAGCAATTCTTTCTCTTCTTTGGGACATTTCTCTGGAAAAAGGCCAGGAAAATAGAGAGCCAAAGAACTTCCTAATGGGTTTTTGTAGAAAAATATACATTTGTAAAAGTACTGGATAAAAGACAGGGATGTTATTGTCATGTTGTGTTACTCCATTCGGCAACACCATCTGGAATAACTTACTGTATGTTTGGTACTGGACCTATATTTGTTTTCGATGAAGTATATGTTCCTTATTTAGTATATGTTCCAATTTAGTTTAGTCTACTGAAACTGCTGCAGTTTAAATTTACAAAAATTCCATAAAAAAGGAGAACTTCTAAACCATTACCTCTGTTTTTTAGTTTGTGGGGTTTGGTTTTTTTGTTTGTTTTGGTTTTTTTGGTTGGTTGGTTTTTTTGTTTGAGGAACTTTTACTACATAATAACCAGTTTGCATTTGGGTCATGTAAGCCCCCTCAGCTTGTCTTTCAACAAAGTGAGCAAACAAGGAAAATGAAGGTAAAATGAATCACTTCCATCAGACATGGCCTACATAAGCAACCTAATTTGAGTACAGAGTTCTCATGGTGTGAATTATGTTGCAAAGCACAAAGAAACTGAGGAAATCGGGGTTTTTACAGTTAGCCTTGATCCCCTAGGATTGCGAACAGCTTTCACCAGTGGGGATGGTTTCCACGAGGATTGCAGAACTGGCCACCTTGGGCAGGTTCCTGAGCACATCTACAAGCCAAACCTGGCACAACCTGAGCTTTGTGATTCCCTTTTCCTCTCTGCAGCTCACACAGCCCTGTACAAACTGAGGCAATCAGCACTTCTCTGCTCTACATGGTAGGTAGGGAAGAGGCCTCAGCAGCTGTTAGGACACACTGATAAAAGTGCAAGGGGAGGGCTAGATGGGGGACAGCTGCAGGCAAGACAGCCTGACAGCCGGAACTTCCCAAACGGGCAAGTGCTGCCCTGGTGAGGAGACCATCAGGGGGACGAGAGCGGAGCGCCTGTGTCGGGGAGCCCTCGGCCCTGCCCCGCCCGCCGCCATCTTCCCGCGTCCCCTCAGGCCGCCATCTTGCCCCGCGGCGCGGCGGGCGGTGCGCGGGCGCGGGGCGCCCCCTGGCGGCTCGCGCGGGACAGAGCGCGGGAAGCGGCGGGAGCGCCCTGAGGGGAGCGCAGGGAGAGGCCGCAAATCTGCGGTAAATATAAATACAGCCTTGCTGGGGTTTGTGGTGGCTGCGTGTTAGGTTTTTACTGAAATAAATGTAGTATCTGAAGAAAGAAGGAGGAAACATCGCCTATGATTATAGATGATTTTAAATTAAGTATTTTATAACAAACAATAGGCTTTTTAGTTTGTACTTAGCAGATGGCTGTTGCAAATTTCTGTGAGCACCATTTACACCAGCACCCCTGGAAACAGAGCATTAACTCCCGAGTTCTGGCTCCCATATCGCACGTAGCTCCAGTTGTTTGGATTGGAGTATTTCAGTTGTCATTCTGTCAAAAAAAAAAAAAAAAATCCTGCAGAGGAAACCAAGAAACTAGTCCTGGAAATCAGATGATTGTTGCATGATTGGTACATGTTATGTTTGTTTAATTATTTTTTCATAAAAACACTCTAAATAATATTTGAGATAGTAGTAATTTTAATTAAATAATTTAGAAAATATATAAAGAAGGGATAATTTGGTTCTAATAATAGCGTATAAGCAAAGGTTAACTGCGGGGTACGGAGTGCAGGGTTTTTGGACTCGTGCTACTCTTTGTACAAAGTTGTTAAGTGAAGATTCTCTTTTTATATGCTATGTGTTAATACTATATTCTCTAGTTCTGGTTCGTCATCTGCTTATCTCTGCCTTTATAAACACTTTTACTGCGCATGTACTATCACTCAGTTCGGTGGTCGCACTAGTTTTTGGGGGTCGTCACTGATGAAGGTTTTTCTTTTTCTTCGATGTCTTTTAATTTACTTTTGGGTTACACATGCGCACTAAGCTAATATATCGTAAGCTAAAAACACATATCGCTGTATTTACATATCGAAGTAATAAATTTTTTATAATTAGTATTTTTCTGGGACTCAACCAGGTTTTTGTTCATTTTTAGCATCTGTATCTCTAGTTTTTTTTTCTTGTCTTTGTGAACATCTGTTGGGGGGGGGTAGAGCTCTTCTTCTCTCTCTCTTCTTTTGGTATTACAACTTTTAACTATTTCTATTATTCTCAAATAGTAATTCTTATATGGTAGGTCTTGTCTTTGTGAACATCTGCTGGAGTGGGGGGGGTGGAGTCTCTCTTCTCTCTCTTCTTTTAACATTACAACTTTTAACTATTTTACTTATTCTCAAATATTAATTACGGTACTAATATTAATTACTTTTTCAATTTTATCAGCACAAATCACTCTCTTCTTTTAACATTACAACTTTTAACTATTTTACTTATTCTCAAATATTAATTACGGTACTAATATTAATTACTTTTTCAATTTTATCAGCACGAATCATACTTATTTATCACAGTACAGAAAGCATTTCTGGATTTTTAAAATGTAATTGTTAGTCGTTCCCTGGAAATCCTGATGTACCAAGTAGCAAGTTCAACATTTTGAATATTTTTTTTTTCTTGTTATTTTTATTCTGAAAAGTAAGGAAATTGGTCTGCTTTGTTTTACTTTGTTTTGTCTTCTTAATTTTTTAATATCAAATTTTTGGTGGTGACACATCTCCTAATTTTGTTGGCTTGTGATGTGTTCTTCAAGCTGGCGCTGTCACTGAAAGAAAAAAGGCTGTGTGACAATGCATGTCATTCCCAGTTATTTAATCTGGTACTGTATCTCTAGGCAGCCCAGTGCTCTTAAGAATCTGTGGGCTGTTAAGAATTATGCGTATAGTTAACATTTGCATCATGGGTACTTTGAGGTACTCTAACAACCAATCTTGCAGGCATTGAGTAGATTAAAGAAGCAATTAATTATAAGAATTTTTTATACACTACTAGAGGTGTTTAAACGACTGGAGTTGGTTTGTTTATTTTAGTTAGATTTCTCTCATTAAAGTTTAAAAGAGCTGCGTTTACTGGAAAGAACTGCATTTGTATTTGGGTTTCTGTATGGTGATTTTTCTGTTTTAATCCTGAGATGTTTGGTGTCCCCAAAATATGTTATGCTTACTCTTCCTTCTCCAATATTTTGTATTTCTCAGTCCCTACAGAAGATGAAATTTATTTACTTATTGGCTAGTGTGGTTATGTGTAAAAATCCCACAAGGGATATGATTCTGTATCCACTTTTACCTATGTCTGATAGAACTGCATAAAATTTATGTTACGACTCCTGGTTTACATTTTTAAATGAAATGGTTTTTATCTCCCTGCCTGCAATGGCTTTATTGGCTATTGCTATTACAAACTTCCATGGAGGAGTTTTAGTTCCTTGCATTCTTCCAAATGACTAAATAAAAGTAACAAGGGACTAGAATAAGGTGCCATGTCAGTGAGGGCTGGAAGGGCTGTTGATTCAGAATACCAAGAAAGTTATTGGACTTCTGTTAATGAGACCAAAAGAGAAAATTTCCTATTAATTTTCAAGTGCTCAAGCTATGTGGAATTCCAATCTGTTTCAGCCACAAGCGTCGTGTTGCCCAAGGACTGAATTAATATTCTCACCAGGTCTCCTTGTGATCTGGTAAAGCAGGGAACAGAGCTTGCTCTTAATTCAGCACTGCTCACAGTATGTAATTTCTTCTTAAAAAGCAAGACCCATAATTGATATGAAATTACTAAGTTATACAACATCTGGAGCAAAGAGGACTCTTGGAAAATGTCTAGGACTGCAGCTTGAGCTCTTGTTGGGGAAAAAATGGTGTGTTTCACAGACACTAAAAACTGGCTTCTAAAAAGGAGTAAAAATAGATAAGAGCAAACTGTGTGCCATTGCTATATTACTATCTGTGCCATTAATACCCACCCTAACTGGAACCAGGAACACCTGATTTAAAATCAATATGGAGATTCCAGAAGTTGAAAGTTTTTCTAAGAATCTCTGGCATTTAAACTAATTTTTTAGAAAAGGAACAAAGGTATTGTACTGCATACTGGATTATATTTAATGCCAACTCACAACATCTGTCTATAAGCACACATGCACATATCTGTAAGGAGTCCTATTTTTTTATCCTTGCTCTATAGCATGAGTAATTCGTAATGTGTTGTTGCACATAGTTTCTAGAGAGTAAAATCAAGGGTCAAATACATAGTCATTTTTTACCATTAATGAGGATTTCTAACCTGAACATTTTCTTGCAAGACTTGCATTGAATACTAAAGTTTTTTTATTAATATTAAAAACTTCAGTGTGCAAAGATATTTTATAGTTATATAACATATCTCACCTTAGAACTGAGCAGCTAATGCAGCTCAGCATCAGTCAAACCTTTGTATTTTTTCCTAATATCTGGTTTATGATTTAGTCATTACCCTCTAGCCTTTCTTCAAAAATAGGAAAGTAAAAGGGCAAAGTTCAGCAAATTACAGTAACATAGAGCAGGTCTAGGACAGAGTGGGAACTGTTTCTCTGGTGGGCTGGCCAATAATATTATATTAGTATTATGCAGTCTGCATTTTCAAGTTGCAGAAAGTCTTGGATGTAGCCCACCAGACCATTTGCAATCTGTAATAATAAGGATACCGGTTACCTTTAGGTTTTCACTTGGAGCATTTTGGTTTCAGTCACACTGAGTCAGTGGTAACAGCCTCTGGATATGTTATTTCCCACCTCTCTGCTTATTTTCCCCAATGAGTTTTGGTCTGTTCATGTTTAGAGACTTCTCTTAGTTATAAACTGTGGCAGAGCCCTCAACTGATACTAGGATATAATAAGTTAGTTTATGTTAAATGTCTGCATAAGTGCAGTAAACTGCCTCCTTGGCATTGTTTCAGGAGGAATTGAGTAGAGCTGTACTACTATTACCAAACTATGCTTATTGAGAGGTGTAACATGCCATAAACAGTTTCAATAGCAGCCCAATTACTACCCTTTCCAAGTACTGTTGTTTTCTGTAATTAAGTGTGATGAGTCTGAGCTATTTGTTCTGGCTTTTTTTTTTTCTTTTTTTTCTTCTAGGACAAAGGGTTTCATCAGTTTGTTTTCACTCTGATGCCCTAGGAACTTCAAAGCAAATCATAAATGGTTACCACCTTCCTGCCTCATCTAGTTAGTGAAATTGCCCTCATTTTTTTAATGTACCCCAGCACTTCCTAGATCCCCTGTAAATTCACTTTCCATTAAGGAGAAAATCAGACACAAAATCCCTTCCACTAGTCTCCATCTCCTAAAACTCATTTTCCTAATTTCTGCAGAAAATAGCACTTAGAGAAGGTGCTGCTGACAATCTATTAAGCAGGTTAAGTCTCTCTTTTTCTTGCTCTTTTTTCCAGCTAAATGAAACAGTTTAAGAAGAATGTATGAGTGACATTCATGAAACCTGAGTGGAAAATGTAGGTGTTTTAAAAATATATTACCTATTTTTAAAGAAAAGGCTTTTGGGTTACAAAAACACTGCCAAGTGAATTTTTAGAAGTACTTTTAATCACATTTTGAAAGAGAGTGAAAAATGCTGAGAAGAAAATTTAGTTAATCCTGGCAATTGTGATAGGCTATATTTCCCCCATAATTTAGCAGAGTAATGAAGTTCAGCTATTAATAAAAACAGAATTTAGAAAGTCATTAAGTATTTGTAGTGGTATAGTGATGCATTTGGGACAACTCTGACAAAACTGATTAGCTCATGGAGTAGGAAAACAATTCTGAAGGTAGATGCTTGAAATATTTTTTTGTGCTGAATGCCTGATGTAGTCTAGGGAAGGAGAAATTCAGATAACAGTTCTGAAGCCAGCACTAGCTAAAGGCTTTTGAGCCTGGTGGGCCCAATAGAAGGTTCCAGTGCAAACTGAGATGTTTCATCATCTGATTTGTCTGAATCCTATAAATCTATTATAATACATTTTTTTCTTATAATTTATTCTTGATACCAGTTTTCTTTCATTCAACGCTGTGATGAAACCAGAATGAAAATATTGTTTCTAAAGAATTCACCTTCTTGGTGATGTTTCTTTTGTACAGCTCTAACTATGAGTATCGTTGCCTTTAACAGGTGGAACAGGTGTCATGATTTGCCACCAAGGCAGAATGGAGGTTCTATAGCAACAGTAAATGAATGTTACATATACAGAATTATGTTTGTGATCCCTGCCATACTAGGACTAAAGAAGTTAAATAAATGTATTCTTGAATTAACTAAAAATATTCATAGAAGAGCAACTTCTTGGCCAGTAAAAACACTACAAACAGACTATATTAAGAATGATTAAACTTAGCCTGGCTAAATTAAAGTTTTTGGACTTTAAAAAAAATCATTACTGAAAAGTTATAAAATTATGTTTGTAAAAATGTTGCATTACCAGAGTTTCCCACTATGATTAGTCATGCATGATCACTGTCATCTTTGTTCACAATTTTGAGTTTTCTCTTATGTATCAGGTAGAAACTTGTATTGCTCTTTTGCATTGCTTAAAACACATATAATACAGCTTGCTTGAATTCTGGCAGTTTGTGGGATAACTGAGACTTCTGTTGTATCAACATGTGTCTTTTTCACTATTTCTTGAAGTTCTCAGACAATATGCTTCTTTCTGCACACCCTAAAGAAAATGGGAGACTGCATTCACTACAGAAGGCAGACAGTAACAAATATTAGTGACCGTTCTCATGTAAGACAGAGATGATGTGCTTAATACCATTACAAGGTAAGTCAAGACATGCTTGGCTCCTGTAATTTTTCATTTCAAACATCTAATGAAGAGTAAATATGTGTGTGTATAAATATATGTCTCACAATTGTGAGTACCACTCCCCCATTCATTTCTAGGAATGAAGATTCATTCTTCCTTTAAGGTCCTTTTGTCCTTCTCAAATAAAGCAGACCAAACTGATGATTGACGCTCTTTATTTTGGGGGGCAATGAACTCTGCCTCTCTACCTTCTTCTTTGCTTGCCTATCAAGTGCCCTCCTGCATAAATTCTCATTGCTGCTCCTAGTACTTAAAAAATCACGAGGCCATTTTGCACTCTTTGTTGTGCCAGCAGCATTCAGCAAATCTTGTCTCTCAGCTAGTTTGATTTCACAATCCAGATTACCAATCAGAAAAAAAGGAGACAGTGGAGCAGAGCACTTGGAGTATGTCTGCATCAAATCAAGGTAATTTTCAGCCCAAAAATCTAGTGAAACACATTTGTTCAACACAGAGGTGCAAGGGCTTTCTCACTGTGAGATGTCAGGTAAACCTTTCTTCTAATAGATCTTCTCTGTGATCCTGCTGCTACTCCTTACTTCACTTGCTTCCCTGGATACTCTTTACTCCTTTAACCACAAACATTTCTGCTATTTAAATATTTCTAGAATGCATATAACCCAGTGGAACTGCTGGTCATCCAAGGGTGGACAACTCTAAAATAAATTTTCTTTTCCTCTTAGTTTTTGCCAGGCTGTAACATTTATACCTCAAAACTTTTGCTGGGCAGACTTATCAAAGCTGGCAAACTCAGAGGTTTCTGCACACAGTTACAAAACACACATTACAATGATCCATATATGGTGTGAGTGTTTTATATTCTTTTCTTATATATTGTGACTGCTTCTTTAAACAAAAGTGTCTCTCAAACATATAGGATTAGATTGAGAAGTGTTGCTTCTTGAGAAGACTGAAGTCTGGCCCAGTGACTACATGCTGTGGACACAGAGTAATGGAGTAAAATGGTGCTGTTACTGATAGATCATGCTAATTTCATGGTTGGAACTGAAGGTAATCTCAGACTTCATTAAGAGATAGGAGAATACTCTTTGTGGGACTAGAAATATCAGGTTTTGATCCTAGTCATTATGATCCCAGTCATAATACACAGAGATGAAACTATGTCATAGAATCTTCCTGTCTCCGATCTGGCAGGGAGAGGGTGTTGAAGCAGCAGGAGGTGTAAGCTGGCTTGAGAATGAAAATTATGTGTTGGGTATTTATTAAACCACTGATACCTCACAGGAAACAAAAATAAGCACTGATTTATTTAAGAGAATGATCTTCTCCTTACCGAAAGCCACACAAGTAATTTTCTCTTTGGCTTTATGTTAGCCACAGCTTCCAATGGAATTACAATTTAAATCTCTTACATAATCAGAGGACTTTCAGGGGAGAATTTGTCCCTGAGGGAAGCAGGAGAACTGGACAGACTTGCTAATAGTCATGTGACAAAAATAGTCTTTTCATTAGCCCTTCATGAAGTGCAGAGATTGCCTTGAAGCATGCCCTAGCTAGAATCAGAAATAGCCAACCTGGAGATGAAAAGCATCCTTGTGCTCAAATGAAAATGGGAAAAGAAGACCCTAAGATATCCTATGACAGTGTTCCTAATGAGTTTCTCACAGGTCACCATTTCAAATGGCCTCCTTTTCTCACCAACACAGAAGTACCAGAGTACCCTGGAAATTCAGGTTTCTCATGCACCCTTTCTCCCCTTAAATGCAGAATACATTAGCATCAGTTGCATTTCAGGATCCATAGAAATTACTCCCTTACAGCCCATGTGTTTATATGCAAAAAGAAAAAGGAGCAAATCTCATGATCCCTGGGAGGCAAAACTTCAGGAGCTGAGAGGAGAGCAGTTTCTTTCCTGGTTTTCCCTATATTGCATACCTAGTTCACCTACCCTCTCTGCAGGTAGCCTGGTTCTTTAATCCCCTGTTTGACAGTGGTAGGAGTTTTATCCTACTTCACACTTGGAGGGCTAACAATTTTGTGTATGGTTCTTCCAGACATTTTACTTTCATCTCTAAACTTTTCCATGAAGTATGGAGCAGTTTATGCAGCTTCTGTGGGATATAAAGACTAATAAGGTAGGTTTTTCCTTCCCACTGAAGTACTGAGAACAAAATATATATAAGTTAAAGATCATTTCCTCTTAATGGAATAAGCACCTGGGGCATGAGAAGAAGATATGCCTCATCATTTTAATGACTAGTGAAAGAGTGATACTATGATGCAATACAACACTTGGTCATGGTCAAGCATTAAGAAAAACGTATCAGTGGTAAAACATTAAAGTGCCAATATATATTTTATAAAAATATCTAAAACCACAGCTGGTCTCAAGCAGATACTTTGAAGTGGGGGTGTGATGCAAAACTGGATATTAAACTAAATCAGTTATAATACTGCTCATTTTAAAATATTACTGAAACCCCTGATAATCCAAAGATAGTGATAATGTCTGTGTTTGAAGTTAATGATGTATAGAATTCTGTCCTGTCTTGATAAATTTCTACTGAAACAGAAAGAAATGAAAATACTACTTGTTTGTAAAGAGTAAGTCCCTTACAAAAATCCATATTTGCAATTAGAAATAGTTTGGCAAAAGATACTGTAAGAAGGATATCTCTGTGAGGTTTTGAGCAAATTATTTACATTTTCCTTTCTAGCTAGAATTTCAAAATTTTTATTGCAAACTTATTCCTGAAAATTATTTTTATTTATTTTTAACACTTACAAGTTTTTTTTTTCCCTTTCATCATTATAGCTGAGGTAACCTTGTCATTGAGCAAGGACAGAGTGCTCCACAAGGCATGGATATCCAAGCAGCAAGGCAAACAGAGTGCCATCACCCCAAAAAGAGCCAGGTCTACAGTGCCAGAGGAGGGCAATCATGACAGGTCTGTAAATAGTCTTCAACCAAAAGTGCAGGTTAACAGATGAGTGAGTGATGATAACAGATAACATGGTGATGAGATAAATCCAAGGTGAAGACAGGAGGTCAAATCCACGTGGATTCAGATCACCAGGGTTCCTAGCCAGGTGTGGATATAGGTGCCGCATATTCTGGCATAAAAAAAATGTGAGAGTCCAGCCTAAAAGCAGATCCTGGAGAAAGGTGAGGGGTCCCTGCAAGGGCTTCTCAGATGACACTTCTGCATGTGGCTTCATGGCTGGAGAGCTGCGCTGGCTGTGTTGGCCATGAGAGCAGGCAGGTAGCTTCCAGGAGAGAGGGGCATGCTCAGGGAGCATAGCTGCTTATAACCCATGTCAGGGTTGTGTTTCTTTTTTAGTACTCAATTTACACATAGTACATAAAAATTAGATATTTTTTGAGAACTAAGCATCAGCAAGCCGTGTGGAGATTCAGTGGACACCAGGCCTCTGGTTGCTATTTATATCTTTGAGAATCTCCTTTTGGAATTTTAAAAAACAGAGAATTATTTTATAAGAACTAAATTATAAAGGAGGTGAGTGGTCTGGAAGAAATGTATAAGATGAGAAGATACAGCTCAACTCATAACTGTATTTGACAGCAGAGCACTTAAATACTTTATGGTAGAATCATCTGACATATCATGCTTCTTGCCAACCAGACTACACTAGAAATCATTAAGGATTCCACTTTGGAGTGTACTCTCTGAAGGGGGAGGGATATCAAAAAACAGGAGAACAAGCAATTAGCAGTAGGCATAGACAATATAAAAATGAGCTGGTGGAAAATAAAAATCCTCTTTATAAATATGACTTCATATGCTCACATTTCTCCTTGCAGTAGGTTCTCAAGTTTCCATTCTGGAATTAGCACATCATTGGGAAAAGCAAAGACATGTGCCAGGGATTTCAGTTAAAGTGAGTCTGAGCCCTAAATCAGATGGTAGTTGCATGTGGCTATAAAGGATACCTTATTTTATTCCCAACAGTCATGTCACATCAGGTATTTGGGTTTCAAATCAAACCAGTTTTCTGTCTTTTCCTTTCAGTGACCATTTGAGCCACTATTTCTTGTGTCAAAGCTACAATGGAAGAGGTAGATTGATCTCTGGGTAAAGAAGTTCTTGACTGCCCAGTGCTTTCTGACAGAAGAAAGACATATCCGACTTCAGGAGCAAAAGTATTGTATCCAAAGAACTAGAGAATCCTGAATAGCGGAGAAATCTTTTCAGGTTCAGTAGTATAAAAAAATCATCTTCTTCTCCCACTAGACTACATCTGTCAACTAGTCAGTCACAAAACATGCTACAAAGTGGCATTATGCCAAATGAAGTTTACTCTGTTTGTGGCACAGATTAAAAAAGCTCATTGGGACAAAGTCTTCATCAGCGGAAAGGCTGTGATGTTAAAGAAAGACTGATTTTTATGTTTCTCTGTAACTGACATTTATTTTAATTACAGAATGAGAATGCTTGCAGGGTAGTGATCCCAGGCTGCATTTGCAATCACTTGTTTGCATACAATACTCCGAGGACAAAGTGTTAATTTTACAGTTGAAATACCTGTTGTGCTTTTTTTTTTTTAATTTTTTTAATCTGCCTTTATTCCTGTATTGTGTTACAGAAAATCGGATGATCCTTTTTTTCCTGTGAAGAAATGTGAGAATACATTTCTGTAAGGAATCTTGATACATAGTAACTGGCAGAAACCAGAATGGTGTAGACTTTGAGCCTGTAAAAAGGATACAGAACAATCTGACTGTTCTTTGTGTAGCTGGGATAAGTACTGAACTGAAATGACAGCAATATAGAAGCTGGTGGGGCTATAGAGAAACCCTTCTATCAAGGAAGTGTACTGAAGCCTCGGATTACACCACAAAGGAAGGGATAGAGCTCCATTTCCAGTGGTTATTAAAAACAGGTTAGGCAAATGTCTCTGTAGCGCGCCATATGCAGAAATGATCATGACTTGAGGAAAGGAAATAATCTGGATCTCTTGTTATTTTTTGGATTGGTCCAAAGAGATGATCAATAAGGCTAAGTGTTCCTTCAGTTCAGAGACACCCTATCTCGGGGATCTCTCAGTGTCTCTTAGGAATTCCTGATTGTATGACATCCTGGAAACATGGAAGCAATTGTGGCTTATGAGGGCATCCCTGGAAACATGGAAGCAATTGTGGCTTATGAGGGCATCTTCCTGGGGGAGAGAAGGGCTGTGTGCAATGTCCATAGATGTGCAATGCTAATTGTACACAAAAGTATGAGCTTCAGAAAATTATTGAAGAGTTCTGGGAAAAGGAATGACTAATACAGTGAGAGGTGAGGAGGACAGGAAAAACTCATTCAGGGAAAAGGCAGATTTCAGTTGAATGTCCCTACTACCAGTGGAATGACCAGTGTAATTTAGGACCGTGATGCAGGCCAAGAATACAGTTGTCCCTCAACTGCTGTATGTCAGTATTACCCAGATCCTCCAGTAGATCTTCAGAGCAGCCAGGGTTTCTGTTCTTAAGCACTGCAGACATCTGTAACATTTCTGCCGGTGTGGGAGGACTGAAAGATGGGAGGAATTTGAGAACATCAGTAATGTTCTGCTCAGCTGAAAAATGCAAATTATTTTGTGCTGAACTGGGACCCACTCTTCTTAAGCCTCCCAGGCACTCATCCTGACAAATTGAAATTTATTCTCACATTCTCAGACTCGCTGAATGCCCTTTGAACAACTACAGCATTGACATGCTATGTTACAGTAACAGAAACACAAAGATTTGTTCAGGAAAATCCCATCTGCAGAAATCTATATTAGGTTATGTAAATAGGCTAGGATTTTCTAAACTTTAACCCTTTGAAAATAAAATTTTTGTTTGCTTTTCTGAGAACTGGGAGTCCCTTTTTTCTTATCCAGTCTCCTTAGAGGCTTTCAGTGATATATTACATCAAATAACTAGCATCACCAATATTTTCATTTACTGAGATAATCAGTGTTACCTGTTAATTTTTTACATGTGAGTTTTTTCCTTGCAGGATTCTAGATTATCATTGTTCTGTCTTCTGTTTAGAAGAAGAAAAACTACATGTTGTTTTACACCATGAAAATTCTTGAATGTTGTTTTTTTTCCCACAGTGGTTCATGTACTGGTCAATCATCTAAACAGAATAGTCTTATTCTTAAGGAAAAATATTTCTTCTTTAAGTCTGTAACACATGCTAGGTGACAGTATTCATAGAACCTGAAGGAAGTACACAAGATACTTTTCATTTCAAGTTTTGATGTATTTTGTAACATTTTTAAAATAAACTAAATATTTAAGCTTGTTTAGTGACACAGATCAATCCAAAGTAGAGCAGCAGAACAAGCCTTCCTGTGATGCATCATGAATTAGAGTGAACCTGTGAGGAATGCATCTATAAAAGCATTCATTTGTTCAGTATTCCCAGTAACCTGAGAGTGCAGGGAAAATTACCTGCCATCTTCACCAATTAATATCACTTGCTTTTTTGAGGTTTCTCTGAGTTTCTGAGGTATGTACAACATCGTGGGTGGTGATCAGAATAAGCAGTTCCTTTGCTTAAGGAAGGTAACTACAGCCAGTAATTTTCACTGGCTGTAGTTACCTTTTTTATCTGTTTTGCTTGCATACTGCCTCCCTGGTCTGTTCCTTTGTGTATGTATGTAACTGCTACTTCTGCTGTAAGTAAACTGTCATAAAAGATCAATCACCTAACATTAACCTTTCAGATCCTTGAAAACCAATATGTCATCACTTCTTTCTTTAAGGTATGATTACCATTTTTTTTGCTTGAGACCTTTTTCTTTGAAATTATCTTGAGCTTTCAATATTTGGAAAAATGTATTAGAGAAATGAAGAGGTACTACAAAGGTAGTGTGTGCACGGCTCAGGATCTTGCTTACTGCTCTCCAGCATTTCTTCAAACCCACACTTGATTACCTGTTAAGATGTCCCAACAGATTGAGGTCACTCAGTACCTCTGAAGCTACTAATCTACTGTGCGGTTTATTACAATGTTTAGTCTTCTAATTAAATTATCTGTAATTCTGGAGAAAATCAGGTGTTATTTTTTTAAATCTTCTAATCCAGGCTCAGATGAGGTGTAAATCTCACTGAACCTTATAAGCTCACATGTCTGTTACTTGAATAAGTGTTTGCAGCAAGAATTATGAGAAAAAGACAAAGGCTGGGAGGAAAAAAACACTGAATCTTTTTAAGGTAATGCATAATAATAACAATCATCATTATCATCACAGCAGTTTTAACCAGATCAGGCTTTTGATCCAGTTGTCCAGTTCATTTCATAAGCAGCAGAAAGCTTGTAAGACCAGCACCATGAGAAGAGAACAAGAAGCCCACGCTAAAAGGCCTCTTTGCACATAGAGTTGTTTGCTTCAATGTGGATTAACAAGACAAAAGTCAACACCCTTTGTCTGTAGGGCTGCATTACACAGGTCAGCAAAACCCTTTGTCTACAGGCTGAAAACGCATAAACAAATTGTTCGGGTGACCCAGTGAAAGTGTGATCACGTGTTGTGCTGTGGTACTGTGACCACGTGCCAGAGCCCTGGAAATTTCTTGTGGCTGCACAGTGTATCCCTCTGCTCTTGGGAAGGGGTAGAAGGCCACCGTCTGCTGCCTCTGAACTACCTAGTGAGAACCTGAAATTGAACAGTTCTGTGCTGCGCTGTGGCTCCGTACTCCATTTGCAGCAGTTTGTGCATCGAGAGAGGACTTCTCATACTACCTTGCAGTATGTGTGCATCAAGAGGATTTCCTTAAATCAGACCGGGTGTAGGAGGAAGCCGTGCTTGAACCAAACCTGCCGCTGTGCTGCAAGGAAACCACTAGAGAGCAGCGTCAGAGTGCTCTGGCCATTCCCAGCAAACGCCGCGGGTAGGGGAAGCTGTGCTGGTCCCAGTAAGAAAGGCCCTCGGACTCCGTGTCGCATAAAATTATTTTGGAGCTTTCACTGTAAAATGAGAATAGCATGGATAATCATGACTTAGACACTAGGAACCTGAAGCGGTGTAGCACGGAGCAGGATGCCAACCCGTGCACAGGATGAATATACTCCGCATAAGTGGAGTTTTATATGCTAAGAACTAAAGCTTTAAGTACTGATTTCACAAATCACAGCACAGCCCTCATCAAATGGTATCTTTGGAATGCCATAATTTTGAAATGTCAGATAAGCCCTGGTAGTGGCTTTTGAGGTTTTGTTTGTTTGTTTTTGGCTTTTTGGATTTGGGGGGTTTGGGGGATTGTTCACTTTTTTTGTTTGTTTGTTTGCAGTTTTAGGAGGTGTTTTTTTGGGGAGGGGGTGGTTTTTTTGTTTTGGCTTTTTGGTTTTTTTTTTTGGTTGTTTGTTTTGTTGTTGCTTGTTTGGGCTTTTTGTTTTGTTTTTGTAACTCAGTATCCTTGTCTTGCTTCTAAGACAAGAACCATGTGAAAAATTAGAATGCCAGAATAAAGAAATATTTTCAAGGATATCTGAGCCTTTCATCACACTAATTTTTGTTTTGACATACTGCTGGAAATTGCTATCCTAAAATACTTGAAAGAACACAGGTGGCAGCTTTTGTTCAGCAGTATTGTATCCATTGTTATTATTTGCTACATATATTAAAAAATTGTGTGTAATTTATATGATTATTGAAACATTAACAAGAATATATGTTTTTAACAATATCTGAAATTTTCTTGGTCATAAATTTTGAAATATCTTTATTTTGCCTCTGTTTCTTTCATAGTAGAAGTTACTGTTGTGTTAATTACTGAAATGGAAATAATGTAGCTTAAGGGACTGCCTGAGTACAGTCAACATAATAGAAATACATCTGTAAACATAAAGTGATTTGATAATTTAATTTCAATCAGTAGAAATTACCTGGGGTTTTCTTTTTTTCAGATTAAGAGGTCCTTTGAAGAGAAGAAGCCAAAGAACTCAGTGTTATTGCACTAAGCCAGTCAAGCAGCAGTACATAGAATTCACTTAATCTATGCTAGAATGGGTCTGACTGTGATTATAAACTTATCTGTGGTAATAAACTCATCTGTGATCATTAACTTAGCTGTGATAATAAACTCTGTGATGGAATGTTAAGATATAAACACAAATTATGTAAGTGCATATAACTTACAAACAGTAAAAGGGGCAAATGTAAAGCAATTACTATTAAGATGAGTACTTCACTGTATTTCTGATTTCTTTTATTTCCAGAGAGTTGTGGATAAAGCTGAAGAATATATTGCTCACTGAGCTGTCAGTCCTTTTTACAAAGGTTTATATATTTGTATTGCACTGGTTTTATTTTTAAAATTTTCGGTGCTTCTCCACTTCAATACAGAGATGGTAATGTGCTTCTCAGCTAGGATACATTGTTAAGTCAGACAATTACCAGTCATTCCTGTCTGTCCATCTTTAATCCAAGTTTCCCAAGTATGTGTGGCCATTCTCCAGGAATTCTGAATGAGGTGATAGACAAGTAGCTGTAAATGTAATGTATGATATTTACAGTCCTTGAGAATCATGATATCAATGTCATCTGAATATTTGCCAGTCCAGTTAAAGAAAATAGGATCAATCGGGCAATCTTTTGGCTTCTGTAGTATCTAAAAAGTTATAATCCTTAGCTTCCCTGCCAGCAAATTCCTTATCAAGCAAAGACATCCTAAAACACAGGGCCAATAAAACCTCTCCAAGATGTTAATATAAGTAGGCTGTTTTAAATAGATGTACCAAAAAAAAATTCTGAAAGACTTCCACATAGTGAAACCTATCATAGCACAGGAAGACAAAACACGCATGAGGTTTAGCATCTCACAACAAACATAAAATTTCAACCTGAAACATATAGTTTATACAAATAGCTCTTTAATGAGTGAAACCAAACACATTTTTTAATTTATCTGCAGCTCTTTCAAGATTATCTGGGCACACAGTGCAGTTTTTCTCTTGCCGTTTTGATACAAGAAATTGTGAAGTTCCAGCAGTTTGACTAAGATTCTTAATATCACTTTGGGCTGAGAGACAGAATTCAAGGGGCAACATAGAGAAATATCTTGGAGAGCTGAATCACAACTGAAGGTGGCAGGGCTTCAGTGAATAAAGATATTAATGGACACATCTATGTCTTTATTGTATCAGCATAGCTACACAGAAGTCTGTTTCACCTGTGCATGTACTAGGACACGTGGATAGAAGTTGTCCTACACCTTCAGGGACTGAGAAATTGAAGTCAGAGGGTTGAAGGAAGGTTGAAGGAAGCTCAGGAAGCTGGTCAGCTTGGCAGGTTTACTGTTCATCTTATGCTGGTAGCCTTTGCTTGCCTTGGTGTTTATGCGTGTCTTCTTTGGGCTCAGCTGTGTCTCCGTGTTTATGTCCACAGCATCAGTTCATCTGCCTTAAAGTCAGATGCTGCTCACATTTGACAAAGCACTGCAAGAAAATCTCCCCAGTTGGTTTTGTAGTTCTAAGCAGTAAGGGGCACAAATTTCAGGAGGATGGGGCTGCCCCTAAAACAAGTGGGGAATTTTGAAGGGTTTCAGCAGAGGTGCAGAGGGGTATCTCCACCCTGCACTGTGGAGTGGAAGAAGAGGGAAGGAAGTGGGAGAACAGCTGCAGCAGCTGGAGTTGCCAGGATCAGCTTGCCTAGCAACCCCCTTCTTAGGCAAGGGTATCTAATTCAGAAGCAACAGCAACATCAGAAGCAGCCCTGACACTTGGTGAGCTGGGTGCACATTAGGGAGCATGGGAGCTGTCAAATCACCAGCTGTAGAGCTCCGAAGCCTCCTCAGTTTTTTGGTAGGTCTATCTAGATCTGCTTACCAGAACTTATTCCTCTAATCTGTGCATTCAGAAAGAACTGTATATGGCTTATTACAGTGAAACAGCTATTTGTGCTAGTTGTTGATTTTTATTTTATTAATATAGAAACCAAGAGTAATGGAAGATATATTGGAAAAATAAGTTGTACCATTCTGTCTTATTCTATTTACTTTGTGTTGTGATAAGAAATTGCACAATACAGTAGATGATTACGCTTTAATTATATGTAGAAAAACAATAGCAGATTGCACGAGTAGAAACTATTATCTTTTACTAGAAATAGAATAAGCCCAGAGTGCATTATTGTAGAGTATTCTGATCTGTTAGTATACACCCTAAAGTGTATTTTTTAATACATGACTAATATAATCTGTTATATATACATATTTAATGTTTCTTTTATTACTGTTACAATTCAATTTCTGTGCTATTATGATGCTGCATTCTACCTATAATAGGCTTATGCAATTCTTATTTTATATGTAATTGTGCATATTAACATTTATATGGCTAAAATTTGTATTGTGTTATTAAAAGTATAACAAAAAATTACTCCTTCATAGGTTTTAGGTATGAAAGATTAAAAGAAATGGAGCAGTTTGGAATGGGGGGAGTGCCATTCTAAAAGCAAACAAAAAACCCTTTGTTAAATAAACTGTCTCTCTGCATATGGTCCTAGAACCATCTGTTCTTTGTAAAGAACCATTTTGGGAGAGAAAGGTTAGCTAAGTCCACTAATTGTTTCATGCCAGTTTCTGGACAAATCAAAATAATATACTGGTTGTGTTTGTATGGAATTTTATTTTTTTTTCCCTCCAGAAGTTAGAGACGTCAAAATACGCCAGCCTATGTTTCTGCATTTTGTTTGATTTCTGTAGAAGAATTATAAACTTAGGAGATGGAATCCATCCTTTCCCTCTTCTTATCTTGTCTTTTTTTTACTATTTTTTTTTTCTTTTTTTCTGGCAGGTGGTATTAGTGGAAGGGTGGCATGATTTAGATAACAAAGACTATGACTGTTGGCCCCTGGAAAAGCCAGATGAGTATAACATGCTGGACTGTGGAGGTGAGTGAGTCATAAAGACAACTTGGTATTTTACTTGGAGAATGGCTGAAACCCCGAAATTGAAGTATTCATAATACTAGTTTACTCATGATGGATGTAATCCTTGATGAAATGCATCTAAATCAGTGACAACCTCTCTTCCTAGAGAAATAAGTGAAAGAAAACAACTAAAGATACTTCAGAGTAATTATTTGTCTAGTATACCTTTGTTCCAACAGAAAAGTAATAACAACAGCTGTATCCATTTGCCCAGAGAGAAACTGAAAACATTTTTTTCTCATTAGAAAACCAAATGGAACTTAATCCAAGCAAAGCATGGAGGCAGTGCAGCATTGTAGCAAATCTACTTGCTGAAACTTTGCAGTATGATTTCAAAAGTGTGCTTAATCAGTAAGCCAGTAAGCAAAAATCACCAATTCTACATCACGCTTTTCCACCTTGCACAAAACTCTTCCATGAGTACCTAAAAAACACCTGAAACCTTTAATAACATACTCCTGTCAGTTTCCAAAATTAATTTACATTATGAGATAGCAAAAAACAAAAAGTTGGCATTTTACTGAGATGAAAAACTATTTAAGGATCAACTGATATGCATAAAACTCAATTTAAATATATAAATATAAATATAAAAGTCTCTTATACTCTAGGGGTTATAAAGCAATAGAGCAGGTGTTTCAGAAAGGTTGTGGCTTCTCCATTCTTGGAGATTTTTAAAACCTGACTAGACAAATGCTGGAGAAACATCCTTGAAATGACCCTGCCTTGAGCAACACAGGCTTGGACTGAATGATTTCTGTGGATGCCTTCCAAATTCAACTCTTCTGTGATTTTGTGACTCTGTAACAAATAAATAACTGATGTAAAGGAACACTTTGTTTATGTTGTAAAAGGTAGGACCAGAGACAGGCCTTCAATAGGGTTTTTAGAAAAAAAACCAAGAGCATCTCAGAAGGTGGTTCTAATAAAACACTTCAGGAAATATACTGCTGTGTCACACTCTTAGCTCAATGTTACAGTTAAACATTCTTCAATTAATTCTCTTGGAACAGTGAAGTTTCAACTAAGACTTTTATCCCTGTATGAATTTACTATTGGTTTAACACTGAAACAGCTATTTATCACTGCAGATGCCTTGTTTAAAGCTATTTTTACTAAGTACACAGAAAACTAATGTGAATAGATTGCTTAATTAATGTATACCCATTACAGTCAGTTTTAGAATGAACTTCAAGCTCTATCCTCCCTTTCTTTGTAGGTTTTCTTTGCCATTTTCTGGGCATTGCTAGAAACAAAGCAAAACACATATACTGTAGCCTCTTTGCTGTGGAATTAACAAAAGATTTTCAAAGCTTTTATATGTGGGAGTAACTGTCATTGAAAGAAGAGTTTGGTTTACCTTTCTGAGACCTTTATAAGGAGTAGAACATAATTTAACTGAAATTTGTGCTGACCTTTTGTCTTCATTCTCATATATTCTTTGAAGCTCAGCTCTCTTACCTTTTAGTAGAAATCACACTAGCATTTTTTAAAATCTCTGTATTATAGTTTTCACATAATGTTAGCAATTAAAATGGGTTTTTAATTTTCAAGGGAGATTATCAAGGGAAATCAAGGTTATTTTACAAATTGCCTAGTTAAATCTGATAGTAAATTAGTGGGAAAATAGTGGTTTCAGTACTGTGCAAGCGAAGAATGTACTTGTTAAAACAAGTATGAGTAACAAAAGAGGTCATAACTGAACAACAAGAACAAAAAAATAAGATGTCTTGTAAGGCAGGTTTACCAGTCCTCTGCAGAAGGAATTTAATACTTCCTGACAAACTGAGTTACACAGTTTCATTATGTAAGTAATTTGATGTGGTACAAATTAAAACCTTCATTCAACAATAGACAAAAAGGTAGGTGAGTGCACTGGGAAGATTTTGATGGTTTAAGTTTATGGATTTATGACTTCTCCCAACTTTTATCTTACTTCATTCTCAGGCACAGAAGACAAGAGACATGATGGGGGTAAATCATCCTTCCCAGTTAAAATTGTGAAAATGGAAAATAACAGATGTCTGATAGTACTCCTTCCACTGTCCTCTGTTCTAGATGCTATATGATTCCATCTTGTGATAATGAATTCTTAAATATGTAATTCTAGTATTTATGTTTCATGAGTTTAAGGGTTTTTACTGAATTTTGTGTGTGGTAGAGTTGTCTGTTCTCTTCCACAATAGGATGTGTCTCAGTGAAAGCAGCCAAGAATATTAAGAGAATATTGCCTGATCAAAAGAGGAAAGCAAATATACCAGAACAAACGGCAATGCTATATAATGGAAGGAAAGTTAGTTTACACAAGATGAGCAGATTTTTTGTTGCATTTCTCCAGCTGCTTGGTCTGAGTGTCAGAACTCTTCAATTAATGTGCATTTGTATTTACCAATACAGCCATTAAAATACATTACTCTTTTTGGCTCATAAAAAGTAATTGGAGAATACTGAGAGGGTTACTCAGAGGGTTGTGAAGCAGTGGAACAGGCTGCCCAGAGAAGCTGAGGATACTCCATCTCTGAAAATGTTCAAGTCCAGGTTTAATGGGGCTTTGAGCAATCTGGTCTACTGGAAGGTGTCCCAGCCCATGGCAGGGGAGGAGGGACTTGGTGATCTTTAAGGTGCCTTCCAACCCAAACTACTCTGTGATCCTATGAATAGATGAAAACCATTACAGAGAAAGTTTTACATTTGTATGTATCTGTTAAGTAAAAAAGTATAGCAAATATTCTGACCCATGATTGCACTTTTCTAGGACTGGAGATGACATGGGTTCATAGGCCACCAGAAAAGGCTGTGAGTGGGGAGTCCTTCAATGTGACCTATGCTGTCTTTGCTTCAGACAGTTTTTATCAATATGCTGTGCAAAATGGAATCCTTTCCCACAGGTATTACTTCTTATAAAAATGCTATACTGATCATGAATATATGAGGATTTTGTGTGTACATATTCAGTGATGTAATTGGAACAGACACTCTGGGACTCGTCATTAATTCCTTCCATGTTTTGAGATCACTCATAGCTCTGTTTGCCCTGCTGTTTTTCCCTTTGCTCTCAGACTAGCCATCATGGCGTGTTTGCCTGCTAGGTCAGAGACAGGGCGCATCACTACTGTCACAGTGCAACTCTGGACATCAATTCTTGCCTTCTCTACACATTGAATTTATGAAATTGAAGTTTCATCATGAGTCACAGGCTCTCTGTATCTTATACTCATTTCAATCATAAGTATGATTCAAGTGCACAACATGGATATGAAAAAGAGCTAGTCCAGTCCTGAATCCATTTAATTCAGTGGTCAACTGTGCTTGATTTCTGTGGGATTAAAATCACTCCAAAAGCTTATATGTCAGCTCACACACTGTGTTAGTGACTGTGGATATCAACAGTTAGAGAGTATCTAGGGGTGCAACTCCAGATCTACAGACCTGGATCTATAAACCCAGAGGCAATACACTCTGATTTCATACTTTTGTCTGTAAGTAGCAATTCTCCATTCCTGTATAGGAACACCTGAGACAGAGGGTGGGACCCCACTTGCTGTGCTGTTATGTAAGAGATGTTTACAGAACATTTTTCTCTGCCTGAGAGTTCGGATTGCAATGTTCAATTTATAAGAGCTGTTATTCAGAGTTATTTTATTTCATATTGAAAGATGATCCATAATCTATTTGCAACCATAAAAAGTTGATTTTTTTTTAAAATTTTGGTTGTCTATGTACTATGTTTAAAAACTACTTAAAATTTGTTTATCACATCTTCTGAAATGTATGGCTGCTAATAGTTCTGGGAACTTAACCATGAAATAGGGTTTTGACTGCTTGGCATTAATCTGATTTTTCTAGTCTTCCCTGGGAGACCCACTCCCTCAAATCAGTAAGGAACTTGGAAAAGTCTGCTTTTTGTGTACTTATACACACCTTGAACATGGAGACAGGTGACAAATATTTTATAAAAAGAGAGATAAATCTATGCTTCAGTTTTCAAAGGGATTAAATTTGCATCTTATTTTGTCTAGGTTATCTGGTTGACATTAAAGCTTACAGTGGCTGACCCAAATATACCTGAGGTTGGCAAGTCAGTGTATGGGCATCAGTGTAATTGGATAGAGCCATGATGAAGTCATTGAATAAAAAATACAGAATACTGGATAAATTTTGAAAAGGAAAGAAAAGTACATAATGGAATTAGTATTAATTAAGTATTTTTCTTAACTTCCAGTATGAACTCAAAGGCTAATAAATTTTAGTATTTTATCTGTTTAGGTGTTTTGGAGGTTGATATATTTGCTTATGTCATATTTCAAATATGCCTATGCTCTCGTAAATCTGGCCATGAGTACAATCAATGTTAACCTTTTCCTTTGTCGTTTTGTTTATTTGTCATAATAAACACAGTCTTCTCATAATAAACAAAGCCTACTGTTTTAGACCTACTCATTCTTGGCTAATTATTTCATTAAGAACAAGCCAAAAAATAAATCCTGTTTTCTGAAATTGTTTTCTAAAGATCCAACACAAATGCATAACATTTCAGCTGAACTGCAATTGATTCTGTCTGTATCTGAGTAAATCATGTTTGAGGAAAACAATTTTATCTTACAGCCAAATTTATTAGGGTGATAACCACTGAAAGTGTAACTGAGGAAACAGTGTTTCATCATTTCAAGGTGAATACATTCATCTTTCAGGAATAAGTTTTCAAAAGTTGTTTTGCAGCACAGTCTGTTCAGAAAGTCTGCTCTAAAGTTGTGGTTTGGGGAATGGTATCTGGTGTGTAAGACCATTATACTTATTTTCCTCAGCAATGTAGATTGTGAAGACTGGAGCTAAATGATCTATATGAATTTCATGCATAGATGAAGGTTTCTGATTGAAAACTTCGAGATTGGAAGTAGCCAGGGACACATATATCTGAGAGTGGAAGTAGAGTAACAGTGTCTTCGTCAGTGCCAGATGAAGAAGTGCGAAGTAATCCCACCTGGTCATGAAGTCAGGTTGGAAAGAGTAGTGGAGGTTGGTCCCTGCTTGCAGCACAGTATCTGCTGAAGTCCCTAGTGCATGGCAGTCGGCAGAGGTCCAGTTGACAACAATTTCTAGTGCTCCAGGAGCATTTCAGCTAGAAGACAAAAAGAAAGAAGTGGTTCAACAGTGTTTATTTCACTGCATATGTTTTTGCTGCTAATTTGTCTGTGCAGGATAAAGAGCAAGCTCTCATGTGTTTGTTGCAATTTTTGTGAATGAGGAATGGATGTAAAAGTTTTTCTGTCTCTCCTGCTTGGTTAGCAATGCTACTGCTGCAAAGGAATTCTGTGAGGAGCGTGACTGTCCTGCCAGATGGAAAGACGCAAATGGGGACAACTGCTGTGTCTACCATGCCAACATTCATTCCTGTCCTTTGGCCTTCATGGTTAGTGGGATGATGCAGCATCATGTGCTCTGTTCTTGCTGCTGGCTGAGACATCATTGTAATAAGCAGGTTCAAGTTCATGAAGCATTTCTGTGATTACAATTAGACCAAATTTATATAGTTTGCTATATATTCATAAATTATGGTTCACTAAAACCACTGTGGCAATGTCTGTCAGTTTTGGAATTTTTTTGCACCGGATGCTGAGCCTGCAAGGCAGTATTCAGAGTCTCTCATTAGCGGGACCAGTTTCATCTGTCTGAGTTTACCTGACTTGGACTACTGTGCAACCAAGAGAGAAAGAAAGACAGATCACTGCGTTCTAGAACAAGCTGGGCAAATGTTCAGTCTCTCTGTTTTACTGAGCGAGTGTGATTAATTTGCTTGGATTACTGGAGTTGTGGGGGGTGAGTATTACTAGCTGTGGCCTGTAGAACTGAAGCCTATTTCCCTGTGTGTGTCCTGAGATGGAATGATTTTTCTTCATTGTATCAGAGCAAAAAAAAAAAGAATCTAAATACAAGATAATAAACTTTGTTCATGCAGCGAAGGCAAGATCCATTCTTAGCCTGTCTTCTTGGCCTCGCCCTTTTTGAGTAACTACTTAAAGTTCTGATCTAAAAATACAGTTTGGAACACCTTTTAACACCTTTTTTTTTTTTTTTTTTTTTTCATCTGTGAGGTAAGCCTTACCCTGCATAAGAACTTTCATGCAGCTGCCCATTTTTCTAGTTAATCTCCCTTTTGGAAATGTGACATATTCTTTGTGATCAAAGATGGTGTAATAGGAAGCCTAGTCTAGACATCTTGTAGCTGTTTCTTATACCCTTCTGTGTGAAGGTCTAATGACTCCACAACAGCTCTAGTTTGCTTCTTGGCAGTCTGTTCTTGAGGACTTGTTTTATTAATGGTTCCCAAAAGCCTTAGCTGGCACCAGGATTTTGGTTTAAAAGAGGAATTCCTGCTGAAACTATCACATCAAAATTTTTTGTCTAGAACCATGGTAAAAAACTTCAACATCGCACTGCTTTGGTAACCTCTCTATTATTACTATTTTCACAATTAGTTCTGCTTGAAATTATGGTGTGGAAATGGCAAAAGCATATTCACCAACATGCATCATCTGGTTTCTTCATAGTACTCTAAATGTTAGAGTTTCTGCTTAAAGGAACTCTGAGCTATTTGATTGTTACAGAGTTGACTATCACTACATAAGATTGAACATACACTTCAAAGGAAGTTTTTTCCATTGTTTGGAAGGAGTTTTGGTTTTCATTGCTTTATTTTTTCAGTGTCATGTGTTCTAAAACATTTTATTTTGGTTAATGTGCTCCATTTCTTTTGACTTGGTCTATTACTTATAGTCCTTCAAAAGAAATGTCTGAAGAATTATCTGGAATTAGGAGACAAGCTTAATCCTTTCAAGGAAACAAAACAGCCAAAATTAATCCTCCATGTTTGCAGTTGTAGCAGGTTTATATCTTAATAGCTTTATTGAGAAATGCTCTGCAAACAGGCCCTGAAGCAGTGCCTCCCTTCCTCATTAAAGAAAAAAGAAAAAAAGCTGCTGTATCAAAAGTGACACTTCAGTAAAACCTCTTGAGAAAAATATTAAAAGTGGAATACAATTCTGGTTTTGGTTCTAGCACAGGAAATCCAAAAAACTGAACCAGCTTCATAAGAACACTCATTCTTTGAGTACACTACTGAGGCTCATATTTTAAGAAATAACAATATATGTGAGATCTTAACTGAATATAGGAACAATTGCTTCTCTGTTATTTTGTCACAGAACAGTGTTTTTTATGTTTTGGCAATTTGATAGTTTTGGTTATAAAATAGAACTTTATTTGCTGTTAAAAAACATAAGTAATTTTGAGAAAGAAATAGAGGAGGAGCTAGGACTTTCATTGTGTTATGGTATACTGACATAACCAATATGTCTGCTAAAGGCTAAAGGAGGAATATGTGGTCCATGGATCCCAGATGATGGTCAGATATTTACTCACACTTTGTCTACTGCTGGCAAAATGAGCCAAAGGAACTGGACTGCCAAGGTAAAGTATATTTATTGCATATAGGATTTAACCTTATTTGCTTTTTGGAGCTTCTTGCTAGTAATTTAATGCAGTTCATGAACATGCTCCCCATTTCATTTATATGTATGTGCTATTACCTATGCTATGCATAAAGCTGAGCTGATTATCAATTCCCAACTAACTTGACTTGGAAGTCAAGTAAGGTACCTTTACACCTTAGGTAGTTAGTGGAAGGAGTGGGTGTGGCAGGAAAATGAATAGCATAATCTGTCCATTTGAGGTCCACACTAAGAATACACCTCACTACTGACTGGATTTGAGCCTGTGATGCAGGTTCATATGACCATAAGGGAGCTTCAACCTGAAAAAAATAGCAGGAGGGCATACACGGCAGAATGCACAGGGCTGATAGCCCTGCCTGGTAAGAAGAAGACACACCAGGAAGGGAATCAAACCAGTCTTTCTCTCAAGAGCTGTCTCTCCTGATTTTGAAAGAAGTGCACAAATTCTTTTGAAGGATACCACAGTCAGTCAGTTCTTGTTATAAAAGCCTACTGTATGCAAGTGAAGTTTTGATGCCTGGTGGTTTGTTCACTTGTTTCACAGGTTGTTTTAGTTCACGTGGGTGTGACTTCTCTCATCGCACACATCAGAGTTGGGAGAATCCAAGCTGCTCTGGAAGCAAAAACCACAGTCCTTCCTGCAGTAGGTATGATATAAAATAAAAATGTGAGCTAACTTCTTATTGACTGCAAATCTCAATGCTATTATCATTCATGCATAGTTACCAAGAGCAAAAGCAATTCTTGCCCCAGCATTTCTTTGAAAATACACAAATGTCTTCCTGAAATTCTTCTTCACGTAACACTGAAGTCTGAAAAAGTGTTTGAGCTCCTAACAGTTGTATTAATCTAGAACAGTAGAAAGCCACTCTTGTCAAATAAGTAGTCAAATACCATGACCAGTGGCTTCAGGTGCTACAAGACTTGTCTGCAGTTCATTGGAATCTGAGAATATTCCTCCAGCTAGTGTTCTGAGACTACAGACACTTTTCCCCTGAAGGGGAGCAGACTAGTCTTAAACATATTGGAAAGGTAGAAATCCATATTGGTTCCCTTGTTCACATTAAAAATTGCTCCCAAGGGCATCAGTCTTCCATTCTCTTTAGTATACCTGTATGAGGGAAGCAGAAATGACTGTAGCAATTCTCTTAGTGATGTCAAATTTTAAAAGTGGGCTTTTTTAATAAATTAATCACACAACCTGAATAAAGTTATTGACTAAAACAGAAGTGTCATCACAATACTTTTGATATCTACTCTTTTGGAAGTATGAGAATTTATTTCGCAATGTTGCAGGAAAAAAACACAAAAGCAACTCCAATGTGAACAGAAGTATTTATCTACAGAATTTTCTACTCATTTCAAAACAACTGCAGCTGAATTTTCCAGGAAACTTACAATATATCGGAGAAGAAATTGTAAAAAATGCAGCTCTACCCCTGAGACAGAAAGTGACTTCTGTTATTATCTTGGTATTATACTGGAATTAGTGAGGCTGAAACAGAATTATTACTGAGCAGTAGAATTTTTTTTAGGGTTTTTTTTTAATTTAAAAAAAATTACATAATGACAGAATAATACCTTCAGCTCACCTCTCAAGTCTGAAGTACAGCATGTTATTAGTTTAATCACAGAAGTAAAATTGAAAGACCATTCAAGACATGGGAGAAGAACTTTTGTTATTTAAGACTTTTGTTTTAAATTACATCTAATATTGCTGATAATTTATGTAAGACCTTGGAGTAAGTAAAGGAAATAACTGAAGTGTGGGTTGCAAGACTTTTTTCTGCAGTTCCCAGTATCTTTTGCTGCTGCTGAGGAAGGGTCCCTGGCTTCCTGGAATCACTAGTGCTGGATTAAACACAAAGAATGCAAAAGAAAATGCTGGCCTTGAAGAACTTTGAGTTTCAGAAAAAACAGATAATGTGGATAATGAGAAACACAATAATGAAGTGATTTATACACAAAACATGTCAAAGGCTCACATGTAATTAACATTTAACTTGATGAAAGAGAACCTGTATTATTTCAGAAATTCATATTCTTTCAGTTGCTGGGATGGTATCTCTGAATTCTTCAAAATTTATTCTTTCTGGGACTCTGAGGTTTCCCAGGTCAAGAACCACATGTTTAAATCTGAATACAATCTTGTGGATGGATGAAACTGCCTTAAAATATTCTGTTTTCTAATTAGTCTGTGGAGATGGCTTTTGTGAGGAAGAAGAAGGCTGCTCTATCTGTCCAGCAGACTGTGGGGAATGCCCTCTTTCTGTTGATGTTAGGATAGCCATTGCCTTACCAATTTGTTTAGTCTGCACTGGCTTCATTTTGACGGTCATGGTAAGTACCTGTTCTCTACTCTTTTATTTCCTTTCTCTTCAATGAATTTATTAGACAGAGTGGAGCTCTCTCTAAGTAGAAGGAGAGTTTTTTTTCTGCCTCCAGCATCTGTGTGCTATGGAAAAACGCAGAAAGAAGGGAAACAATTTTAAAGCTTCCTTATGATGGAAGTCACATTATACTAGGAATTTTCATCCTGTAAGAGAGAAGACTGAGGTGGAATGTAATGGGGGATGGGCAGATTGTGGTGAAGGAAAAAAAAAGCTTCCACTGCATGGGGAGTAGGGGATACCAACAAAATAAGAGTACTTTTCACTCACAGTAGAACTCTGTTATGAAATTAGCAGCTTCAAAACCTTATAGAAGCCAGAATTATAGAAGATTTCAAAAACAAATTAGGTAAATTCATTAAGGAACTAGCTCCACATGAGGCTATTAAATAGCAGAGTCCAAAGAACTTTAAAAGCAAAACATTCAAGTTGGGATAGTCTCAAAAGAATCATGGAGAGAGGATAATTTTTTTTTTCTGTTTTGGTTGTTTGATTTTCTTAATAGGTTTGTTTCCTTAGTGTAACAAACAGCTTGGTTCCTTTCAAAGTGATTAATTTTACATTATAGTAATCAGTTATTATAGCAAACTCATGAAGGAAAAACAAAAAGGGAGTGAGGAGAGAGGAGTGTATCAATATTGGAGAAGTAGTTTTGAGAGTCTTTGAATGAAAATGTCTGTATAGAGAGAGAATGATATTATGGCTTAATACTTAAGATGCTTATTAGCTAAGTGCTTTTGGGAAAGAATATCTACATTCCTTATGTGTCTGCATATTGAAAAAAATGCATTTATGAGTTTCATAACAGAGCTTTATCTGGTGAATATAGCAGCTGTAGAGTCATTCTATTAACTATGTTCATAAAGGGTAATTTATTTAGCTTCTGGCCTATATATCCTGTAAAACTTTAGGCTCCTGTTTCCTCAGGGATTCCTTCTCTGTCCATCTTATACTGCAGTTGCAATAGAGGTAGACAGCTGCACAGATAGGGAATGAGTAGTAGAAAGCTGATGGCCCACAAATTGATGTTCTAAAGGAGGCCTGGATCACGTTTGTTTGTCACTGTGTGACTTTGTGAGTTAGGAACAGAAGCACTGTTGAAAGTTATTGAAGATTCATAATCCTCAAGGAAGTTGTCACAATGAGTTTATAGCAAGTGTCCAGGAAAACCACATGATCTGATAGGAATAAGCAACTGGACAGATGAGAAGTTCAGACAGTTTTAGATAACTGGCTTTTAGAAAGAGCAATGGAGATTCTTGGCCTTGCATATGTTTATTTAAAGTTCTTGTAGCAAAAATCTATTATTTCTGCTGTTTTTTTCTGTATGTTTGGAGTCGTTTGTTTTCCTTCTTTCATTTCTCTAGACAAATTCCTGCTAAATTCTTCAATGGTGGCATCATGGGGTTTTTAAGTTTTAATGGTTTTACTGTAATAAGATAGGAGAGATTATTTTATCTAATTCAGGAATTGATATAATGTAAAAGGAACCATCTGGGAAACTAATGCCTTCTTGAATGCTTCAAGTAGCAGAAAGGATTCCTTTGATATCAGTGTCAAAGGAAACAAGCCTAGTATTCACTTCTTGCTAATATGTCTTTGTACAGTCACACCTTTGCAAGAAAAAAAAATGTAAGTTTCTTTCCTCAGAAGCCTTTTGAAACAAATGGGATGACTTAATTTTGATTCAGTGTGCTCTATATTTGTCACAATTTTAACTAGTATATCAACACAATCTCCACAACCTGTTCCTTGTTCATTATCTGGACTTTTATTACCTGTTTCAATGAATGCATCCGTCCTAATATTAAATTTTAAACTATAGAAAATGGTGTAGTGATGATAATATGCTGCTTTGATTTGACATTTTGGCATTGACTACTGTTGCATAATTTAATCTGTTGCTCATTTGAAAGCATGTATTTACACTTTTTAAATGCTTTGCATGTCATTTCTACCAAAAATCAGCTATTAGCTAAACGCCTTCTTTACAAAGTAGCCACAGAATCCCTACCTAATATTCTTTATGATAGAGTATTTGACATAATAGGGCCTAATTAGTAGGTCATGGGCTAATTCTATTCCAAGATATAAGATGCATTTCTTCTTATCTCAGGATTGGGTTGAAGTTCTTGTCATGTACCTACATAACATAGGGCACTTCCATGAGATGAGATGATGTAAACCCGTCATCTGATGTCCAGGCTGAAATGTAAATGCATACATATTAAAAATAATGGAGAGCTTGTAGACAGTGCAAAGTATTACATGTAATTAGTTCTGGAATATAGCCTGTACAATTTTTAATGTGTTTATTCAATGCTGTTTTCTTCCAAGCCTTTTATTAATACTTTTGGTTCTAATGTTACTTTAAGACATATGCTGAATGTTTACACTTCAGATTTAGTTTGTACACTTTTAAATTTTCATATTTTATAAAAATAATCTCTGAGTCAATTTCTTCAAAGAGAGGAGGGCTACCTTAGGAATGATTTTTTTTTACTCTTGTAGTGGTTTCAATATCAGAAACAAAAGATGCTTTGGGATGAAAGCTGGATTATAGACTTCACCTGCATCAAACAAGGTTAGCAACTTATAATTTTGATACTGTGATCAGTTTACTTATTAATTTTGAGAAATAATCTCAATTATATTGTTCATATTTTAAGGATCTTGCAAAAAGTAAAGCCTTTTTGAAAGACATATCCAATATTTCATCCCTGTAACCTCTTGTGAGCTCCTCACTCATATTTTTGTTTATCAAACGGTTTGATGACAATGTTATTTAAAATAGTTTCTTTCTTTTTATTTATGTTGATTTGTTAATCAAAGATGACAAGCCTACCCCATAATAAACAGATAAGCTCTGGACTTGGACGAAACAAATTACAGTTGCTTCGGTGGAGATACCTTTCTGTATAATTGATCTCACTAATTTGTGCTGGAATTGCACAAATATATTGAGGGATATAGTACTGTCTTAATTTCTCTCAGTGTATGGTGTCTGTGGCAGACTTGCTACAAAAAGTAATTAATTTTGGCCAGAGGTATGGAGGACTCTTTTTCTATTTTATCTTCTGGTATAAAATATTATTTAATTTGTTCTAATTAAATAGGTTAAGAATAAATTCAGGTGTTATTATATGCTTTATTATGCTGTACTTAAGATACATATAGATTATTTGCTTTGTTATTCCTTTTTTTAGCATTCAGAAGGAAAACAATACCTATATCCTCAGAAAGGGTAAATCTGTAGAAGTCTGCTGTGCTGATTGTACACACTCTCATTTTCTGTCTCTGGGAGAAATTGCTCAGCAGGTGTATGCTTTCTCTGTGTTCTGTTGGGTTGCTAGTGTCAAGATGTTCTTGTGATAATAATATGTAGTAGAGATACTTTCAGCCTGAGACTTGAACATTAATTTCTGTATATTTTTGATAATATACAGAATTTGATAAGATATCCTTGTTGTTGCAAATAAAAGGTTTTGGCTTAGAAATTAATATGATTACACGAACTGAAATGAATTTCAATCCAGATTTTTGAAAACGGAAACGAAGAAAAATGTTTTTCAATACAGCAAAAAGTGACATGAGCAAAATTTTCAGCTGAAAATAAATTAGAAAATGCCATAAGCACCACACGTGAGGGAAAGCAATAGAAAGAGACTGAGGGAAATTAGAAGCATGATCAAAAAATAAGAGATTAAAATTACTTTGAAAACTCCAAGATGAAAGATGTAAGTTTCTTGGAAAAAAGCCTGCAATGCAGCAATGCTGTTTCAGAGTATTGCTCAAAGAGTGATGATTAATAACTTAATGAGGACAGATAACATTATAAGGTCACAGACAGTATGTCTTCTCTGGATAGACTTGTTCAGAGCTACCCACAGTAGTCGGAAATGCAGAGATATCTAAATGAAAACACATCAGCAGTGCTGTACCCTGAGTATGTAGCATGCAGTATGAAAAAAATAACCTTATTTTTTTAAGATAACTTTTTTTTTTGGTGTATTGCACCATATATAGACATATAGATATATATGCAGTCTTATTCTCAGAACTATCTCGGGGTCTGTAATGCATTTCTGGGTGGAATGCTGTAGAAAGCTTCAAATGTCAATGCAATTTTGAACTGCATATGGATAATACTATGGTGTGGGAACATGGCAGGCCCGATTCAAGGTGAAATATTGAACTTCCTCAGCAAGATATTTCTACCGGGGAGAGTTGAGAGGTCTCAGCTATTCCGAGCCTAACTGGCAAAATCTGGATTTTGATTTGAGATTATGGCATGACGTGTAGCTCATTAAATTTGTTTTGAAGTCCATTTTTTTACTGTGAGCTGGTCAACAGACATTAAAAATGTACATTGAAAATCACTGGGATTTTTTTTCTCTTACTGTATTGTTGCTCTTCTCTGACTTCTCTCCGGTGTCAGAATCACTTCCCACATTCCTGTACTTTGCAGACTTCTAGGAGCTCCAAATAGACTTGTTAAAGTATGGCACAGGGTTTGCTCTCCTGCCCTGGGTTCAGTCCTCAGCTTCTATGTAGCAGCAAGGGCTAACCATCTCAAGAGCAGAGAAATGAAAGCTGCATAAAATCCTGAGGATTAGTGAGAAGTGTCTCTGGCAATGAATCCTCTTTGAAACATTCTTTACTTTTTATGCAGCAGTCCCATTTCCAAGCAATGGCTTTCTCTCTTAAGTAGTAACAAGAACAGATGAGATGCAAAGATTTTGAAAATTCTCTGTACTTCTTTGTGTCTGGAGTCTCCACCTGTGCATAAATAGGAACCTTCAAGTGCCTTTTCTCATCCTACATCCCATTTAGATTGCATTATACGGACAGCAACAGGAAGCATGATGAGTGCTCCCCCAGCACTCAGTGACTCCAGTGTAAGTTGTGTTACTGCTCTGAGCTCCTGCACAGCAGCTGCCAACATGTCCAGGAGGAAATACTTCACCCAGACTGGGAGATAGTAAGTCAATATATTACTCATTTACTGCAGTATCTACTATATTCGTTTCACCTTGATTTCTGGTTTTTGCCACTTTCAATTGATAGGCAATGAAAAAGCATGAATTTATCTTGTCAGGCCAAATTGTTAAAAGGTTGTTGGTACATAAGATGTCCTGTGTCTGTTAATTAATGGCCCTTGCTGTTCAAATGTATCTGAAACCAAGACTTTTATAAATCCCTTTTTTCTGAAATGCAGGCAGAGCAAACTAGGTTCTTTGCTCTAAAGAAGGGCATCCTCTTCAGCAGCACATTAGAAATCTTGTCCTTTAACCAGCTGACACGACTCAAGATTCAGAGCGTTTCACCTCTGAATCAAATTACAAAGTTGCATATCATGTAAGTATAAGGACAAATGTTACAGATACATCCTTCTATCCAAAAAGCAATTGAACACATGCAAAGCTGGAAGCGTGAATACACAGAGAAGAATCCGTGCTTTGCAGGACAAAGAAGCTTACTTGGGATCATTGGCTGGGGGAGAAAGTGCCTTCAGCATAGATTGTGGGAAATCACAGCCACTTCATTGATGAAATGCTGTGTTCAGCATTGATCATCTTTGCTTCTTTCTGAGTGGTGATATTTTCATCATCATCCCCTTCCTCAGATGACTCAATGTCAAAAGCATTTTTCAAGGGTATAATGGGGCATTCAGTCTCATTGGTGAAGCACCTAGAACTGCTACACTAAACACCCCCTACTCTGTATTTATAAGGTTCATCCCAAAAATTCTTGCAAGTATCTCTGCTGAATTCCTTTACTCTAAAAAGGAAAATTTCTTTGTTCTTGATCAAACTCAGATGCTTCTTTGCTGAGAATGCTCAATACCAACAAGAACAAAACTTTGCTAAATGTCAGTGAAGAATCTACAGAACAGTAGCCAGAAGTAATGGATAGATGGGAGGTGGCTGTATGTATGTCTCTAGCTCTGACATTTCCTTTGCTGCTCCATCATCAAACTGCCCCAACTGACTTTAACACTCACATTCCAAATGGTGTACACAGATCCAGATTGATTGAATATAATAACTAATGCTTCCTTTATCAAAAGAAACAGGGTCCTGTCTCTTGTCCTAGATTCACAGTTAAATTCTCTGCCTCATCTCTAGAGATGTGGAGCTATTCCCCAATACAAGATATACGCAGTCCATTTTTGTAGTATTGCTGGCTTCTGAAGTTGCCCTAAAACTGTAAACAGCATTTCATTCTGTTTCAGTGATGGTAGAACAGTGGCCATAAAGAAAATAATGAAGAAGGCATTCACGCTCTCTAAAACCATACGTAAAGAAGTAAAGCAAGTGAGGTAAGAAGCAAAATCTAAGGTCTGGATATTGTTCCATTTTTAAACTCATTTTTTAGGGCTTAAAATCTTTCCAGATGTGACTGTACATTCATATTATTCTTTCTTTCAAACTTTGCTTGAAAGAGAGCAAAGATTAAAATTCCCTTATGTCTGTTTTACTTTTTCTCTACATTGTGAGAAAAGGCACTTGGTTTTCTAGTTCCACTACAAAACCAGGATGGGCATCTGTGAAAATTACTATTATGCTGTGATTTTTGTTGATTTTCACAGGGAACTTGACCATCCCAATCTCTGCAAATTCATTGGAGGTTGTATAGAAGTTCCAAATGTTGCCATTGTCACAGAGTATTGCCCCAAAGGCAGCCTGTGTGATGTGCTCCTCAATGAAGATATTCCTTTGAACTGGGGATTCAGGTGAAAAAATCCAACTTTTGAAAAGCTAAATGAGATAGACCGTGCTATATGCTGTTTGGGACAAGATATTAGTTTTAGATAAAGTTCTTGTCTAGACAAGCCTGTACTGTGATATAGGGAGAGGAAGGGAGGGAGGGAGGGAGGAAGGGAGGGAGGAAGGGAGCAAGGGAGGAAGTTTGAATATCCAGTCCAAGTTCTTTTTTTGGTGTTTTGAGAAATCATATGTTTAGTCCTTGCAATGCTAAGCCAATGACTTGTCATCTTTCTCTTTGTGAAGGCATATTGGTGAAATGATTAGCATACCTGCAAGTGGTTTATTATTCTTACCAACAGAGGAAATGAGCTCACATTGTCAATGAAACTTTCACAAAGGCAGTGACATTGTTTTTTGAGATTGATCTTCTTGACATGTCCTTTCTGCTTCTGCTTTTTGCTTGCCTTCAGCAAAGAAAAATGGTTTTCAGGAAGGAAACCTTCCAAATAAAGCAAGGAAGATAATAAAATTGTTTCACTTGTAAACATGTGAAAGCACTCGCAAGGATAAAAAAAAGTACTGATGATTTCTAGAAGAAACTTTCTTCTCTTGCCCTGTGAGCTCAGGGAGGTATGGGTTTTCAAACAGTCACCTGAAGTGTTTTGGAAAAATGACCATGGGGACACAAGTTGAAAACTACAGTTTCTGTAGACTTCAGTAGGCTTTGGAGCCATTTTTGAGGGAAATTGGAAACACTAGCTCACTGATTTTTGACTTTCAGGTTTTCTTTTGCTACTGATATTGCTCAAGGAATGGCCTATCTCCACCACCACAAAATGTATCATGGACGGTTGAAGTCTAATAACTGTGTGATAGATGACCGGTGGGTTTGTAAAATTGCAGGTAAAGAGAAAGCTAGAAGAAATTTTCAAAGCTGTCCAGCTAACCCTCTAATTATAGATTTCACGTGCAACACTCTTCCCAAGTGCTTTCAGGTTGACATTTTAGGTAGAATTACTGACTGTACCAGAGTTCACTAGCAGTGCCTTGTGCTGAAGCAAGTTTCATGTTGCATTATCAAGTCAAGTCATTTAGTATGTGTCACAGATGCACACTTCATATCCCACAAATGATTCAGCCTGTCAACATCTGAGCAGAAGCTCTGCCTCATTCTCTCTTTTGATACAGAGAGAACCCTGAGGCATGGACAATGGTGTAAAGAGATGTAGTAATGCTGACTGATTGGTAAGCACAAGGTAGTTTAATGGAGAAAAGCAGACTAAACTCAGAGCTTTTAAGTCTTGTTCATGGCATTGAATCTTCCAGTGATGGAGCTGCAGGTCAGGTCTACTCTTGGGACACGAAGACAGCCTGTGGGAACAGGAAAACCACTGGAGAGTCTAGTTTAGTTTGCAGCTGCCAAAGGGAATTAAGGCAATTATCATCTCTTCTACTTTTTGCCCAGAGCAGTCATCATGCTCTTTAACCCATAGCCATCCTGAAAGCACCAGCAGACGATTTGTTTTTCAGTGGTATATCCTATGACTAAGGCTCCTACATGGGGCCAGGCTTGCTTCTCCAACTCGTTCAGTATCCTTCTGTCTTCAGAACTGCCTACTCTGCTTGAAGACTGTTCTGGAAAAAAATGTAAAAATTAGACATAGTTGGATTATATCCACTGCATCACCTTAGCACAGCTCCTCTCAATTGAATAGGCTATCTGTGAAATCATTCAGCAACTTCTGTTTTGATTCTGTTCTGTGTCAGACTGTAGGGTTTTCAAATCTTCATGGTTTATCTGGATGCAATAATGTCAAACAAACCTCATAAATAACAAATGTGGGAACTATTTAAAAAACGACCTCCACATAAAGATTCAATCCCTAGGAACATCTTAATTAGAGGTCACTCCAGATAAAGCCAGATGTCTGCATCCAGCCTTCACATACAGTCAGAAGAGTGCTGTTTACGTAAGAAAGAAAACAGAAGTCAGTTGTTTTTCTCTCATTCTTCCTGATTCTGAGTCATATGCTAAGAATTCCTTCTATATTAGGCTAGAAGTATAGATGGAAAGATGTTTCACATCTATGCTGCCTTTGTTCTGATGCTAGTGGTGTTCAAGTAACGCCCACCATCTGATTTTCAGTTGTTAGTCTGTCTAACTAGTAATTACTTGAGCAACCTGCCACCAGAGATAAGGATCGAGGGACAAAGTAGAACAGAAACCTGTATTTACATGCTAACTCTTGCACTGAGGTGAGAATATTATCTGAAAATAATTTGATCAAATCATAAAATAATTTTGATCACAATGGGTCATGGAGTTCAGTTTGCCTGCTGTCATTCAGTCTTGCCCAAATATTTGATTTTCAAGATGCTATATTTGCAATAGTTTAAGGGGGCAAGACCACACAAACCTCACTATTTCTAGACTAAGATGTGTATTTAGAATTGGGAAAATTAATTTATTTAGACTAGCTGTGTTACTGTCTACTATTGTATCTTGTTTCAGGGAAGTATCCACTGAATTGTTTGCTTCCTGCTTTCTTCCACTTCAGATTATGGCTTGCAGTCATATAGAAAAGAAGATTTTCTTAATGGATCAAATTCATCCCAGCAGCATTTGATGCAGATTTACACAGCTCCTGAAATACGTACTGTTTCAGATTTTGAACCCAATTCTATGTCTGATGTTTACAGGTAGCTAACTTTTCATGATTTCACTTTTAGTAATCTTGAGTATTCTTTAACAACAGTTAGGCTTGGTGGAATTCTGTTGTCACTCCAGCTATATGTTTGATTGTATTGTTAAAGGGATTGGTCCTGGAATACAGAACAGCATAGATATCACAGGATATTCTCTTTCAAGGTAGATAATCAAATACTGAATTCACTGACATTATTTGAAAGCAGAGTTGGCCCAGTGATTTATAAGGAGTCGCTTGACTGGTAAGATAAAAAGGCATAAAGATCTGCTATTATCTAATTATCCTTTTCTTTTTCTGTTGTTGTTTCTTATGAAAAGTAGAATTATTTTCAACAATGGCAATACTTTAGAAGTTAATAGCATCAGTGTTCTAGAATGTCATATGCACATATGCATCCTGTAATTCTATTACTGAATGTCAATACAATAATTTGGGGGCATATACATGGTGACAATATTTAGTTTACAGTGGAAAAATAAAGAGAAGGGGAAAAATGGATACACTAGCAAATAGCTCAATTCCTTTCCTTTTGAAAGCCTGTATAGAAGATTGCTTTCCAGTGGCTTTCCCTCCTGGTGGTGGACTGCTTCTATCCAATCACTTTTAAGATAAATGGGAACCCAATTGTAAACAAATGTCTGCATATGTGCTTGAACATCATTACTTTTTATCTATTCTATCAGATTAACTGAGCAAGAACTTGAAGTCTCAGTAGTATTTCTGCCTATAGGATATTTCAATATGTCCTTAGAATTTTCTCCAAAATAGCTCAGCTAAGGCAGTTTGGGATTGTGTTGGTATTTCTGGCTACTGTCATTTGTCCTGTATCTGTACTTTTTCAACATGAAGTAGTCTTTGAAAGAACTGTGCTCCAACTAAACAATAATTTTCAGATTGTCTTATACATTCCAGTTTACCATTGCCCTGCAGCCAAAATGTATCCCAGAAAATGTTTCCTTGGCTTGATGTTCTCACTTTGATCCTATTCTGGATAGATACCATTATTTGACTTTGCAGGCAACTTTGCCTCCTGAAGGCATTTCTTGCCAGTGGTTCCCCTTTAAATAGTCCTAAGATCTGATTTGCTCACATCCTATATGTCTACAATGAACCTTTGACAGATTCAGTGAATGTTTCCTGGATTTATCTTGCTGTCCCACCCACATGTCTGAAAAATCTACATCTTCTTTTGTGACACTGCAGTTATTAATTTCTTGATTAAAAAAAGTAAAAGCAGTGAGAGATCACACCAAAAAAAGGAGAAGAGCAACATGCAGGCAAGGAAGATAGAGAAGTACCCTGGACCCATTGAAAGGGTTGACTTCTTATCTGGGCTGTTTTTTAGAATTTGCATTTTAAAAAATTTTATTTTTGATCATATGAGCAGGAGATAAGCCTTCCTGATATATATATTTGGCCTCACTGGCTAGGCAGCATTGATCCATTCTTGAAATCCTCAGTTTTTATCTGTGCAAATATTCCATTAATGTTCTTGAAAGTGAAGCCCAAATAAAAAATGAGTAGAAACTGCAGAAGAGGGACTTGTAATTTAGTGTGCTCTTACTGATTAATCACTTGCTGTAAAAGTTCTCTAGGAAAGTGTTGGTCAGATGGGTAAAAAGCTAAAATGGAAATGAGAACAGAAGCATGAACGTAGCTCCTTTCTTGAGCTGAAGAGGCTGTTTCCAGTCACAGTTTCTCCTAGATTGGTTCTTCTTGATTTGTAATCATCATATGAATTTCTCTATCCACAATGGATAGTGCATTTTATTGGGCAGTGCAGCTGAAGATTAATTAAATCAATGCTGCACTATCAGAGTTACTATCATCTAATTATTATCTGTGAAAATCTGTTTTAGTTTTGCTGCCTTACCAGGATTGATTTTGCTTTCTCCTACCAAATCATCACAAAATTAATAAAAAAAATAATCAGATTAATTTCTAAATTAATAATCATGTTTTATGTGCATTATTTTATTTTCCAATGGTGTTCCACAGGTGGGCTGAAAGATATATAAACATATCCTGTTACCAACAGAATGTTTTCTAGAACAGTGCAACCATTAGTGACACAACAGATTGAAAACCAATGTACTCCAAAAACCAAAATGTTACCAAGCTGAGAGGCACACAGGTGTAAATTATTACACAATTTTACTATATAAAGAGACATCTTTATCCAGCCTGTTGGCTAAAGGAAGTTCTTGCTTCGAAGAGATCACCATTGTGGAAGTTCTCCAGTGAGTTCAGAAAAAAGACTAAATTCTGTTTTCACTGTTTTTTTCCACTCTTCATCTAATACATTCGATGAATGTATTAGACCTTAGTTCAAGTGAGGAAGATAATGACCACAAGAATATAATTCAGAAGAAACAAGCAGAAATGCTTACTATAAAATATCTCTTCTGGACACACCCTGTCATCACAGACTTTATGAAAATTTTCTAGAACAGCAATCTTTTTGGTGGCTGAAAAAAAGCCACTCCCTGCACTGGTGATTCTGATGAACCTGCTCCTGACCCTTGATTGGAGCAAAAATCAGACCCTTATGTTTAACTGGAAGGAATCATGTACATAAACCTGGACATATCATCTCTGGATTCCATTAATACTTACAGAGATAATTTCTTTGCTCTCCATCAGACTCAAACATCTCTGGGGCCTATAACCATGAGAGGCAAATGCTATGAAACATTCAGTAACAAATCCCTGAAAACACAAAGCAGTTACAAGTAGCAGCACCATTGCCATCCTTCCTTTTGAGATACTGGGACTTCAGCCATAGAATGGGGAAGAGTAAGAAATTATGAAAAGAAGAAATCAGTGACTCAATTAACTGTTATTGCATTAAGATTTCTCTTCATTTTTATTCTGCAGTTATGCCATCATTTTACTAGAAATTGCCACAAGAAGTGACCCTCTGGCAGTAAGTAAAGATGGACTATCTTTAGAGAATGGAATTTGTAGAATTTGCATGACAACTTTGATTCTGTTTCTGCTGAAGACAAACCAAACTTTGAGTTACTGCACCTTTGAGTTACTTTATGAGCATGCATTTTCCTCACAATTTTATGGATGCCAGTTCAGTCCCCATGGAACATCCAATCAGGGTTTCCTCATAGATCTACCAGTTTTCCATTTCAGAGCTTTGAAGAACAATATATGATAAAAATAATGTAGCTCCAAAACTGCCTTTTGATTAGTTTTGTGAGGCTTAATGACTAGGTGGATGCAAAGAGAATGTATGTATTAATATCTTCCTTTTTCTCCTGCTTCTTCCGTTACCTGTCTTTTACAGGTCCTTTAAGTGGAATTTTGCAGTAAAAAGAATAACCTAGAAAAGCAAATTAGCTGTTCTCCATGAGTAAAATATCTGTTTTGCAAATGTCTTTTGATCACTGCTAAATGGCAAACACAAAAAGTATGCACTTTGAAATTGGAAACAGATAGTATTGATATGTAACCACATTCTCTCTGAAATAATTTCCTTAACAAGAGTTGTAACAATAAAGACTTGAAACTACTATTTTTCCAGTTCTCACAGTTTATGATAATAGACTAATATAGTCCTTGTGGTCTCCTAAAAGTTTCCCAATATCTTGCCAGGTATTCACTTGTTTCAAAAGTTGTTTATGTCATATAAACACTAAGAATAAAGCCTGTTACCCATGAAAAAGCTTTTAGAAAAGGTGACCCATTTTAGACTGGGTTATATTTTTTTTTATCCTTTCTTTTCCCTTGTGCTCTTATGTAAAAAAAGCTGACTTAGAAGTGATAGGGAAGATGTTATAAAAGTGATGATGATAATAGTAATATATTTTCAGTGTTGGGAATGAGAACCATAATACTTGTTTCAACATTGTTTAATCCCCTTTTCTCTAGAACGATGATGTGCATTCTGCTGAGTATTCTTGGTGCCCACCTTTGGCAGAATTAATTTCAGGAAAGGCTGAGAATTCTTGCCCATGTCCCACAGATTATGTAGAGGTGAGTAAAATACAATAAGGTAAGTGAAGTACAAATTGTGAGTAAAGTACAATATTGTGTACAAAAATCATTTATTGAAGTGGATTTACAACATGTCATTGTGGTTTTATGGTGATATTACCTTTGATAAATATAAATAACCCAGAAACCCAACCTCAAACAAGGCAAAATGATAATATCTAATATCCTTAATAAAAAACCTGTCATTGTGACAATGAAAAATTTAGTTGTCCCCTCCGGTTTCCAGTGTAATAGTTTATGTTTTTAATATTCAATCATTGATTCTTGTGCAATTTCATTTTATTATAAACTGTTGAATTCCATACATATTTTATGTTAGTAATATCTAGCTTACTGACAGAGGGCTTTCACATAATGAAGTCTGTCTCAGGCAAATTATGAGTTTGGTTTGTTTCTTATGCAACAAGTCTTTCTCTTCAGTAGCCTCAATAAAGAACACCCCCTCCCAGTTTAATTAAATCAGAACAAGATGGGGTCATCCTCATTTCAGTTGTCATTTAAGTGCAATGTAATTCACCTTTGATGGTTTGTAGAAACATAAATGCAAAAAAAATTCTCCTTAGCACCACTGGTTTTTAATCAGAAATTAACATTCTTAAGGGCTACTTCAGCTCTTAATCTTTTGTGAAATTTATGTACAGACAAGTCTTCTGAAAACAGTATGTGACTCCAACAGCATAACTCTCTTACAGCACATGACAAGAGCTTAAGCAGTGTTCAGGAGAAGGAACGTGTACATCTTACTCATGATTTCCCATGGCGGCATTTTCATGAACTAATATCCTTCATTCAGCAAAAGCCTGTAGAATTCCAGAGGCTTCAGTATAGCTCTGACACTTCACCAGCTGCAGACAGAGCTTCACATAGGCAGTTGGCACCAAGAAAACAGAAGTATTAACTTAAAATACTGCTTGTGCTTGGAATAATAAAAGGCTGTTTGCTTTTCTCACTCTCTTTCCCTTCTGCAGTTAATTGAAAGGTGCAGAAAAAATAATCCATCCCAAAGGCCTACATTTGAACAAGTCAAGAAAATGTTGTACAAGATGAATCCTGTTAGCCCTGTTGACATGATGATGACTCTGGTAAATTTAGCTTTTTAATCCAATCCAATCTGCTCACTTTCAATAACTTTCACCTCTATCCTTCACTTTTGGTTTTTTTTTTAATCTTATACCCCTTGTTTGGAAAAAATATCCACAGTTATTTGTTCAGTTCTGTTGGGGTGACTTTAGCTGCAATTCTACTTGGAACCCTGCTTTTCTTCTCATTCAGTTTTTTAACTTTCTCAAATTCTTCGGGGCTGAATATTTTTTTGTCTGTCAAATGTTGTTTGCAAACTATATTACCCCTTTCCTGTGGCCCAGTGCTCTTATAGTACCATGGATATAGAATCCCTGCATGCTACAAATAGCATGTTTATAAATCATTTTGAGCAGAGTATCTCAAGCTCATCAGCAGAGAAAGAAGATACCTTCCTCCAGAATATTGCCTCACACAGAGGAGGGATGCAAACAGCAAAGCACAGACTAGCGTAGCAAGCTAGTTTATGAAAGCTTCATGAGTTTTTGATAAAAGTTTGAGACTTAGATACCTTTTGTTTTGTTAAGATTTTGTCTGTAGACTGCTCTCTGCATTCATTTGCCCTCTCAAGTTTGCATGAAATTTGAAAAGCCTGAAATTTCCTTCTGCTGTCTTGTGTGTAAGCAACAACCTCAAGTCTAAATTCATAAATTTACTTGAGGAGAAACTGATCTTTTTATTTTGTAAAAAAGTGTTAGGTGTTTAGGTCTGTGCCCTTTTTTATCTCTGAATGTTTTCAAAGCAGAATAATTCCAATATTTAAATCTTATCCAGCTAGGCATCTGTTTCAGTAAAAAGATGAATTTCTGAAAAATTCTACAAAATTCTCTGTTATTTAGATGGAGAAATATAACAAACACTTGGAGATACTAGTTTCTGAGAGAACCCAGGATTTAATGCATGAAAAACAGAAGACTGATCGTCTGTTGTATAGTAAGTTATAGAGAAAACAATACTGGATATTCTTCTCAATTTTATTTCAGCTTTCTAACTACAAACGAGAACCCTTTGATAGATGATTATTTAATAGGTAACATTTAGCTAGCAAAGAATGAATATACTTGTTTCTTGCAAAGCTGGAAAGATATTTATCTACTTTCTGTATTTCCCCTCTAGAAATCAGTACACTCATCTGAGAGCTATGCCCCAAAATCCATAGTGCTCTGACTGCAAAGCCATTGGTGTGGCAGGCCTTTTACGTAGTTATAAATGTTCTGGAATGGTAGTTGCCTGCTTTTGATGGCAGTGTATGTTCCAGAATTCTGTAAGAAAAAAGGCATAAAGAGATGGGAATAGCATATAAGAAAGCAAAAAACAGAGGGATGTGAAAGTCCAAGACAGGGGCAACAAATAAAATTAAAAAAAAAAAAAAACAAACAGGGAAGAGATAGTAGACAAACCTAACACAGGTAGAAAGCACTAGCAAAGAGTTCACAAAGAGAGAATTAGTAAAATCCCAGATCACACCATTAGAATCTAACCTTACGCTTTCTTGAAATGTATAGATACTGATTTGTTTGGCCTAAAAGTTATGGGCCATGTTAAGAATCTGGATGTGTTATCAGTGAGATTTATTGTGATTTCTCCTATTACAGCAGAGCAGATTTTGATGCCAAGGTGTGTTTTCACCTTCATAATATTTTGCATTTATGAACATTTTTTGTGCATTTAAACCAGCATGTTATGTTTAATATATTCTTTTATCCATGTAAAAATATTATAATGCTCTACTTTCTACAACAGGTATGTTGCCTAAACAAGTAGCAGATGATCTCAGGCAGGGAAAACAGGCACAAGCTCAAAGTTACTCAAGTGCCACCATCTTCTTCAGGTAAATAAAAGATGAAAGGTGAACTGCCTGTTATTGAAGATACTCCTAGGCTTCTGGTGGAGGTGTAGCTCCTAACCAATTACAGAATTTTTATCTAAACTGCCACCTGTTGTAATAGGTGGTTCTATAAAACAGTGTCTTTCAAAATTCTCACACTCTCTCCCTATTTTCATTAGAATTACTTCAGTAAAAAATTACATCACTCTGGAGCTGTAACAAACAGCAGCACATCACTTTGCATGTCTTACACATGCATGAATCTATGTTTCATAAAATAGGTCTAAGTAAAGAATGTACCATTTAGCCTGTGTAAAGAAAATTTTCCTATCCTTAGAGTCCAGATGGATTTACAGTTTTAATTTTTTCTGTGGGCAGGAAACAGCATACAAATGGCATGCCTTCACTTGTCATAAAAGAACAGATATCAAGTTCCCTTTTTTTAAAATTTATACATAACCCAAAACAGAAGAGTGCTTATTCTGTTATAGATTAAAACTCTACCTGTAAAAAGGTTTTATTGCACTACTAAGCAAAAAGACTTAGTTCAGTCTGTCCTTTTAAATGGAAGGAGTCTTTTGTAAATTTAAATAAATGAAGACAAAACTATCCAATAAGAATCTTAGCGAAAGAATTATTGAAAAGAGAAGGTTGATGTAATTGCATTGAGAAATTTTTACTGTGTGTTTAAGATTACTAATCATCAACCATTAGGACAGTGGATGATTATGCTCTTTCTGTTGTGTTTTAACAGTGACATTGTTGGCTTCACTGAGCTGTCCAGCAGCAGCACGCCATATCAAGTGGTAGATCTCTTGAACAAGCTTTATACCACTTTTGATGAAATCATAGATAACTATGATGTCTATAAGGTGGAGACAATAGGAGATGCCTGTAAGTTCCTTGAGCTGCAGACAATGATGGGGGCTGGGGCATCAGGATAGAGACTCTCTGATGACAAGGAAGAACAGCTGAAGGAGATTTGGAAAGCTTCTTATGACTGGGAAGATCAAACAAAACAATTAGGAGATGAGTTCTAGCAGAGCCCTAGCAAACTTTAGGAACATTTTCCTGTATACGTTTAATAATTTTTGTGGTTAAGAAGTGTGATGAATGGGACAAATTAATGGAGTAAAATACCACTTCTGTTTATTTGGTTCCTATTACTGGTGAGAACTGACTTTAAGTCTTGACAGCAGATTAATCCCAGTTGGAAACTTCTGTGTCACGGGAACACAACTAAAAAATTATCTTCTACATGGGATCATACATGCCATACCCTAAGCTTTATTATCTGTCTTTTTTGCAAAGACCATAACAATCTTCTTTCTCCTAATACATTGTAGGGGTTTGACTGCCTCTTCTCTTTTGCATGTTTCTTTTGTAGGAAAATAGCTTTATATTTGCTACCATGGCAATCTGCTGCAGATAGACTATCATTAAAATTGAGTTTTGTAAAACCTAAGGAAAATCTAACAGGCTTTTGGATGAGACAGACAGAATTCCTATAAGAGATGGGGAACAACGAAGCCCAGTCTTTTTTCTCCGTGGAACTGTTGAACACATTCTTGAGCATAAAATTCCTGAACAAATGCACCCCATAGATCCCTAAAAGACCAGTTTCTTGCCCTACACAGTAACAGAATCATAGAATATCCTGGCTGGAAGGGATCCACAAAGATCATAGGGTCCAACTCCTGGCCCTGCACAGGACCATCCTCAGGAGTCATAACATGTGCCTGAGAATGATGTCCAAATGCTTCTTGAGCTGTGTCAGGCTTGGTGCTGTGACCAGTTTGCTGGGGAGCCTCTTCCAGTGTCCAACCACCCTCTGGGTGAAGAGCCTTTTCCTGATATCCAACCTAAACACAACCCTGACACAACTTCAGGCCATTCCCTTGGATCCTGTCACTGTCACCACAGAGAAGAGATCAGTGCTTGCCCCTCCTCTTCCCCTTCCTCTACAAGGGAGTTGTGACTGCAGTGAGGTCTCCCCTCAGTCTCCTGCTCTCCAGCCTGAACACACCAAGTGACCTCAGCCACTCCTCACACGACTTCCCCTCAAGGCCCTTCACCATCCTTGTGGCCTCCTTTGGACATTCTCGAACAGCTCTCTCTCTCTCTGTCTCTCTCTCTCTCAATCTCTTGCTCTGTATATATATATATATATATATTTCTTATACTGTGGCACCCAGAACTACCCCCAGCACTTGGGGTGAGGCTGCCCCAGTGCAGAGCAGAGCAAGACAATCCCCTCCCTTGCCTGGCTGTGATGCTGTGCCTGATGCACCCCAGGGCACTGCTGACTCTTGTTCAACTTCAATCAGGAACCCCAGGTCCCTTTCCTTCATTCGTTTCTGCTTTCCAGCCTCTCCTTTCCCAGTCTGTCTATACATCCAGGGTTGTCCCATTCCAGGAGCAGAATCTAATACTTTTCCTTCTTAAACATGAAGTTGGTGATTGCCCAGTCCTCTGATTTCTCAAGGTCTCTTAGCAGAGTCTTTCTGCTTATGGGGCAATTTAGTAGCATTGGCAGACTTAGTAACCCTTCCAGTCCTGTGTCCGAGCCATTTGTGAAGCTGTTGAAGAGCACAGGGCTGAGCATGGAGCCCTGAGGAACCCCCCAGTGACAGGTGACCAGTCTGATGTCTCCCCATTACAGCACTCCCTGAATCAGTTGCTCACCCATCACATAATTTGTTTATGCAGCTGTGTTCCAGACAGTTGTTCTTGAAGGATCATGGGAGAAGCTGTATAAAGAGCTTTACTGAGATCCAAAAAGATAACAGCAATTGGCTTCACTTGATCACCTAGGTGGGTTATCCTGTCATAAAATAAAATCAGATTTGACAATCAGGGCTTTCTGCTCATGAAGCCATGCTGGCTGTGACCAATGATCCTGTTGTCCCTCAGGTATTTTTCATTACCTCCCAGAAAAATTTTCTCAAAAAATTCTGCTGGGCACTGAAATGAAAGTGACAGGCCTGTAGTTTGTAAGGTCGTCCCTCTTGCCATTCTTGAAATTCTTGAAAGAATTGGCAGAAGAAATTCTTCTGCCATTCTTGAAAGCTGACAGATTTACCAGCTTCCTGTAGAATGGGACCTCTCCAGATTTCCAAGACTATTCAAAAAGCATTTTCAGAGATCTTACGATGACTTCACCAGTTCTTTGAGTACTATGGGATGAATCCCGTCACATGCCGTAGATTTACAGGGCTCAAACTAGAGCAGCAAATCCCACATAAGTTCAGGGTTTAGTGGGAGTTTATCATTCTCACAGTCATGGTTGTCCAGCTCAGCACTCTAGGACCCCAATATCCCATAATCAGTTTTTAAAGCATAGTGCAGGAAGCACTAGTTGGTGTCATTGCCTTTTTTTATAATATTTGCCCAGTGACAGAAGGCACTGAACAGCCACATTTGCACTGCCTGTCCCACTTTAACCATTCTCAGTGGAGGGGAGGATAAAGAAAGAAAGAATTGGAGGGAATTAATCTCATGTAAAAATAAGAGGGAAATACAACATTTTTCATACCTAAGGTAATTCCATACATGAGCCATGGCTCTAGCATTCATTTGTTTCTAGTTTTCTTTGCTCAGCAGGCACTATTGTGCCTTGGGATATGAAGGAATAGGGCTTCTTCCTTTTTTCTTTTTATTATAGGCAGCATCCTTTAGTAAATCTATGTGTAATGGCAAAGGTTAACACAGTTGCATTGTTGTGTTAAGATATGGTGGTGTCAGGAGTACCCAAGGAAAATGGGATCCTTCATGCTGGTGAGATCGCAAGCATGGCTTTAGACCTTCTGGATGTCTGCAGGACTTTTAAGATCCCACACAAGCCTAATACCCTCCTAAAGATAAGAGCAGGAATACATTCAGGTATGTTGAGAAAGCTGAAAAAGAGTCTTCTCTGGCCTTAAAAATGCATCTGTAGTGGTCATTTCCTCTTCATTAAAAATAGAGTTAATTTTTTGATATGCAGTGGAACACAATGTAGAGGTCATCCCAACAGAATAATTTATTGGATGCATGGGATATTGGTAACTCAGTTTTGAATACAACATTGTAAACATCCCATAGCCCCTCTGATGATGTGAGTTAGAACTGCTGTTCTGTGTCTGTAACCTGTTCTTATCAGCTGTTCTCTTCTCAAAACAGTGAGTTGTTTCTTGACAAGCTGATCTAGGCTTCACTCTCAGACTCCTAGCTCCCTGATTTAATCTGATGTGATTACAGTTCCTTCTTGATAGACAGCCAGAGCTGGACATGTCCTGTGCAGCCCAGCATCTGCCAACTAATCAGCGTACATTGTCTTACCAAGCAATCATATCTTCTATGTTTTAAATCACTTTTGAGACAGATTTTTAACCCTTGTAAAGACAATATTGACACTCAGTCTTTATTTGGTTAACAAATTAGATTTAAGATAGTGTAGGAAGCAACCACAAGGCTGTATGACTGATTATGTGATTTATAAACACAAAATGTCTTGCTTTCCATTTCTTAACAGGGGCAGTTGTAGCTGGAGTTGTTGGAACCAAAATGCCACGATACTGTTTATTTGGAGATACTGTGAATACAGCTTCCAGGATGGAATCTACCAGTGAAGGTAATAAGGAACAAACTGCAGATGGGGTTTTAGTCATCCCAGAATTAGTTCTTTAAAAATGTTAGGCTGAGTTTTGAGTCCTGACCTATTCAAATGATTCTGAATCCTCTAAAGAGGTTCTTGATTTCTGGGTCCAGTCTGCCTAGGGACAAATTATTTGAGTGATATTCTCTACAACTGTTTTTGCAATCAGATCCCCTTATTTCTCAAGTCTTGGGAAAGGATTTTTGTGGCTTTGAAGTTCTCTACAGTAAAACAAGGCTGGACTAAAACAAAATGAGGGGCAAGTGGTTATGTTCACTATTTCTATTTGATCCTGGCACCCAGCTGGATATATGGTAAGAATATTTTCATTACTCTTCTTTTACTGCTGAGAATTTTCTCTAATGGAGAACACAAGAAACAGTAGGATATCATGGGAGCTGTGTATGTGTTCAGCCAGTATAAAAGATTATGTATGTGCCCTGTAGAAAGGAGTTTAAACAGAAATTTTGTGGAGGTATTCTCACTGCTTCTTCCTAACAGATAACACCTCCAAGTCTATTTAGAAAACTTTGTCTTTGAAACTCAAATTCTGAAATATTTTTACTGATTTAGTGATTCCATGCCACAGAACCTTGATGGCTTGTTTCCTTACAGTCATGAAACGAAGCTGAGTAGTTTTATGGCTCACATTTTAATGCATTGTAAACGAACTAGGCACATACAAGATTCTTCAAGTTTAATTTCATGGTAAAAACTGATACTTTCAGCATCTATCATGATCCCCTAAAAACAAGGAAGAAAGGCAGGGGAATGGTCCTAAATGATGGATTTGAAACTTTTGAAAGGATTTGAGAATCACTAGCATCCATTGCCTCTGACCATTTTTATTTTTCCAAAGCAAATGCTAACCTGGATGGAACACATATAACTTCATTTTCATTTTGTCAGTCTCCCAAATAACACCGTTCATGTTCCTTGTGTCATCTTATCTGAACTCCTTTAAAAATAATACCTCCAAAATCTGTTTCCATCATTCATAGGTTATCTTTTGTTCTGTATGCCAGTCTCTTTCCCAGATAGTGCATCAGCACGATAGACTTAGAAATAAAGACAAAGTATTTCTCTTTCAAGCATTTATTTTCTCTCCCTCTTTTTCTGGCCACATATATCTGAGGACCTCAAATTACATTACCAAGTTTTAACCCTAAGATGATTGCTTTAAAATAGATTAATTACTAGCAATGCAGACCAAAAATGCTATCACCTGGAATTTGAGTGCTAGTGTCTTGTTCTCAAGCAAGATGACAAGCTGAAATATAATGTATCTTCAAAGAATAGTTCTGAGATACGTATCTATCTGAAACTTAGATCTCCTGATCTACAGGCAGTGTTCTGAGACTCTAAAAAACACTTAAACAAATAAAAGTGGACATTATAGAACTGTCGTTTTCTAATATAACAAAAATCAGTTAGACAATCTTAGCCACTCCTACTATCACCTAGGATGTTTTTTAAACAAAAAAGCATAATGATTGGTTCTGTGTCACAGAATGTTACAGGTGAAAAAAAACTTTTCTTAAATTCTTTTAAATTTTGGCAAAATTTTGCTTTCCAGCAAAATAGAATTTCTTCTATCTGTCCTTCTTGGTCCTTCCTCCATCATTTGCAGAAGGCAAGACAAGTGAGGTTTACATGGTTTACTAGAAGATAAAATTTCAGCTAAGGAAAAATCACAATGTTAAAATTATGGAGTTATGTTAATGTCATCTCTTCCAACTGTCTTAAATCAATAGGTATGGAGTCAGAGCAATGGTGGCTGTTTCTTTAATGTATAGACTTTGCTGGAAACTAAATGTGCTTAGAAAGCACTGGCTCTTTATTGACCAGGAAGTAGAACTGTGTATGGTTTTCTTCACCACAGGCAGAGGATGCTCATAACTAGCACAGACAGACAACTGTGAAGAGTACAAAAATGTTATTAGATGCTGAATGTGAAGAGTAGTATTTGTTGACAGCCCCATATTTACCCTGAGATGCTCTCACAAACAGGCCTGGGTACTGGAACTTGTGTGCAAACATTTTGAATAACAAATAACAAGGAATAGAAGGAAAGACTTGGAAAAAAACCCAAGGGAGAGTTCATTAATGAGTCTTGAAGTGTTTGACACACTTTGAGAGATGGATCTTAGATATATAAATGTCTTAGATGTATAAATTGTTTGCTAATTTTATATTTATCTTTCTTTCCAGCTCTTAAAATACAGTGTAGTTCAAGTGCATACCAGCTGTTGGAGCAGATTGGAGAGTATGTGTTAGTGTGCCGTGGGAATTTACAAGTCAAGGTGTGTATGCAACATTTATACTCAGCTTTTCAGAGAGGAGAGTGTGAAAGTACTCTGGAGTCCTTGAATTTTAACCCATGCAGTCCCCTGTATTTTCTAGTCCTCTATATTTCACAGTGCTTTGGTTAGACTAATTCTTGTACCTGAAGAGAGCATGTTCAGATTTTAAGCCAGGACCAATTCCATGGATTTGTTCATGGGACAAACCTGGTAAGTCAGAGACAAAGGACTTAGTCAAGCTTGGAAGTCCTGCATGGCACGTTCACTGTCATGACTGCTTGAAATCAAAAAAGGTCCTTCAGAGACATTACAAATCATCATATGAGTCCCACAAGAGAATTAACATACTTGTGGACCCCGTTTTGGATGGGACTTCAAAGAATTTTTTTAACTGATACTACTGCTATTATTTTTTAAGGAAAGGTTTTATGCCTCATTTTTCGTCTGTGTAAAGTGGCTGACAGGCACATATTTCTCCTTTTGGGACTTGTTTTGAGTTGTAGTAAAGAAATTGTTTCATAGATGACAGATAGTTTATAACCCTATGACTAATATTCTTTCTTAGGGGAAAGGAGACATGGTCACATACTGGCTTGAAGGCAAGAAAGCTTCTGTCACCCAGAAGGTAGTCACCAGCACTTCTGTGACTCCTCAACATGCCAACAGATTTTCATATAGTCCGATACCAGGTGTCCTTCCCAGTGATCCTCTCTGAAATCCTGCTTCCTAGTCACTCATTAACTCCAGTATCCCTTCTGCTTTCAGTCTGTTAGGTCATCGTGCTGAATTAGAAAATCAGAAAAGAGATAATACACCGCTTTGGTCTTGTGAATGTATTAGCTCAGGCTTTATTTACAGGTGTTTCTCCCAGCAGTGGCACTGAAAATAGAAAAAAAGCAAAAACTCATCTTAAGGAATAATAGATAGAAATGGCCCACCAGCTACCAGAGCAGAAAGTAGCTCCTGGTGTTACTTCTTGATGTGGTTTTGATAGGAAATACTCAGCCAGCAGCCACCATGACCTCAAAATCAGCTGGTTGGAGATTCCAGCCTGTGAGGTGCTCTCACAGGAAAGGAGACAGTATAATGTTGCTGTTTAGTGGTATCATAAACCCTGTGGGCATGGTTGGTTTTGTGCTGTGAAAGGGACAAATGAGGTGTGTATTGTATGAGGAAGTAAGATCCATCAAAAGAGAAGGATGAAAAAAAGAGCAGAGAAATTATAAGGGATGCAAATTGGAAACAGGAATTTGTACTCCTACTTCCATTTAATCTCCATTGTCTGGGGCATAGAAAGAGGAATTAAGAAGAAATTCTGGTGTGTTTCCATACAGGCAATTCCTAGTGACACCTGCCATCATATTGTGGAAAATCTTTGTAGAGAAATGCAAGACGTTGTATGCTGTTTCTAAACAGGGTAAAGTTCACTACAGCTGCTCTGGGATTTCTCTGAAAAACAGCTCTTAACATTAGCTGATGTTTTTGCTTTGACTAAAGTGGTGGTGAACCTACTGCTGCTGGAGAGCTGTCTGTCAGTGAAATCAGGCAGCCCTCTGAGTCACTGTGTAATTTAGGACACAGTTTAGGAAAGGTCATTCCTGAGCCAGCATTTCCTGTAAAGAGAGAACTACATCACTACAAGTGGGGTAATTTCTAGATGAGCATGATTCTGTGAGCATTGCTGGTGTTAGCTTTCTTTAAAGACTTACCTTTCAGGGCTAGCCTATTTTGAAGAGTTTAGCCTGTTCCAGTTCAACTGGTTAACAAAAAATCTAACAGAATAAATGAAACTGAGAGACAAAGAATATCAAGGGTCAAAGCATTTCCACCATAATGTGAGTTACAGTGGATAAAGCTAATTGGAAAGAGATGAAAAGGAAGGACTTTGAGTGACGTAGCACCACTTAATCCTGCTTATTCTGCTCCCTTACCCTCCAGTCTGTCCCCGATCCTAGGTACAAGTACAAAAACGTGCATGTAGTTGCGATATTTCTGGTCTAGATTTGTGGAGTTTACCCAAGCAGCTACTTGTTCGTGATTCTGTGTAGCTAGCATAGCTACATAGCATAGCTACAACTTTCAGTTCCAAGTTTGTGCTGTTGATAGTGATTGGAGTGTCACACTGCAGTCTTGCTTCAGCTTCTGTGAGAAGTAAATGCAGCCATAATGATAGACTTTTCAGGGATGCCTAACGAAGGTAGAAAGTTAAGTACTTCCAAATTATGGGAGGTTTTTTTGAACTATACAGAAAAGAGGTATATCTTTCTGAGTGAAAGTAAGTCTCAGCAGTTTGTGTATCGCAGTGAGGGACATAGACATAGCTGACTTTGGCACGTGAGATCCCAACATGAAGTCCAGCCAAATTCTTTTAGATCAAAAATTTTAATTAGTCTCACATTTTTTCTAAGCTTAAAAATTCCCTTATCTTTTTAAATTTCACATTAGAAAGTATAGTACTGTTTTTGTAATCTTAGCAGAATAAACCTTTCACTTATCAGTAGCCCAGAGATATCCTCTAATACAACCATTTTCTTTATCCAAATGCTATTTAGAAATTGTGAAACTCTCTGCTTTATCACAGTGTTTTCTGATGTATTAAATATTTTACATAATTATCTTAATGAGTTTGCATTTGTTTACATTTTTATTAAAAAGTCTGATATCCTTATCACATGTGGATGTGAAAGTGTATGCTTTGTCCATAGTGTTTCAGTTTAAACCCTTATGCCTTATTTTAATGTTGTCTATAGAATTAAAAGATTTTTTAAAAGTGTCTTATGAGTTTAAAATCTTCTAAAGAGAAGTGAATGATGAGTGACCAATGGCAAGCTTGCTGGATTGGCAGCTTTAACCACTGACAAGACTTTGGGTAGCATTCAAGTTCTGCTGAAGACAGCAGAGACTCTTGCTGACTTCAGGAGTCTTAGAGCCTGGTGGTTTTCCATAAAAGAGATACAGCCTGAAGAGTGCCTGGGTCACCCTACCTCAGTTTTATTGTTACTTCCTGATCCTCTCCTTCAATAGAGCATCTCCAGAGAATTATTTTCTAAAGACTGTTGAATCTGTCATTTCTTTCCTGCAACTTCAAGCAATAGTCCTTATTAATGTCAGTTTGTCTGATGACTGTGATGATATGACTGACTTTGGAAGATAGAAGTACAGTAGTGAGCATTACAGACACAAACTGAAGTGTCCTCAGTCAACTGAAAAGTATTGTAAGATTAATCTCAGGCATTTTGACAGATGTAGTCAATGACAACAGCCATATTTCAGAGGCAGGAAAGCATTTACCAGCCTGTAAAACTGAAGTATGATAACCAGCACAGTGCTCATCTGTGAGATGCTTTAAATCCACAGAGATTCACATGCCAGATTTGGAACTAGTCAGCTAATCTAGCAAGCATTCTTTTCTAAAATGGCACTATATACTAGAAATATGTGATGTGTTCTTATTTTCTTGATGATTTTATCCATGCCAGAAAATGGGAAAGCAATTGCAATAATAAAGCTGAAGAAGTGAAGGTGATATGTACTTTATAGATCACTTCACAGAATGGCCATTCATTTTCTACAGTCATGCAAGATAATACAGAGGATACTAAGACTCTATTCACAATGTGGTGATTTTATTGGAAAGATTGTGCATTCTGATTATTGTTTATTACAGCTCCATCTACCTGGCAATGAGAATTCAGGCAGGAACATTAAAAAAATCACACAACACAGAAACTGACTTATGAAAGTCTTTTATTAGATTGATAAACCTTCACTATATTGTTTCAACTTGAATATTGAGGAACAGACTGAATAATCACAATATTTTAAAAAATCACAACAAGTAAAGCCAAAAATTCAATTATGTATTTCCAAGTGTAAAACTTCCTAGATTTTATTCAAACCATGGGCATTGGAAAAGACTGTGTTTTGCCACCAGAAGTTATTCTTTATCCCCTAGATTAGGCAGCAAACATATTTTACTAGCTTGTTATTGATTGTGGGGGTGGGGGGGAATCCCAATTCCAAGGTTCTTTTTTTTTTGCAAACAGAAAAGTTATCTGCTTCCTTGTACAGCCAATTAATCAAATTAAATAATTTGTTTAAATAAAAGGGAAGTGAAATCAGGTGTCCTTTGCAAACAATGCAGGGGAATAAATGAGTGTTGAACGTGACAGTGCAATCAAAGATGCAGTGTCTCTTTAAGATCAATGCCTGATTAGTATGAGATTTCCCCAGCTTGTAGAACATCTCTCCCACCTACTCAGACCCCTAAAAATTACTAATAGCCCTTCCATCTGAATTGACCTCAAAAGTAGAAATCTTTGGTTTTTTTAAGAGTGTCTTTATGGGGCTGTCTTTTAAAACCTTTAAAAGACAAGGCTATGCAAGATTGTTCTGCTTATACTCCAGCTGAGCACCATCTGCTTTTCAGATAATAAGCACTTTGTCCTCCTAATTCCTCTCCCAATTCTTCCCTACTACAGTATAAAACATTGTATTGTAGAATTTTATACATTCTAAATTGGAATTCAAAGATAGAATATTTTGCAATAAAAGGTTCTCTCCAAATAAAATATAGGAAAATTGCCTTTCCTCCTAAGGTAAATTTGCTTTTAAATTTAAATGCACTTTCAGATATAGAGATATAAAACAACCAGAGTTTGAAATGTGATAGAGTGGGTGTTTAGAATTTCTTTGTGTGGGAGCCCTAATGACTGAAGCCTTCCAAAGAACACACATGAGTCTACATGATGCTATTTAATGTCCCACAGCATAGTAACCACAGTCCTCTGGTTCACACAGGGAAACAACCCACTCCACCTTCCTATTTGTACACCATCTTTCCTCTGCACTATGTCTTAAACACATATGTGATCCTTTCTGGAACTAAATGGCCAAGACTGGATTCAACAGTTTTCACACAGCACTAAGCTTGACCTGGAAGCTCCACATGAAATATTTACTGTTACACCTTTTCAAAATTTGCCTGGGATTTCAACAAACAAAATAATTACTTCTTACCAAGAGTGCCAAATGTGAAGCTAATATAGGAGCATCCTTATATTCATGACTGTGCACAATTGCTGATTATTACTGCATTTCTTACTAAAATAGAGTGGTGTGAAAATAAGTGTTTTGATGAGATCTAAAATCAGACCCTCGCTACATGGTAATTTTTTCCTGTAGTTCTTGTATCATGCCTTCAGGCAGGAAAACATTCTCTGTGCCTTCTTGAGGAGCCATCTGGGTAAGCTACCAAAGATACAATACACACATGGAACACTGCACTAAACATACTGTTTTTGTGATAAGAATTCAACACAGATAACCTGACAAAGTAATGAAATATTGTGTGATGCCTTTTTGGTCTCTTTTGCTTTTATGAAGACCTCTTCTGTTCTACTCTCATTAGAACATGTACAGAGCCAGATTTTCAAAGTGTTTAACCCTTTTTTCACTCCCTGAGGAGTGAAAAGGAGACTTTAGGTTGAAAGGAAAAAAAAGCTAGAAATGCATCTTTCAGAATTGACTAAAGGTTCAGGACATTCCCCACCAATGGTTTGGGGAAATGCTGAATGCAAAGCAGTGGAAAAATTCAGATTTCAATTTCCAGGAATTCTACAGGGGCCATACTGGAACACAGACAAGGAATATCTTAACTCTGCTGGAAGAACTGCGTGTTCTTAGAAAGCCACACCAGAGCTGTTCTTCTAAGAAGTTTTTTCTCCTAAAGAACTCAAGAAATTTTAAATTTCAGAAATAGACGAGCAGAAAAGCTGAGTAAGGTGTTGGAAAAACACCTCTGAGGAGATCTCAAATTACTATTGTGTTATAATTGTGCATTCTGCCCTTGCAGACAAACATATAGCATATATACACACACCCATCCAGGGTGCAGCTTGTCAGTAAAACCATTAAGAATAAACACTTCCATGTATCTGACACAAGCCTAATCTATGCAACTCTTCTGAGCACAAAACACACAAAGATTTAAAAACTAATGGAAGCTGAATCTCTGTGTCTGGTAAAGACAATAGAGTGTCTGGAATTCCAGCACCAGTAGGACTGCCAAATTAAAGGTAATGCTTACCTATGAAAGTTGGCCAAGGTGAGCGAAAAGTGACCTCTCAACCCATTCTCTCTGTGGTTTAGAGCCATAAAAGAGCCCATACCACCAGAGAAGTAACCAACCCACCAACAGTTCTCCCTGCAGGGATTGTATGTTCAGACTGGCTCAGAGTGGAAACGGGCTCAGCATGAGCTGCTCTGCAGCTGATGCCCCATGCCATGTGTCAAGACAACACCTCTAGCCTATATATTAGGAAACTCCTCTACTCCTCCTTTAAAAAGTTATAAAACAATATATATTAGAAGCATCGAGAGAAACCTTTCAGGACTCAAAAGTTTCCTATGCCATGACTTTACTGCCAACATGCTGAGAGTCAAGGTCTTCTGTGCTGATTGTGCTCTGCAAGTAAATAGGTTGGTCCCCACACACACATGAAAATCAGGCTGGCAGTGCTTGATGGCCTGACAGCAACCCATCTCTGACCCATGGCAAAATCCCAAGCTTGTGCTGCAAGAACTGACAATATGCCTCAACAGCTTAGATTGGATGGATGATGTAGTGTCAAATTCTACCACCGTGGCCAAACGCAGGAGCTCACTCCGCGAAGTCCGGTATGTAGCAGCAGATATGGTGAGAGGGGGTCACAGTAGCGGTTACTCCACTAAATTACAACATAATTAATAGCTACTGGAGCCAGGACTGCAGAGTTTGGATCAGAGGGGGAGGAACTGCCTCTGCAAGAGTATGACACTTCTAGAGAATGCAGATCAAGAACACAACACAGTCCAGAGGGACACATACTCTGAGCACACTCACCTCTTGCTTTTTCAGTTCCAGGCCAAAAGGACCAGCTATTGTTCTGCACTCAGGAGGACAAAGTGCACACTGATTGAAATTTCAAACTGTCTTGTAAAGACTCTGCAGAGATCAGCTTGTATGACTAACAATGCTACTTATGACAACAGAAATTTAAACAAAACAATACAAAATTACCTTTTGTTGATCTGCATATTATATTGTTTCTTAAAAGAAGACAAAGTACACTGTAGCACTATGATAAATGCTATTCCAAAACGAAAGTTTATATATCTTAGGAAACTTCTCTAAATGTCCAAATTACTGTTTTCCATTAAATGCTTTATACAGCCTGCCACTTTAGGACTAAACAACGTGTGGTTCACAAGACATTTATCCCCCAAGATATTTATCCCCCAAACTGAGCCCCCCTACAACTTCATGCATTGTTTGGAAGAGAGCACTGAGGAGAGAAGTGGGACTCTGACCTGAAGGTTTTTTAATGTAGCAAGAACAGAAAGAAGCTCTCATCTCTGGTCACAGTTTGGAATCACACCCCAAGCTGTGGTATCCTTAAGCCAAATTAAGACTAGAAGCTGCCTCTGAAAAGCAAAGTGATTATTCCTGCTTGTTCTAAGATCAGCACTGGTACCACAAGTTCTAGTGTCCACATGAGCTGAATGAAAATAAAGTCCCAGGTGCTCTCTGATCTGGGCATGTTATCTGCATAAAAAATTTGAAAATGATGTAATGATGTCTGTGATCAAATATGCATTAGATTTCTACTGGCAAAAATATAAAAAGGTCACTTTACTATAAAATAAATAGAATCAACAGAACCACAAAACCCCCAAAACAACAAAACCAAACAAAACCCAAATATTAATACCTAACCCCCCTCAACAAACAAAAAATCTAAACCCCTTTCATTTTCAAATTTTAAAATCAATATTTTTAATGGCCAAATTAATCAATTTCCATTTCCCCTCTATTAAACTAGCAGGGAACAAAAAGGAAAAATAAAGGTTTCAGAGGCAGTATTAATTGATCTCTCTAATTTCATATTCTCACACTTTCAATAAATAAATCTAGAGGATTATGGTATATTAGCCTAAAAATATTGCTTAAAGTTGTATTTCATTGTGAAATCCTAGCTGAATGAATGGAGGGATGACATTGCCTGTAAATACCAAATTTTAAACACTTTTTTTACCTCTTTCTATATTGTGTGACATTTTCACTCCCATTAAACTTTTGTTGAATACAAGCATTCTCTTGTTTTTACACTACAAATGGAATAAAGCACATGACTCAGATCTGCATGTCTGTATATCAAGTTATATATTTACTATTCCATTTGTCACTAGAATTTGCTGTCTTGTTTTGAAAAAGCCCATGTAACTTTTGACAGAGAACACATAATCCTAGACAAAATGGAAAAACTTGACTTCTTCCTATATATATATTTGCAGAACTGTACAAATCTAGGTTCCCAGTGGGCTGGTGCTCTCTTATGCAAGGCAAGTGATTACTCACAACCCTGTCAAAGGCAGCAGGCAGGACCCAGTAGCCTGTTTTCTCGCGGTGGGTCTTATCTCCAGCAATGCTGAACACCCCTGGGCATGCAATGAGAACCCTCACCCGCTCTGCTTAGAAGCAGAAAGCCAAAGACCCTGTTTGTCATCATGTTCATCAGCAGTATTTTATCTGTTGGCTTCACAGGTCATGAAATAAGACATCCTGGTGCCACTAAAGACTTGCTCTGCACATTGCAGAATCAGGTCCTGCAGTGACTAAGCCTAAGCAGAAGGCAAGCTGCTGACAACAACTGAGTGCTTTTATGTGGAAGTTGAACGTGTCAGGGAGAGGGTCTGTTTTTGCGGAATTCCTTTGCTCATTGGATCAAACCCGGGCTGCACAGAGTGAAGGTGTTCATTTATTACCAAAGTAGTGTTGCTGCATGCCTGAGTAGCACAGCTGCCTGTAACCAGCGATTCAGAGTTTTTGCCTGACTTCAACTTGCTAGTGTTTTTTGAATTCATCATAGTAGTATCCAGATGCCCCACCAAAGCCTGGCCAAAGGGTTAACATCTTTTTGGTCAAAAGACAAGCCAGAAAATTGTTTCCTTCTTCTGGAAACATGTTCAGAGACTCATTGTCTGTTAGGATTTCACGTAAGTTTCTCAACAAACAAACAAATACACACAAATATGTATAAAATTTACATTCACTTTCCAAACAATTCCATAGGCACGGAAAGCCACATTTAAGTGCAAAATTCCTTTTCATTTTCTACACAACATCTGAGGTTGCTACAAATGAAAGGGTATTTTTCTTATTTCCTACTCTGGAAACTCAATGCATTTCTCTGGTACAACCTATGGTTGACAAAAACCATCTAAGTAGGAGCAGGTATTAAGTCTTTCATCACGCAGGAACTTTTTGGTGTTCTGGGAGTTTGCTTATAGGAACTGGGGCTTTGTGAGATGTTCGCAAATTACTCTACGCTTCAGCAACCATTTCCCTAAGACCTGAACACTGAGAGTAGCATGCACATTGTGTTACACCACATCTCTGTTCCCTACACCTCCGAGGTCAGGTAAGATGTTTATGCACAGCATGGAACATGCAACTTAGTGTTGGACAGAATAGCCAGATTTGTATTTCAGTATGTAAACTGCAGGGTCTGAATTTGAATGGTTAATCTTCATTACCCACTTCACATTTTCTTGCTATGTATCCATAAGCTGTGAAAAAACCATCTGTCAGTCAGGTCCTCTGTTCCCTTCTCCCAGCAAAGCATGGCTTTGAGACCCCTGAGTGGACTGTCACCATGCATTCCCCATACAGAAATATCTGGCATTTTAGAAAAGGCACAAGAAAATGGCATTTTCAGAAGAGTCAGATCCCACTCAGAACATATCTCACAGAAGTCTATTCCTGAAGTGATTTTTGAGGTACTGAAATATATTTTAAAGACCTGAGTTCACTGACATCTGCTCCTAGTCTCTGCAAGAACTGTGTCGTGTTCATGTTGCATTCTCCTTGTCAAGCATGCCTCTAAAATCCAAAAGTATTAGAAACATTCCAGTGAACTCTAGACCAGTGGAAAATTAAGCTAACACATCTATGTTCGTGCTATTGATGATGGGTTAGTCTTTGAAAACTCTCCTGAGCCTATATGGTTCCTAGGAGACTTCTAGAAGAGCCCATGGGGTCAGGACACCTATTCCTTGACACAAAGGGAAAAAAAAAAAATCCAGCAAGGACAAAGGGAGACAAATGATTTCTACACTCCCTGACATCAGGCAGCTATTGGAGTTCATGCTGACATCTCTCAATCCCTCCCAAAATGAAGTGACAGTATTTCAAAAACTTATTCAGCCATAGAGGACCACATTCTTTCCTACAGTCAGCTCCAGAGTTTCATTCAGCTCTTGATCTCAGCTGACAGCTACTGCTGCCCTCCTGCCAGTGTGCCTACAGGCTTGGGCAGCAAGAAAACAAAAGGGAGGGAAAGGGAGAAAATTAAATTAAATTAAAATTTCATTTTTCCAAAAATGAAAAATTGAATTCTTTAACCTTTAAACATGCTTGTTTACTTACAGAAAGCGTACTTCAGGCACAAAAGGTTTGAGTATCAGTCACATACCACTTTAAATTGAAATAGTATCAGGATTGTCCCATGCAGTCAGCTATATTATCCCCTATCAAGAAGTTGAAGTTGCAGTTTTTGTATACATACATATACATAAAGTATGCCTCTTTCACACAATGGTCTCTTGGTCTGAATTGACTCCAGTGGGGTTTATGTAACAACAGTACCTGTCATAAGGGCTGTTATCCTTGTAAGAGCAGACAATGATACTATCTTTAGGAGCCACAAAAATGTTGTCTTCAATGTCAGGGCAAGGGGTGCTGTCCCTGCTGGGAGAAGAGCTCTTCTTCTCCAAGGCACTGTATGTGGAGCCATCTCCCACGAACACGTTCTCTGGCATCTCTGGGTAACAGCTCTCCAGGTATTTCAGCATCTCCTCCTGGTCCACCTTTTTGGTGAGGCTCTTGCACTCTGCCGTGGCAGCGGCGGTGGTGCTGGTGGTGCAGATGAACACGGTGTCCTCTCCCCTGAGCCCTCTCCTGTCCTTGCGGTAAGCCTTCCTGGCCAGCTCGTCACAACTCCCCTTGCCAGACTCCAGGTCCGAGGGGGTCCTCAGCAGCTCCATGACATCCCGGTCCTTGACTTCCTTACAGCACGGACGCATGTTCTCGGGACATTTGGTGCAGCCGTCGGTCTTTCTGGTGAGGGCAATGGCGGCGATGCCCGGCAGGCAGATGGCCGGCCCGATGGCCAGCAGCGGGATGTCTCCCAGGGTCTCTCCCTTGATGCCCGACACGGTGAACATGAAGCCGAACACCAGAAAGACGCTGACCAGAGCCACCACCAGCCCCGTCCGGGGGTTGATGTCGTCGGGTCTCAGGGTCCGCGCCATCCAGCTGGTGCGCACGGGGACGCTTCCCTCCACCGGAGCGCCCCTCGGGGCAGGGGACAGGCGCTCCCCGGCGAGCTTCCGAAGTTTCCCGGGCAGCGAGGCGCGGAGCACCCCGACAGCCGGCGCCGCTCGGCTTCCCCTCGGCGGAGCCGCAGACGGAGGGCGGGCCGGGGCCGGCGGCTGTCCTGCCTCCTGCCTCCTCCCTCGCTCCCTCCCTCCCTCGCTCGTTCCCTCGCTCCCCGGAGCCGGCCGGAGCGGCTCCCCCGCCTGCGGCCCCGCCGCGCCCTCCCACGCCGGCGGCGGGCGCAGGGGGCTCAAGCCCTGCCGAAGGCCGGGGGTAGAGAGACCGGGCGGCTTCCAGCAGCAGCGGCCGGGGAGACAGCTGCCGCGGGGGTTCCCCTGCCCGCTCCCCGCCTCCTCCTCCTCGTCCTCGCCCGGCCCCTGTGCCGGAGCCCCGCACAGCCGTGAGTACGCGCACCGCCCGGCGCGGGATGCTGCGGGGCCGGCGCGGGGGCTCGGCGGGCTCGCCCCTACCTGATGGCCACGGCTGCTTGGCCGGCTGCTGCCGCCAGCCCGGGCAGCCTTTCCCTCTTGGGCGAAGGGGAGAGGACCCCCGACGGGCGTCCTTCCTCGGGAAGCCGGCGTGTGCATCCTCCGCACGGGCCCCCGCGCCTAAAGCGTCTTCTTGGGTGAGGACGGGGCTTGCGAAGTTGTTGGAAGGAATTGTCTCCTGGGCAGACAGGAGTCCTGCCCCGAGTCTTCTCCTGAGTTAGGCACCTGTGGAGAGCAAGGCTTCAGGAGATGCTCTGCGGCAGCTGGATTTCATCCTGAAGGTGGCCCTTAGGGAGAAAGCCTCTCCTGATGTTATTCCCTCCCCATGAATGAACATAAATGTTGGGGTGCCTCGGTATCCATGGCCTGCCGACTGTGATGGTGACGTTCCGTCCCTGTGATTTGATGCACTTCGGTGATGGTAATTTGAAGTAAGCACCACCAGCTGAATGAGTATAGAAAAGGATCTCCAACAGGTGGGAATGTGGAAAGGCAGCAGCATCCTCAGGCAGGTTGTCAGTGATACAAAAGACTAATTGCTTTCACCTGGGGCAGAGATACTGGGAGACAAAAAGGAGTGATACCAGAAAGCTTCTAAGAAAGTTAATGTAACTAAGAAAAGGACACTCTGAACTACAATTTTGAAACCAAGATTTCTTTGAGTTTTCCCATTAACATGATTCATTTCCCTCATACTACAAACTTGGAAAGCTCGGATAAGCCAGTTTAGAAAACACTCAGGTATTTCTCAGGTCATGAAAAGCATGAGTTTTATGTACTGTGCTACAACATCAACAGAGCACCTCTGTGTTGTAGATTTCAAACTTGCCTTGCAGAGACCAAGTCCAAGAATATAATTTTGCAGGTGGGAACAGCTCCTGCCTTACAGGACACTTTGTAAATGGGGTGTCAAGTTGTAGTATTTACTGTTTCATTTGAAGGATGAGTAAATGGGAGTAGAAGTACACAGTGGGGGGAGTTTTTAAATCAGTGGCAATGGTCTGGGTTTGAGATTAAAAGTTTGTAATGGACCATGATCATTATTTCAACTTGTCCTCCAGAAAATTGTCCAGTAAAATTCACAATGAACATCTCACCTGTTGCAGAGTGGGCTGAAACAGGAAAGTTTTGGACTCTGTTAGAAATACCTTTCTTGACCGAAAGATTTAAAAATCAAAACCTTCCAGCCAGCACAAGTTAACTTCTACTTTTGCCCCTGTGCAGGATTTAGTAGTGTGAGAAATGACAGTAGCGTTCTCAGCTCCTATTTTCCAGAGCGAAAATTTGCTGTTTCTTTCCATCTGCTGTTATTCAAAGACACAGCTTTTATGTCTTCACTTAGGAATGAATAATGCCTTTTTTTATCCATCAGCTAGATTCTGGATGAAAGGAAGTGATTAACCTTCAGCAAGCCTGTCCCACATAACTAAAATGTTGTAAGTTATGAAGTTATGAAGTTATGAGTATGTTGGTAACTAATGCCAATGAAAGTCACTGTTCCTGCTCCCTGACCTTCCTTCAACTCCCCTGCTGCATTTGGATAGTTTTTCAAAAAATTGGAAATAGTTCTTTTGTTGAAAAACAAATTATGATGCCTGGGAAAAGCAATTACCTGAAGCTGTACTCATCAACAGTCCTTCAGAGATAGAAAAAGGACACAGAAATGTAAATATTAGTGGCATTTTTGGAGGGGAAAATTGCTGTAAGAGCTGAAGTACATGTCAGAATATCTAACAGGAGTAAAAATGGCCCTTCAAATTTAAGCGACAGGCTTACTGAGATGGAAGAGGGAACATCTACTTTGGAACAGAAAGCTGTTAGTGGACAGAAAAACACAGAAAATGTCAGGACAAAGGTGGAACTAAATGTCTTCAATTTGTCCCTTTGTGAGTGATTTCAAGACAAGATTGGATGCTTCCAGCAGGAGGGGATAGAAAGGGAAAACAATCACCCAGTTCCAGGAAAGCATGCTACGATTGTTAAAATTGTCTTCCCAAGCTAGAAATCAAGAGATCAGCAAGTGCCACTTAACACAACTGAGCAACAATGCAAATGGTTGCATTTTCTATCCTGCTAATAACTGGAGAAGAAAAATTACTCCTTTGAGGTGAAGTATGTTTCTGTTCCGGTGCTGAACACAAAAATTAGGTACTCAACCACGTTTTTACCTCAGTTTTCAATGGCAACCTCTCTTCCACCCTCTTGAGTGGATGGGCAGCAGGATGGGGACTGAAGGAAAAAAGTGCTCTCTACTGTAATAGATCAGGGTTGTGATCACCTGGAGAACCTGAACATATGTGTCTATGGATCTGATGAGATGCTGTGCTGGTTTTGTCTGGTGTAGAGTTAATTTTCTTCAGAGTGGCTGGTATGGAGCTGTATTTCGTACTTGTGCTGAGCACAGGGCTGATAATACAGAGATGTTTTTGTTATTGCTGAGCAGGGTTTACACAGAAACAAGGCCTTTTCTGCTGTTTGTACTTGCACACTGGTGAGGCAGTTGAGAGTGCATGAGAGGTTGGGAGGAGACACAGCTGGGACAGGTGACCCAAACTGACCAAAGGGATTTCCAGGCCATGTGACATCATGCTCAGGATATAAAGTGGGGCGAAAAAGGAGGAAAGGTGGGACATTTGGAGTGATGATGTTTGCCTAGGTCACTGTCAGGTGTGATGGGGCCCTGCTCTCCTGGAGATGGCTGAACACCTGCGTGCGCATCAGAAGCAGTGAATGAATTCCTTGTTTTGATTTGCTTGTGTGCATGGACTTTAGTGTCCCTACTAAAACTGTCAATGCCTCAACCTATGACTTTTCTATCTTTTACCCTTCTGATTCTCTCTCCAATTCCAGTGGAAGGGGGGTGAGTGAGTGGTGGCTGGGGCTTGGCTGCTGGCTGGAGTTAAACTGTGATAGATGCTTCCCCAAGTCCCAAAGGAATTAGATGACATAATTGCCAAGCCAATCTTGCTGGTACTTGAAAATCCTGGCAGTCAGGTGGGTGACTAGAAGAGCAGAAATATTGGACCCACCCTTAAAAAGGTAGGAAAGAGAACTGTGGGACCTACTGATCTCTCAGCCTCCCTGGACTGATGTTTCCTATTAAAAGCTACCCAGTAGCCCTTTAAATTGTCTAGAGAAGGATTTGATGGGTGGGCTGTTCAGTGGGTAAGAAATTAGTTGAACAGTTATACCCAGAGGGTAGCGGTCAACCCAGCCTAATCTTCACATGAAGATTGGTAATATAGTGTCCCTTAGGGATCTGCCTTGGGACAAGTATTATTTAATGTCTTCCTCAGCAATGGAGAACCACTGGCAAGTTTGCAGCCAACCTGCTTTGAGTGGTTTGAGTGGTGTTGACACCACTAAAGGTCCAGATGCCATCCAGAGGAACCTGGACAAGTTTGAGAAGTGAACCCATGGGAATCTCATGAGGTTTGACAGGACTCAGTTCAAGGTGCTGCACCTGGTTCAGGACACTCCCAGTATCAGCACAGGCTGGGGAATGAACGGATTGGGAGCAGCCCTGTGAGCAGGACTGGGGGGTGCTGGTGGGTGAGAGGCTGGACATGACCCAGCCAGGGGCACTCCCAGCCCAGAGAGCCAAACGTGTCCTGGGCTGCATCCAAAGCAGCGTGGGCAGCAGGGGAGGGAGGGGATTGCAGAGGGTGCATGCAATACCCTTGTCTATGTCATTAATGAAATATTAAATAACACTGATCCCAATTCCAACCCCTGAGGGACATCTCTTGTCACTGATGCCCATTGGGACTCTAAGCTGTTGACCACTACACTCTGAATATGACAGTCCAACTAATTCCTTATCCATCTAAAAGTCCACTCATCAAATCCATGTCTCCCCAATGTAAATAGCAGGATGCTGTAAGGGACTATGTCAAAGGTTTTACAGGACATAAATGACATTCACAGTCCTTCCCTTGCCCACTGATGTAGTCACTCTATTCATTCTCTATTTCCAGTCACTGGAGATTTCTCCTGCTTGCCATGGCTATGCAAATATGGTGGAGAGTGATTTGGCAACTAGATTAGCCCATTTTCTCAGGGCTTTCTGGGATGCATTTAGTGGATCCCATAGACATATATGTTCTAGTTCCTCGGGTGACCAGGAACCTGATCTCTTAAGAAAGGAAGCACTTTTCTTGTCCAGTCCTGGCCTTGCTGTCCATCCACTCAAGAGGCATGGGAAGAGAGACTGACAATGAAAAAAGTTGCTGAGTATCTCAGCCTCATCTCTCTCATCCATTGTTTCCAGTTTCCTAGTCGTGTCATCAGAGGAGTATGTTTTCTTTGACCTTTCTTAACAACCATGGAGCAACCAAAACAGCTATTTGGATGTGCAGCTTTAGATGTATTACATTCCTTTTGGTTTTTTATGTAGGTTTGAAGATAGAGATCAGAAAACGATGGACTGAGATGGATGTGGTGGAAAGGGTACCAGCTGAATGACAGGTAATTTTTCCTGGTACTTCTTTCTTAAACTATTCTCTGAACCTGCTGTTTTGCAGATACGATTATCTGCTTTAGTCAATGGCTTTTTGCAAGAGCAAAGACTTTCTCTGACTAGGCAGTACTGCAAAATCCATGGAAAACTGTGTGTGCAATAATTTTTAGTATCCTAAAAATTAAAAGATCTGACAGATGGAGTTTTGAATTAATCCATTACAATTGACAGCTGGCTTACTTATAAGATCTCATATTATGCAAGAACTCCACAAGCCCTTGATAACATCACAGGTAAAATTAAACTCTAATTTTCACCTTCCCAGCTCTCTGGCAATGCTAAAACTTGGTACTGTTTTTGAGTGTGGGATCATGTAGGTCCTATCTGTTATCTGGATATGGAACATGGGACTTGTTTTGCTAGCAAGTTCTGTGTGGATTGGGATACTCAAATTTCAAGCTTTTACACTAATCCACTTGTGCACATATTTGAGGCACCCATTAGCTTGAGGAGACAGTCAGTCATTCTGCTGAGGTCACTGGCAGGCACTTCAAACCTGCTCAAGAGCTGCTTCACAAAAGTTCTTCCTGTCTGCAGCAAGCACTCCTTGCTGAAAGTGGATGCTGAATGCGCAGCATCCATCTTCAGGCCTTTTTGTACATTGTGTTTTCTTGGCAACATATACAAAAGAAAATACTTGACAATTTTTTTGTAATGCGCTACTATGTCCTGTGATACTCTCATGCCTCCGCTGAAAGACTTTTTTCCCCCCCCTATCTGAAAATGTTTGTTGTTTACCCAGCTTCACATACCATAACTACCTTATTTCTAGTTCTTATGGGGTCTGTGTAGCCACTTCTGATGCCTCTTCCATGCTTCTGGACTGCTCTCAAAAGTTCTCTGGGTCTTCATGTCCTCAAGCACAAGAAGTTCACCTGAGGGAAGATTTTTGGGCTCTGACTGTTCACTCAAGCCCCTGGGTCCTGCTCTTCATAGAGCATTTGTGCTTGACTGCAGCTTGCTGGCCAATTGGCCGGATGTGGAAGGACTCTGCTGATGAGAGCATCTGATCAACAAACAAGGGGCAAAAGAGAAATATCAGATGCCTGATGGGCTTGTGTTTTGTCACTGAGCCATCACACCAGGAGTGGGATTCAGAAGCCCTGGTAGTGAGTCATGCATCCGTCTTGAGGTGACCTCGGGGACTTAGCAGGATTGCTGTGGAAGAGGTACAGGCTGCTGTGTGAGTCACGGCATCAGGCAATAAATTAGCCAATATAATTCACTGGGAACTTTATCTATCTGCATCGCTCTGCCTGATGTGCTCTTTCCCTTTGGGAAGCTTCTGATTAAATATACTTTATTTCTTCTATCGAAAATTGCTCACAAAAGATGCAATAAACTCAGGGGAGTCACCCACAAGTACTGCGTGTTATGCACAATGGTGAATAACGGGTAGCTTTCTTTGTCCCAGAGAACTTAGAAAACACTTCTTAAAGGGGGTCTCTAATTGAGTTGCTTGTCTGTGGAGAAAGAGGAAGGGAAAATAGGTTGTCTTGACCTACCTCTGCAGAAGAAGCTAATAATTTTTGATATGCTGGAACACTTTTAAAGCAGTTTTAGGCATAATCATGACGATGTATTAGGGTACTTGCAATGACTAATTCTTTCTGTGAAGCTTGCTGACATCCTTCCTGTCTGTTTAGGAAAATTTAGTATAAAACTAAGGGAACTGATCAAAAGACTATGCATGTTCCTTGCAGGCTCTGGAAGACTGGAACTTCCAAAGCCAATTAAACTTGAAGCAAATTTAAGTGGGTATGGATATCATTAAAGTCTATAGCTCATTTAAACAGTGCAAATATGGCTTTTAAAAAAATCATCCTATGCTGTGGATACGAAAGAAGAAATGAAATCTTTGTCATGGCAGTTCTGATTGTCTGACCCATGATTACTTCATACCACATCTGCACCTTTGCTAAGACGTACCAGCTAATCCAGGAAAATATTTCCAGGCATATGAATGACAAGAAAATAATCAGAAGTAGTCAGCATGGATTCACAAAGGGGGAAGTCATGCTTGATCAACCTGATAGCTCACAGTGAAGTGGCTGGCCTGCTGGATGAGGGGAGTGTGGGTACTGTCTACTTGGACTTCAGGAAGGCCTTTGACGCTGTCTCCCATAAGATCCCCCTAAACAGGCCGTTGTTGTGTGCCTTAGGTGAGCAGACAGTGAGCTGGGCTGAAAGCTGCTCGAATGGGCAGACCCAAGTGCTGATGATTGGTGGCACAACATCTAGCTGAATGCTGGTGACTAGCAGCGTATCCCAGGGGTCAATACTGGATCCTTCAATAACCTTCATGAATGATCTGGATGGTGAGGCAGAGCACACAATCAGGAATTTTTCAGAGAACATAAAACTAGGCTGATATCAGAGAGTCATGTTGCCATCACAGGGACATCAGTGGCCTTGAGAAATAGGCTGACAGGAGCCTAAAGAAATCCAGCAAGGGGAAATGCCAAATCCTGCACCTGGGGAGAAAAAAAAAAAAATATGCTAGGTACTGCCCAGCTGGAAAGCAGCTTGACAGAATAGGACCTGGGACCAAGGTGAACATAAAACAGCATGTGCCTTTGTGGCAAAGGAAGAGAATGGTGTCCTGGGCTGCATTAGAAGGAATATGGCCAGCCACCTGGGATGTGATCCTGGCCCTTTATACAGAGCTGGTGAGGATGTCCCTACTTTGTTCAGTTCTGTGCTCCTCGATAGAATCGAGCCATGAACATATTGCAGAGAACCTGTGCTCCAATGGACCCTGCAGTGGAAGGGTCCTTAGGGTGACTGAGGGACCGGAAAGGCTGAGGGAGCTGGGCCTGTTCAGCCTGAAGAGAAGGCGGCCCAGGGGGATGCCATCAATGCCTGTGAGTGCGTGAAGGGAGGTCACAAAGAAGACACAGCATAGCTCCTTCCAGTGATGCCCAGTGACAGGACCAGAGGCAGTGGGTGCAAATAGAAACATGGAAGGTTCCCTCTGAACCTCAGGATACACTTTTCATTGGGAGGATGACCAAACACTAGGGCGGGTTGCCCAGAGAGGTGGTGCTGTCTCCATCCCTGGAAGTACTCATCAGTCATCTGGACACGGTCCTGGGCATCCTGCTGTAGATGACCCTCCATGATTAGAGGTTTCTTCCTACATGCACCATTCTGTGATTCCTTTATGGCAGAGAAAATGATGGATGAGTGTGACCATGCACAGACTGAGCACTCTCTCATCACTGTGTGGGGGCACAGGAGACAGATAGGCAAAGCATTTTGTACAGGAGATGGGGATACAAGAATCTCTCTTTGAAGGGGTGAAATCTGCATGGTACATGAGGAATTCTCTGGGGAAAAGTATGCAATGGTGCACTAAGTGTGCACGTAAGTCACAGGGCAGATGTGTTCTTGAATAACATGAAATCCTCTTTCTTTTCAGGAGGCAGCCTGTCTATTACCTGTCAAATGGTGATGGCTTCCCTGGACCTTCTGCTGCAGCACATCATCAGCTGCAGGCACCAGGTGTGGGTGGCTGGGGTCCCATGGTAGCCCTTCACTCTCAGACATTTCCCTGGCAGCCCCTCTTCTTGCTGCCTTTGGGAAATACCTGCTACTTCACCCTCTGCCACCCAGCAAGCCGAGTATGTGAGAGGAGGTTTCTCAACCAATGCCCTCCAGCAGCTGTGGGGCCACAGACACTCCTTGGGAGACATCCCATCCGACCTCAGCCCAGCTAGCTGCTGCTGGTGGCCACTGTGAAGAGCTTTCAGAGCCTCTCTAAAGACCAGGGAAGAGAGGTGAGCTGTGAGATAAGTATCTACCAGCTCTGCTGCCCCAGTGATCAATACCTAGCAGTAAGCGCTGCTGGGGGTCAGACCAAAGCACATATACACTGTGGAATTTCCTTTTTCTTACTTGGCTTTTGGGTACACCAGAAACCAAGATCAGAGAGTCACAGAAGTCTGTCCAGGCTTTCTTCCAGCACGGTGAACATGCTGCTGAAGAGTGCCTTCAGAAGAAACAGTGTTTGAGTTTGTACCTAAAGGTACCCTCTATGAAGAGTTATGGGGAAGAATATGCAGAAATGTTTTTTAGGAATATCTTGCTGTTTTCCTCCATGGATAGTGCAATGAATGGGTAGGAAGTGGTACTAGCGGTAAGGCCTCTGTGATGGAGTGGGAAAAATAAGATGTTCTGTTGTCCGAAGAAAAATGCACGTGTCTCACCATGGCCCTTGCATGCCACCACAGTCTAAAAATTAAGAACCGACTTGTACAGACATCACTCATAAGAGTGGCTAAATGTGTACTTGATTAACCTTATTGCCCTACCGACTAATTAGGCAGCTTATGGGAACAGCTTCACAGATGGTAATATTTGCTTTCTATGGACTTGTTCCCTTTTCCCATAAGCTGCACCCAAAAGTATCCATTATCTAACTAAGCCATCGCAGATGGTGAGATGACAACGAGCATGAGTCAGTCATGGTACTGTACTGTGTCAGGGAGCAGTATTAAAGGAAGGGTTGTGTGTCTCTGGGCATGCTTTATGTATAGACCAGATCTTGGTGTTTACTACATGAGGAGGTGTGTAACCACAAAGGTGTGAAGGGCAGCGATGGGGGAGGACTTTGCCAGCATTGCACACATTTCAATGCAGTAGGGTGATCTTTCAAAGGCATTTGATGTAGAGGTGCAAGAAAGTTTTTATTGCTGCATACTTGGAGTGCTTGCAACATTTAGGGTTGGTAAAAACCTTGCATGCTGATATCAGGGGATATCAAATGACTCCTGATTGTGAGCGTGGGTGTAAATACACTGCTTTTCACTCCCTTTCTGTAGAACAGTCCTGTGTCTCTGAAGAAACAAGGGGGATAGGGAAGGATGCTGTAAAAAGAGCTACAAATGTTGCAGAGGAGGAGCAGAGCGCATGAAGGTCTCCAGCCATCCTGCAGGAGCGAGGGATTGGTGCAAACCAAGCCTTGAGAGCAGGCTCAGAAGGGCCAGACCTGTTCCTCTACCCATCCTCATTTCCCCTGCACTCTACCTGGAGCAGAGACAATCCAGGCCACTTGGGGCAGCTCCATTTGAGCAGGGATGTTCCTTACCACATCCCAGAGATAGTAGGTTTGGAGGGTGCCTGAGAATATTTACCCAACGTGTTTACTATTGCTGGCCCTTCAGAGCCCATCACCAGCCATTCCCTGGTTGAGGCTCCATCTCTGGGTCCAGTGTCAGGCATCAGGTGCCCTCCATCCTCTGTTGAGGGATCTCCAGCCAATAAAGAGGGCCAGTGTCCTTCCCACTTCCCTGACTGCCACACCACAAGCAGAGGGGCGCAATTCGTACAGTGTCACCCTGACACAGGGTAAAGACCCTTGCCTAAGCACATCCTTGGGGCTTCCAGTTGATTCCCAATGGTCTCCTCCCAAGACTAACTTTCATTTTCCATCCAGGAAGCAATGTCCAGCTGGAGCAATGGAATATGGGCGTCAGAGACTCCTTGTCTAGACAGACAGTTTATCCCAGGCACAGTCACCTGGCTTGGACGCACACTCAAGCCATCTCCCTATGGAAAGTGAGCACAGGCCAAGCTGGAACCCTCCTCGGCTGCTGCCATGGTCTCTGGAAAGGAGCAACCAGCCATTGGTGTGTTTTGAATTGTACCTTGTGCTTTGACAGGAAGCTGCCATGTGGCAGGATGAGAAATTAATTAGCCTCATGCTGCTGCAAGCATTTCCAGTCCCAGCTGACAACAGACTAATTAAGAACCTCCCTGTGGTGTCTATTTTAGATAACCATTTACTTTGATACAATTTAACAAGGGCTTTTCTAATGGTTTATTTCACAGGCAACTCATTAGATAAATGTGTGGCAAACAGCAGGAACTTGAATAGACATTTTGAATTCCCAGCCACCAAAACTCAATACAATTTTGCCAAAGAGTGAACTAATTTTATCAAGGCAAAACATATATTCCTTCTGATATTTTGTGTCATGTCATTTGTTTCCAGATGCCACCTTAACCTAAGTCCAGAAGTTTTGAAAACTGAAGGTGACTTTGTAAGTGCTGGTTCTTAGGATCCAGTTAATGCTCCTGGATGAGATTTGCCCATCAGAATAATTTGTGGTGCTTGCAGACTGAGCACCAGGGCTGCTAAGTGCACCACAGTATCAGTGCTGTCTGCTTCAGCATCTCAGTGAGGACTGAGGAGCCAAACTTCCTGCCAGCCCAAGAATCCCTGCATCCATGACTATGGAAAATGCTGATACATGTACAACTCCAAGGCTTTCACAGGATCTCTCACAAAGCCCAACAGAATCAGAAAAGGGCCCTAAATCCTTCAAATGGCAGGAAGGACTGTTCATCCTTTCTACCTTAACTTTCAAAAGTTAAGCTTGACCCTACCTAACTGCACCAACACAGTTTGTCTTTAGGAACCTACAGGAGCGCCAGATGTAGCCTGGACCAAGGCAGGGACGTGGGTGGGAAATGGACCCAGAAGCAGCCCTGTTTTCTCTGCACAATCTGTCCTAATAGGAAAACGTGCAGGAGGATTTTACTTTCCCTTTCTGTCTCTGCACTGCCTCATGTTCACGAATTACAATTGTGAGGGGGAAGTATTTGACTCCAAATTAAGAGTGAGTGGATGACAGCAAAGACAGCAGGTTGGACCTTACATTGCATATGATTGCTCAGCTTGGAAAGAAGACTAGGGCTCTGGGTGGGGAAAGAGAGCAAAGAACAGGAGCTGAAAGGGCTTGCAGGCAAATAGGGTGGTGCCACAGCAGCAACTAAACACTCTGTGTGATTTTCAGCAGGATACAGTTCTCCACATGACTGAGATCAGGTTTTTCATTGTCTTTAGAATTAATTGGGAAAGTCTCTTTGAAATGAATATTTGAACATCTGATGTGTTTTCTTTTTCCCTGGGGATACTAACCAGTTCCCTCTTTTCAAACACCATCAGAAACTTAGGTTAAAGCCTCAGAGATTAATTTTGCTTCCAAGTTTGGTTAAATTGGCTTGTGTATTTGGATACCTAATTTCATTGGACAAATTGCTCAAACTGGGACTGCCCCCCTACAAGTCATCTGCTCAGAGCCACCTGCTCCGAGGCACACAGATCATCGATGTTTTTTGATGAAGAAGAGTATTTCCATGCTTTCCTTTCCAAAATGCTATCCCAAACTAAAATCCCTGTATTCTTGTCTAGGATAACACATAGGAAGTGAAAACTAAAAATATTAGTGGGGTTATCAGTTTGCATTTCACAGCACCTTATTGTTTGTAATTCTTGCCTCACTCTCCCTCCCTCCCAGAAATTCTGTGTGACCAGAATTTGGAACACTTCCCCTGTTTCATGGCAACAGAGCTATGCTGTAGAGGCTCCACAAAGCCACACATATTATGATTTTTATCCCTTGTTGCAGGCTGGCTGTGTGTAAACACTTCCTTCCCAGTCCTGTCTGAGCCTTTTTGGATGCAAGCAGCTACAGCAAATATCAAGTGTGACTTCATTTGCTGTAGCTATCTGCCCTCTGCCTCCTAGTCCTTCAGGCTGTGGCTGCTTCCCCCCGTGGCTGCATGTGGGAGGCTGGTGACCCACTTCCCGAGGCTGAAGGCACCGTGGAACAGAGGGTAGCTGCAGAACCCAGCAGCTCTGCTGAGGCTGAGTGCTGACAGCCACAAGGCAGCAAGCACTGAATGCAGTTGCCTCTGAAATGCACACCGTGCACTTCCCCCAGCAGATTCCTCTGCCGTAGCCGTGTGACAAGGCGTGCTCTTGACTCACTCCTCACAGGTAAATACTGGCTCAGTGCTATCAGCTCCTGTTTCTTCCTGCCAGAAGCCTCCAAGGGCACTATTAAGCAGGGGGTTCTAAAGCTTATTTTTTCCTGAGAAGTAGCTTTATATAAGCAACCTGTGTCACATTGATGAAATTATTACTTCTGTCCTTTTTTGGCAGTCCTTTGGGCATTTCATGGTGCCTTCCTGAGGTCACTGGCACTGCTCTGCTGACTCCTACCTGGCATGCTACTCCATTGGCAAGCTCAGCCTGCCAAAAAACAACTTTGTCCACCAGGGCGCTCATGTCAACTGCTGGGTGGAACTGGATGAGCTTCAGTTGTTGTTCCCTTTCAAACTATCAGGTGGTCTTTTTTTTTTTTTTTGTACTCTTTTATTTACTATTAAATATCTGTTTCCAAGAATATTGTGTGTTTCTAAGGACACTGTGTGTAAACTCACGTGTCCTTTGTGCTCCGGTGTATTAGCAGATGGGGTTCTTGGGCACGTTGCAGTACCTGAGAGTCTGTCTGGCTTCTGAAGCTGACCTGATATCTGCTGATAATTTTCCGAAGCAGAAATTCTTAATGGGAACATGAAATCCTGGCAAGGTCTTGTGGATGAGCTACATCTGAACACCAAGTGACCACAGCCCTCCATGCTACGTATTTCCTTGCAGAGGCTTGCTCTGCCCCAGCAGTAACACTGAGCAGCACATTGTACCTGGTTCTGCAGTTTTGATTTTCAGACTCTCACCAAATGTGTGTCATTGATTCCTAGGTGCTCTCTTGCCCCGGGTCACAGGCATTGCTCTTGGTTCCTTCTATACTCCTAGCTCCCTTCAGGGGCAAGGCTATCCTCAGGGATAACATGGTCTCCTGTTAAATACACTGGGAACAGCCCACACGGCATGGAGTCCTTGGGCTTCAACTGTAGAGTATGATCCTGTGTCTCTAGTAAGGGCATTGGTTTTCCTTTTGTGAATTCCTGTCCTAAATCCCACCCTATTCTGCCTAGGGGAGCCACCAGCTGCCATGTTATCCCATGGCCTTTTGCAGGGTTGCTGTTTCCAGCAGACAAATTTCTAGTAGTGTTTTAGCATTCATTCAGACCCTGTATCCCTGTCAGGATCTTTCCCACGTTTCCTATTCAGGTGCTACCTGCAAAACATATAGTCAGTCACAGGGACAAAGACTGGATAAAACATTCCTCAGCAATATGTATTAGACAGATTCATCCCCTGTGATCAAAGGCCCTGTCCTTATCCTGTTACATTTAATGGAAATTTTACTAATAACCTTAGAGGAGCAAGATATTACTCTCCCTGATTAGTGGACAAGACCGTTACAACATTACAGCATCAGAAGAAATTAAATCCCTTTGCTTCCTCTTTGGGTGGGGGGAACAAGGCATGTATTATGCTTTCTCTTTGGATGATGTCTGCTCTAACAACTGGTAATCATCTGAGACAGGAGCTGGTGTCCTGTCAGAGGAGTGTGCTGTAGCAATTTCTCTCATCATCATATATTTAGCCCTGAGTTTGGAAAATGGCTCCTACTAGATGGGAGCTGAGCTAAGTTTATGTCCATGGATGCAGCTGTGCATTTCTAGTCCCTGTTACCACTGGTGCTGCAGAACCTGGTGCTGAACTTCCACTACTTTTTATTCATTCCTAAGAGATTTGGTGGAGGGGTGTTGAGATAATTTCTCTGTCTTCCCCTGAAACTTTTATTTCTGGAGTGTGTCTCAGATGTACTTAGAGAAAAGGAATGAAATTCAGCAGTATGACTGTGCTAGCAGAGCAAATGTTTTGCTGGTGGTAGCTATTTCCCCCATCATGTTAGCACTGAATTTGTTCTGGTATTTCTGAAATGCCTTTAAACACTTCATTTCTTCTTAAATTCTTCCTTGTGTGAAAGCTAGCCCTGGGAAGACAGTGCTAAGCCTCTTAGGAGAGCAAAGTTGTGCCTGTGTTTAGAGTTATTCCATCACCCTCTGTGGCACTTGAGCTGATTCCACTTTTTATGCCTATCACTTTCTCATTTCCTTTGGCTACGATCCCTCTTTCTTTCTGCTGAAATGTTTGGAGGGCAAGCAATTCCATGGCGGCCTGCAGATGAAGCCAGATCAGCTTTCAGCACTGAGCTGTGTAACAGCTGCCCACTGTCACTTCAGAGCCAATTTTGGGACAGTGTCATCAGCTTTGTCAATCCATATTTCCCAGGGAGATTTTTAGTGGATAAAAGCTTAAGTGTCTATTAACTGGATCAAATTCTTAAATGTACATCTGAGACATGAAGTGTCAAATGGAACTTTCACTAACCACTACACCCAAAACTGTAATTCATTGATACCAGAGTTCCATGAATTCCAGCTATCTATAGGCACGTGATATCTAAAAGTTTGTCCTGTGCTCTCCTCAGCCTGTATACGAATATGTGAGAATGAAGCAAAAAAAAATGTTAGAGTGTTTTTGCAAATTTTGCCTTTTTTTGTGTGTGTTTTGTTAAATAAAGATTTTAATTGACAGGTTTTCATTTGTCAAAAGCATGTGACAAAAAAGCCATTATGAATAGTATCAGAGTTTTAGTTCCACAAAGCAAGTGTAAAACGATCCAGTGGAAGCTTGCAAATATGTATCTTTCTAATATATATCTTTCTAAGCTTGCAAATATAAAAATAAGCTTTTTAATAATAAAAGTGTCCCTCTCACCTTAGATGTGGGACACTGTATCCTGGAAGATGTCCTCCTGCCACCTGAACAGCAGAGCCTCCTCCAGTGAGAGCATGCCCCAGGTTGCTCTTTGCCACTGCACCCATTTCTGAACAAGACAAGAAGACTCCAGGGCAGGTAAGTCAGCCGCACAGAAGCTGCATCAGATCCCAGGTGGCTTCTGGCAGGAGGTTCAGCAGCAGTCCATCCTGTCAGCAAGTGCCAGGCTGCTGCTGGGCTCTCAAGCAATGCATGCAGCTCACACAGCCCGTAGTTTGCATAGGTAGCTCCAAAACTGAAGTACCACGTGCTCCAGGTGAGCTGTCTGCAGAGACCCTGCTACTGAAAAGTCTCAGGACTGAGTCTGGATATTTTTCTCTTTGTCTAAACACAAAAGCATGGTCAGTTCAGCTTGGTTCACTTGCCTTGTTTATACTAAATTACTCACTAGCCTAATAGTGGCTTAACTTCATCCATTACCTTAATATTTCTGTAACAAATTCAATTAAAATAAGAAACCAATCACATCTGGTGCAAAATTTGCTGAATGATAGAGAATTGTGCCTGCTCAGAAGCCTCACAGTCTGACATTAATTCTAGATCACTTCTCAATAGCCTTCTCTGTATCCACAACATGACAGCTGCCTTCAGGGTGGCCAGAGGAATGAAAAAAAATTAATTCTTATTTATTTTATTTAAATAACTCACATGTTGTAAACAAACTAGTAAGCACACCTCAGCCAGGCACGGAGCATTTATAAATCAGTGTAAGGAGCTCTGTTGCTCTGATAGTCAATTGGTATATTTTGATTTGCATTTTTCATTGATCAGACCTGCCTGCATGAGATTAACCCCTTGCAATTATCTTATATTTGAAAAGTGAATTTGACTAATTTCTTTACAGCACTGGATAACTTTTAATAGGACATAATAATCCAGCATCCTGGGTCCTTTCAAACAATGGATTTCACTATGGAAGGTCACATAATACTTTTTCCAGGAATAACCTGGGATTTTTTCTAGTTGGATAAATTCCAGTTCTAGTAACTACACTTTGCCTTCCCCAGTTCCCCCAAAGGTCCAATTAATTCAGGCATTCTGAGCATAAAACTGTTACACACTGCTACTGTACATGACTAGACAGCTGCTGCACTTCCCCCCAGTGACAAATACATCTCAGTGGTGCGTGAGCTGATTCCCTCCCACCACTCCGATGTGGTGTGCCTGAATGATTCCAGTTCTCACAGTCCTCCAAGAAAAAAGCACATTGGTAACACACGCTTTATCATGGTCTTCCTAGACCTGCTAGTCTTGATCATCCTTCTTTGTCCTGCTGGTTAAATTCACCCCTGGATCTTGAACTCCCACAGGTGGGGAGGGTCTCAGAGCAGGGGATGTGCCAGGTGCACTGGCAGGCTGTACTCACCTAGCACACGTTGTTTTGAGTGCCTGAGAGGGCACCCCCACTGAGCTAATTAGTTACTTCCCGATTGCCTAGCAGGCCTGTGACACCTGTGCTGGCTGATGCTTATCTGTAGTGAAAGAAACGTTTAAAATCTCAGACAGCAAGATAGAAAGCCCATAGCTGCAGTGGTGCCTGTTCTGCTTCTCCTTTTGAACGTGTTTTTGCATCTGTCTTTTTGACCAGGTCTCAGTCCAATCCTGGCAGCAAGAGCATGTTACTTTGAGGTCCCTAGCTCTAATGGTCTGGTGTGGCTCCTGTGGATTGTAAAATCAGCTGCAGTGCTCATGTCTGACCCTTGCTGCCAGACTGCAGCCAGATGTCACATCAGAGTCTCAGAGCTTCTGAATAGAGGGTTTTCCAGGCCTTCAGAAAACTTGTGCCTGTCATAATCACTGTGGCAGTGGGGATGTTTCAACACCAGGGTTGAAAGCAATGCCCTCTTTGTTCTGTAGTTCTGCCCAAAGGTAACCCCTGGCTATACCACCTTGGAGGGACCTCTGCCCTACTGGAGCAGCAGCTAAAAGCAGCAGGGCCATAATGAGAGAGGGTCTCACAGAAAGAATGCTGAATATGACAAAGATCAGAAGGAGGCAGCTTCTCTACTATGTGCTTTGCTCTTTGACCTTCAGGGATCCTCTTGGACATGTAGGATTTCCAGTTGTGTCAACTCCCAGCATATACATCCAGGTCTGCAAGATGCAATGGGGACAAATTATTTGTGGAGTTGCTGTGAGATGGGATAATGCACACTTTGTCTCATCTGCACCTTGTGGATGCATTTACCTTTCAGCCCACGAGGGGCTCAGTTCAGCTTGCATTGCTTGAGGGGTAGAATTTCAGCTGGCAGCTCCTGGGTCGGGCAAGTGGTGGCAGGTGGAGTAGCTCTGGGAAGGAGGCTGTTCAGCGATGGGTGTCCCACGTCAGTCTGTCCCTGGTGTGCATCGAGGTTTCACTCAGTGCCAGTTTACAGCTTCCTTCCTGCATGGCTGCCAGGGGTAGCTGTCATCGTACCAGACCCCTCTTCCGATTGTGACATTGGCATCCTCTGACCGTGACACGAAGCACTGGGAAAAAGGCTGCAGCAGGGAGGTGGCATGTGCCTGCCTTTACTGCATGTGCTACCGGAGTCAGCCAGCTCACATTTCATCTGAGCTCAATCTGCAGATGAACACATTCAGTACACATCCTTCCTGGCTGTCATCCCTGAAACTTTGCTTCTTCCAAGCCCATTAGCTTCCAAGATGTGGCATGGAGTGTACAGAGTAAGTTAAAGGATTAGGAAAACAGATTTAATTTCACACGTGTAATTAGGCAAATTGACATTCTACAGAGTGAGATGAGGAAGAGACTGGAAAGGGTAAGAGTGGAAAAAAAACCCATGGTGAGAGGTACCAATTTGATTTTTATTTATGCCTCAACACGTGTTATACATGAGGTGAAGCATTACTGTGAGGGCTGCACACGTGCTGGGAGCCCTGTCCCGGGGAGCCTTTGCCTGGCAGCCTCTCAGGCCACGTGTTTCCACTTGGGGCTGCATGGCCCCCTTGGGGTGATGCTGATGCCCGGCTGCCTGGCAAAAATGCCTGGGAAATCGGGCTGTGGAAGGAGCCTGCACATGTGCTGGGACCAATGCCCTGTCCTTGTGTTTCCCGGAGGCTCAGGGCCTTTGGCCCCGGCCCCCGTGCCGCTCCACCCAGACGAACAGACCCCCGTGCCCTTCCCGGGACAGACAGACCGCCCGTGTCCAGAACGAACGACCCGCTTCCCGACAGGACAGACGAACCGACAGACCGCCCGTTCCCCCGAGCGGGACAGACAGACAGACCGACCAGACTTGCCTTCCCGAGCGGGACAGACAGACAGACCGCCCGTGCCCCCGTCCCGAGCAGGACAGACAGACCGACCGCCCGTGCCGCTTCCGAGCGGGACAGACAGACAGACCGCCCGTGCCGCTCCCGAGCCAGACAGACAGACAGACCGCCCGTGCCCCGTGGGACAGACAGACCGATGCTGACAGACAGACCGCCCGTGCCAGACAGACCTGCCTGGCAAAAGACCGACACCCCTGCCTGGGGGACAGACAGACAGACAGCTGTGGCTTCCCGAAGGACAGGACACACAGACAGACCGCCCGTACTTCCCGAGCACAGACAGACAACAGAACTGCCTGTGCCCCTTCCCTGAACAGACAGACCAGACAGACAGACAGCCCCTGTGTTTCCCGAGACAGGACAGACAGACAGACAGACCCCCCGTGCCCCTTCCTGCCATTCTGACAGACCGCCCCCAAACAGCCCGCTTCCCGAGCGGGACAGACAGACAGACCGCCCGTGCCCCTTCCCGAGCGGAGACAGACCCGCCCCCCTTCAGACCGCCCGTGCCCCTTCCTGAGCCAGACAGACAGACAGACCGCCCCTTCCCGAGCGGGACAGACAGACAGACAGACCCTGCCCCACAGACCGACTGCCCCCCTGAGCGGGACAGACAGACAGACAGACCGCCCGTGCCGCTTCCCGAGCGGGACAGACAGACAGACAGACACAGACAGACCGCCCGTGCCGCTTCCCGCGGGACAGACAGACAGACAGACCGCCCGTGCCCTTCCCGAGCGGGACAGACAGACAGACCCGCCCGTGCCGCTTCCCGAGCGGGACAGACAGACAGACAGACCGCCCGTGCCCCTTCCCGAGCGGGACAGACAGACAGACACCCTGTGCCCGCTTCCCGAGCGGACAGACAGACAGACAGGGACAGACAGACAGACAGACCGCCCGTGCCCCTTCCGAGCGGGACAGACAGACAGACAGACCGCCCGTGCCCCTTCCCGAGCGGGACAGACAGACAGACAGACCGCCCGTGCCCCTTCCCGAGCGGGACAGACAGACAGACAGGGACAGACAGACAGACCGCCCGTGCCCCTTCCCTGAGCGGGACAGACAGACAGACCGCCCGTGCCCCTTCCTGAGCGGGACAGACGAGACAGACAGACCGCCCCGCCCAGACAGACCGCCCGTGCCCCTTCCCGAGCGGGACAGACAGACAGACCGCCCGTGCCCCTTCCCCGAGCGGGACAGACAGACAGACCGCCCGTGCCCGCCTCCTGAGCAGGACAGACAGACCGACCGCCGTGCCCCTTCCCGAGCGGGACAGACAGACAGACCGCCCGTGCCCCTTCCCGAGCGGGACAGACAGACAGACCGCCCGTGCCGCGTCCCGGAGCGGGACCAGACGGGACCCAGACAGCGGCCCCAGACGCCCCTGAGCGGGACAGGCTTCCCGGCGGGACCCAGACAGACCGCCCGCCGCGTCCCGCTTCCGGGGTGTCCCCGCTCAGCGGGACAGACAGACCGCCCGTGCCCCCCCGAGCCCCCAGACAGACAGACCCCGTGGGACAGGACAGACAGACAGACCGCCCGCCGCTCGGAGCCAGCAGACCGACCGCCCGTGCCTGTGCTTCCCCGAGCGGGACAGACAGACAGACAGCCTGTGCCGCGTCCTGGCTCCAGACAGACCGACCGTCCCAGCCCCGAGCAGGACGCTGCTCACCGACCGCCCGCCCGTCCCTGCCTGCGGGACTCGCCGCCGTGCCCCGCGGGACAGACAGACGCGACCGCCCGTGCCCTCCCGGAGCAGCCCGTGCCCTCCCTGCCGGGCTGCTCTCCTTTCCGTCCGCCCGGCTTTCCTGCCCTGCTCCCTTTCTGTCCCCCCCTGCTCTCCTTTCGTCCCGCTTCGAACACTTACCCTTCTTTATCAATAATCAGTTCTCAGGTATAATATTGCTGCGTTTGCGCTTTATTTTCATCTGAGACATCTATCAATAGGAATCCTCCCCACCTCCCCTTTTACAACGGGATGGGACATTCATACACCCTGTTTGCAGGGTCGGGGATGATAGCGATGATATTTACCCAAGTACCATATATCTCCAAGAAGGGCTCATATTCTAATTTACTGCATTACCTTGCAGTCACATTTACCATTACCAGTCACACCAAGGGGGATGCCAAGGTCTTGACAGTATGCAGAGTTCAGCTGATCTCTCTGTGCTGCTTCCAATGGATTTTTTTATTATTTGCATTCCAAAGGCCTGTGGACTACATTTTACGTGAAATTTGGAGCTGAATGTATTTGCTCATTACCATCTCATCACCTGTTACAAGAAGAAAGCCCATGACTTCAAATGAACAACCCCTGCCTTGGTAAAGCTGGGCTGTCTTCTCTACAGAAAGACACTGTTTGGGTGTTTCACCTCAAGAGAACTAAACTAAGCACTGCTAACATTTCAGTCCTTCTTTCCATTCCTGGGCTGACAGATGGCACCCATGAGGAGTTACCTGTTCAAAATACGACAATTCAAAAGGTAGTCAATTAAGTCAGTTTCCCTGGCTTAAGGCAGTGAAACACCGGGCCTTAGCCTTATTTACTGCAACCAGAAGGGTTTTTCATCAGAAAAGAATGGAAAGATTTAGCCTAGTGACAAAGGTGTCAGCAACAAACCCCTCCTCAAATAACTGCATTTCATTAGGCCTGATCTCAGGTTTCGAGGAAGTCTGATAGAACTCTTGCTAGAGCCATCTGTAAATGTAACACTGAGACAGCCAGATTTTTTGGGGAGTGCAAAAGATAGCAAACACTCCATGGAGTTTATGGTCTTACGTAGAACAGCTGCAAAAACAAGCAAGGGAAATCCAGTCGTGGCTGTTTCCCTGAGGAGGAGCTGAGGAGATGAACTCAAGTTCATCATGAACTCAAGTGGGAAGTAAGTTGTCTGTGCTCACACAGGCAAGGTGAGAGCTACTGGTTGACCACAGTCCTCCTGTGATGACACAGCATCTCCCAAGCCAGACAGGGCTTTAAAGAGCCTTTTAAAACACAGCTAACATATAATTTCTATTAAAGACTTCTGAAACTGTACTGAAACACAGACACAGCTGTGATGGGAAAGCTGGGCTGCAAATGGATGACAATGGAGAACTGTAGAGATTAACAGAAAATAAAACCCGTGGTGTCACACTGTAATGTCCCAGATTAAAAGACAGTGAGTATGATATTTAAAAATCTGAGCAAGATGGACAGTGAACCACCCTGCTCTGAAGGGTAGGATAAGGTTCCACTGGGCAGGCAATGGCAAACTGCTCTCCTCAAGATGAAGCAAGTGAGCAGAGGGGGATATTTTTTCATCTGCCTTAGTCTGTCCAGCACAAGTGACCACATGGGGACATCAGCAACTCGTAGATGATTGATTTTTATTTTTCCTGACAGCTTGTTTCTTTCTGAGTGGTCCATTAATTTTGGCTTCAGGCAAAAAAAAATCCAGTGCAAAACCAAACAACAACCCACCAAAAAACTTGTGTAGGGAATTTTGGTTTTAGATAAAAAGAAATGGTTTACAATAAATAGTAGGACAGACTTATAAATTCAGAAACAATTTTCATCACTATTCCAGATATAATGGGATTTATTAATATGTATTAGCACAAAATCTGTGTACAAATATGTAATTTAATATGCTTTATAAAATGTTTGTATCTCAAACCACTAAATTTACATTTGAATGGGTAGTAAAGATAATTTGCAATTTCCTGAAATACTAAAAGCTCAGAAAGCCATGTTTTCTTAAGACAGATATCAGTAGACTAGAATAAACTGGCTGTGTTTTCTGTGCAAGATTCACCCACAGATAGTCTATGAGTAAGTCAATACCACTATCAATTTTTCTTAATTAGGAGGCTTTTACCCATGAGGAAGAAAGAAACATAACTACATCTCAGAACTACTTCGCTCATGCTTCAGCCTGCTGTTGGCCAATTTATCTTTTTCAGCCACAGCTCTAAACAGCTTCTGGGAAAAGAGCTCATTTGAAGAGTACATACTTCTTGTTTCGGAAGCAATTGTAAAAATAGCTTAGTAGGATTCTTATTAATAAGCGTATGTTCTTTTAGTGCTTCCTCAGGGTCAAGCATAACTCATCTATGTTGTTTTTGCCATTTAAGTTAGATAATGAAACTGTAAGTGATGCTTTAGAAATCTGTATAAAACTTCTGTGCTCAATTAAGTGGACAATATCAGTTGCCACATAGAACTGAGTTACTATTACTTATAGAAGACAGAAAACTGTGCCTGCAGCCTACTGATAATTTACATTTTCACAGTCATATTTTTCACTAAAAGAAATGCTTCTTTCCCTGCTATGTTATGTGAAAAGCCTAAATTAAAAAAAAAAAAAAAATTGATGGCATGCATGTGAATGCAGAGAGCCGTCAAATCAGGCACACACTGTCTTCCCTCCCAGGGAACAGAATGCAAAGTAGAGACTTCCAAAACCACTTGCCCTTTAGAAAATAAGACCATACCCACCAAACTAAAGTTTCACTCTCTTTCCTGGCACAACTAGCTCAGCAGACACAAGGTCATGCCTTGGAAAAAAAGTAGAAAAAAGTCTGTTTCTTCCTTTGTTACATTTATAATAGGTTCAAGCACAACTTGCCACAAGTTGAAAGTGAAAGACTCAAATTGAAGTCAGGTTTTTGCTAAGTTCACAGAATGTTCCTTTGAAAACGGTAAAGTAAAAGTTCTGAAGTGCAAATTAAGACAGAGGAAAGTCTTACTCTACAGTGTAAAAATGGTGCTTTAATGCTATTAAAATCCTTGAATGAGGATTTCAGGCAGCATAAAGAACTAACACGCAACTAAAAGCCAGGAGATAACACCTGTTTTATATTCCATATTTACAAATCTGTAATTATTTTAAGGATTTCATTCTCTTCTCATGCCTGCATGGATAATTAGTATGAAACTGCTTAGGTCGTCATATGAGAACTTTGATAGATATTGTGTCTTTACAGCCATCCAAGAACTAAGATATCTAGCTTAAATTGGCCAACTAGGCTTTCATCCTAGGCCATCTAGTTTTTGCTGAAAGATTGGTGTCTTGGTTTTCATCCATGGGCCAGACTCTTCAACTCCATGCTCTGTTCCCAAATTTCTTCTGGGTGCCTTAAGAATGTGAATCAGGCATAAATCAGCAATGCACTTACTCCTGCATGAGAGTAAAACATAGAAGGGTAAGAGCTGCAAGGGGTTTTGCTATGCCACAGCAACACTAACTCCAAAATGCATCAAGTGACTTCAGCTTAAGCAGTTTAAGGTCGAAAAAGTTATGTAACCACTGCCTGAATTTGGGACATTATATGTACTTTTTCTCCCCAAAAGTGCCCAGCTTTTGCCACATACATAAGGTGTTTCTGACAGGCAAAGATCACAGACTCCTTGCATAGACTCAGAGCAGACGTTTTGTCTTCTGAAGCAAAAGTTTTTATCAAAAATGCAACCTGAATTAATGTTTTTTTCATGAGGCATTTGGCAGAGAGATACCACAAGGATGACGCATGCTCAAAACCATTGAACATCTCATCTGCTTGTACTCTTCATCTTTCCATGGCTTCCAAAATGAGCAAAACTAATCTAACTAATGTTAAACTACAGCTTTTATTAAACAGAATGAAGACAACAACATGGAATTAACCTGGGCATGGAGTGAGACATTTTTACCATTCAAGTATAAAGCCTTTTGATTTTCAGAAAACCATGTGGAATATGAAGTATAACCAGAAAGTTATCTCTACAGCTGGCCTTCTTGACCTGTTTCTGGTGCCTAACTATGCATCAGTGGCATACTTTATATTCTGCTACTGACATTGAAAATAGCAACTTGAAACTTTCTAAATGCTTCAAAATTATCAGGTGAGCTTCAGTGGAAAAGTTTCCAATTACTTACAGTGAGAACAAGGTAACAAAAGATGAAGAAGGTAGATTTTTAAAATTAACAAAGCCCAACATAATCCAACACACTTCAAGTATCTACAAAAGTGTATATTATCAAATACGTTCCATTTCCTGGACAGAGTCTCAACTGACAGTGCAAAAATCAACACCCTTGACTTGTTTTTCCCTTTCATCAGGGTCTTCTGATGCTACAGGATTGTAAGCTGAACAGGAAGGCATATTGTTAGCTTTTAAGTCTCATCTCATACCTCTCTCTCCCAACATTGACTCAGGATCACTCCACTCCCAAATCCTCCAGTGCACACAAGAAGTTCCATGTTGGCTTTTCCTGTGTCAGGATAGAGATAACAAAAGAAAGAAATGTCAGGAATGCTTATTTGGGAATGAAGCACATTTCCCACTGACCATTCATAAAGGGAAGCTGGCATGTGAAGTATGTATCTAAATAAAACATGTGAGGACACAGGAGTGAGGAAATAGGCAAACTTCATGTGAGGTAGGGTTTTCTGCACTCCAGAGAAGATCAACACTGAAAAAACCTTTGATTGTGTTTGTCCTGAACACTGGGCAGTATCCCCTATTGTCCTCATGAATCAAAGAATTAATAAAATAGTATTTAAGCAGCATTTTCTACCTCTGCCTGTAGAAAAGATGCTTTCCAATGGCTTAGCCCTTCTTGCTAAGCTGATGTTCCAGGCTGCACTGTCTGCCAGACTAGGGAACTTGATTTGGAACAATGAGATCCAGTCATGCAGTGAGGAGATTAACTCGCATCCGTTATAACACCTTTTGAGGCAACTCATTAAATCAGTCTGGCTGTGAAGTCCAGCAAACTTGATGGCATTAATCTAATGTCTGATCCCAGCCCTGAGGTTATCAGTGGACAGCTGTAATTACAATTGATTGAAAAGACATTTTCACAGAGGAGTTTCTGTTTCCTGGAATTCAGGCATTTCTGAATATTTTTCCTGTGTTGCCCAGCCCAGTCATTCCAATCTTATTATCTCCTGGCAGGCATATGCAGCTTTTTAGTAACTTGAAATCAAGGTATGAAATTGGCAATATTCTGATGACAGGCAAGCTTTAAAGTTAAGCTCTAAAGACAAGCTCATGTGGTCTTTTAATGGCATTGTATCTACCATCTGCAATGTCCTGCATCCTCCCTGTATGTTGGGGAATGTGGTGAGAAGCTCCTGCTTGGCTCACTGTCACTCCAGCTGTGACACTGCACTGGTCGCTGTTTCTTGACATCTTCCCTTTTCTCTTCCTTGATGGACTCCTCAGAGTCAGAGGACAGCTCGACCACTTCTGGGGTCCTCTCAGCTAGCGGCTTAACGTACCCAACAATGACACAATTGTCTGAGGAAGAGCCACTGTCATTTGAGTCAGCATTAGCCTGTAACTCAGTCTGCAGCTTGGTTCTTCGGCTCCCTGAAGCAGAGTCCTCGTCCGAACTTTCTGACGACTCCAGAGGAGAAGCTATGGTTGCACGAACTTCTTCTGAAATGGAATAGGAAGGCCCCGGAGTTTCGTCATCCCACGGGGCCTGACCAAGACCAGGAGCAGACAAACTATTATCCGGCCCTTGTGGGTACGCCACATCTGGAGATATTGTAATAATTGATGAGTCTGAGTGGCTTCCTTCCTCATACGACGGTGCAGGGCAGTCATATTTGGCGTGTTGATCGTATGCTTCTAAGTTAAAAGGACAACGAGCAAAACTGATGAATTCGTGCAGGAAGTGCTCTGTCCGATTCAGCAGAAACGGCTTCAAATCGTCAGCAAAGGCCTGGCTTTCCAGATCGTACCTGGTCACGTTACTCATGATTATGTGCTGCACGATATTGATCAGAGACCCGTGGGCACCAAACAGGACCGTCAGCTCTCGCTTCAGCCAAGGAACCAGGCGGTGAAGGCAAGCAGGGTTGCGGCGGAAGAACTCGGCCGAAATCTCTCGGTATCGGCCGCCGTCCTGGATGCTGCGGGATGCGCCGCGTGCGGTCGCGGTACAGAGCCCTGCGGAAGGCGATCATGTCTTCCTCCTGAATCTGCCGCAGAGATCTGCCCTCCGCGCTGGCCTTCCTCCTTGAGGCCAGCCTCCTGAGCATCTGCTGAATCTCCCTGTGCCTGTGTCGCGCCGGCTCGCTCGACAGCCCTCCAAACAACATCCCGTTATCCGGAGGGGACGGCATCCTGCGGGAAGGGGAACCGCGCGCGCGGCGTTCCCTCGTCAAGGTGGTGCGGTAACGAAACCTCCGGCCATCGGGGCTGGCAAAAGAGCTGGTTTCTAAAGGGCTGAGGATGTACTCCTTGAAGTCATCTTCAGCACGAATCGTATGGAAAATGGAAAAGAAGGGCTGCTTGCAGAGAGGGCATTCTGCTTTGTTCTTTGACCACTCTTGGACGCAGCGGAAGCAGAACCTGTGCAAGCAGCGATCCAGATACGCCACGTTGTCAAATCTGTCCAGGCAGATGGGGCACTTGGAGTCGGGAGACGCATCTGTCGGCAGCTTACTGGTGCTGGCTTTCGGAGAAAAATTGCTGTTTTCTGCAATCTCTCAGCTAACAGAAAGCACCTAGTACCTCCCACATTTTAGGATTACCATTTGGCAAGTGAGGTCATCCCTCCTGCAAAGCACCTTGGAGCATGAGTCACATCCTGACCTGTGAAGGACGGGCTGAGTTTACTCACTGAGATAAGGAGTTTTTCCAAGCAGATGCTCTGTGTGCATCTCCTGTCTCTGTTCTTGGCTCGTAGCCAAAGAGTGCCCACAGGGTCACTACTTGCAGTAGAGATTATAGGGTCTTTCTTTTTTTTTTTCCTTTATTTTAATTCCCTGTAGTCTCAAGGACTGGTATTAAGCAACCATCTCATCTTGATGTGACCTGCAGGCAGCTGTCAGATGTCAGCATTGCTCACTGATATGTGAATGAGAATTGAGTCAGAAACTCAGAAAGCAAAGGTTTAGCTTCCACAACCACTTATTTAAGCCACCCAGTTCTCACAATCTAGGGAGCTATTTTACTTTATAAAATAATCATGTTCTAAGGAAAAAAAAATAAAATTGAATTTGTTCTGTAAGAAAATTAATTATTTTTGTCTAAGCAAAAACATAGACTCAGTCTTCTGGACATGAAAGGAGTCTAAATATACAGTCTAAACCAGCATTTTAATCAAACAGACCAAGTATGTACACCATGCAGTCACTTACCAAAGGGACTGAATATTTGCAAAATTTCATGCTCCTCTTGAGGAGTTCTCTGGGTTACAATTGGAAAGGAAGATAGAAAGAAATTCAGTATGATCTGCAGACTTATTTCTGAACAAGGAATAATATTTAATATTCCCTGGCACAGGCTCTTCTATGCAAAGCCTTCAAGCTCTGAAATGCACTGCCTTCTACCAGCAAGCTATACATCCTCCCAGTCATTCCTCACACTCCTGCAGGGCTGCACATCCACTGGCCAAACACTGCCCACATTAGCAACCTGACACCTTAAACAAATTCAACGCTTGCCCTTTGGTTGGCTGATGGCAAAGAAGCAAGTTAAACTGGAAAGGTCAAATGGAAATCTCTGAACAGAGTGAGCCATATTGCAGACACAAAGTAAAGCGAGCAATGAGTTCTCGAGCTATGTGAAAACTGGGTCAAAAGGGCCTGAAACAGAAACTGTTAGGCAAAGTGAGAAACCAAGGCTGTTATTTCAAAGGCGGTCCATGCAGCAATATCGCTCTGTGGTCGGGATGTGCTTTGCTTTTGGCTCTGCTCAAGACTGTAGGCAGTTTTGAACTGTAAGCAGAGGTTTTATAAAGCAGATGCAAACTTCATTGGGAGCAGGAGCCATGTGCAAAAACAAGAAGGTGTGCAGGGAAAAGCAAAACCAACAATACTGATTAAGGGAAGAAATTACATCACATGCTTTCACTGACAGGCAAGGACAGTATTGAAAACCTTCCACACTCATTAACACGACACATATTCAGAACTTTTATCCTTCCAAGGATTTCATGCATATTGTCCTCTTAAGTCACAATGTCTAAGCTTCCAGCTTGTCCACACCATGACTAAACCTGCCTCAAAAGAAGAGCAATAAAACCAGAAGTGACTCCATCCTTCTCAGAGAAGGACGCTAGCAGGACAGTGCTTACAAGAATCCCTGTAACGCCCTTTGGTAGGCATCTCAGAACTTACAAAGGTGGTGCTTTGTGATCCTGGGAAACTTCTGGTCCTTCATTGCAATGTATTCAGAGCACACAGCACTGAGTGTAGAAACAGGGAACCTTCAAAAAAGAGATGCATGGCAGGTGTGAACACCACAAAGACAACCCATCCTTTCCCTGGTGGAATGCAATCAGAAAAAGCATTCCAATCCAATTCTCAAAAAAGAGCTGCATGGCAGGTGTGAACACCATGAAGACAACCCATCCTTTCCCTGGTGGAATGCAATCAGAAAAAGCATTCCAACCCAGGACTGCAGGAACTGGTGTAAGACAATAGCAGAATCCTGCACTGAAAAATTTACCTGGAAATTTGTACAGAAATACTAAGGGTACAGTGGTTTTACTAGAAGCCTTAGCCAGTTACCCCAAATTATGTGTCCTTACATCTTGGAAAAAAACAGCCAGCACTTGTGAGCAGGGACTGAAGTGACATCCTACTGTAACAGCAGCTTCTTTTAAAGAGGATGAGCCAGCTCGAGTAGAGACCATAAGGGAAAGAATAACAAAGGTAATTCACATCCTGTCTTGCTTCCATAACAGCTGAGCCCTGCACACAGAAAGGCTTCTGAGACTCCCTCTTCTGCTCCTTGTATGCAGTGGAAATGCTGCTTTTATTGTATGCCACATCATTATGTTGCAGCTGGAGAAAGAAAAAAAAAATTAATCCCTTTTTGTACTTGCCAATAAATAGTCAGGTCATGAAAGAAATAAATTGCAACAAATTATGAGGTCCTACTCAAACTGCAGCTCTCTGCAAGCACAGAGCATTCCCAAGTAAGCAGCCACTTGCCCATTTAATTAATTTTCTTTTTTTTTTCCTTTTGTAATTAAATATACTTTAGACATCTAAACAGCCAATATGGAACAGCCTGTTTTTTTAAGCCAGCATGCTCTGTAACCGTGGAAAGTTCTCAGAGTCAGGCTGATGCTGCAAGGCATGAACTGCACATTTAAGTTACATAAGCAACTTCCACTAGAGAATATATAAAATGTCAAAATCTGGTACTATGCCTTATGTTCCTCTGTTTCAACCAAAACCACCAAAGGTTTTCCATCACAAAGATGCATGCTTTGAGCTTTAGATATTTGAGAAGCCTTTTAAGATGAAACTTGGTGATTTGAGAAGGTTTAAAGGTTTGATTTTTTAATTTAATTTATCCAATTTTAGTATTCCTGGAGCTTGGAAAGTTAGGTGTCCATCTGGATTCCACAGTTTTAAGATTTTTTAAAAATTCTGAGGTAAAGTAACTTTCCTTGATATTTGCAAAAAGGCAGTTTACAAGTATAATTGCGTGTGCTTTCCTATTCCATGGACACATGTTTAAACTGGCTGCTGGCAAAACAGGCTGCTAAATGCTGAGAGGGTTTGCAATCAGCCTGCAATGTAAAAATCTGTACCTACTCCACCAAAATTTACATGGCATAGTACTACATAAAGAGAGAACATAATCATCGAGCAGAAAGCAACCACATGAAATAAATGCAGCAAATATTTGCTTATCCAGCCACTAAATAAGGAAAATGCAACCTAGATTGCGTGAGACAAAAATAGAGAGTCCTTATTTTTCATATGATACAAACTGTTATCATACTCTTCCTTCCAAAAAGCCACGTGAACAAGTTGAAGTTTCAGTGTGGTGGAAGGAGAGCACAAGCACACTCGTGCTGTGCCACATCATATTTATTGTGTTTTAAAGGCAAGTTAGCTCATTACTTCCAGCACTTGTGAAAGCAGGAGAAAAAATAGATGAGGGTGGGGCAAGAAGAGAATTTGAATTATAGAAACAGAGCAAACCCCCATTGTCTTCTTCAAGTTTCAAAGGCATCCTCATTTGCATTTCCATAACTGAAAATTGAAAGTGCACGTTTACTTCTACCCTTTCAGACGTGATATTGTACAAATTCAAAATGGGTCCACAGTCCGAAGAGACACAACCTGGAGTCCAAGCCACCCCTGAAGTACCAGCAGAACAAAACCTGTGCAGGGATACAGCAGCCAAGATCAGTGCATAGCAGCAGGTCAGCCCCTCAGCTTGGTCTGAGGTGCTTGTACTTCAGAGACTGTAAAAACGGAAAGCAGCAGGTTTTTAAGAAAGCACTAGCATTCTGTAGTGCTGCAGGTTAATGATATTCTGTTAAAGCCATATGGATCAGTGTCATGCAGACACCAAGGAGGAAGGAGAAGGGGACAGGGTGATGAAGAAAACTGAGACAGGAGGGTGGGAAAGCTGAGGAAGAGAAGAAGGGCAGCTGCATCTCCACTGGTCTCTGTGGCTATTACACAGTCAGGAGCTCATTCTGAAAATGGCAATTTAATATACCTACACCCTAGGCCCAGGTAGAAACACTGGTTCCAGTGTCTGCTCCCCACAGGGATTCCCTATCTGGTGCAAGGTAAAGAGCAAATCAAGCTCAGGCTGAGCATCCCATAATCCAAAACTAATTCCTTGGATACTCCTTTGGACACCAGCACCTTTTGTGCCTGATGCCAAACCCTGGGTAATGCAGCATCAGCTCCTTATGGCTCTTCTCCTTGGCAGAGAAAGACCCTGGGGGCCGCCTGTGCTGGGACGGTGCTGTGTGGGGAGGAGGCCAGCAGGCACAGCTTTGCAGCCCGCCTTGAACCAGGGACATATCCATGCAGAGACACCAGAGTCAGACAGCACTTCAGATCTGGTGAGGTACCCGTCCAAAAGAGCTTCAGGTTATGCACAAACCTTGGTCATCATTTATGCAAGCGTATAAGAATGTACAACAATGAGGAGAAAGAGATGGTCTGTGTGCTCATTTTGGCTTGGGTAGTGTCCACTTTCTTCACAGTGGCATTATAGGGCTGTGTTTTGGATTTCTGATGAACACGGGGTTGATAACACGGGAATATTTTTGTTATTGCTGAGCAGGGCTTAAACAGAGCCAAGGCCTTTGCTGCTCCTCACCCACACCACCAGTGAAGAGGCTGAGGGAAGGAGAAAGGCACAAGGAATTGTGAGGGGATACAGCTGGGACAGCTGACCCCAAATGATCCAAAGAATATCCCAGTCCTATACCTTATGGTGCCATGCTTAGCACATAAAACTGGGGAAAAAAGAAGAAAGGGGAGGAAGTTCAGTCATGGCATTTGTCTTCCCAAGTCATCCTTACAGAATGGGCCCTCCTCTCCTGCAGCTGGCTGAACACCTGGCTGCCTATGGGGAGCAGTTAATGAATTCCTTGATTTGCTTAGCTTCTCTTACTTTCCCTATTAAACTGTCTTTATCTCAACCCATGTGTCCTGTCCTGCTGTAAAAGAGGAGTTGAGGAGAGTTCCTATTGATAGATGTCTCAGATGAAAATAAAGCACAAACGCAGCAATATTATACCTGAGAACTGATTATTGATAAAGAAGGGTAAGTGTTCCGACCGAAGCGGGACAGAAAGGAGAGCAGGGAGGGAAAAGAGAGAGGGAGCGAGGAGCAGCAGGCAGGGACAGGCTGCAGCCGGGCGGACGGAGCGGGCAGCTGCGAGCGGCGGCCGAGCCCGCGCAGCTCCGGGAGCGCCGGGCGCGGTTCCCGAGCGGGGCAGCACCGAGTGCCCGCGGCGGCTGCGGCCGGGCCGGGCCGGGCCGGGGCGGGAGCCAGGGCGGCGGCGCCGCTGCGGCTGGGACACGGGTGCCGGAGCGCCGGGACGCGGCACGGGCGGTCTGTCTGTCTGTCCCGCTCGGGAAGGGGCACGGGCGGTCTGTCTGTCTGTCTGTCGGTCTGTCTGTCTGTCTGTCCCGCTCGGGAAGGGGCACGGGCGGTCTGTCTGTCTGTCTGTCCCGCTCGGGAAGCGGCACGGGCGGTCTGTCTGTCTGTCCCGCTCGGGAAGGGGCACGGGGGTCTGGTCTGTCCCGCTCAGGTCTGTCTGTCTGTCCCCCGCTCGGGAAGGGCACGGGCGGTCTGTCTGTCTGTCTGTCCCGCTCGGGAAGCGGCACGGGCGGTCTGTCTGTCTGTCTGTCCCGCTCGGGAAGCGGCACGGCGGTCTGTCTGTCTGTCTGTCCCGCTCGGGAAGCGGCACGGGCGGTCTGTCTGTCTGTCTGTCCCGCTCGGGAAGGGGCACGGGCGGTCTGTCTGTCTGTCCCGCTAGGGACGCGGCACGGGCGGTCTGTCTGTCTGTCTGTCCCGCTCGGGAAGGGGCACGGGCGGTCTGTCTGTCTGTCTGTCCCGCTCGGGAAGCGGCACGGGCGGTCTGTCTGTCTGTCCCGCTCGGGAAGCGGCACGGGCGGTCTGTCTGTCTGTCCCGCTCGGGAAGGGGCACGGGCGGTCTGTCTGTCTGTCCCGCTCGGGAAGCGGCACGGGCGGTTCTGTGTCTGTCCCGCTCGGGACGGCACGGGCGGTCTGTCTGTCTGTCTGTCCCGCCCGGGAAGCGGCACGGGGTGTCGGTCTGTCTGTCCCGCTCAGTGTCGGTCTGTCTGTCCCGCTCGTCTGTCTGTCTGTCTGTCCCGCCCGGGAAGGGCACGGGGTGTCTGTCTGTCTGTCCCGCTCGGGACGCGGCACGGGCGGTCTGTCTGTCTGTCCCGCTCGGGAAGCGGCGGAGCCCGGCGGGACAGCGTTGACAGCGAGGGAGGGGCGAGGGTGGAGAGGGGCCGGGCTGAGCCTCCGGGCGAGCCCCTGATCCCTCCGGGAAACACAAAGCAGAATGGCATTGGTCGTGCCGCAGTTCTTTGCTTTGCATGTGCTAAGGCTCCTTCCACAGCCCGATTTCCCAGGCATTTTTTGCCAGGCAGCCGGGCATCAGCATCACCCCCAGCAAGGGGGGCCACTCGCAGCCCCAGGTGGAAGCTTTGCGTGGCCTGAGAGGCTGCCAGGCAAAGGCTCCCCGGGACAGGGTCCCAGCACGTGTGCAGCCCTCACAGTAATGCTTCACCTCATGTATAACACGTGTTGAGGCATAAAATAATAAAAATAAAATAAAAATCAAACCGGTCCCTTTCATGTATGTGAATTTATGATTTTGAAGGTACCACATAGTGATACAGAAATACTAATTAATGAATAGCAACCCTGCAAGGATTTTAGTTTGGTGCTTGTGTGTAGCTAAAAGTGAATTAATTGGCTTTGCGTCCTGAACATGGAAGTTCAGCACATGCTTTTGTATGTGAATAGTCACCTCGAAATCACTGGGAACAGGTGTCACAGTCGTGGGAAGCTTCCTGTCTGCATGGATCTGAAGTCTACTGCAGATGTTTATATGGACCATGATTTTTTAAAAAGTTGTTTGGTTTTATTTACTTTGATGAGATTATTTGCCCTAAGTCAGGTGTGTAGTTTGTATGGATTTTGGATTTAGCCTTCTAAAGAAAGGAAAAGGGGAAGAAATTGAAACGGAGAGTGTGCTACAAATTTCTCCTTTTTGCAATAGACACTTTTACCTGCCACAAAATGTATTGTCCATCCACAGTTATATCTGAAAAATGACAACAAAGAACTCAGAGTGTGGTTTCCTGCATTTGAGAGCCTTTGTAGCAATGTGGAGTGACAGCAGGATGACTGCAGCTGATGAAAAATGATAAGACATGATTATCATTCTGCATAACCAGCAAATTATTTCACTTGCTTGGGTTTAATTTTTTTTTTTTCTTTTTTTGCTCTAATGCTGGCACTGAGCTTTTGGTTCACAAAAAGCTTTTGGCTTTTTGGATAAAAACCAATATATGGTCTTAATTATAGTTCATCATTTTAGTAATTTTGATTACTTTGCTACTTGAATCAGTACAAGGACAGAGTCAAAATATCATTTATATCTTTTGCAGTGGAGAACTATGAAAATCACTCTGCCAAAAAATCAGTTTGTTGAGTAAAAATACATTGTCTTAATGACTGTAATCAGTAACACAGATAGTGTGAACAAAGTAAATGCTGTCTTTATCCGCTGGCCATGGGCTCTTAACTGCTGCAATTATTTCAAAATGAGTGGAAGAAAATGCGTTTTACTCTTCCTTAGAGTGACTGTTGTCCTTCTGTTCTTAAGTGTGATGTGTGCCACAGAGGAAGGAGCTAAGGGAACTTACTGCCTATGTTTTTCCGTCTCACCAAGCCCAGAAATCACTTTTAGAGCAATCCTGAATAGTCACACATCTGTACCCAGTTAAAAGATTATTGTGACATTATTATTATTAGAAATCGCTGCAGCAACAACTTGCCAAATGAACCATTAAAAGCAAGCCAGACCCACTGAACCACAGTAAAATCAATTAACGGCTGCTTGGGGCAACATATGGTCTTTGAAGGTCTTTATCTTTTCAACCATTTGTCTCTCCCAGTGTTGGTGGCAGAGCTCTCCACCTCTTTCATTTGAATGTAAAGAGCCATTTCAAAAACTGTAACTTCCTCTTAGTGACAAGCTCATTTAGTGGCGTGTCACTGTTCAATTGGACCTCTGCTAACATGCAGAAATTTGAACTAAAGGGAGAAAACACCTTTTACTATTAAGGAAAACGGCGTGTTCTTTCTACTTCGGGAACTTCACTTGAGCCTTTTTGGCTGTTGCTCTGCCCTACGCCCTGAGCACCCCTTTTGTGGTTGTTGCTTTTGAAGCTGAAGTTCCAGCGACGCTAAACCATTTTTTTTTCTTCAGATGACAAAACAGGGAGGTGCAAACGCGATTCCCGTAGCCGGGTTTCCACAGCGAGAGCCGCTGCGCGGTTCCCGAGCAGCAGCTCGGCTGCGCCGGGGAGCCGGAGCCAACGCTGCCGCCCAGCCTGCGCCGAGGCTGCGCGCACTGCTGCCCCCCTGCCTGCCTGCCTGCCTGCCTGCCTGCCTCCGTCCGTCCGTCCGTCCGTCCGTCACAGCCCTGCCGAGCCTCCGCCGGCCGGTCACGGTCCTGTAGTACTCACTGCTGTTGGGAAACACGGGATCGTTTGAAGTGGTGACAGCACGCGATGAGGGATGGAAGAGAGCAGCAAACAGCAGCGGAGATGTGAAGTGGCAATGCATCAAGGAAAGTCACCGTCTGTGCTTGCAGATAGGGAAATGAAACCCATCCGTCCAAACTCTTACAAGATATCTGGCAGGACAACAAGGCAGAAAAACCAATTCCAGATCTGCTCAGTATTTCTAATGACAAAGCATTTGCAATGTCATTGAACAGGGTCTCCTGACATATCACCCCCGATATGTCCTTTGGGCTCAGTGTTGAATCCTGCTTTCCTGTGTGTCTCTCTCTCACTTATCCTTCTCTGTCTCATACCACAAATACATCCTTTTTACTCTTTCCCCACAGAAATTGTAGTTTTTGCTTCTTGGTGTGTGGCGACTTGCAAACTACTTGTCTGAAGTAGTTTGAAGTGCTGTGTTTAGGTTTTATATGCATATTTCATCTGGTCATCTTGGGATTTTAAAACTTTGTATGGCTTCCATTCACCATGAACTTGTGTTTGTTTACCAAAATCTGTGTCTATATAGCCTTTAGGTTACAGATGGTAGTGCATAAATAATAAAGAGGATAACAAATATATAAAATATTTTTACTATGTATGTGAATATATATATAATTATTTTTAAAGAGGAAGAAGGCTGTATTAGGGCCCTAATAGAAGAAATTGCACAATTCCTCCATTTTCAAACAGCATGTAATGCAGGAATGAAGCAATTATATTCAAGCATTCTGGGTAGTGTAACTTGTGAGAAATTGATTATCATGATATATTAAAGTGATTTAAAGCTGTATTTAGCCCAGAGTGGCCTGACAAGTGATTCTGTTTCGTGTTTTTGCTCATTTTCAATAGACTTCTTTAAATAATTCAGCTACAACAGTAATCATAGAATCATCAGGGCTGGAAAAAAACCTTCAAGATCATGAAAGGCAACCTTTGAACAACCACACCCTGGCATTTAGACCATTACACATCCGATCATTTCTTGAACACTTCCGCAGATGGTGACTCCACCACTTCCCTGGGCAGCTTGTTCCAATGCCTGATCCTTTCAGTGAAGAAATCCACCCTGATGTCCAACATAGACCTCTCCTTGCACAACTGGAGGCTATGTCCTCTCCTCCAGTCAGTAGCAGCCTGGGAAAACAGGCTGATCCCCACTTTCAGGTAGATGTAGAGAGTAATAAGGTCACCTCTGAGCCTCCTTTTCTGCAGGCTAAAAATCCCCACCCCTCAGCCTCTCCTATAGAACTTACTCTATACACCCTCTACCATCTCTGTTGCCCTTCTCTGGACACACCAGCACCTCAGTGTGGTTCTTTTAGTGAGGGGCCCAGAACTGAACACAGGAATTGAGGTGTGGATTAACCAAGTACAGGGGCATGGTCACTGTCCTGGCGCTGCTGGCCACACCATCACTGATACAGGCCAGGACACCATTGGCCTTCTTGGCCCCCATGGACACATGGCTGGCTCATGTTCAGCTGCTGTCGATCAGCACTCCCAGGTCCTTCACCTCTGGGCTGATTTCCAGCCCCTCCCTCCCCAGCCTGCAGCTCTGCAGGGGTTGTTGTGTCCAGGTGCAGGACCTGGCACTTGGCCTTGTTTAACCTCATACAACTGGCCTTGGCCAATCAATCCAGGCTGTCCAGATCCCTCTGCAGAGCATTCCTGACCTTCAGCAGATGAACTTGGCATCATTTGCAAAGTGACTGAGGATGCACTTGATCCCCTCACCCAGATCATGAATAAAGATGTTAAACAGGACCGGCCCCAGCACAGATCCCTGGGAAGCACCCCAGGTGAGCAGCCACCAGCTGGATGCAGCACTGTTCACCACCATTCTCTGGGCCTGGCCATCCAGCCAGTTCCTAACCCAGTGAAGATGCCAAGCCGCGGGCTGCCAGCTTTTTCAGGAGTATGCTGTGGGAAACCGTGTCAAAGGCCTTGCAGATGCACGGCAGACACAGGCAGCCTGTCCAGGCAGACACATCCACAGCCTTTCCCTCATGCTCTAGGTGGGTCACCTTGTCATAGAAGGAAATTAGGATCAAGTAAGACTTGCCTTTCCTAAACCCATGCTGGCTGGGCCTGATTCCCTGCTTGTCATGTACATGCCATGGGAGCACACTCAAGAGAATCCATTCCATAACTTTCACTGGCACCAGGTTTAGCTGTCCTTACATATTCTTATCAACCTCATAATTAACATGTATCCATGGGTACTGCTTCATGTTAATGAGATAAGATTGTATTTGAAGGAGAATCTTTTGTCTCCATTAAAGCAGCTGTTAGTATGGCTGCATACCTGGATGAATCAACTAATCATTTCATTAAATGAAAGTCCTCTTAGGTATGCTAATCAAAAGCATGCTGATCACAATTTTTCTAAACAACCCCCCTGAAACCTAAACAAACAAACCACTTCAAGGCTAATAAACCAGTCTTACTCTGACATATAAGCTGTGCTTTATTAAAGAGGATTAAAAAGAAGAAGATCTGAGGGAGATTTCATCATGCATATATTCCTTTGGCCATCTCTAGTGATGTCACCTGAATGGTTAATGCTGCCAAAACATAGTTATTTGCTGCATCATTTTGAATGTGACAGGAAACAAAAGCTTTCTGCTCTGAACTGCATCTTGGGTGAGAAGATGGTGGATACTGAGCACTGAGACAAAGCCCTTCTTACTAAATCCCAGAAGCAAGCTGAGGGGGTTCCAATGTGCTTCTTGACTTCTGTGAGCAAGCATACAAGCAGAAGCTGAACAGAAAGTTTTACAAAGAAAGAGAGGTGGAATATATAACACTGTCAGTGAACAGCTTCATCAGTTTCATAGACAGCTTTTTCTGAGAGAGGTAGATCAGTGTACTAAAAAATGAGATAACTGGCTTTAAAACTTCACAGGTGTGGTTTAAACCCAGCAGGCAACTAAGTACTATGCAGCTGCTTGCTCACTCCCTCTCCAGCAGAATCAGGGAGAAAATCAGAAGAGTATGGGCTGATCAAATAACAGCTTAATAGGTAAAGCAAGACACATATACAAGCAAAACAAAACAAAGAATTCCTTCACCACTTCCCAGAGGCAGGCAGGTGTTCAGTGATCTCCAAGAAAGCAGGTTCCATCATGCATAACAGTAACTTCAGAAGACAAATACCCTCCCCCTTGATTCCTTCTTCTTCACCCAGCTTTATATATTGAGCATGATACCACAGGGTGTGGGATTCCCCTTGAGTCCACTGAGGCCAGCTGAAGTGACAGTGTCCTGTCTTCTCCCAACTCCTTCTGTATCCCCAGCCTCCTCCTGGTGGTTGGTGAGGAGCAACAAAGGCCTTGGCTCCGTGGAAACCCTGCTCAGCAGTAACAGAAAATGCTTTATATTATCATCACTGTTGTAAGTACAAATCCAAAACACAGCTCCATACTTGCCGCTGGTTCCCAGCCAAACCCAGTACATTCTCCACTCCTTACTTCATACAATTTATGTCATGCTACATGATTTAATAGAATCTCATTGACACCCCCCATTCCCTTTCCATCCTTTGATATGATACACAGATATAATTCCCTTAGTCTATGGACACCCCCTGCAAAAGCCCACCAAATGCTAACATATGTCCATAGAATGTCAGCTGAATTCATTTCAGGGCCCATGAGCTGGGGCTCTGTCTGTTCTGCTGGTCACTCAGGACAGGATAGGAGAGGAGAGGTGATGTGGTGTGGGACTGTGGCCTAGAGCCAGCTCAAGTGACATCACTGCTGCATTTGCACTGTTTATTGTAAGACTTGTCCTCCCTTGGTTCTGTAATACGTGGCTTGTATTACAGTAATTCCTGTAAGCAAAACTCAAATAATGGGTTACAACAATTTAAAGGCATTTTGTGCCACACGGAAGGGTTTAAGAGTGTAATGACCTCCCATCATCTTGCTTCTAGCCTGGCTAGAAACAGGGGGTCCTGCTATAGCAATTACAGGGTCCACCATGGACTTCCATGGATGCAGAGGGACAGCCTGCCAGAAGAGACCTCCTGTCTCTCCTTCTTCTTCAGGGAAAGGGCTTCTCACACTCTTCCCCTGTACTGTGGACTCATGCACAGGTCACAGTCCCTTTGGCTCAAGCTCATACTGGAATTCTAACCTGTCCAGTGCAGCAGCAGACAGCTGCAATGGCCTGGCCACCTGCCAGCCCAGGCACACAGTGGCTGTTATCAAAATGTTCCCAGGCACAGCTGAGTGAGATAAGAAGCACAGCACTACAGCAAACAGCCACTGGCAAGCACTGGATTGCAACAGAGTCAGGCAAGTGATGCCTGTGGGAAAGCACTGGAGCCTGCTTTAATAATTAATAATTTAATAGCCAAAACAGCTGAGAGTTTCATCTAGCGCATTCCAATCTAGTCTATCACAGTCTGAGTTCATTAAGCCCCACACTGGGTCCAAAGAAGGACTGCTGTGGTTTAACCCCAGCTAGCAACTAAACACCCCATAACTACTTGCTTCACATCTCTGTGGTGGGATGAGGAAGAGAAGTGGAACAGTAAAAGTGAAAAAAACTCATGGGTTGAGATAAAGACAGTTTAATAGGGAAAGTAAAAGTCACACAAAGAAACTAAGCAAATCAAGGAATTCCTTCATTTTTTCCCGTAGGCAGCCAAGTGTTCAACCATCTCCAGGACAGCAGGGCCCCATCCTGTGTAAGGACGACTTGGCACATGACAAATGCCATGACTCTGAACTTCCTCCCCGTTCTTCTTCCCCCAGGAGGAGCAGCAAAAGCCTTGGTTCAGCAGGAAAAAAACCCATCCCTTTTATCAGCCCTGTTTTCAGCACAAGTTCAAATCACAGTCCTATAGTAGCCCTACCCCAGCCAAAACCAGCACCTTCCCACTAGACTAGAAGGAGAAATTTTCTAAATCTCTGTGGGGTCTTTATTCCCACTTCTGTCTTATGGGGGAGGTAAAAGTGGCTTCTTGCTTCTGCCATCATGCTGACATAACTTCAGGTCAGCATCAGGATATGGAACTGAAGATGCTTTTAGGATCCTTGACATTTACTCTAGCACTGAGCTGTGACAGCAGTACAGGAGAGAGCATACAGAGAATAGTCAAAACAGGCTAGAGAACTAAAAGCTCTTGAGTGAGGCTCTCAGTTCTTTTAATATACACAGAAACATCACACAGGTTTCTCGGCTAATAAAAAGAGAAAGGTCTCCTTCTGCCTTAGCTTGCTGTCACTGTGCAAGGTCCTTGTTCTCAGCAGGGACATTATCAAGTGTCTCATCTCTCTTGTGAGCAGTCATAGCCTCTGCCTTGGACTTCAGGGACAAGAGTAAATGGACAGGTCTTGGTCCTCCGAAGATTTTTAGAGAAGCATCCCCGAGCATGCACACTGAGCAGCAGGCTAAGATGAAGGGAGAGAAATTCAGCTGCTGTTGCTGCTGCTGCTTCCCCATAGTCCTGCACGGCTCCAGCCTGCGGTGCAGGCAAGCCAGCTTGGAGGGGATGCCCGGGAGTATGTGGCCATCTCGTGGCAGTTCTGAAGAAAGCATCTCTATATGATCTCAAAGACTCGCTGCCCAGGAGGAGCAAAGCCAAAAAAGAGATTTCTGTTGAGCTGGCTGCAAAGTGACCCTTGGAAGGTTTGCAGCAGAGCAGGCTACAACCCTGAACTGACCAGTACCTGCCCATATGCAGCTGGTGCACACCAGAACCTAAAACAAAGGTTGAGAAGATAACACTGAAGAGGACCCAGCCTGGGGCAGGCCAGTGGTTAAAGACTATTTCTAACTCCTGCTCTTGGTGTCATGCTGCTGGAGATTCCCAGCTAGTCAGGGAGAGGCGTGGATAACTGCAAGCTGGTGAAAGCTTCAACACCACAGTGAGGACACAGGCACACTGAAGCTGAGCTCTTCTGGTATGGACAGTGTAGAACGATCCAGCCAGTCAGCTTTGGCTCAGAGAAAGTCAGCAGAGAGAGCCCATCAGCACAGAAACCTTTGGAGAAGCACTGCTATAGGTCTATGACAATTTTCATGTATTTACAGGTAACGTAGCTAAGATGGGAGATGCTGAGCAAACAGGAATTGAACAACCTGAACCTTCACTGACCTCCTTTCCCACAGGAGCTGTTGCTGCTGTGCCTGAGGGAGCAATGTCTGAGGTGCCAGGGTACACCAGAAAGAGGGCTGGGAGTTGTCCCTTGTCAGGGACTGCACTGTCAACAGTGTGGGTATTGCCAGCGCTGCGACTGCTGCTCAGGGAGACACGAGAGCTCTCCACACTCTTAGTCCCACAAAGCTGCTGGCAGAGAAAATTCCTGCTGATGACCAAGGGATCCCAAAGGCCCTGATGGAACAAGAAGGAGGGCCAGGCTCACCAAGAAAAGATTGTTCCCCAGCTTCAAGAGGTATGTGGGATGAGGTGCTGCCAATCCTTGTGGGCAGTGGCCACATGAGCTCTGCTCTTCACACCTGTGCAGAAAACCACCACCTCAAACCAGATCCATTTTACTTCTAGAATTGCTTCTTTTCAGCTCAGAAATTATAAATCCCTGTGAAGACCCTGGAATGCCTTTCAAGTATACCTTTATATGTCCATGACCCAGAGATGAACTGCCCAAGTGGGTCCCACCTTGCTTATGAGCTGACACATGCACACAGAATTTAACAAGTTGACAGAACGCAACTATTTGAGATATAAATCCCCCCTGTTATGCCAGCAATGGGAGTGGGTAATGGCCCTGATGCCAGCAAAGGGCGCAGGCGCCAGTGTGGGGGCAGGATGGGCACATGTGTGCCCCAGGTGCACCTTCTGGGGAACTGAGGCAAGTAAAACAAGTGAGTCTTGGCACCCACACAAAAAGCAGGACGCCAGGTCACAGCCCACATGCCTGATGTTGCCTGCTGTGGACACAAGAGAGGTCGCATCTGCCCTGAATACCAGGGAAAATTACTGGGAGCAGGGATGTAACTCCTGAGCAAACTTCAAGATGGGCTACCTGGTGAGGAGCAGGCTCTGGGTCCAGGCAGGTCATGAAGGATAGGCCCATGCTGCTACCTGGGGAGATCTTTAGGAGTGGAGTACCTGTTGGGAAGTGCCAGAGCACGCATTTCCTCTTGAGCAAGAAGCATGACCAGCTGGTGCGTGGGAATGAGTAAAATGGCTCAGGATATGGGGCAGGGTTAACACATGAACAGAAGGGCTGTGCTGGTACTCTGGGCATCTGTGAATTCAGTGTGCTTTTGCAAACTTTAGCCCATACTGACTGTGGGTAAGAAAAGGGACAGGGCTGGCTGTGCTCGTGTTTTACACAATTCCTGGTAGTAATACACACAGGTACTGTGGCAGGCTGCACCCCACCTGTGGCAGCTGCACAGCCGGCCTTGTCCGTGTCCTTTGCACGCTTGTATCTACTCCAGGTATGCACTCGTAAAAATCAGTAAGGACAGTTATTTTTCTCTTTCCTAATAACGGCTTATTATAATATGCTTTATCTACCTCTTCTTTGCTATGTGCTAGTTATGTTTTACTTGCCCAACCAACCACACGGCTTCTCCAGCCTTCTATGGATTCCTCTGCACTCGGGGAGACAGCCGCCGGCGGGCCCTGCCATTGCCTCGGGCAGCCCCTGGCTCAGGAAGCGGCTGGCCAGCGGCCGCAGGGGCCACCCGCGCCCCGAGCGAACACCGGCTGCGCCCCGCCACGCCAGCCGCCACCTGCGGAACAAAGCGCGCTCCGCCCTGGCGCCGCCGCCGCCGCCATTCCGCTCGCTTTTACTCCCCAGGGGCCGCCGCCGCCCGGGCTGCTCAGCACCGCCGGCCCTGCCGCTGCCCCGCCCGCCCCGCGGGCACTCACCGGGTGGCGGAGCGGGCCGCAACCAACCCGACGGACCGCAACCCGACGGACCGCCCGCCGCCGCCATCCCGCCCCGGCCCCGCCCCAGGCCTCCGCCCCGGAACTGCGTCACTGCGCGGGGCGCGGATGTGACGGCGACGGCCCCAGCCTCGCTCCCGGCAGATCCCGGCTCGGCTCCGCGCCCGCGGCCAGCTGTTCCTGTGGCAACGCCGCCGCCGATGGCGGACCCGTCCCGGCGCCTGGCGGAGGGTGCCCGCCGCCGCCGCCCGCCAGAGGAGGAGCGGCGGGAGCCACCCGGCACCGGGCGCTTCCGGACGCGCCACAGGCTGAAGGCGGCCGCGGCCCTGGCCCGCACGGAAAGCGAGGGCCCGGCGACGGTAAGTGCGGGCCTGGGGGCGGGCGGAGCGCTTTTCCCTCCGGGGCGCTGGGTGGCGGCTGCCGAGACGGGGGTGGCGGGCGGGGGCGGCGCCGCCGGGGCCGGGGACGGGGCCCGGGCCCGAGCCCGCTCGCCTCCGCGGGTGCGCCAGCACTTCCTTGGGCCCGGGCTGCGCCCCTGGCACCCCAGTGCTGCTGCTGCCCCATCCCCCGGTGTTCTGCGGGCGGGAAAGGCCTGCTGCCAGACAGGCTGCAAAACATGGGCTAATGGATTTTGAAGTAGGATGGTAACTTATTTCCACTTAGGGTAACTCCAAAACTGAAAATATCTTTTAAATAGATTGATTTTTTTGTTGACCATGTTTGACATCTCTCATGGTTTCACCGCAGCCCGGTAGCCACTTGCACACTCCCTGAGATCAGGCAGGAAATTGAAAGTGTGAAAGCTGAAAAACTTGTCAGTTGAGATAAAGACAGTTAAATAAGCATGCCAAAAGGCATGCACACAACCAGAGCAAAACAAGGTATTAATTCACTGCTTCCGATGGGCATGCAGATGTGCAGCCATCTCCAGGAGGGCAGGGCCCTATCATGTGTGATGGTGATTTGAGCAGACAAGCATCATCACTCCAAATGTCTCACCTTTCCTCCTTCTTTCCCCCATGTTATATATTTAGGATGTCACATGGTCTGGAAATCCCTTTAGTCAGTTTGGGTGACCTGTCCCAGCTGTGTCTGCTCCCAGCCTCCCATGCCCTACCAACTTCCTCACCAGTGTGGAAGTACAAAAAGTTCTGTGTAAGCCCTGCTCAGCAATAACAAAAATACCTCTGTATTATCAACACTGTGTTCAACACAAATTCAAAGCTCAGCCCCAGACCAGTCACTGTGAAGAAAATTTACTATCTCAGGCAAACAGCATAACAACCTGACTAGATAAAAGGCAGTGTGTAGTTCAGCATGATATCTGATTGTTTCTGCTTCAGTCTTGAAAGAAAATACTTATTTTGGCAGGAACACATCCCTGGAGATTGTCTTATCCAACAAGCTATGTGTGGTCCAGCATGAATGCCCAACAAAGAGGGGCAGAACTGTGCAGGAACAGAACAGGTCCAGCAGAACTTGGAAGGTGATAACATAGTTAAAGTCCAATTACTTCTTTTGGCTGGTTTGTTTTAAAGTACAGAACTAACTGTTCTCATACTTTTCATATATAAACGCTAGATTTTTTTAACCTGTATTTTGCAGGATACCCTGTAAATCATAAATTTACTGACCACATCAAAGGAGTTATTTAAGAGTGGGGAAGAAGACAGGCCTGCCTGTTACCTTCATCAGTGCCAGCATGATTTGGGTGCTGTGTAAAACTTGCAGCACTGAAGAACTAGATCTCACTGTGAAGAGAAGTCAAAGAAAGTAGTTGGGTCATGCTGCCTCTTTGTTCAGCATTCTCTCAGAGCTGCTGTTGGGTTTTGCAACTGTAAAAGCAATTGTTATGGGTTTCTACATCTAGAGGGTTAAGATTTTTGCCTCTCTTTGACAGCAGTGATCTTCTGTCTCTGTCTTTTTTAGAACATGGCATCAGATAAGGAGTTTGCAGAAAACAGCAATTTTTCTCCGAAAGCCAGCACCAGTAAGCTGCCGACAGATGCGTCTCCCGACTCCAAGTGCCCCATCTGCCTGGACAGATTTGACAACGTGGCGTATCTGGATCGCTGCTTGCACAGGTTCTGCTTCCGCTGCGTCCAAGAGTGGTCAAAGAACAAAGCAGAATGCCCTCTCTGCAAGCAGCCCTTCTTTTCCATTTTCCATACGATTCGTGCTGAAGATGACTTCAAGGAGTACATCCTCAGCCCTTTAGAAACCAGCTCTTTTGCCAGCCCCGATGGCCGGAGGTTTCGTTACCGCACCACCTTGACGAGGGAACGCCGCGCGCGCGGTTCCCCTTCCCGCAGGATGCCGTCCCCTCCGGATAACGGGATGTTGTTTGAAGGGCTGTCGAGCGAGCCGGCGCGACACAGGCACAGGGAGATTCAGCAGATGCTCAGGAGGCTGGCCTCAAGGAGGAAGGCCAGCGCGGAGGGCAGATCTCTGCGGCAGATTCAGGAGGAAGACATGATCGCCTTCCGCAGGGCTCTGTACCGCACCGGCGTGCGCATCCGCAGCATCCAGGACGGCGGCCGATACCGAGAGATTTCGGCCGAGTTCTTCCGCCGCAACCCTGCTTGCCTTCACCGCCTGGTTCCTTGGCTGAAGCGAGAGCTGACGGTCCTGTTTGGTGCCCACGGGTCTCTGATCAATATCGTGCAGCACATAATCATGAGTAACGTGACCAGGTACGATCTGGAAAGCCAGGCCTTTGCTGACGATTTGAAGCCGTTTCTGCTGAATCGGACAGAGCACTTCCTGCACGAATTCATCAGTTTTGCTCGTTGTCCTTTTAACTTAGAAGCATACGATCAACACGCCAATTATGACTGCCCTGCACCGTCGTATGAGGAAGGAAGCCACTCAGACTCATCAATTATTACAATATCTCCAGATGTGGCGTACCCACAAGGGCCGGATAATAGTTTGTCTGCTCCTGGTCTTGGTCAGGCCCCGTGGGATGACGAAACTCCGGGCCTTCCTATTCCATTTCAGAAGAAGTTCGTGCAACCATAGCTTCTCCTCTGGAGTCGTCAGAAAGTTCGGACGAGGACTCTGCTTCAGGGAGCCGAAGAACCAAGCTGCAGACTGAGTTACAGGCTAATGCTGACTCAAATGACAGTGGCTCTTCCTCAGACAATTGTGTCATTGTTGGGTACGTTAAGCCGCTAGCTGAGAGGACCCCAGAAGTGGTCGAGCTGTCCTCTGACTCTGAGGAGTCCATCAAGGAAGAGAAAAGGGAAGATGTCAAGAAACAGCGACCAGTGCAGTGTCACAGCTGGAGTGACAGTGAGCCAAGCAGGAGCTTCTCACCACATTCCCCAACATACAGGGAGGATGCAGGAAGTTGTAGAAGTTGTTTATCTCCTGCAATTGAAAAGATGGAATCAAAAGGGGATGAGAAGAACAAATGTAAAAGAAAAGATCTGCCTCCACAGGACTTGAGTTGGAGCCCCTCTCCAGGGAGTGACACAGTATGCTCCCCTTGGAATCACAGATTGTCTAAAAAGGGAAAGTCTAGAAGCCCACAGTCCTGTTCACGGGATAGTCGAGGCAGTCATGGCCATCGGTCTAGAAGGGAGCACCGTAGCAAAAGCCAACTTAAAAAGAAACGATCGAGAAGCAGAGACAGTAGCAAACATAGGAGCAAAAGAAGCAGCAGAAGATCAAGGGCTCATGACACCAGAGCCTCTCTGAAAAGCCAGAGGGGCTCTCTAAGTGGTGAGAGCACTCCATCCAGAGAAGTGAGCAGATCACGTTCGCGCAGCAAAGGCCACAGTAAAAGGAGATCAAGAAGTAGAGACAGCGATCGCTATTATGTAAGAGACAGTTACCAAAGTAGACACCAGTGGGGTTCTGCTTTCTGTAGTCGAAAGGTGTTTGGAGACAGCTATGAATCCTCCAGCAGAAGGAGGACCCGGTCTAACACTCTTTACTCGCGACAATCTGCTAGTCCAGAATACAGGATACGATCATTTATTGAGAGGACAGATCTGCACAGCCAGAGGGGACTCCATGAGAGACACTATTACTGTTACGAAAGATGCAGGTCAAGGAGTCGGTCAAGCAACAGATCAAGAACTCCTTCTGGAGGAAATGACAGAATGAAAAGTGAAAAGCCTGGTGGAAAAAGGAAGTACAAAACTCGCCACCTGGAGAATGCATTCATGGAAAGCACGAGTCTAGAAAGAGAAAATGAGTCCAAGAAAACTTCCTCAAAATTTGGTGACTGCTACAAAAATGAAGATAGCCTGTCAGGCAATCGTGCAAGCAGCGAGACAAAGCATAAGAAAAGGAAGAAGAAAATGAGGAGTCCAAGTGTAGAGATAGTCTATGAAGGAAAAGCAACAGACACAATGAGGCATCTTAAAAAGAAAAAGAAAAAGCATAAGAAGAAACACCGGAAACATCACACGAGTAACTCAGTACATTCTTCTCCAGTGGTGATTACAATTGATAGTGATAGTAGCAAGGAACCAGAAAGTACCGAATGGGACAGCAGTATTACATGGACAGGCACAACTCAAATAAATGAGAGAGAAAGTGAGTCTCCATCTTCTTTTCTGAGGAGGACAGGATGTGAGGAAACTGGAGAAATAGACAAAAAGTATGATATCCCTGCCACAAGGGAAAACTTAGATGCTGGCGTTAGAAATGCTGATGTCAAACTTCAAGAAACAGCAGCTGATCAGAGTGTTACCACAGTGAGTACCAGCAGTAACACCTCTCACGCAGAAACTGTAACCAGTTGTGTTCACGAAGCACCAGCAGCGCCTTCCAGTCAACTGCCTTCCCCCAGGACTTCCTTCCTAGAGTGTCCAGAGAGGGAGCCATTGATACTGAGGCTACCAAAGAGACTTGTCAACAGATCCTCGTGGTTTGATTTCCCAGAAGAAAAAATGTAGTAGGCTTTCCTTGGAACGCTTGTTAAAACTGTGAATTTAACTACTTTCTTTTTCCCCTTGAAAACTAAAATGTCTGGTAGGGTTTTTGTCTTTTAAAAAGATGTCTAGGAAATGTATAAAACTTTTGAATGTGTATGCACTTTTAAGTCAAAGAAGATAGAATATTGCTAGTATGTAATTCTAAAAGTTTGCTAGAGGACTGTTTTCATAAAGCCATCCACAGAGTATTTAAAAGTTTTGTGTAAACCAAACAACAGAAAAGGAGCCCAAAACAAGAGCCTAGAAATGCATTTTATGGGGATTGTTCTTCTTAGACCAGAAAAATGTTTAGTTCATAAAAAGTGATTCAGTCTGAATTCCAGCATCATTTCAATTTCTGGTTTAAGCAGATCTCTGCTGAAAAGCAGTCAGTGATTTCTACAGAAATTCTCAAATGACTTTGAGTATTTTTAAGGTAAGGTATGTCAAAATCTGAATACAGCAATAAATTTTTTTTGTTTGTTTAATATATTTACATATGTACTGTGTGTTTTGCAAATGGAGTTTTTTCTTTTGGTTTTGAGTGTCTCATGTATCCAGACCATTGGATATTTTTGCAGTCTGGAGAACTTCAAGTTGGAAGGGTTGCTTGGAGATCAGCTGGTACAAGCGTTCACTGAAAGCAGGAACTTTGATCAGATTGCCTGGGATTGGTTCAGTTCTGAGTTTTCCGAAAAGCTGGGTGGCCACTCTGTCCTGCCCTTTGTAACACAGGAGTTTTCCCTTGGGAAACATTTTTTTTTCAAATTTCTTATTTTTATTTCCCTTATTGGAGCCTGTGCATTCTGCCTTGCTTTCTATACCTGTGCAGTCTTCAAGAAGTCTTTTCCTCTTCTTTATGTCCTGTGACTGCATACTTGAAAAACATCTGTCTTGTCTAGTCTTGGCAATAAAAGGTCTTCCTCTGATCTCCTTTAAATAACCAACATTCACCCAGAGCACCACATCCTCGATGTCCTGCTGCAGGTATGTGCAATACAGAGGGCTCTGGCAGGGTTTTGTTTTCTGGGTTTGACCCTTCTCTGTGTGCACAGCAGTAGCTCTGAGGGCTGAATGAGGAGGATATCTTCACTGTCTCTCCTGCATTATTACCTCCATGAGTTTCATGGGTTTGACCTTGGCTGGTTGCTTGCCAGGTAGTCAAGCTGCTGCTCTGTCACTTTCCTTTTTCTGCAGGATGGGGGAGAAAGTAAGATGGGAAGGCTGGGCTGAGGCAAGGACAAGGTAGAGTACTGTCACTAGCCAGATAGGGTAGGGTACAATTAATATCTTATATTGCCAATGAAAAATTGAGTAGGAGGATAAGAAAAAAAGGCAAAACCTAAACTAATTTACCCTCTTTCTCAACTTCACTCTTTCATACATGATCTTCTACCTCCTCCTCCCCAGCTGTGCAGAAAGATGGGGAATGGGTATTGTGTTAAGTCCATCACATTCCTGCTGCTTCTTACTCCTTACACTGTTCCTCTGCTCTAACATGGGCCCTTTCTTCAGGTGTGCAGTACTTCTGAAACAGATTGCTCCATCTGCCTGGAAACCTTCTCCTAAGCACAGGCTTCAGCTCCTGACAGGAGCCTGTTCCTGTGTGAGATCTCCATGGGCTGTAGCTTCCATCAGGGCATCTCTACCTCTCCAGAGTGGGGCTTTTCCACAGCCTGCAGGTGGGTCTCTTGCTCCACTGTGATTATCCAGGGGCTGAAGGGGCAGTTTGTCTCACTATTGTAGCATCCCATGAACTCTCCCGCCTCGATCAATTCCCAAGTCCCCAGCCCTGGAAACAGCAGTAACTACTTACCACAGAGTTGGTCCTCCTAGGGGGAAAAACCAGACTCCCAAATGGACTTCTGTGTCACAACTTCCCCTGGGTTGTATTGTCCCCACACTGGATTGGTATCCTTGGTGGCCACCCCCCTTCCCCTGGAGACCAAACTCCTCTGACCAGCCCTTAGCTCCACTCCCTACCCCTTCCCCTTCCTAAGGTGCCTGCTCCGCGTGGTTGTTTTCTTTTCCTCGCTGGGTCCCCTTCAGCCATGCTCTGCTGGAATAAAACCTTGCAAAAGAGCCTTTCTTGCCTCTGTCGCTGAGCCAGTTGCGGTGAGTATTGACTCAGGGTTTGTCTTCATTGCCTGAACGTTAACACAACTTGCTTTTCAACAAGAGAGGTTTGCTGGGGAGAGATAATAGGCAGCATTCTAACCCACCATTCTAACACCCGCATTTTTACACCATGGCCTTCATCACCTGGAAGTGTCCAGGCTGTGGAGAAGGGCTGCTCCTGCCCAACCAGCTGGCACAGGTTGGCTGAGCCTGAGAGGGAATCAGGAGTGGTGACAGTCAGTCACCCCTACACTCTTGCCCCTGGGAGTGTCTCTGGGCTGCAGGGGTCAGGTAGGTCCCTACCATGGGATTAGGTTTCAGGGAGCATCAATGTCTGAAGGAGCCAGGACACTGGGAGGCCCGGTGGCCACATAGTGTGAACTATAGTGGTGGGCTTGCTGTGGTCCAGTCTGGCTGTTGGCTGCTCAGAGCTCTCTGGCACCTCCTGGGGGTGAATGTGGTGGCTCCCTTTGTTCTGTTTAGCCCCCAGAGCCTCTCCAAATTCTGGAGGGCAGGGGCTCAGGGCCTGGGGTGTCCCTGGCAGATGGCTCAGGGATTGCTGCTGCAAGTGCCTTTTACTGTAAGCCTTGGTCCATTTACAGAGCTGGGATATCCTTGGCATAAGTGGGACTTCTCCTACACCCAGAGTGCTGGGATGGAGGGTACAGGCTATTGACGAGAGTGCAGGGCAAGGTGGAGCTTTGCACTAAATAGAAGGGAGAGGTTTGATACAGCCCATACAGCTGGTGATGATGTGGTTGAGAGTCTCTGGGTGAAGATGAAGGGGTGGAAGACAAAGCAGATGTGGTAGGTGTCTTCTATCAGTTGCCCAGCCAGGATCCCAGTGCTGAGAAGTTGATTTAACAGGCAATTAGGAGAAATCTCTGGATCAACAGCCTTTCTCTTTATGGCAGATTTCGACTTCCTAGAGACCAGCTGGAAATGCCTCCTGCTGTGGTGAGCAGATTTGAAAAATTCCTACAGTTTGTGGGAAAGGACTTTGTATTATAAATACTCAGAGAGGCAACTAGGAAAGATACTTGCTGGTTTGCTATGGAGAAGGCCTGTTGGGAGATGGCATGGTCTTGGGCCACAGTGATCAGGAAATGGTTCAGCTCAAAAATGTCAGTGCAATGAGGAAAAAACTGCAGGGTTGCTTCTCTATTTTGAGAGAGCAAACATTGCACCACCCAGAAGTCCCTTGGGAATGTGCTCTTGAGGTCTCAGGAGCTGCATGGGATCTGCTGCAAACACTGGAAAAGAGCAAGCTGTCAGAAAACATTCTCAATACTTCAAAGACATTTACAGTGTGGGAAACTTCATTTGGTTGTTTTTCATTGCAATCATTACTAAAAATTGTCATTAAAACGTGAAGGATGTCTAGGGCAGTGAGCACAACTGAGGAAAACAAGTGTGCTACAGGCAGCCATTGCTTTCCAGTGCTGCTTTGTGCAAACCAGCTCATCACTCCCACTGCACCTACCTAGTGTGAGTAAGCAGTGTGACTTGGCGTCAGCTGCTGCCAAGGGTTGTACGTGCATAGAGAAAGCATTGTGGCTTAGCCCCAGCTGGCTACTAATTACCATGCGGCTGCTTACTCAACAGCACCCTATCCCACTGGGATGGGGAGCAGAACTGGGGGGGAAAAGCAAAGTGAAACTTTTTCGTTAACAGTTTAATAATTGAACCAGAGTAAAATATAATAGTAGTAATGGTACTAAAAAGGAGAAAGAGTGAGAACCAAAAAAAAGTAAATAACGTAAATATAAGTGCTCACTACCTGCTGGCCAATGCCAAACCCAGATAGGCCCTCATCTGGGTAACTCCCCCGTTTATATACTGGGTGTGATATTCTATTTTGTGGACCATCCATTTGACTAGTTAAGGTCCCCTATTTTGGCCATGCTCCTCTCCACCTTTTTGTGCTCTTCCTCACTGGCAGAGCATGAGCTGCTGAAGAATCCTTGGCTCAGAGTAAGCACACTTAACAACAACCATGTTATCAGCATCATTCTCATACTGAATCTGAAATACAGTACTGTACCTGCTTCTAAAAAATATGGACTCAAATTCCAGCCAAAACCAGGACAAGGACTGAGCTGCATTAATCAGTTCAGGGCAGGAAATGAGATTCATCAATCCTCTTCTAGAGTTCCCCTGGCATAATCTTGCAGGCTTCAGCCAGCAGTTGTGTTGGATTTAGCAAACCACATAACCTTATCCAGGGCTGTTTGACTTTCCCTGGATATTCTGCCTGTTTTCCAGGTGTCTTATCTACCAGGCCTGGGGTGTAAAGTCCTGGACTCTCTTGATACGTTTCTTTAAGGTTAAGATTTTTATTCCCTGAGACAGGCACATGGGAGAAACACAGTGTTCTCAGATGATTAAACAAATTTTTACAGGCAAACTTTAGAAAATATGGGTACCTGGCAAATTTTAAGACATTCAATCAACATAAAGCATTTCACAAGGCATTGACTTAGCAAACTCTAACCCATCCAACTTTAGGTTACCCAGATTTCAAGACGAAGAAGTTAGGGAGACAGTGTTTGTGCAACTGCTTTTATCTGCTTTAGCCTCCTGGAACCCACCCCTCCATGTGGGGCTTCTGGTGTGCCAGTGGCTGATAACCATTCTGGAGCTGGACTAGAGGTTCCAGGGAGGTGGGATATGGAGAAGTGCACAATCCCACTTTTTGCAGAGCTTGCCTTGCCACGCTGCAGCACACACACACACATACACACACAGATACACTTTGGTTGTTTTAAGCAAGTAATGATTTTCTCAGTATCTCAGACTGGGGTAACTTGAGATCTCAGGAGAGACAATGAGAGCAGATAAACCCACCAGAGTTATTTTGCTGTACGTGCATGCAGAGCTTACTCATGTAGGCCTGGGATGTTGTTTGCGGTTCATCCTGTCAGAAATAGATAATAACCCAAGGTGCTCTGTAGGGGCCATGTCCTTTAGTACCCACCTGCTGTGCTTCAAGTGAGATTCTAAGGTTCATCATTGAAGTGTAACTGCAGAGATGAAGCATGTTTCTGTCTCCAAACTGGGCCAGAATCCAAAAGGTGGCTGCAGAAAATGCTGCTGTCATGCATATCTATTGAACATTTTACTGGTAGATGAATCATCAGCAGTGCCACAGATGCTCAGTGCCTCAGTTTTAAGAAGCTTCAAGTGACAGTTTCCAGCACGCTGGAACTGTCTGCAGTTCAACAGGTTTCATGGCTTTTGCCACGGAGTGACAGAAGACCTGGAAACATCCCAAGCCTAGCTGGGCAACCTGCTCATCTAGGTATGTTGTCAGTAGTCTCCAAAAGAGAAACTTAATTAATTGAAGCAAGCCTTTTGTTATTAGCAAGGGCTGAGGAAAAGTCCCCTCTTTGGATACTTTGGAATGCTGAGTCCTGAAGAGTTTTTTGCCCAAGGTGTGGAATGACCAACTGCGCATTTAAGTTGGTCTTTAGTCCTGATGAATAACATATGAACCAGTGTGTGTGGCAAAAATACCATTTATCTTTTGGAATCCTGTAGCCATTAGAGATCAGATATCCATCCAGAGTGTTATGCACAGAAAAAGTCACAACTGAGTGACAAGCTGCTGTCCAAGGCATTGAGATGAATATCGAGTGTATAGGGGAAAAGACATGCAGAGCATAACTTTTTTTTTAAAGATCATTCACTTTGTGAGTGTAGCTGGGATGGTAAATTTAATCCTCAGCAAATTACAAGAGCCAGGTCACACAGCTCCTCCAAAACAAAGGGCTTTGTGCCTTGAAGTCATAGCAGTTTCTTGTCCATTAGCTGAAGAGTCAAAAATGAATGTAGATAGATGCCTATGTATGTGTATGCACACCACATGCATTATGTTTATGGGGAGGGAGGGAGGGAGAGAGGGTAGGGGCTAAGGCACGAGTAAGCTGACAGATGCCTCTTGTGCCCTGGGAGAGAAGAAAAGCAACAGCAAATACTTCAAAAACAAAATACAGCAAAAACATCTCCTTCATGCACTCCTATTTTATTTGGATTAAAAGAAGAAAAAAACCCCAAAACAACAAACCACTGGATGGATTGGTGTCTTGTAAGATTTATGAACTACTAAATTTAGAAGAGTCATTTTACTCTTGCTGGTGTATTGCAGGCTCTTATGCAAGAGTCAATAAGAAAAGAAAAAGTAAGTTACTTTCTCTGTGAGAGCATGTACAAGTACATAAAATAGGTTCAATTAATCTTTTCAACTACTGAATTTACTCTGGATAAACAAAGCATGTATCAGATTATATGTCCTAGAAAGGTAATCAGCCTTTTAAAATGCTTCACAGTTCTGCTTTTCTCATTATTGTATTTCAGATAGTTTTCTGAATGGGAAAACTGTTCAAGCAAAATGTTAAATAACATTCATTTGTCATTTTCCTGCACTGACCAAGAAACATCCTGCTGAATCTCGAGATACGTAGTCATTATGAAGCTTGTATTGTTCATCTTTTTTTGGTCTTTTTCTCAGTTTGTCTTCCTTTGTCATGTTTAATTTCCAGAACTCCTGTTTCAATTGCTACAGGTAAAACTCTGCAGGACTCACACAGATGATTAAAAACAGAGGACTGTCACAAGCTAGTGATTGAGCTGTGTTCAGGTAACCTGTGCAGGCAACATCTACTGCTTTACCTGTAGCTATAGATGTATTCATGGCAACCACCTGTGTTCCAAACCACATCACCAAGATCATGGCAGAAGAAACCTGTAATTTTAGGCTGAGGCATTAATGTAATGAGTGGAAGCAGATTTTATGAATTCCTTTATATTGTTCATTTTTTTCAGGAAGGAAAAAGGACATTCTACATTTTTCATGGCAAGTTGATGCAGCGATAACTCAGTAGGACTCTGACTTTTGCTATGAATTAGGTCATAGTAAACAATGGGATTAAATAGTCCCTTCCAGGTTAGAAAAAGAGGGGAAAAAGTAAAATGTGAACTAAAGAGTTCAGCCACAAAAGAGAACTTCACATTGCTCAATGGCACAGCCGTTTGCGCAGGCATCTCAGTTTCAGAGAGTGAGAGATTTGTTACACTATCATCATTACACACTAGATGCTGTTGCCCGCTTTAAAACTAATGCAAGAATTTCAACGTTCCAAAGTATTATTAAATGCCACCAATTTATTTTATTTTAATTCCAAATTTTCTATTGCTTTAGGTGAGGTTTGCTATTTACTGACAGATTTACATGGCTGGTTGGCTAAACTAGGTTAGAATGATCATCCTTGGGAATATTAATAATCCTTGTTTTAACATGTCAGAATTGTCAGAAGTTAATTTCACTATTGCTATCCTTTTGCACAAGCCTAGTGGTTGTAACAGAGCAGTGATGGAAGACAGTGTACAGTCAGAAAACAGCCTTTTGCAGGAAACAGCTGGCACCACAATGAAGATTGTGAAAGAACAAGTTGCTGTCACAGAATACCATGTCCCAGAGGCCAAACAGGTGAGTAATGATCTCATCTCCTACACAGCACTGAGCAGATGCATTGAAATAGTATGTAGCATATTATCTGTGTTGTAACTACAGCTGCCAGAGATAGTTTCTTGTAAGATTGCCTTGTTGTCACCAATTAGAGAGTATCATGATCAGTTCCAGCTCCATCATAACTGAAGCTCAAAAAAATAATAAATTTCATCAATGATTAGCAACATCCCTACAAAATGGCTAAGAGCCATAGAGCTGGCATTTTTCCTCTGCTTTTTATTCTCCTCTTTATTAATTCTTTTCTCCTTTTAGCTCTTTTCCATTTGTTCTACAGGTTCCCCCAACATCTCAGATGTTTGATCAGATAGGGCAATATGGGCAGAGTATGAATCTTGTGAAGTTAATGTCAGGGCCCTTAGGGCATTGCAACCCAGCTTTCTCCCCAGTCTTGTCTGCCTACATGGATGTCCAGCTCTGGCATGGTGCAGCCATTATCCTGGAGTTGTGGTGTTGGGGTGCCAGGAGCTCCCCATCACTTGGGGCTGTGCATCAGCTCAGCCCCACTGATTTCTCCTTGTGCCCAGACTCCCATCTCCTCAGCCAAGCAGCCAGCTACTGGCACTTGCCAGTATTTGGTGGAGGTGCAAACAGGTTCAGCTTCCAGTTACCTTAGCTTTGTGCTGCATGCCTTGATTCTGGTTGTGTGCTGCTTCCAGGTCCTGAAATATTACATTGCCAGTGCCACTAACAGTGATCTAGCAGGAGAATCTAGAAAACTGTCAGAAGAACAGCTTTGTGTCAGCCCTGCCATGCTTTCATGTTGACTAAAAAGGACAGGGAAGTAAATATCTGCAATGGTGAACTTTCTTGCACAGTTTCTCTTCCGTGTTTTCCCATGGTCTTTCTTACTTAAATTTGTCCATGTTATGGCTCATTCACATCTGAATGTACTTTTGCTCCATCTGCTCAGGCAGTTTGTTTTCCTTTTATTTATATTGAAGTACATAGATGTATCAGAAGTACAGCCTAATTGCTCTGCACCTGTCAAATTCTCTATGTGCATAAAAGGAGGGAGAGGGACTTTTTATATGGGCAGATAGTAACAGGAGAAGGGGCAATGGTTTTAACTGAGAGAGGGTTGTTTAATTTAGATATTAGGAAGAAATTCTTTACTCAGAGGACAATGAGGCACTGTAAGAGATTGCCCAAAGTATCTGTGGATACGACATCCCTGAAAGTGGTTAAGGCCAGGTTAGATGGGGCCCTGAACAACCTGATCTAGTGAATGCCATCCTTGTCCATGTCAGGGACATTGGAAATAGATGATCTTCAAGCACAAACCATTCTATGAAACTGAAGATGCAGAGTGAAGTTGAGAATAAGCAGAGTAATAATAACCCAACTGGTTATATTTTCTTTTTCATTATAGAATCCAAAGTGATATCTCTCAAGATTAAACTTTGCTAATATCTGTAGGCATTTGCTTTGCACAAGCTCTTTTTTTGTAGAGGATTGTGACTGTGTTCACAGGAGTCTTAGGATGAGGGAAGAGATGAGGATCTGACTCCATGTTTCAGAAGGCTTGATTTATTATTTTATGATATATATTATATTCAAACTATGCTAAAACAATAGAAGAAAGGATTTCATCAGAAGGCTAGCTAAGAATAGAAAAAGAAAGAATGATAACAAAGGCTTGTGGCTCGGACTCTCTGTCCGAGCTAGCTGGGCTGTAATTGGCCATTAATTAGAAACAACCAACATGGGCCAATCAAAGATCCACCTGCTTCATTCCACAGCAGCAGATAATCAATGTTTACATTTTGTTTCTGAGGCCTCTCAGCTTTTTAGGAAGAAAAATCCTAAGGAAAGGATTTTTCATAAAAGATGCCTGTGACAGAGGATTAAAAAAATTGAATTTCCAGTCTTTTTTCTAAAGACAACTTTATTTATAATCCAAGTTGCATCTCTGATTAATAGAATTCCTCAAGAAGTATGCTATTTTCATACATCTGTACACACTGGAAATATTGTAGACCCGAAGAAATCACCTCTTTTTTCAGAAGAGAGACAAATAAGGATAGGGTAAGTGATTTTTCAGCCATCTGTCTTCTGAAAACACACTACCAGCATTCATGCCTTGAGTTGAACCTCTTTCTAGAGATGAAAATAAGAAAGCATGGACAAAATGGGTAGTGGCATTTGGCCAATGTGTTCTGTCTGAGTCTGACTCTATACATTACTATGGCTATAAACAACATTTAGGTTTCCTCTGAAGACCTGCTGAAGTGGAAACTCCTTTGGCAGCCTTGCAGCTTTTATGGCTCCAGGGTAAGTCTCCAGTGGAAAATGTAACATATAGAACAGAATCGGGAAACTTCACAATGGTAACAGGACGTTTGAACAGCAGTATAACTTTTGAGATAAACCTCATAATTTTTTTTGAGAAACAACTGCTTCTGTGAATTTTCAGTGAATGGCATATAAGCGAGCATTTGCATGTACAAAGTTACATCAGACATAGTGAAATAGACTTACAGACTTTCTGATGAAGTCTGTCAGATTTACTAGTGAATTATTTTATTTCTGCAGACTTTGTGAACTATCTTGTAGAAGGGCATTTTTGTTGATAGAGAGTTTGTGAGTGGCTTAATACATGGGAATAAAAATGAAAAACATTCTAAAGGTCTTTCAGGTATCTCTTTTAAAGTCAAAGACAGAGTTTTCCTAAGTCATGAGTTAGAGTGGAGGCAATTCTAGATAAGCCACTCCTTTTGAATTAAAGCATCTTATGGGAATGTTAGGAATATTTGTTTAATTTTAGCACATTTTAGAGATCTCAAAAATGCCTTATTTTTCTAATTTTCTTCTTCTGGACACTTGACTCCAGACTCCCTGTCATGTTAGTGGGAAACACTCAAGAGTTTAATGACAGCTGTTACTGTGACCTAAGAAGGGCTTTGTGCAAGGTGGAAGTTCTGAGGGTGCTGTCAGCCTTCCTGGGCATGGATATAAGAGCCAGTGGTACCCTGTGCATCATTAGAAGTACCAACACTTGTCTTCAGCTACAGAAGAGCACGCAACAACTTTTGGTCTTCTCTACTGAGTGTGGAAAGTTCATTAATCAGACAATTATTTTCCCTTTCTCATTGTCTGCCTGGGCTGGGCTTTTGCCTGGCTTTGGAGTCCAGGGGAAAAAAAAAATAGAGCATGCAGAGAACACTAAACCCTTTGGTTACATCTTTTCATAGCATTTCATATTTTATGACTTCTTGCTGTTGTATTTATTTTAAGTTTTAGCTTAGAATAGAATACCTGAAAGGGCATTTTCTTGTTGTAGAATTTCACAGCATTTTTGGAAGTAATTTTCTTCTCTGGAAGTCTCTTGTGTGATGTTTGCACAGCAAAAGACAAAAATGTCTCCTCTGTCCTCACTCTCCCTTCTACTGGATGAAAACAGACATAATTGCTTGACTATCTTTATTTGCAGCTTTTATTTCTGTCTCCTTTTCTTAAGTCTTCTCATGTTTCCTGGTTCCAGTACAGCATCTGCATGACTAATTGTTCCATCTTCATTAGGTTGCCATCTGATTAAATGATGGTCACAATGTATAAATACAGTGTGTACTGGGCAATGGCATTTTAAGAGATATTGTGCACTTTCGATTTATAATAATGGCTTTTTGATATGAGCTGTACTAATCTTTAATCTATTTGGCTGGTTTTTCTGCAGAAAAACAAAAAACAGATATGTGAGTTTTACCTCCAGTACTGTTTTGATCTTCTTGCTTCAGTCTCTGGTTATTATTGGTGCAGTCAAGTATTTAGCTAGTGAATTCTGGAAAATTGGTTGTCTGGGATATTGTTGATGTCTTTCAAATACACTCTGTATGCTTTTGACTGTACTGGTTTGTACATTTCAAGACCTTTTTAGAGGTATTTTGAGTTTTGGCTAAGGTCTTCATGGTTATGGGCTAATTTCTGGTGTATTTGGCCTTTGATGGTGCTGAAGTCATGAGCAGAGCCAGCCAGAGGCTGCTTGTCAGTTTTGTTTTCAGAACCTTGTTTCTAGCAATTATGTTTCCCAGCCATAAATTTCCAGGCTTGTGGTTTCGATACATTTGAGCAAAATAGTGATTTTTTGCAGGGCCTATGTCTGTCTGGGTGCTTCAGCTGTACAGGGATACCTAAAGTGCCTCTTTGCCAAAGGGATATGTATCTAATACTGGGTTTTTTTCCTCAGCCTATCCACGCCTCCACTGGGAGTAGTTGGACTGTGCTCTCAAGCACATCCTGTGACTCTTGTGGTGTCCTGTGCAGGGTCAGAAGTTGGACTTGATCCTGGTGTGTCCCTTCTAACTCAGGATATTCTATGACTCTGTGACTCCAAACCCACACCTGACAGCACAGGAAATGAGAACAGTGATCTGTTTTCCTGGCCAAGCCCTGACAGACTGCCTTCAGGAGGAGAAGCTGGGAAGCTGATTTTTAACAGTGACTCAGTGTCATCATCTTCAGCCCAGCCCCAACTCAAACTATCAATCAACCTGTACTGAATCAGGAAGAAATCTGCATCCCAAGTTTCCTGCATGCAAACAAGTAATTTCATGTCTCCTCTATGGCATTGTGTGGATGATAAAGCTGTGGTTTGCAAGACTGCAACCCTACTGACATTGCAGCTTTAAGGAGTTTTTAATTATTTGGAAAATGGTCTTTCTAGTTCTGATCACTTAAAAATGTAGCCAAACAAGAGTATCATCTATTAAAACAAAAGTCAGTCAGCCAGCCTTTGCTGCTCAGCTTTTGCTACCAATCTGTTACGCCTGTCACAACAAGTTGACAGATTGTCACAATAAATGGCACAAGTTTAGGATGTTGTTTTGTTTAGCCTTCACATGAAGTGCTTTGAAATACATTTTAGTAGAGGAGTTTAATTAAAGTATAGCAAATGAATTCTGAAAGAGGGAAATAAGTTACGCAGTAGTTAAAAATTGATAGAATAATTTTTTCTATTATTTTTTGCTTACTTGGGGGGACTGCAAATTATCACAAGTGGTTGTGAATACTGAGGAAGCAAGTATTGATAAGGAACTTATTGCCTGAAAGCAAACTAGGAATGTGAATATTTCATTTACTTACTCAACTTACTTAATTGGTAATTACTACTCCTAAGCAAGTTCAGATAGTGCAGCCTGCCAAATATTCATCCCATAAGAGGAAGAAAACCTGGTGTTTTTTCCAAGAAATGAAAATGCCCAGCCACTGGTATATTTTTTTTATTAGGTATTCCTGTTCTGTATGATTTTTCACAGAGACTTGATACTTTTCTTTTTTTTTTTTTTTTTTTTTTTTTTTAATCCTGGAGAAGTCTCTGGGCAGAGATATAATTTTGGTGTCAGTTCTCACTTCTCTTACAGACACTGATGCATCAATGGTGTGTTTGAGATTGCTCAAAAATCACCAGCAAGAGTACGAGCAAAAGTCAGTTTTAATATTAAACTACAATGCACAACAGATTTGTTGTTAAGATTCACTCTACTTACAAAGGACAGCTGAGGCACAACAAGGGGGGAGGCAAACAAGAACAAAACCAAACAAAATCCAGGCTATTAAAACAGAAATTAATTGAAACTACCTAAGTGTATGTGTGTGTCTCTGTGTAAAGACAGTGTAAACAAGAACGAAAAAGAATGCATCTTAAAGCTTAACAACACTTAAACTTAACAGTACTTTAACCTAACTTACTTATAACTAACTTGTACCTTTATTTATAGCTTAACCTTAACAATCTAACAGAAAAATAACACGTAACAGCATTTATCCTAAATTATAATGTAACTTAACTTCCAGACATATGCACAAAGAGTATGTGTGCAGACATAGTACAAGATAAGGTACCTGTGGAAAAATTCCCCTCAGAGGTCGGTGAATATACTCACTGAAGGTGCTTTTGCACCTCCAGATAGGTCCCACTCTGTTTATAGGGTTGCATGAGAGTAAACTTTAGACATTACAATGTTTCATCCTGGCCACAGTTTGGGTTGGCACTTTCTTTGAATGTATAAGAACAGGAATGTTATGCCATTCAGGCCAGATAAATTTTTTTCAAGGCTGGTCATGGGAAAAAAAGAAGTTCATGAGGAGTTTCTGAGAGGAGACAGTGTTTTTTAATAAGCTCAGAAAGACCTGAGCCCACGTGGCAATTTCAAGGATGAGCCTAACAAGCATTTTCTCAGAGTGTACTGCAGCCTGGGAAGGTGTTCAGGGGGAATGCACCACCACAGTATCTCAAGCCACTGCTGTCAGCAGCATGGGACATTTGCCACTCAGACCTGTGACCTTGTTCAGCCTTGATCCCTCCTCATCTTGAATCATAGCTCTATCTCTTGTTCTAGTCAAATGCTTTCAGAGGGACTATTCTTTACCTTACTGTACACAAAGGACTTCCCATCCATACCCCTGTGTTTCTCTGTCTTGGCTTTCTGCACATGCACATTTTTTCTTTCTCACAGGAGGTGAATGCCTCCTGATTTTCCATCCCTCTGACTGTATCATTAGAGTTTTGGCTAATCTCATTAGTTCCCATTTAATTACTTTAATTTGACTTCTTCATGACTGTGCTGTTTTCTTCTTTCCACTGTACTTCTAATCACCCCCTGTCCTGTCTGGTACTCTACTAGCACTCTTTTGTGCCAGTTTCAGCATCCCTCTTTCTCTCTCTCCTTTTGTTATTGCTCGGTTTTCTGTGTTAGTACACAAGTCCCTGAAGTAATAGAGCTTTCATTGCATTTCACTGAAAATTTGAATTTTCAAAGATGTGGACAAGATTTTCCAGGTCAGAAGGTGGCTAAAATACAGATTATCAGAATATCACCAGATTGTGATGGGGCCAAAAGGTTCTTCAAATGCTCACTCCTGAAGTCTGGACAAAGAAAAGACCTGCCAGTATTCTGCAACTGGTATAACTGGAGACGTGTTCCTGGAGTGCACAGTCACCTAACTCCTCTCCTGAAGTGCTTGCCTTTCACAGTGCCAGCCAGACTGCAATGCAGTGTGGGTGTGGAAAGCTTTGCCTCTAGGGCTTGGCATATTGAAGAAGTTACTGGAAATTATAAAATAGAAGTATTTCTTATAAAAATTGCTGATATTTATACTAGACCTCTGTACATGATTACATTGCAGAACATTGCCAAAGCAAGGAAAAATTTCTGTGTTTTTCAAAATTAAAGAAGAAAGATCATTAATTCTTTTTTGTGTAAGAAAGGGACAGGAACTGGATACACCATGTAATGCAGTTATCGTTTAAAATCAATGCAATTAAAAATTGATCACAAATGAATTAATATTATCATTGTTCATGTATACATACACAGAGACAAATTTTCTAGCCAAGTAGTGGTATCACAAACAAAGATTTAGAATTCCCTTGGTTATTTTGTGTTTTTGCAAAGAGCAAATACAAAGACTGGACCAAGCAACCACACAACACTGTTCAAATGCCTACTCATGCCAGGGGGTCACTGCTGTGGATGAGCCTTGCAGAGGCTGGACATTGGGTAAAATTTGTGAAAATATCTCCTCACTGAACCAGTTCAGCCTGCATAGGTTAGTGTACAGATCACCCTGTTCAGCACTGCTGAAAGATGCAAAACTTAGGACAAAGGTTGCCAGAGACCTTCTTTGTCTTGGTTGAACACTGCCCATCTCTCTGTACTGAGTCAAACAGCTGCAGCATGACCTCTTAGTCAATTTGTCCAAGACCTTACAGGCCATATTGTGGTGCTTGCCAAGAGAAATGGTGCTTTTTGCAGAGGTCTTGTCCTCCTCACAGGCGAGAGTCAAGGCCAGCAGAAAAGACATGTTGTCCCTACCCTTTTGGTGATGTGGAATTGCAGGATGAAACTGAAGGATGAATTGAACCGTGATAGTTAGCCAAAGTCAGAGAGTACTGAGACACATTAATCTGAGACAGAGTCACAGGATCTGACCCAGAAGAGGTTTCCTTATGGTTTGTCTTAAAGAGAAACTCCTTGGAAATGATGGTCAGCAGAAACTCCTTGGAAATGGCGGGATTCAGTTTATTAAAATTAATAGACATGGTAAAATTATTTCCACTAGCAATAGTGCAGTCAGTTTCATAGAAGAGCAAGAGAAAAACACAGTTCATGAATAAAACAATCCAAGGAAAGAGATGAAGCAGGAAGTCTCTTAATTTAAATACTCATGTGAGTTTAACTAAGTTCCTAGGAAATAATGAACTACAGGCAATGGCATCCCATCTTTGGTGGTGGTTGGGATTCTAAAGAAATTAATGTTAAAGTATTTGGTTGAAAAACATTTGAATTATTTAATTGAATGTTCAGTAGGAAGGGAGTGGCTCTTCAGGCCTGTTGCTTAGATTTCTGACATCAGTGGAAATGGTGCTATATAAATATTTTGGTATTGCCTCAGCTTCACACTGGGGCAAGCAATGTGATCTACAAGCTGGCAAAGACCAGAGGGTGCACTAGACCTCAACAGGCAGCTGTTTATCTCACATCAGTAGAGCAAAACCATTTTACAAAATTGAAAATCTAACTAGCTCCCTGTGTGAGTAATTCCAGGCTTTGGATACCCATAAGGACTGGTTTTGACACCTGAAATCTATAGAATTCCCACAGTATTTGTCAGACAGGCTTGTAGAACTGATCCACAGTGCATCTTGTGTCATGTCTTTTACCCACATTCTATTGATACCATCCTCACAGTTCTATATATTATATTTTCAAATGACACAGGCTTAGATAAACAGCAATGTATCCCTTCCAAGGCAAGACATTGTTAATAGAAAGACACAGATGTTCACAGAGCTCTGTGGCCCTGCATTGTCCCAAGCATTGTTCAGAGCTCAGGAGATGGCTTCTGTTACTTCACATTTGCTAAATAGCTTCTGTGAAATCTCCTGTTTCCTTCTTCCCTACAAGGTTTCTCACATTTAAGTAGTCTTTCCCCTACCACATATATTCTTCCTACAATGAGCACTATCACATATGTAGATAAAACAAGACAGAATAGGGATCTATATTAGAAATAGGAATTTAGAATAGCATTTTTTGCCTTATGTGCAATTTAATCTCAGAATACATATTTCCCTACTGTGATTTATTTTGTTTTGTTTTGTTTTCCTAATCTCTGTTGTTTTTATCTAAGGTTGTTCATTTACAGAGCTACCACATTTCTGTGACTGGTACCACTGAGATCATCTAACTGATCCATCAAAGCAGGTCTCTTAGAGTAGGTTGTCCAGGATCATAACCAGTCAGGACTTGCATATCTTCAGCAATAAAGTCTCCAGAACCTCTCTGAGCAACCTGCTCAACTGTTTGACCACCCTCACAGCAAAAGTGTGGGTTGAAAAATGCTTAAGTGGTATTCATTGTGATTATATTTGTGCTATTTGCTATTTATCTGCTCCCTGGGTACCCTTAAGAAAAATCTTCCTCTGTCTTCTTTACTCCCATCTGTATATATACACATATGTAATCCTCCCCTCACCCTCCCTTGAGTTGTCCAGAGCAATTGCAGCTCTCTGAGTATCTCCTGACAGACAAGGTAGCTCAGTTATTGCACAAGAATATATATAATTCTGAATTTATATTAACCCAAAGCATATTAATTTAATTTTTCTTATTATAAGTGGTGTGAAGGGACACCAAAGTCAGGTGAAGGAGTGATGGGATAACCTATATTAATGTCAATTCAAATTATTTTAAGGCTCCTTCATCTGTTTAAATAAAATTGGTGCCATTTCTGAAATTTGAATTGGTCTCAGTTTTCTTGGAAAATGGTTTTCTGTATTTTGTTGCCTTGCATCTATTTTTGTTTACCACAACCCAGTATGATTTTGTATGGTTTTAATCCTTTAATCGTGGCTTCATTGTGACACTCTCAGAGACCTAGAGATGGGGGCTTCATTTATTTGCTCCTTGCATAACTTTGATAATTGAAAGGAAAATGCCATCACTGAAAATCATTTTTGTTTCACTTTACAAAGGTGAAAATTAACAAACAATCTTTTAAGAAGATAAAAATAAGCATTTTTCTCATTTTCTCTATGCATCGTTATGAAAAAGGACTCAAGGACATATACACACTCAAGTCTACAAAAAAATTTGTTCCAAATTTTTTGGTTATTTTGGTGATTCCAGAGCTTGCTTTTTTGACTATAAAGATACAAGAAATCCCTGTTAGATTAAAATTGCATCTCCATAGCTAAGAGCTTGTACCTCTAACATTTCATATGCAAATGAAAATTAAATATCTAAAAGTACAGGCACTCTTGTTCCTAAACACTCTCCATTCTGTTTGTAAGAGGGAAGAGCGGACCTCAAGAAAAACTGCTCTTTAATCTTCTCTGGACTAGCCTGGGTGTCATAGTGTTTTTCACTGGGCAGGCTGATCATCAGCTTTCCAGTGCAGTGAAGTATTTTATGAATTGAGCGCAAAAGCTCCTTAAGCAGCAAAGTCTGCAGTTCTGCCCCTCAGCAAGGGGAATATTGTTTCTATGTTGGTTTGTAGAGAGTGGGAGGCAGTTGTGGTATTTAGCACACTTCAGCACTGATAGCCCAGAGCTTCAAAAAAATAATTTCAAAGTACATTTCATGTCATCAGATAGCCAGTGGAAAAAGAAAGAAGTAACATAAATGTTCTCCTGCTGGTGTTGTGAGGCAGACAGAGAAAAGAAGAGAAAGGAAAATTTGGCAGTTTGAACACTACAAGTTTATAAAGGCAAAACCAAAAAAATGCCATTACCAGCACTCATGTTTTTCAGTTTAACCCTGCATTGCTCTTCAAAGCTTAGACCACAGCTAATGACTCAAAGAAGAAGCTTAATTGTTTAGGAAATTTTTCATTTCTGCTGTTGGGTGCTTCAAATTTAACTTCATAACCCATATTACATTGAGAGATAGAGGATCTCTGTTTTTTTTAAAGGGAGATACCATGAACCAAATGTCCATTATGTGAGCAGTGGAGTAGAGCAAGACTTCTAGAGGAAATCAACAAGTCAAGTTACTTCCTTTCATAACTGGCAGTGGAAAACATATTAAAAATGAATTATTAGCATATTTATTGAAAGCCAGGCATTTTTGAAGTGTGTCAGACTACACATTAAGAAATCTGGAAACATTGAAAATGTTCACTAGAGAGTCTCAAAATTTTAGGAAAAGTTAGCAAACCTTTTCAGTGAAAGCTGTCCTCAGTTCAGAGATGACAAGTGGAATTCCTTAATCAGAATAATCAATGACTTAAGGAGACTCTTATGAATAACTCCAGCTGCACAGGGGTCTCTAAGACAACCAGGGTCCTAATCACTTCTTAACAACTGACTGACAGTCTCTTATTAGTATTGGTTTAATCTCTAAATTCCCCTTGAAATTAATATGTGAGTTTGGAAAAGTTACTGAATTGTTTCTGCAAAACGCAAAGAATTTTGACAAATTTCCCTAAAGTATGAGAACTACTGAGATGCTATAATTTTTACGGTTTTTAAAGTTGGGAGTAAAAGTGTTTGTTAGTAATTGTGGGGTTTTTTTTATAAAATATACTACCTTTTTTTCTGGACTATTATTTTGAACATATTTTGCTGGCAAGCAATGACAAAGGACCATTACCAACAGGAGTTTTATTCTTCTTTTCATTTCCTTACTTGACAATCAACATTAATATTATCTTTTGTGTAATTCCCTTGGATGGACAAGAGTTTTTTATTTGTGCAACAGAAAATTTTTGAAACACTTTGTAATGGATATATACAACGTGTCCTCCTGTCCCCAGATAATGAGTGTGCGAAATCTGTGCATGTGGACCTTAGGAAATATCACTGTGTCCTGGTTCGGGCAAATCTGGGAAAGAACCCCCAAAGGGCTCCTCTAGGAAAGCAGATTCAATCGGCCCCTCTCCCCAGTCCAGGAGAAAATACCTCCTTGGAGAAAAGTGGAGAAAACTGTTTATTAAACAATAAAACCAAAACAAAATTAATCAATAAAACCCCTTGCTGCTCCAAAAGAGATGACAAACTGAGAAAGTCCCTCCTGGGTTGCAGCTCAGCTCACTGAGTCTCTTATCAGTCCCTCCAGCACTGGAAATGCTGCGGCCCAGGCCCGGCCTGGTGGGCCACAGGTGCCAGCTGCCGGTGCTCTGCTGGGTGTCCAGTCCAGAGCAGGTTTAAACAGGTCCAAAGAAAGGGAAAACCCCACAGTCCAGGGAACTTCTTTGCCTCAGCTAGCTAAAACCAACTAAAACAAAGGTGAGCTCTGTCCCTCAGTGTGCCCATCCGCAGACAACACAGTCCAGGAGCAGGAATGTGGAGGAGTGAGTGCAGTGTCTGAAAACAAACTGTGCACTTCTCTCTGCCCTTCACTCTCTGGAACAAGTCTTAAAGGTGCAAAACTTATTATTCAGCATTAGCAAAACAAGACGATTGGGGATAAAAACATCATATAGTCAACCTAGGACACACTGGTTTTGGTGTAGAAAGGAACTAATGAAGCTGGCATCTTCTCTCCATGTCCTTTTAGTAGCTGAAGTGCTTTCCTTCAAGACTTTGCTTTGGTTGCTGCTGTCTCCAATAGGGTTTTCAGATGGCTGCTTTGCGTAAGTCGGGCTTGGCTGATTAACTTAGTTGATTAAGCATGTTGCTAATAATGCCGAGGTTGTGGGCTTGATCCCTGTATGGGCCATTCACTTACAAGCTGGACAGTGAATCCTTGTGGGCCCTTTCCAACTCAGTATATCTTGTGTTTCTGTCACTCACAAGCAATGAAGTGGTGTGTAGGCTATGCTTATATCCCTGAGTTCTCACTTTTGTTTGTCTGTGATAAACTGACACTTTGCCTGTTTACTCCTCTTCAGCTAAGTCAAACAGTGCAGGCTTTCTGGTACGTGGTAGAAAGGAACAACTGATTGGTGATGCCAGCAGCACCAAACTGTCACTGTCCCAGCTTTACCATTGTCTCAGCCAGAAGTCTGTATTTAATGGAAAATTAAACATCTCCAGGGCCATTGTTCCCAATTGCAGTTCCTGTCATGTTTTTTTTAATTACTTGAATTTGTTTTGGAATTAACCAGTTAATTTTATATTCAAGCTCATTTTGTTTTAAAAATGCCTGCTCTTATTTTTCTTTCTTTACTAAATGTGTGAACAAACTGCTGTGATACTAATGTCTGTATAAAAATAGTAGTGAGATATAGATCCCCACCAATATTTTCCATCCACATAAGTTTTTAAAAGTTTAAACAGTTAACAGAAAGTGGTCTATTGTGAAAAGGTTTCAGGGGAGGACCTCTTTTTTTTTTTTTTTTTTTTTTGCTAAACAAGTGTTGTTTTTATTTTCTAAATGTATTGCCATTACAAGGGACAATAACTTCTAATTCTTAGGTGTCAGCTTTGGGTATGATTTGGTACCTTAGATTCATGTAATGTTGTTTCAATGCATGCATACACATGCCTTTGCACCTCTGTGTATGCATCAGGTGTGGGGAACACTTTGCTCTGTTCAGTTCAGTGAAAGGAAGGTAAATAAAAAAATACAGCCTTTGAGCTAATAATAATTCAGAAACAAGATGCTGTAAATCATCTGGCATGTTTCCACTAACTTCTCTGGAGAGAAAAAAGTTACCTGGAGCTAAAAAAGTTACCCGAGATGATTATGGGCCCTAGATGCTTCATTTTGTCAAGCACATTTTTGAGTAGGTATTTGATGCCAACACAAGCATCTTCTTAAGGAATGATTATCCCTAAGACAAGTCTTAGGCAAATTGAGGAAAAAAGTGGGACTGTTTTTCAGAGTAACAGAAGTAACAATACCTTGTTTTTTTCATGCAGTAATGGATGTTGTATGCTCAGTTAATATTCAGTAATTCATATTCTGATTACTGCATTTAATAATTTTAGAAAAATCCCAATAAATTTTGTTCAATAGAAAAGCATTTAACAAGTATCTAGAATTCCTAGAATTCCTACTTTACCTGCTTGTAAAGTCAGTAAAGTATAAAAAATTTTAGCCTATTTGAGATTAAAAATTTAAAACTGCACAAGAAAAGCTGTTTGGATATGCATTGGGAATCAGTTCAGATTTGGTCTAGATACATTTCTGTTGTCTTAGATCAAGGTTTTCTGTGCAAAACATCTTATGTGCTGCAGGACACGGGAGTGTAGATGGCAGTGGTGGTGATCCATGGAGCTCAGTAACGTTTCCATACCTGATGTTGAGGAACGCGTTCACTGAGGTAGCTCAGGGTGCAGCTGCAGTGGGAGCTGCAGGTTGAGCTCAGGCTGGGGCAGCCCTGGCAAAGAGGCCCTGAAGAGCCCACCCTGGGCACACCAGGGCCCAGGGACCTGTGGCCCAGCCAGGGGACCGGACACTGGGACACAGCAGGAGCGGAGAGTCCCAGACCTTCCTGTGCTTGGTGAGGGGATAAAAGCCCAGGGGTTCCTTTGTTCTGGGTCCCTCCCCAGAGACACCAGCCCGAGCTGTTATTTTGCTATGGTGCTGTGATGAAATTATTTTAATGGTTGGGACACCTGAGCCTGCTATGGGAAACCTGGGCTCAGGCCAGTAAGGGCTGGGAATGTGGGGGCTGTAACTGGGAAGAGCCTCAGGTCCAGCTCAGGTGGTGCAAGAGTGGCTGCCAGAGTGGCTCCCAGATGGTTGGGCAGGGAAGTTTCCTTAACACTAGGCATTGTCAGCTGCACCAGAAGAGTGTAAAAAGAAACGCTAAACTCCAGAGAAAATGTTTATTTTCATCAAACCTGATTCAATCATGGACAAAATGATGAGAGTTTGCGTCCGTTGTCATGATCACAATGATCCTGAGCACTCCCACAGCATAAAGAGATTTATTCTTTGAGTGCTGTGAAGCTTTTGAGCTCAGGAACATTTATTGGCAATGAGTTTCACAAGGTAGTTGAGCATTAAAAAAATGCATTTCCTTCCATTGGTATGAAATGTGTTGTCTGACAGTTGCATAGCCTATTTCCTTTCCTATTCTTTTTTGATATTACTGGTGAAGATGCTGGTGGTTAAAATTCTTTGCTCTGTATGATGCTTGCCCAGCCCACCAAACAGCTTTTAGGGGTCTTTTGGAGGTGGTGAATAAATGGGCATTATTAGCCTGTTGAATCTTAGCTGTCTTTTAAGTGTGTTGAGTCATTATAGAATTTATTTACTTTGGAAAGTCTTTATATCTTATATGCAGAGTCTGCATGTGGAGCTAAAAGCTGACCCAAGAGATGGTGGTAATAAGCTCTCAGACAAGAAAAAAATACTGGAAGAAAATATTTATCTGAAACAATTTGTCACTATGGTATCTGTTGAAACAAAATGTAAAGGTACCTGAAATACCATTTGGTAAACAAACACTTCAAAATCTAAGTAACTTAAGAAGTATTTTCCTTTGAAAGAATATGCAGTACTTGACAACCAATATTCAAGCAATTAGGGTGCCTTGGTAAGCAAATTCCTTTTGACATTTCCTGTTAAACCTGTGCCATCCATGACAACCATACTATTGTTGCCGAACTTTGACTCTCTTCAATGTGATTCTGTAATTCTACACTTTTTTATTTTTAATTAGAGGAGCTAGAAGTAACAACATGTATGCCTTTGGCGTATTATAACTACAGCTAGCTACTAAATAACTGTGCTTTTAAGTTTGTTGTATTTGGCTTGCAAAATATCTCTGAATTATTCAATTTATTCAGAGGAGGGAGGTTAGATTTTATTAAGCCCCTTCACCCCTTCTATTTGTCACAGCTATTTGGGAGATCTTTTGATAGCAACATTAACACTGCTGATGACAAGTTTTATGTTTTTTAGCTTTTCTATGTGCAGAAAAATGCCAAGACTACACCTGAATAAGACCATCAGCATTAAACTTTCTGGCAAACTGGAAGGTTCCTTTAGGTACAAGTGTTTTACTCATAATGGGTGTAGAGGAGTTGAGTGAATCATTAGTGTTCAGAAGTCTAGAAATAGGTGCTGTTTTGTACTTTGTTCTGACTGTCATTAATTAAATTGCACCACATGGAAAAAACTGGCAGAGATAACAAACATGGAAGTGATTAATTCATTGTTGGTTCTATATGGACAGATTTCTTTTATTGGTCGTGTAGATTCTCAGTAGGTTCAAAAAATTTGCATTTCAGTTATGGTTTATTGTCCTCCCTGCCTATTTTCACAGCTGTTGCTCAGCAGTGCTGATGGGTAACACTGAAGAATATGTAAAAATTCTAAGGTCAAATACTCTGAAATGTTTTTTATCTCCTAATTATCAAATAGTTTAATCCAGAATTCTTATATGAAAGCTCTAATTGCTCAGAGTTCTGATGTCATATTTGGTCACTAAAAGTTACCACTGAAAATGTAAGTGAATTATGTGCAGAATAATGTGCATTTCTTATGGCTGTGTTTATCACATAGTTACTTATACCATCTCCAATACATCATTACTAGAACAATGTCTAAACCTCCTGGATAAAAATTTAATACTGGGAATAAATCTGATACGCTATCTACGTGGAACTCTGTCTAAAGTCATCACCAGTAAAAGATTCAAAAGATTCAAAAGAAACAACAAATGCAGGAAAAAATAATAAAGGAATTTCCAGTCTTTCATTGTGTTCACTTTAAATTAGCTGATACAGTCTACATTGTGATCTCTGAAAGTCCTTTATAACTAAAACTTGGGAAGGTATTTATGCTGTAATAATTATTGATGACTGAGATATATATCCCTCATATACTCTAATCTCCATGCCAAACAAACTGAATGATGAGGATATACTGACATGTATTATTAAAAATATATTGTCCTGTGAGTAGTTGTTGAATAAAGATTTCTACATACCCCTTTTGTTATGATGATTCTACAGTTTTCTTAAATTGTGTTTAAAATACCTTGTCTTGTTCTATATCACTGTGAAGTAGTGAACAGTCAGTGTATAGCATCATGAACAAATCTGTTTATAAATATGAACATTTCACACAGGAGCTCTATAAACTGTTCTGCCAGGTAACAGGTATTTATAACTTGCTGTATTTAAAATAAATTGCTTTTAAAAGCTTAAATTGTTAATGATTTCTGTAAAAATGTCTTGCTTACTTGGAGAAAAATGTGCTGTTATGAGCATTATTAGCTGAGAAATTCTTCACACTGGTTTTGATATGTTGTCTGCAAACTTGATTTTGTTAGAGTTGGTCACATCATGCAGCTCTGACAGAGGATGATTTTCTTGAATGCATCTCATGCATGATGAGTTTGGTGAAAGTATTATTAGGAGGAGTATTTTTCTTACTCAAAATGTTCTACTCTTACAGTGAAAGTGTAAGATACCGTTTTATTTGTAAACAACCGAAGTGTAGTATCTCCAATACACCACACAAAAGTATAATCACTGTCAAAATGACAAGACAACATCACAGAAATTGACTGCTGGAATTGACAGAGGTGACAATCAGGCTCTGAAACTGTTTTGTTCTGATTGCATATTCATGATTCCTCTCTATAATATGTTACAGTGACTGTGTGAGTTCTAAGCAGATGTTTTGACATGACTAGACTGACACCTTGTACTTTGAGATTTGCAAGTCTAATCTTTCACACAGTTCCTTTCACCTTTTTTCCCAATGTCTAAATCTTGACTTGCAGGCTTAGTTAAGGGAGACATCCAGGAACATGTGCATGCAGGAGTGCAGCAAACTGCTGCACCCATGTTGGTACACCAGTGATGGTGCATTACTGGTGCAGCAGTGACCCAGTCTGACACCATACAGCCCACCCAACAAGGAGCTGTCAGAAACTGGTGAACACTCATTCAGCAGTAGCTGAGAAACGTGCTTTCATGCACACCCATTTGCCTGAATTTCTCTGTCCTTGGGTAGCTCTTTGTAAGATGACTCTGTTGTTTGCTGTTTATTTGACTCATTTGGCTTTTAGGAATTCTCTTCCAGCATGCTGTGCCATAACAATGACAGCTGCTGCTGAGTGAATGATAAAGCTGCAGACACTTGTCAAAATAAACAGCTCCATTTAAAATACCTTGTCTTGTTCTATATCACTGTGAAGTAGTGAACAGTCAGTGTATAGCATCATGAACAAATCTGTTTATAAATATGAACATTTCACACAGGAGCTCTATAAACTGTTCTGCCAGGTAACAGGTATTTATAACTTGCTGTATTTAAAATAAATTGCTTTTAAAAGCTTAAATTGTTAATGATTTCTGTAAAAATGTCTTGCTTACTTGGAGAAAAATGTGCTGTTATGAGCATTATTAGCTGAGAAATCCTTCACACTGGTTTTGATATGTTGTCTGCAAACTTGATTTTGTTAGAGTTGGTCACATCATGCAGCTCTGACAGAGGATGATTTTCTTGAATGCATCTCATACATGATGAGTTTGGTGAAAGTATTATTAGGAGGAGTATTTTTCTTACTCAAAATGTTCTACTCTTACAGTGAAAGTGTAAGATACCGTTTTATTTGTAAACAACTGAAGTGTAGTATCTCCAATACACCACACAAAAGTATAATCACTGTCAAAATGACAAGACAACATCACAGAAATTGACTGCTGGAATTGACAGAGGTGACAATCAGGCTCTGAAACTGTTTTGTTCTGATTGCATATTCATGATTCCTCTCTATAATATGTTACAGTGACTGTGTGAGTTCTAAGCAGATGTTTTGACATGACTAGACTGACACCTTGTACTTTGAGATTTGCAAGTCTAATCTTTCACACAGTTCCTTTCACCTTTTTTCCCAATGTCTAAATCTTGACTTGCAGGCTTAGTTAAGGGACACATCCAGGAACATGTGCATGCAGGAGTGCAGCAAACTGCTGCACCCATGTTGGTACACCAGTGATGGTGCATTACTGGTGCAGCAGTGACCCAGTCTGACACCATACAGCCCACCCAACAAGGAGCTGTCAGAAACTGGTGAACACTCATTCAGCAGTAGCTGAGAAACGTGCTTTCATGCACACCCATTTGCCTGAATTTCTCTGTCCTTGGGTAGCTCTTTGTAAGATGACTCTGTTGTTTGCTGTTTATTTGACTCATTTGGCTTTTAGGAATTCTCTTCCAGCATGCTGTGCCATAACAATGACAGCTGCTGCTGAGTGAATGATAAAGCTGCAGACACTTGTCAAAATAAACAGCTCCATTTGCCTCTTGGATAAGCAGAAGGCAATGTTCTCTCTTCTTTTATGATTTTGATTCAAGCTCAGAGAAAAATTTGGAGGGAACAAAGTGAAGACATTATCTATTCCTATTTTTTCTTTCATTGTTTTTCAGACGAAGTTGAAAGAGTTTGTCAATTTTCCAAGTAAATGATGATTTTTTTTTCTTTTCCCAGGAAGCGAAAAAAAACCCCTAAAGTTCTATATTACTACATTCCTAAAGACTTTCCAGATTGTATCGATACATAGTCAGTGGTCCAGAAAGGAAATTACTAAAAGGGGAATTTATGAAACTTGTGCAAAAAGAGAGATGAGTGAATTGCACTTTTATTTCACATTAATTCCCTTCTTTTTCTCATCCTCCTGTTAACTGTACACAGAGAAGTTTTAAGTTGATCTCAATGCAAAAGTAGAAAAGACAGGTTTTATAATTAAAAATATATTGTGCAATAAAGAACTACTAATTCCTATTCATCTCCATTCATGAACAAAGGAAATCTATACTACAGGATGTAATTCAAGACTCAAAGACATGGGATGAGTCCTAAATTTACTGTTGCTTTGTCCAGTTGCTGCCTTACATCTAACCTTCCTCAAATCACATTCTTTCCACCATTCTCCTGGGTGCTGCTGCCCATGTTTTCATGGCAGAAAATGCAGAAATCTTACATTGGCTAATCTTTCTCTCTCTGCAGTTCACATCTAAAGGCTATCATGAACCACAGTCATATGGATGTAAGAATTGTTTTGTGCAATAATACAGAACCCAGTGCAAAACAACTAAATAACTATTTAGTGCAATACAACATATGGATTTGACTATTTTTTGAGTTAAATATGCTTCTGAGTGAAAGAAGAGAGGGGCATCCCTCTGCAAAGTGGGCAAGCTTGCAAAGAGTTGCACAGACAGCTGAAAGCTGAGTTTTCTGCCTGAGGGACAGTGACTAGGGTAACAGGGCAGTTTCCTTTGTGCATCCAGTATAACACATCTGTATTTGTTGGACATTGAGGACGAGTAAGTTGCATGAGTGGAGGATCTGCTGTGCCCCAGATTAAAGCAATAGGTCCTGGTATTTTGAGAAAGCCATTCAACAGCAAACCTAGACTTTTCAGACCAGGTCACCTGGATTTAAGGTATTTGAAGCAAGTCAACCAGACAGAGAACATTGTTGAGTCTGGTCCTTTAAAGGAGAGTAATTTGCATGGCAACACCTTAGACTGTTCTCAACATTTCTGCAGCGCTGAATCAGCCAGGGGCAGCAGCTGCAAGAGTATTCAACCTACCAGAAAATGCATTTTGATGTCTACCTAAATGGGAGAATGAATTTCAAAACTTGGGTGGAACTACAAAAAATCTGGTCCTTTCACAATGCAGCATGCAACCTTTCAAGTGTCTCCATGTCCCTCTTAACTCCTAGACCTACCTACAGCTGAATAGAAAGAGTGAAATCACCTAAGATGGCACAACTGTTCAAGCCTTGCTCTTGTCAGAGGGGAGGCACAAATTCTTTTCTGTTTGCCTATCCCCTGCTGCAGGGATCTGCCTCCTCTGTTGCAGCTGCTGTGGGAGCTCAGTGAGCTCGGGGTCCTGCACTGACATCTCTCTTGTTCACACAAACCAGAGTGGTGCTGTGCCATAGCCTGCTGTGATAACTCTTCCATCAACTGAGGGAGCAGACAGCCTTTTATTGTCCCACTTCTGACCTTGTTAAAACCATAAGGATGTTCTCCTTCCCCTAGATGCATGGTCCAGAAAATATTTGTGATCATGTAAATTTTGGAGGATGTGTCAAAAAAGGAAGATAATTTTTGTAAGATGATGACATATTTTTTTGCAATTCTACTGCTTTTAAGATGTCATATATTGAAATAAAACCTTGTCAATTTCTAATGATACCTGTAAAGTTTGTTCTGTTACTGTTAATACCTTTATCAATTTTGAGCTTATGCTGGTGCTTTTTTGAAAACAACAGCAACACACACGATAAAATGCAGTTTGGTAAAAATTGAAGTGTTGAAGTGTATAGAAATTTTCCCCTAACAAAAAAAAGAAATTAAAGTCTTAGAGCACATTTTATATTTTCTTATGTCAAGGCATTTCATAAATGTCAAAACAGCTTTTCTTCAATTTATAGAGTATATTAATGTGCTGTATGAGTATAGAAATTATGTTACTAGATATTAATGTAAACATTTTTGAGTTTTATAATAAAAGGAGAACAAAATGTTTTAATGATGTTAGCAAATACTTAGATATTATTGAATTTAGTACTTTTGGGTTTTAATTTAATGGTAAATTTTTTATTTCATGGTAAATATATGATTTTTGTGACTTTTGACTTGCATATGAAGTAATGTATTTCTGCTAACCACTAGGAATGTCTTCAGAACACAAATTGTGTTTAATGAGTTTTCTTTACCTTTTTGTGAAGAAGTAGCAACACACATTTTCCCACAAGATGGCAGAGGCGAGTTGTGAAATTTATGGGCAAAGATTTATGGAGACGTGAAAATCTGAAAATAGAAGATACAGGCTTAATAAACTAACAGGAATGAAGATATTACTAAGTCAGAGGGAAAACTCCAGACTTAATTCATTTTTTTGTGACCAAACAGAGTAGCATGTATTTTATTGTAAGATCATATACCGTGGCTTTCTGGCAGCAAGCCATCATTGACTACAAGTTCTTATTACAGCTATCTAAAACATTATCTTTCTTTTAAATGAAGTGTTTTCAGTTACAGATTTCACTCTCAAATACATGTTTTTATATTCATATGGCTGAAAAGTGTCCTTTATTGTATGCTGGTCACTGTGTAGTTAGAACCCACAAATTATTTCAAAAAAAGAAAAAAAGAAGAAAAGGTATTTGAAAACACAATTAAAAAAGTTTCATTACATGTGTAGAGATGAATACATATTTTAAAAATTGTATTTCATTAATAATATTTTATTATGCCAGATCTTGTTCTAAATCTCATTCAAATTGACATTAAAACCCCTGTAAGTAATGAATACTGCATAGCAGAGTTGCCATAGATGTACAATAAAGTCCTTGCTCAATAATGAGAGGAACTATCCATCATCAGTGGGCATACAGTGATCTTCCCTGTTCCTAACTGAGAGACAGAAACATGTTTTTCACACTACCTTCATAAAAATCCTGCAATTCTTTTTATTCTGATCTAATTTGAGCTTGGCAAGAAAGTGAGTGGAGTAGGAAAGTCAAACCAGCAAATTCCAAGCCTTAAGTAAAAGCTGGTGTTTTTTTCCTGTTTTGTACGAAGCAGCCTGGATTGTGTGTCTGTCTCTCTGCGTATCTATGTGTGTGTGCACACGTCCCCCAGCGCCCCTGCCTAATCCCAGATTTCCAACCCTATTTCCCAAAACAATGTTGGGGGAAAAACACCTATTCTGCTAATTATGAACACTACTTTACCATGATAGTGCAAAGAATGACCATTTCCGGAGATGTTGGTGCAGAGTGAGTGGAGATGTGATGGAAACCATTGGTGGTGCAAACAGAGGAGACAAGGCCACCTTGCAGCAGCTCAGGAGCTGTCCACATGAGTTCAGCCCTTCCTAAGTCACAGCTCTCCATGAGGGATGGTAGATTTACTCAAGGTAATGTAAAACCTTCCTGTGAGATTTGCATGAGGAAATGGTTCATCCAGATGGATCCCAGCCGAGGTTAAGAACAGCCATTCAGAAAGCATGGCTTGGCCCCATCCAGCACATGCACTTGCTGATAAAGGGTCACACTTACATACCTGGGTCTTTCCAAAACATGAGGGGCAGCTGAGGGTGTCTGCTCTGTGGCGTCGTGTGTTTTAAAAGTATTTATATGAGTTCGGTTTGGTAAAGTTAGTTATCCCTTTTATAAGTTTAAGATATGTTTTGGTCCTCAGTTCCCCTCGTGTAATCCCCTCACAATGGTTTCTCCCCAAGTTGTTTACCACCTGTTTTCCCGCCAGTGGCTTGTCCCTCAAAATGATTGATCTCTTGATCCTCCCCTTTATGCCCTTGTAAGTTTCTTTGCTCCCTCATGGTGCTGCCCACTTCCTCTGTCTATCATTGTAACCACCTCCCCTGCCCTTCATTTCGAGAATTTTCTGTGTCAATCCCTTACTCGATGTATGATTTGCCTCCAGAGCCTTTCCCCTCCCCTATGCAGTCCTTATTGGTTGAGTTGTGTCCCACGCTCGTTCCCTGGGCTTCGTGTATTGGTCCCCTCGTGTCTCCTCCTTTCGCGCCCATCCCCTTTATCAGTGCCTCCCCACGCCTCCCTCTTCTGACCTTGTCGCGGGTCCCGCCTGGGGCAGTACAGCGCCTTGCATCCGCACGAGTGTCTGCTCTCTCGTTCCTTGACCGCAGAACTCCATAGCCGCGCTCTCGCCTGCGCCACCCGCACCTCAGACGGCGCCGCTGCCCGGGGGTTCTCCAGGAGAAGCCGGGAGTGGCCGAGCTCGTGGTCTCCTCCGGCCGCACACCGGGAGCGGCCAGCCGGCATTTGTCCAGCTCCCGTGGCCACAGGGACAGGCTACACTGCTCCACAATGCAGCAGGGAATTCTGGCTGAGATGGACTCTTGCTCTTTTCTGCTGACATCGTCGAGTCAGGTCAAGTTGCCACCTTGCAGTTTTCAGATGGGCTCCCAGCAAGGTGATATCAGCCCGCCTTTCACAGGCAAGGAGAGCTGCCACAGCCTCAAAGCCAGCAGTGCAGCACACAGGAGCGATGGACTGACTCTCTCAGCTGCTGTGGGGGAACAAGAAGAAGCACAGTAGGCTGCAGGGGACTGGAAGATCTTGCACTGAGTCTTTGAATAAACTTTACTTTCCCTCCCTGTCCCTCAATTGCCGTTATTCTGTTGAGTCTTTGAGTGTACATTTACAGAAATGTATGTTTTGATTTCAAAATGATTGTAATAAGTTATCTCTCTATTGTTGAACAGATACCAATGTTGCTTCCCTAATGCCTTGGAAAAGAAATTCCAGTGGGAAGGATGTTCCACAAGTCACCCAAAAAGTTTCCACCTTAGGTGTTGGAGAACTTTTGCTAATCTTTAGCATAGCTTTCTCTAACAATTATCATTTGTGTTCATAATTCGGAATTTGGCTTGGGTTTTTTTTTCACTTTTGACCAAATTCTAATCTTCTTTGCAGTTGCTATGTCAATTGAAGGCTTTGAAAGCTGATTTTTATTTCCTGTGGTATCTTTATCTTGAGTACAATAACTTTTTTATCTTCATTATATTTTATTACTCTCTTGCTTTATGCAAATTTTTATCTCCATTTGCTAAGAGATAGATTCCGCCTCTGCTGAAATCACCAAGGGCTACACTATTCTCATGAATGAAAGTTAAATAAAGTTATGAACGCTTTAAAGCTAATTGATGCATCATGTAAGTATTACACTGGCAGATGCAAATAAGGTGCAGGTTTTATTCTGGCGTCTTGGTGTCCTTTAGTTTTAACCTACTACTGAGCAAAAGTGACTGTCAGGTATTTTTAAGTTTCCAAAACACTTTGTTGCAAGCCCCTGATTGTTGCAAGAGAGACTGAGATGATGTTGTTTGCTCAATGGAAAACTTTATAGATGTGTTTTTTGACTTATTACAGTTTCAGGTTGCCACTGCTCTTTGGATGTCTCAAAGAATGGGAAGAGTCTGATTCCCATAAAACCACCATAATTTGTACAAATCAGTTTCACAGAAGTAAAATTCAGATTGGCTTCTGAAATCAGTTGTCTGCAAGAACAACCAGAAAAGCTGAAATTAAAAAGAATCAGCCTAAAATGTGTTTTCAGTTTGCTTCTGTTATGGTATCATCTTTTTGATGTAGGATTTATCTTATCCAAGTACGGGATTCCAAATGGAAACCACTAGTGCTCAACGATAAATAAGACATATTCTTACATTTTCCAAGTGTTTTCTGCCATGCCCTGAAGAGTTTGAAAGCTTTGCCTCTGTTGTGAGTCTTTTGACTGCATTGTCACAGTAGGAATATATGCTCATAAAAAGTCACCATAAAGTTTCATTTGGAAACTAATTTTTAAAAAAATCTGTATACCTGACAAACTTGATACCATTACCACTTTTAGAAAGTACTATCAAAGGATGTAGGAATAGGAATGAGTTTTGTGCTTTTTAATTTTTCTAGCTGTGAAAAGAAAGTGTAGATCACGTATGAAGTTTCAGGTTATTTGCACAGTCTCACAAGCATGTGGTGGCTTGTAGTTAAGCACAACAGAACAAATGGAATTCGCGTTGTCTTCTTTCAAATTCCCAGTGAGAAAGCTGGTTACAAATTGAAGAGAATGGGTTTAAAAAGGATGATATAACAAATTTTTACTTTTTAAATTCTTGCATGCACAAACAGGAACAGATATTGCTTAGCTTTTCACATTTGTTACACATTGGGGAATAATATTGTCTTTTATATATTACTCTGTAAAATCTCTAAAAAGTAATATGCAAAAGTGTCAGTAATTCATGTTTGTATATCACTTGGTTTTGGGAGGCTGAAACTAAGATGTAAGTTAGGTTCATATTGTAAAGAAAATAAATTAAGGCAGCTTTCTCTTTTGAAAATGAAATAAAATACATGATTTCTTATGCATTTTATTCATCTCAGCATCTCTTAGTTTAGGCCATTTACATGTAACATTAAAATATTTAATGATATGTGGCTCCAAAAAGACCTTGGAACTGGAAAGTGAAAGTTTGCCCTTTACATGTCACCAGAAACAAGGATTCTGAGATCATTGGTTTTTTAACTATACTATTGATAATAGGTCAGAAAAAAATCTGATCTATTCTTACAGCTCTTTTCATCTACTAATTGGAAAAGAATATAAGTATTTTGTCTACATAATGTTACAAGCACCTCTCTGAATACAAACTAGGAAGAGAGATTATCAATACTTTGCCATTACTTTATGAATTAGAAGTTTTGCAAATAGTGCAAACTAAAGAAGGAGGAAAAAAGATTGAAGTCCATATTAAAGTGGATTCAGCAGTTCTGTCTGGCTTTCAGTTTACAGCTCAAGTATGTTTTCTCTCTCCTTCAGGTACTTTCAGAATTTCAATCTGACTTATGCATGAGTTTTTCCAAGATCTATTTTTCTCTGATTGAGAGGCTCCACATTTTTATTTATTGCTTACAAGTTGAAGAAATTCACTTGTATATTTAGAAACTTTATAAGGTTCTGTAAAAAGATCAAAAAGACACTGCTGACTCCAGAAGAGTTTATTGCCCTCTCTGAGAATGATGCATGGAATACACTTTTAAAAAAAATTGAAATGTATAATTAAAATTCAGAGATAATTTCACCTTTTTCCTTGGTTATTTTCAGCAAAGTATGTCCATTTATCAAACAGTTTTGCTATCAAACTAGGCTACTCTGAAAAAGCCAAGGGAAAATGCCAAACCACTTGCATTTAAGTACTACAAATCCATTTTTATATCTGCCAAGTTTTGCTGGGCTTCACACCAAAATTATGTGAAACTACAAATTTCTTACTGTGCCACTCTGGCTCCCCAAGGATTAATTTAGAAAAGAGGAGTAATAGCCCACATGTGTGTATACTCTACCAAGAGTCTTTCTTTAAAGTTTTGTTTTAACAGCATTTTTAGCTGTTTTCTATCTCTTTAGAGTTTTAGAGAATAGAACCTTCTAGCTAAAAGTTTTATATCTTGCACTGAGCACCTGGCCATTAAATCCTCCTGAGTTTTAATCAGTGCAATAGTATGAGGTCTCTTTCACTTGTGACAAGGAATTTTACCACAATGCTATCAATGTACAGTACAGCTCATGCAAAAACCCCTCATACGATTAATTTTTTTACAATTGTTCTTTCCTTGACAGAGCAATTCAGTACTTTCTTCTACTAATTATGACACTTAAGCAGTTCAGAAAACACTTTACACCTTCAAAGGTTTCTTCAAGCATTGAGTGATACTTGTTACATGTTAAAGCATTGATATGGGCCAGGCAGAGAAAGAACAGCCTCTTTGTAGGAGCAGGCGAAGGAGTAGAAATGTTTGGGACTAGGTTCCATTTGAAGTTGTCCTCACACAGCCTTTTCTGCAGCCAGGCATGTGTTCATAGCCAGTAATTTCACCCCAGCTTAGCCCCCATCTGCCTGCCACAAGGCTCTGCACAAAATAAACCTACAGCCAAGCCCCAGCCTGGATCCCACCCTCTGCTCTCCGGGTGCACAGGGGTGGGCAGATCCCTCCTCGCTGCATGCTGTCCAAAAAACTGTCTGGGCACCCTGAGCACTGCTCCACCATGCCCTGTGGCATTGACATCCCGCCTCCTGGGCTTTCTTTTGCAAAACAGAGACAGCAGTGCTCCAGCAATCCCATGGAAGTAGTGCTCCTCCTTGGAACAAGTGGGGTCACTGCAGCCCTTCCCAGCTCCTGCAGAGGGTGGTAGCTTCTTTATGTAGTCTTTGAATCTCACCGAATTACAGGATTTAGGCCGGAAATATTACAGGGTAATATGTTCAAGCCATTTAGTTACAACAGCCAATATCACAAATCTTGGGTTTTTTAGTACATGTAGTAGTGAAAACCCAATGGGATAAACTTCAGGGAAATTTTATGGGGTTGTGTTTAATCTGCTGTAGCACACATACCACACAACACCTGCAATAAAAGAGTTGGATCTATGGTTCAGTGAGCAGCATGACTGATGTGTGAACCAGAAAGTCATAATATCAAGAATGTTCTTATTGTGGGCTCTTTTCCTTACCTAATCTCCTTTGTCTCCTTTGTATCTTATCGTTGGACACATTATATTTGCCTCAGTTTCTCTGATTGTACAATAATGAAATTCATGCTTCCTAAAGTGCTTAAAGATCTCTGGAAAAACTCAGTACTTAAAAATCTCTGTTGAATTGTCAGATCTGTATAACAACAGCAGCAAAACTTTGCAAGCAAAAGGACTTCTACAAGATATACCACAATATGAGACTCTCTGTGGTTGCAGAAATTGGACTGACCTAATAGTCCTTGACACACAATTGTTTTCACACTGGCAGTACAAATCCAGTCAGACCTAAGAGACCAAGCACTGTCTCCAGGGTAGCTACCAAACTTTGGGCTAGTAATGACATATGCATCTAAATAGAAGTGGTTCCTTTCAATATGTACAGATTTTTCCTGATAATATAAATAAATGACATCTGGTGACTAAAGCCCATGTTTATATTGACAGTTACTGACAGTCTCCACACAATTTCTGTACAAATCTTACCACTGAAGGAAAAACATTAGGAAAGAAAATATTTGACTTAAAAGCAAACAAACAACGCTTAAAGCATCTAATTTCCTCTGACTGGGGTGCAAACAATGACCAAAATTACACTGTATTTCCTTCAGTGCATAGTTTCAGGAACAGATGTTTCATACCATCCTCTGAAGAGCAGAAAGAAAAGTTGTGTAGTTTCAAATAGAGCTCAGTATTTTTTCTTTATTAGAATAAAACTAATATATCTGGTTTATATAATCATTTTTATGTGCTGTTGATCACAGTACATCAGTCATCGTTCTCGGTACAGAAGATATACCAACTCCCTAATTTGTATTACCTTCAGTAGCATACAGTGGTTCACCCTAAATGCTGAACCTGGACTTCTCTGTTCCTGGCTGCCAACATCTCTGCACAGCAGTCCTGGAGGAGCTCTTATGGTGAAACAAAGTCTGTTTCATACTGACTGCTTTAAAATTCACTTTTTTTCCTCTGTCTTTGAAATTCAGTTGATTTGTTGAGTGGAGGATTCCTTTCATGAAGTGTTGACTAGCCCCTGCAAGGACTCTGATATGTAGAAGGAGCTGGAGCTTTTTTGATCAGTGGCTTTGTTTTCTGCTTGAATCCTGAATGTATCTGCTTGATAAGTTTTTTGGTTTTAGTTTTGTTTTGCTATGTTTCTCATTTTATATTCTCCCTCCTATCTAGCAGAGGCTTTTGAATTCTCTGGCACTCCTATGATATTTGGACAGATAGGGAGGGGGAGCTCTTTATTCTCAGAGATTTTTTGATATCAATATTGAATTTAGTGAATTCCACCTGTACTCTAAAATAATCTAGCATACAGAGGAGTAGTTACTGAAACATCCAACTTGTGTGCAGCTGTGGTTACCACCAAAATGCCCTGGTAAGTTGTGCACCTAAGCCACCTGGTCTTCTAAGCTAATATGGGAAAATTATTCTGCACATCAAAGAATTTATCTAGAGATGGCTGACTGGGGCTACATCCCACTGGCACTCATGATGTGCATGGAAATGTTTAAATGATGTATGGCATATTGCCCCTGTTTCTCACATTCCTTCTACCTGGAGCTTGCTATACCCAAATCAGGGTGCTCCTTGTTGGCTTCCCTCCCCTCCTCTTGTCCAGGGTGGGCACAGGTGTCCTGCAGGGCCCCAGTGTTGCTCTCTGGCTGTGGCTGGCCAGCCCTGCCATGCCTCTGGCTGCAGGTGGAGGGGCATCCTCTCCCAGAGCCCTCACTGCCACGCAGGGGCAGTTTTCTCTGCTGATCAACTCCTGAGCCCTGCAAGCTTTCCAGTGTCAGTGATATACACACTTGAAGCAGTTTTCAGGAGAACATTAGGAATCTAATGTTTTGCAGGTCCTTGGAAGTTCTGGAAGGAGTTCTATTTCATTGACAACAATTGGGAATCTCCCAAAATGGGTGGTTACTGCATGAAGGGCAGTCAAGCAACAAGGGAGACAATGCACTTAGTTTCTGACTGGGGTGCAAACAATGACCAAAATTACACTGTATTTCCTTCAGTGCATAGTTTCAGGAACAGATGTTTCATACCATCCTCTGAAAGAGCAGAAAGAAAAGTTGTGTAGTTTCAAATAGAGCTCAGTATTTTTTCTTTATTAGAGTAAAACTAATATATCTGGTTTATATAATCATTTTTATGTGCTGTTGATCACAGTACATCAGTCATCGTTCTCGGTACAGAAGATATACCAACTCCCTAATTTGTATTACCTTCAGTAGCATACAGTGGTTCACCCTAAATGCTGAACCTGGACTTCGCTGTTCCTGGCTGCCAACATCTCTGCACAGCAGTCCTGGAGGAGCTCTTACGGTGAAACAAAGTCTGTTTCATACTGACTGCTTTAAAATTCACTTTTTTTTCCTCTGTCTTTGAAATTCAGTTGATTTGTTGAGTGGAGGATTCCTTTCATGAAGTGTTGACTAGCCCCTGCAAGGACTCTGATATGCAGAAGGAGCTGGAGCTTTTTTGATCAGTGGCTTTGTTTTCTGCTTGAATCCTGAATGTATCTGCTTGATAAGTTTTTTTGTTTTAGTTTTGTTTTGCTATGTTTCTCATTTTATATTCTCCCTCCTATCTAGCAGAGGCTTTTGAATTCTCTGGCACTCCTATGATATTTGGACAGATAGGGAGGGGGAGCTCTTTATTCTCAGAGATTTTTGATATCAATATTGAATTTAGTGAATTCCACCTGTACTCTAAAAATAATCTAGCATACAGAGGAGTAGTTACTGAAACATCCAACTTGTGTGCAGCTGTGGTTTTACCACCAAAATGCCCTGGTAAGTTGTGCACCTAAGCCACCTGGTCTTCTAAGCTAATATGGGAAAATTATTCTGCACATCAAAGAATTTATCTAGAGATGGCTGACTGGGGCTACATCCCACTGGCACTCATGATGTGCATGGAAATGTTTAAATGATGTATGGCATATTGCCCCTGTTTCTCATTCCTTCTACCTGGAGCTTGCTATACCCAAATCAGGGTGCTCCTTGTTGGCTTCCCTCCCCTCCTCTTGTCCAGGGTGGGCACAGGTGTCCTGCAGGGCCCCAGTGTTGCTCTCTGGCTGTGGCTGGCCAGCCCTGCCATGCCTCTGGCTGCAGGTGGAGGGGCATCCTCTCCCAGAGCCCTCACTGCCACGCAGGGGCAGTTTTCTCTGCTGATCAACTCCTGAGCCCTGCAAGCTTTCCAGTGTCAGTGATATACGCACTTGAAGCAGTTTTCAGGAGAACATTAGGAATCTAATGTTTTGCAGGTCCTTGGAAGTTCTGGAGTTCTAGAGGGCTTCATTGACAACAATTGGGAATCTCCCCAAAATGGGTGGTTACTGCATGAAGGGCAGTCAAGCAACAAGGGAGACAATGCACTTAGTTTTAGTTGTGAAATATTATTCTATTTGATAAGGGTAACCATTTTGATGTGTAATTTTATTTTGATTTGCAGTATGTGATATTCCTACACTGATATTTTACTGTCTCTAAAGTATCCTGTGTCAGATAGCCATAGAAATAGATAGCCATCCAGCTAACTAAAAAATTTCAAGAGGGGATTAGCCATTGTCTGTCTCCCTGCAGTGAAGTTAATTTTCATCATAACCATTTGGGCTTTCTGAAATTTGCTCTAGGTCTGTCCTAGTGTTCATGCTTGGCTCCTTACTTCAATTTCCCCATTACTTACTGTTCTCATAGGTTTTCAACTGCCAGTTTATTGCATTAAATGTCCTCCTGCACTTGTGGGCAATATAAAGTATAAAATTGTCTCCAAAATAGTTGCTAAATATAATGAATTCTCCAAGCACCTTATTGAAATAAAACATGAATCCTCCACTTCTGTCTACCCTGTAGCCTAAGTTATCATTATACAAGGTATTTGCAGTGCTGTAACTTCTTCAGGAAAACTTCGTGAGTAAATCTTGTTTCATTGTTGCCTTCTAGTGTTTCTGAAAGCACAAGATAAAATGCAAAATCTGTTTCAGAAACTGATTCAAACTTCAGCATCCGCAGAACACCTCTGAGACATATACCTGGGACTTGTCCAAGGGCACCAGCTGGATGCAAAACTCCAAGGCTGTGAGGTTAAATTAGTTTACTCTTCATGGACAATTATCCTAGTACAAACTACTCTTGACCAGAAGACAGAATGACCAGTTTTGGGAGACATCAGTAACAAAGTCCAGACTGCTACACTGATAAGAGGAGAATAAAAGGGCACCAGTTTCCATTAACACAACTTCATTTGTACAAAATCTGTCAAGGGTGTCCTTCAGTGACAGAATTACCTGCATACTATCAGCACATTAGATACACCTGCCTTAACTTGTAAAGCTCTCACGTTCAGAAATGTTTGTGGCTCCAGTAGATGAAGCATTTCTCCAGCAGATCTCCACTTGTGTCCCAGGAAATTAGCCTTCTACTGCTAAGGGTCAAGAATCCAAATCAACCAGAAATTTGAATTTATCTTGCACTTGCACTCGGGTAAACATTATTACAAAATTATGAGACATGAAAAATTAACTTTCATGCAGAAAACTTGCCCATAATTTCCCTTCTTAAAAAGAGCTGAGGAAGTATACATTAGTGTACTTTTGTCACTGACATAAATATGTACTTAAATGAGGAGATAGTAACAGTAAATGGGAAACGTAATTTGCAGTGAAAATCCTCCTTGAAATAATTGTGTGGGGAAATTATAGTAAAAATGGGGAATATCTTGTTTTATGGTGCTGAATTGGCAGTTGTGTGTGCATTCATTTTTATGTAGAGTCTACTATTATTAAAAGCCTAAGGTTCCTACTGCCTATTCCTTCAAATAATAGAGATATTAATGCAACACACAGCCCAGGGTCCTGATTAGACTGTAGGTAGTTCTATTCCAATGTAAATTTCAATACCATGAAACTGAGATAATTTTATACATTTAGTTATCTCCTGCTTTCCAACACACCACACATAGGACCTTTCTTTTTCATGCATTTTTTGCAGCAGAGAGCCTGAAGAGAACTCATGTTAAATATCCAGTGCCTTACAGGAGCTTTGATTCTTGATGCTTTCAGCTTTCACATCAAATTAAGTTGTTGTAGCATAAAGTAATGAAAAGCAATGTTTGTATTAAACTGTAGCTATATTTATTGATTGATGCTAAAATCCAGACCCTGTATTTCCTTTCACTTTGAAAAATAGATGAAATTTTTTTGGCACAGTTTTATTCTTTCAATGAAACCAAGAAGATTTCTCCAGTGTAGTCTGAGAAGTGACTATCTATGCTGGCTTAGGAATAGAAAGATAACTTGGTGAACCTTCTCTTAAAGTTGTTTTTATCCTGGCTTTTTGTTTCTAAACTCTACCCTTTAGCAGAGTTTCATTAAGCATTTTGATTTCTCATATGCAACACATCTGAGTCACAACTTAAACACTTACCAGAAAGGAAGGTTTAATATAAATGTGCAAAACTATCAGAAAGAAAGAACCAAAGAACCTCTGCATGTCTTGTCATGTTTTGCAAAAAGTCCAAGGAGCATGACTTCTGCAATATGATAAATTATATTTGTGAGCGTCTTTTGACCTCTAGGATCTGTAGAAAGTGAAATCTAGGGGTGCAAAAGAACTGCAGGCGTGTGTATTCTGCCTGTAGCCAGCTTCTCTGGAAGTCCTACACCAGTCCTAGTGGGAGTTTTGGCCTGTTTTGTTCTGTGAACTTAGCCCTCCTTCCCCTTCTAGAACAAAGGGGGGGTGGTCTCCAGAATTACACAACCTCCTTAAGAATGTAATTTATTTTGAGGTCTACAGCAGATAAATAATAATTTGATATTTAAAATCAGTGCCTGTCTTGTCTGTTATCATCTCCCAGTCTCTGCCTGCATTACTAGAATATGAAAAACTCTTTCAGTAAAAAGTTCATTCCATGTGCATACAACATTTCTTAGGCGTGTCTCACATCTGGCTGCTCTCAAGGATGAAGCTATGGGCTGTGTATTCTTCTCCACAAGACATTTCCATTCTTACAATGTCAATTATTATTAAGTTAGTGATGGAACAACATTTTGTTTTGTTTTGTTTTGTGCTTGTGCAACAGGTATCCAGATAGGGAAATGATCCATGAAAACATTTCTCAGGCACTTGATTAGCAATCACTGATGTTTCAAACAAATGCTAGTACACTGGTGTTAGAGAGGTATTTATATTTCCAGGGTCTCCAATCATCCTAGTCCCTCTTAATTGTGTAGTGCTTAGCTGACTTTTTTTCAAAGGAAAGATATCATTCATGCTCAGTTCCATCTTAGCTAAGATTCATCATGAGTAAAGCTTTTCCAGAAGGGTCAAATAGGACAGTTCTAAGTCTTGGTGTGGTGTGTGACTTTGCCAGAAAGATGAAAAGGGAGATGCTGTGGACCTGCTGCTGTCCTTGCACCATCAGCATCTTACCATCAGCATTGGGACCTCCTGCCACTTTCTGGTGGGCTCAATGCCTGCTTGTGAGGTGCTGACTGAAATCTGGTACTGGGTGATTAATAACTACATCATTATAATAATTTCAAGCTGTCCCTACAGAAATTCCATGTGGATGTTGCACTGCACAGATGAGAAAAGAAGACCTGTTCACATTTGCTAGTCTTACATTTGTGATCAAAACAAGTTCATTGTCCCCCAGAGCATAAAGCTAGTTCATTAACTTACTGCATGAGGCAGACCTTGCACTGACACCTTGTGCCAGTGATTTCTCATGCAAAACCTGTCATTCCAAGCAAGAAGCAGGTTTGTGTCCTTGGAGCTGGAACTAGAGAAAATGCCATTGTGATTTAAACAACAGATCAAAAGTAGATAACTCAAATCAGTAGGAGTCAGTTCCAGCCCTTTGTACTAATCCAAAATAAGTAAAGTACATCATGTTCAAAGAAGCGAATTTTGTGTAAGGCTTGACCTTTAAGTCTATGTGCAAAAATATTCTTTTTGATCTAGGTTCAGTGGTTTTCTGCACTTATCTAAAAGGAGTTAGCAACACAGGTAGTAAGTGAAACTCTAATATAAAACAAACCTACACTAGACAACTGTTTCTTTGTGGCTTTACCAGCTCAAGAAAGAGCCATGTTGATAAACTATTAGTAGTGCTCTTGGAGTATTTGATTTAGTAGGTAATTGTGGCAAAGAGAAGCAGGGGCAGAGAGGTGATGGACTCTGGGCCATATTTTGCCCTTGGTGTCGAACTCCTGTGACTGGCAACAGCTTGGGCTGTCTCACATGAGAGATGCACTTAGAGATCCTTTGTGCTGTCTGTGTTAAGGGTACTTTTGGGACACATTTACAAATCCTTGAGGAGACTAAGGAAGTGACAGAAGAGTTTGCACCCTGTATCCTGTGGGGCTGAAGAACCAAGATTATGACTGGGTTTCAGAGTGACATGGCATGTTGGAAAGCAGGTATTAAATGTAACTTTCTGTGACAGTTGGAACATCCTTAAATGAATTACAGATTAAATGTCTGTACTAAAAAGGCATTGAGTAGCAGCATCTGCACTACTGCTAATTGATAATGAACCAAGATATGCATTCCAGATATTCAAGCATAGAACTGGCCATGGGGTTTGTATATGGTAGATTTTGTAGCTTAACGGGTATCAAGGAATTTCAGGATTTTTGGACTCAAGCAGTTTTTGGCCAACAGACATTTCTTTGCATACTGCTACTGAATGTGATTGTAAGGATAGGGAACCAAGTAGGAAAACGATGTTGTTTCTTTTATAGGTGTGAGCCTGCACATTGTAATGTCTCTTCTTAATTTCAATAGATTCCCTAATTAAGCATGTGCTATCTGAGTTGTATAACTCCTCCTGGATTTGCTCTGATTTATTAACTTTCTATTTTCTCTAGGACTTTAAATCAGCAGAGGATATACAAATCACAAAAAAACATTTACTCAAGAACAAATTTTGAGCTCACTGGAACAAAAATGTATATGTAGAAAATAAAGCCTTTGGACAATATCCAGGAAAGGACTCTTGAAATTTCACAGTGAAGCTGATACATGGTGGGTGGAAGTGCTTGCTTTCATAGCAAAACTATGGCAATAGCTGCACTGTGCAACCTGTACTCTAGACTAAACAGCATAAATATTGCAATGCCCTAACATTCAGCAGGGAAAAGAGTAACATTTTCCAAATGGGCTACTTTATTCAAACTGCCTCCCATTATGCAGGTGATAGCTCCTTCTCTGTGCTTGTCCAGCTGTGGTTCCCATCCAAACACAATGCTCTGGGAAATAATTTGTTGCAACAAATCCCCTTTATAAATAATAAACCAAAGCTTTGTCTCAAAGAAGACCAGGACAGCTGTCAAAAGAGGTGAGATTTGTTTACAAAGAGAACAAGGAAATGTAAATGGATGAGGCAGGAGCAGTGGGAAAAGGAAGCATGGTGTCTTAAGGTTAATGTACAATGCAACAAAACTGTGGGGCACATTTCGAGGAAAAGTCAAAGGCATTTGAAATATGAGAAACTACATCCAATAAATTGTATGAATCACTAGGTCATGATATTGTGAGATACTTTATTTTTATACTAGAATAGCAACTGACCTGGCTTGGAGAAATTTTTCTTACCTATTCAGCAATAGTAGATGCAAAAATGCTTGCTTCCAGCTTGTTTTGGTTAGAAGATGGCAACCATGTTTATTCTTTTCCAAATGGTTGTTATTCCGGTATCAGCACAAAGATGTATAAAGCTATAAAACGTAGTCTACAGTCAGTGTGACACATTTTTTTGGAGATCTCATGGATATTCATGTTTATGATGACTTTAATTTATATAGTGATTTAGTGTGATGCAATAAAGACTTCTCTGGGCTTGCACATTAGGGTGAATTATCAGCTCCAAGTAATATTACTGACTCCAAATGAATTATTTTTAGTTTCTATTGATAACTACTCTGGTGATTAACACCTAGGAAAACACAAGTGCAGGGAACAATCCATGGCAACTTGATACTCAATTTTTAGCTCTTGAACATGCAGAAAAGCAATTAGATTTCCTTTATGCTTTTATGATGTATAATAGCATTAGTGCTCTCCAAGTCAGGCATTTCCTGGCAGCTAATAGTGGGTTGGGTTAAGAGCCCCTGGGTTTATCTTAGACCTTTTACTCTTCCAGCCAGTCATTAGCTGCCAGGAAATGTTTGACTCAGGGGTCATTATTGCTTAAATATTGCCTCTAAATGCTTCTCATTACTATCAATTAATTTCTCTTTTGTGCTGTATTAGCAGGCACAAGTAGTAATACTATTAACTATAATAACAAATCAGGCAAATAATAGAGGCTCTGCAGGACAAGAACAGGGCCAAGAGAAATTGTTTCCTATGTATTTCTAGTTTAGGATTGGATATTGACCCTGTAATAAATCCAAAGAAGAAGAATATCACATGACTAGAAGAGACAAAAAGAGAAAAGGAGAAAAGAAGAGGCAGAAGCAATTTCATGGCAAGAAAAAAAAAAAAACAGAGTCAGAGGGAAAGGGTAGCATAATGCTGATGTCTTGAGTGAGGAATTTTGCATCCCTGACCATGAGAAATGTTACAAGGAATTATTGCACTGTGCCAAGTAATTGCACATATTTCATCAGCATCCTTTTTATGTGTTTTCAGTTTTATATATGCAAACAATGACAGTGGCTTGAGGCAGCAATACAGGTCACTCTGATTTTCTCTCAAGTTTTCTGCAGAGAAGACCTCATCTGAAGTCCCCAGAAGCAAACAAAAATGGAACACTGCCTCAGTGTGAACCAAAACTCCTTTTTCCCTTGGTGAAATGGCAGCTCAGTTACTTATAAGCCTGAACCCATTATCATGCATATTCCTTTATTACCCTTCCATCAATTTTCTTGTATATTGAGCAGTTCAGCTTTTCCTATCAGTTGTCACCTGGGAGAGAAGCTGACCCCACCTGGCTGCACCCTCCTTTCGGGGAGTTGTAGAGACTGATATCTGTCCCCTGAGCCTCCCTTCCTGCAGGCTAAACAGCCCCAGCTCTCTCAGCTGCTTCCCAACAGACCTGTGCTCCTGAGCCTTTCCCAGTTCCATTGCCCTTCTCTGGACACACTCCAGCACCTCAGTGTCTTTCCACTAGTGGGGGACCCAGAACTGGAAACAGGACCGAGGTGTGGCCTCACCAGAGGGACAATCACTGTCCTGGCCACAATGTTGCTGATACAGGCCAGGATGCCCTTGGCCTTCTTGGCCACCTCACCAGACTGCTGGATCATGTCCAAAATTACAAAATATTGCTGGCTTATGACTGTCTTTATGTACAGCCACCAAAGAAAAGCATTGCAAGCTGAAGACACTGCAGTACACAGTGCATGTTCACTAAGAAGCCACCGGGATGTCTAGCCCCATTTTTGCACTGTCTTCACAACATTTGTTCTATTCAAAATTTACTCATATAAATTGTCCATGAATGAGTCAGGGTTCAGCAGTGAGACCTCCCACTGAGCTGCATTTTAGTGAAGCACTTTTGTGAGCACTCAAGCTCATCAATATTTCAGTAAACTTTGGACAAGTACATTCTGGAAGCAGACTGAAAGCTGTGCTTAAATTAAGCCTATATAAGTTAAAAGCACATTTAGGCATCTTGGATATCAAGGCTAATATATCCTCTTACTGAATCTGGAAAAAAAAAAAAGAGAGAGAGAATTGTTTCTTTAAACTTCAATATACCTGTTCTGGAGATGATTAAGAGTGTACTACCCTTGAGCCTATTTATTTGATTGTATTATCAGTACAAGCCTCAGTCAGAACTGACAAGACCTATTAACCTAGCTCTGTACGTTATTCAGGCCAGGATGCCCTTGGCCTTCTTGGCCACCTCACCAGACTGCTGGATCATGTCCAAAATTACAAAATATTGCTGGCTTATGACTGTCTTTATGTACAGCCACCAAAGAAAAGCATTGCAAGCTGAAGACACTGCAGTACACAGTGCATGTTCACTAAGAAGCCACCGGGATGTCTAGCCCCATTTTTGCACTGTCTTCACAACATTTGTTCTATTCAAAATTTACTCATATAAATTGTCCATGAATGAGTCAGGGTTCAGCAGTGAGACCTCCCACTGAGCTGCATTTTAGTGAAGCACTTTTGTGAGCACTCAAGCTCATCAATATTTCAGTAAACTTTGGACAAGTACATTCTGGAAGCAGACTGAAAGCTGTGCTTAAATTAAGCCTATATAAGTTAAAAGCACATTTAGGCATCTTGGATATCAAGGCTAATATATCCTCTTACTGAATCTGGAAAAAAAAAAAAGAGAGAGAGAATTGTTTCTTTAAACTTCAATATACCTGTTCTGGAGATGATTAAGAGTGTACTACCCTTGAGCCTATTTATTTGATTGTATTATCAGTACAAGCCTCAGTCAGAACTGACAAGACCTATTAACCTAGCTCTGTACGTTATTCTGCAAAAAAAATTTGAAGCCATAATTATCTAAATTTAGACCTGTTGTCTGCAGGTAGGTAAACATCAGGTCTAAATTTAGACAGGACCCTGGTTGAATTTCAACCTCAGATGAAAGCTGCCCTAGAAAAAATTTTGAAAAAAGTAGTATAATAAGATGATAAGTACTTCCAAAGTGATGCATTTTAGAAAAAAATCAAGTTAAATTAATTAATATTATGAAGAAAGCTATTCAGTGTTGTGAAGCAAGATACATTCTGAATGAGGAAAATAGTGTTGCCCACAGATGAAAGTTCCATTCTATAGAGCAGAAATAAAACTGCAGCCAACACCTGCAGAAGGAATAGTTCCCTGAGCTCTGGATTTGAAACAGATACATTTATTCCTAACTGTATTTAGCCTTTCAGATGTAGATAGATCTATGAAACTCTTGGGAGTTTGAGTTTCCCTGTCTCAAAGGAAACAAGAAAAGCACCCACCTGAATTAGTAAACTGCACTGAGACATTACCCCCTCAACAGTTTACTGAACCAGTTTTCTAATTAAAGAAAGTAAAATCTTAGTAGTTTTTAACTTACCACAACGTTCAGAGTTCCAAACAATAGTCTTGAACCCATAAACTATCTCAAACTGGCACTGCAAGACCACTAAGGTTGTGAAGTCTAGTTCAGAAAATGAGGAGCTACCAGAATAAAGTTGTGCCTGTTATTGCATTCACCCTCCTTATGCATATGCATTACCTTGCAATCCTTTCTTATGTAACAGCACACAAGCTGTTCCATGGGATGCCTGACTCAGGGAAGGGTAATCATTTTGTATTCCCTTTTATCCTCACTGGAAAGGCCCCAGGCCTCATTTAATGCATAGAACAGGAAATCTTCAGTGAATTAAAAGTTAATAATTTCCTCACTAGTATTTCTATAGTAATTTCTTTATAGTCTCTAAGACTGGTATTTTCTTAAAATGTATTTAGATAACTGTTTAGACTGCCAATAACCTCTATAAAATTTTCAAAATTGTCTTTATCATTAGGCTCTGCAGCAATTGTAAGCATTTGTGTAGTGGCCACCTCTGGTAGGAGATACACAGAGCATTCATCCCTCCCTTGCTGCATTGGAGGAGGATTCACTCTCCTGTGGTACAGCCCCAATGCACCATCTGGCAGAGATCAAGGCTGGTCTTTATATTTCCCTTGTGTTTGTGCCATACCCAGCTGGTACCACAATATGGTGTTTGGATCTGGCCAGGGTGACAGGGAAGAAGCTGGGAAAGCAAAGGGGCTCAGGAGCAGCTGGAAAGGCCAGGCAAGTGGACCTTTCAATCTGGGAGAGGTAGCCAACAGGTCCAACAGTGACTCTGCCTGCCTCTGTTCTCCTAAGATCAAGGGCTAGCAGACACTGTGGGATGTGCATTCCTCAGGTTCTCAAATGCTGTAGAAATGCACTCAGAGACATGAGTTCAAGGTATGAAAATCCTGGCTGGGCAAACTGTTAACTGAGTGGAGGTCACAGATGATATGGAAGTATATAATGTAGCCAACATGGTAGCCCAGATTCTTGAAGATTCATTAATAAATTATAATGAATTAGCATTTTTGGTTAGCTGCAGAACAGAATCTGCCTTGAGATTACTTCTGCATGCTTCTAGAACACATTGCAGAGATCTGCCAATATTTCAACCATTTTACTTACGTTTCTCATATAATATTTTAGGGTTATTCTTTCTTGTTCTCCAATTTATCACCATCCATTAACTATTGGTGCATTGAAAGGTGACCATTTTTGCTGCTTGTGTCTTCCAATCCTGGTCTGAAAAGAAATGAAAACAATCAAACCATCATCTTTAAGCCTCAGTAGTCTGTGGCTCTCCATGCCAGCCCTCCAAGCTGTGAGGTGGGTGTTGTGCAGCTTAAACAGAAACTTGAATTCCATGTTTCTGAGTGCTGCTTTGGGGTCTGCAGTGCTGTGCAGCTCTGAGAGGCATGTGTCTGTCTGTCCTGCAATACCAACTGGGGACTGCTTGCTAGGATTTGTGCCTGGAATCTGGAGCAGCTCCTTGGTTTGTCTGGCAGTCCAGATCTGTAATTTTGCTCTTTAAACATTTTGAGTAGGCAGGCAGATGTTACAGTGAAATTGCAGCTCATCCTTCCCCAGTAAAAGGGGTAAAAGCAATCCTATACAAGTCTTCTAATTATCCTGCTTTGTGATGTAGCTGGTCATAAAACCATCCATTTTTCTTGTCATACTGTCAAAGCTTGTAACACACGATGTAAGTAGCAGAAAGGAGTAAAAAAGCCAATTTTGTGGTGCAGAGTAATTGATTATATTGTTTGAATTAGGCAATGAAAAGTCTCTGCGCTGCTTTTCCTTTTGTAGATTCAGTGTAATAGAGCTGGTGCAATGTGAAACTGTTGTTGCCTTCCCTCTTCTTGGGATGAATCCTGAAACCCATACAGTTTCATTACCTCCTTTTTCTTAAATATTAGATAGGGCAGGACACCATAATTGGGGATTTGTGTGATCGGTTCTGCACACACAGATAGTAAAAGGCACGACTTACTCCAGAGAGTACATGGGCAAGATGCACAAATCTGTGAGGACTGGAGGGAAAAAAGGAGGGGAAACATCAACTCTAATTCTTCATCACAAACTGGCTTCATATAACATGCTTCTTTTCTACCAAAGTGTTATGATCTGGTAATTTTTTCTAAACTATTACACGAAAACTGGCCATGAGGAAAATAGTGCTTTTTATCTATATAGAGGAAAGAGAGAAAACAATATACATGAATGCACAGGAGAACTCATATGTATATAACTGAGAGCAACTGACCAATGTACCTGTTTATTTCAGGATATGAATATGATGGAAATGGTCTATAAACAATACATGCAGTAACAATGGTTCTGCCTGAAAGACATAAATTAGAGCTCAAAATGAAGGGGTATTTTTTTAAAAATTAATTTTGACATAATATTGAAAAATTGCATCTAATGCAGATAAAGTAAATGTAAATTGACACTCTTAGGATACAAACAGGAAATGTTAATTAATGCTAGATGTTTTCAATACAATATTACATTTCTATGGGATCACAGAAGTCCAAAACCCATTAATTTAAAGTTCTGTGGGCACTCAGGACATGACTTAGTTATATCTCAGCAGTCTTACAGTGTACAAAAGGTTTTGATTTTCCACAAGCAGGTAGAACTTTTCACTTGCTATGAACTTGTTCCTCTGACCAGGAAGGAGTTGCTGTGCACTGAAATGGCCATTTGATCTTGGCCACGAGAACCTCAAACTATTGGCCATGGCATTTTGTCTGCAGCTGTGGCTCTGAGGCAGCTGTTCCAATGACAGGACTGTAAGAATGCCTCTTTCTGCAGGATGGTTGTTTTTTTCTGTGCATTAGATGGGGAAAATGGGGACAGGAGTTATGAAGATACTAGCAAAGGTAGTGCATGAAATGGACAGGAGTCTGCTACCATTAGCAGAGGTAGTGCACGAAATTTTCATGCCTACCACTCTTTGGTTTTAACTGGTGTTGGGATCCAGTGGGTTACAGCAGTGCTCCTTCAGGAGCTGCCCAGAGGAGCTAGCCCTACCACAGCTGGGAGGGATATTTAACCCATTCTCAGCCACATTTCAGGAAAACTCTGGGAAGGTAACAACTTCTCATTTCTTTCAGAGACAGACTTGTGAGAAACAGAATGAGTGTGTCCTTCTTCGGAAGAACAGTGATTTTCTGGAAAGAGGGGGAGTGTGCTTCTCTCTTTTCTTTTCAGATCAGAGACTCAGGATCAAACTAATGTGAATCTGTAATCAAAAATCTTGGTAATTAAAGCCAAATACTTTCATGTTGCAGGCAAAAAAGGGCACAGCAATCATTGCTTTTGACTGTCCAAAACAAAAGTCAGAGCAGCCACATCCTAATGGTTTTGTGCCTTCCAGCAGACTTTGATACATGGCATTCTCAGGGAGAGGCTGCAGTTCATGGCCTGGACAAGTTCTCTCTTCACTTGGTAAGGAACTGGTTGGGTGGTCAGGCCCAGAGAGTGGTGGGGAGTGGAGTTGCATCCAGTCATTATAGGGGTTCCCCAGGGCTCACTTTTGTGTCCAACCCTGTTTAATGTCTTTATTGAGGATCTGGATGAGGCATTTGAGTGCACCACCTGTCAGTTCATGGAGCTGGATGGGAATGTTAGTTTGGAGGGCAGGAAGGATCTGGAGAGAGATATGGAGAGGCTGGATTGATGGTATGAGGTCCAACAAGGTGAAGTGCTGGGCCTTGAACTTTAGTCACAACATCCCTGTGCAGTGCTACAGGCTGGGGCAATGGCTGGAAAGCTGCCCAGTGGAAAAGGACCTGGGGGTGCTGGTGAGCAGCACCTGAACCTGACCCTGCTGTGTGCCCAGGTGGCCAAGAAAGCCAGTGTCACCCCGGCTTGTATCAGCAATGGTGAGACCAGTTAGACTGGACAGGGCAGCGACTGTCCCCCTGTACCTGGCCCTGCTGAGGCCACAGCTCCAGGGCTGTGCCCAGTTCTGGGCCCCTCAGTGCCAGAAAAGTGCTGGAACGTGTCCAGAGAAGGGCAAAGGACCTGATGATGGTCCTAGGCGTAAAGTCCCATAAGAAGCAGCTGAGGGAGCTGGGATGGTTTTGTCTTGAGAAAAGAAGGCTCATGGGAGACTTTATCAGTCTCTACAAATCCCTGAAAGGAGGGTGCAGACAGGTGGGGGTGAGCTTCTCTCCCAGGCATCTGGCATCAGGACGAGAGGAAATGACCTGATGCTCCACCAAGAGCAGTCCAGGCTGGACATCAGGAAAAATTTCTTCATGGAGAGTGTTTTCAGCATTGGAACTGACTGCCAATTCTAGTGGTGAAATTACCATCCCCGGGTGTGTGCAAGAAATGACTGGACAAGGCGCTAAGTCCCATGGTCTTGTTCACAAGACACTGATTGGTCAAAGGTTGAACTTGGTGATCTTAGAACTCTTTTCCAATCTAAATGATTCCAAGATTCTGTGATCATGGTCCTCTTGTAAAAATAGTTTACTTGTTACCATTAACATCAATGTAAACTGCCTTTAAAAATCACCAGAGAATTGGTATATTGTGTGTGAACAGTAACTTTTCGAACTACTTCAAATATTTGAAGTAACTGCAGATAATAAGGAAGTGATAATTTAAATAACTTTAAAGCAAATAAAGTAACCTTATAATTTTTAGAAGTTTTTGTTATAAATCCTTGAAGGATTTAGTTCCAAATTCCTTACAAATAAGTAGAAATGCTCCCCTTGATCTAAATAAGTGCTCAGCCCCTCTTCAGCTAAGACCATATTTACAAGAACAAAGGGATTATTTGCACATTTTAAAAAGTTCTGAGCAATTTTTTTTTACGTCTTACGTAAGCATGGCAATTGTCAGTCCTTACTCGGAGCTACACAGTCTCCAATTTTCTGAGGATGGCAATCACCTCCAGAGACCATCCAGTCCAAGTGCTACACCCTGCCATCAGATGTTTGCACACACAGATAAAATACCAACCTGAGCAGCCTCAGCTCTCCATCCTCAGTTTGTGTGAGACTTGCTTCAGTCCCCTGACTCCTCTGGGGCTGTTTGCTGGACTCACTCCAGGATGTCCGTGTCTCTCTGCTACTGGAGGGGTCAGAACTGGACTCAGCCCTCTAGATTTGTCTCACCAGAGCTTAAACAGAGAGGCAGGATCACCTTCCCTGATCTGCTGACAGTGTCCTGCTGATGCAGCCTTGGGATACCCACTGGTCCTCTTTGACACAGGAGTAGTCCATTGCTGGCTCATGCCAAAAAAAAAAAAAAAAGATGCCAAGGTCCTTTCTGTGTTGTTATTTCCCAACTAGCTGGCTCCCCCTATGTACTGATAGCCAGAGTCATGGCTTCCCAGGTGCAGAATTTGGCATTTCTAAGGAAATGAACTTCAAGAAGTCCACATTGGCCCATTTTTCCAGCCTATCCATGTCCCTCTGGATGACAGCCCAGCCAGCCAGGCAATCAGCCCCTTGTCCCTGTTTTGTGTCATCTGCAGACTATGAGTCTTTTCCATCCCAGCATCCTGGTCACTGGAAAGAGGTAAAAGAGTATTGATCCTAGTGGTCTTATTGAGCACTGGGATGGATACACCATTGGTGATGCTCCTCCATCTGAAGATTTTGTGCCACTGGTCACGACCCTTTGAGCCCAGCTGTTTAATTTCCTTCTTGCCTTTCTTTTCTGTTCTCACAGACAGGAGCGTTACTTCTTTTCTCCCAGTCCTTTGGAGCTATTCTGTTCACCATGAGGTGATGGACTAGTGGCTGCATCCTGTGACACATGATGAGTTTTTGACTGTATAGTTTATTTAAATATTTCCTAAACTAATTAAATTGCAGTTAATGGTAAGTCATAATTTTTTGCCCTCTTTTTGTTTCTCTCAGAACCTTGGATTCCTTCACATCTTGTATTGCTATTCCATGCTCTGTTTCCATTCCAGTTCCCACTAGGATGGCTAGGTCACTCAGGAAGACAGATATCTGTCAAAATGAGACTTCTTCCAGCTGTTTAAAAAAGGCATAATCCAATTTTTCCTGATCAGGTCATCTGTAGGAGTAGTGTGGTTCCACTGCAAGGTTGCCCATGCTCATCTTATGTCTAGCCCCAACTCATCACCTCTGGATGGCTTAAGAGTCCTCCCTGAATGGAGCATTGTGCATCTCCTCTGCTCTCTCATTAGCTCAGGATGTACTGCTACATCACCGATGCTTTGGATAGGAGCCATTGTTCAGAATCTGGGGCTTAAATCTACAATTTCTGGTTTTGAAAAACTGTGGCAGTAATAAGTTCAAATAAATCACCATTGTTGGTCTGTATACAGCTGCTGAGCACTGACTTGCCTTTTTTTTTTTACTTGCTTTCATAGGCTTTTGTGATGTTAGCACATTTAACAAATGTATCTTCTTAGATTTGTGGTCCAAGTGCACTCTATTTAAAAAAAAACCCTTCTGTATTAAGTAATCAACTACAAGCAGCTTTTTATTTTATTTAATATTTTTTATTTTATTATTATTATTTATGGAACCTTTAAATTTACATTTAGTTTGAGTTTGCTTCTCCTTGAAAAGTAGAAGAGCAAACTTCAGAGTGTGGTGGTAACACACTGCAGGCTGGACATGTCTCACTGAGAAATCTGTCCAGAACAGATACTACCGCATATCTAATCCTATTTATTGGAACTGTGCATTACATCAGAGTTCTGTTCAAAAGTTCAAAAGTATTTAGAAAGTATTCAAGTTCAAGAGTATTTAGAAGGTGATAACTAAGTTGCATATTGCACTAGGGAAAAATCCAAGGGTAAAATTTAGTTCTCAGAAACACTGGTAACACCCTGAGCTACTAATTTTAAATCCATTCATTTATTTTAAGGCAGGGTTTAAGTAACGATGAAAAATTTTATAAAAGCAAAACATGCTACTTTGATTATCTAAAATGTAGTAAATGGGTTAATTTGTATTTTGAAAGCCTTGTGCAATACCCTTGGCAGCAGCTAACATTTGAATACCAGTCATCTTTGCATATCAGCTTTTGAAACCTCAAGAGCTTCTGCCATTTGTTGTGATTAGGTCTGTCTTCAGGAGACAAGTCTCTCAGGTAATTTGAAGCACAGGCACAAAATGAAGTCCATTTGATGGTCTGAGACTAAAATTGTCTCTTACCCAATTAATTAATGCCTTTTATCAAAATTCCTGTTCATGTTTCATTTTTTATACCAGTTCCTCAGATATCTGAATAGCAGCACAATTATTTCAGGATTTTTTCAGTGCTTAGTTCTGAAGAGGTGCTCCTTATGTAAGTGGCAACACTTTTACCATGAGCTAAATAGTCGTCCAAATCCCTTTCCATATCTGTGTCTTCAGTGGCACACTCCCACCAGATAATTTCATATAATGTCTGAGTAGAGTTAAAAGTTAAACTGACCTCTTTTACTCCAATATATAATATCCACCGTACTGAGGATTTTTTAACACAAGGAGCAAGCAGAGCAGAGAGACAAAGGAGGAAGAGCTAAGCTCTCACTCTCTGTAGTGCTGCCTGCTCCATTTCCTTTTAATATTACAATTGAAGTTACATGATCTGAAGATTTCCTTTAAATTTCAAACTTTTTCCCCCCCATTGAATCTGTGGCAGCTAGTGCTGAAGAGCGAAACTGATCTCCAGCTATAAAGTCACTGCATTATTTAAGCTCTCATCTCCATTATGTAGTTACTTTATTAATACCTTTTTTAAGATCATGACCTTAATTCAATGTTTAAAGGAATAACGGCAAATGTCTCAGTCAGTGACACATTTCTCATTTTAAAGAGAGATAAACCTCCTACTCAGCCCAGAATTATGGAAGCTGGAAATGTAGGAAGCCTTTCTCAGCACGTGTATTTGGCAAAATGTGCTCTAAGGCAGCAGATGCCACTTCTGAGCCCACATCCCTTGTCAACCATTTTGCAAACATTTTTCATTCCTGCCAGCATGGCAGACATCTTGCAGAGAAATAATATCACTTGTGCGTAGGAGCCAGCAGGAGACACTGATAAATAGTACCCACTCTTTATTAACGCTGCTTTAACAAGCAGGAAAAAGACACTGCTTTATTTTTGAGCACTGTGAAGGCAGTAGGAAATTATATTGCTCTTGGAGGTGGATAAGGATATTAAAGATTTTACTTTTATCACACACGTATCCTAGTGCTGTGAGTTAATCAAAGAGATATGAAATTAAAGTACTGCACCAGCTAAAGAAGTGCTGATACTTCTACTTAAGTCAGTAAGAGTTTTATGTTGAAATGCCTGTAAAAATAATTCACAAATAACTCAGATTGGATCTAAGCCTTTATTTTCCTATTCCCAGCTCCTCCATTCCCTTCCCTTTTTTCATCCCTCATGCCTTCATCTTACTGGTGATCTAAATCTGCAGAGTGGTGCGATACTGTAATTGGTAAAATAAAAGTGTTCCCCTTTAAAATATGTATTCTCAAATTAAAATAAATATGAAGCAAAGAATGCTATTCGGGTTTGTTAACGTAAAAAATTTGTAATGTTAATGCAAAAAGTTTTCACTATGTTATGTGACTCTTTACTACCACTAAACCTGGTTTTTTCAGCTTCTCTAAAGAAAAATCACAATGCGAAATCCAATATCAGAAATTAGGATGGTGCATGGGGTGTACTTTTAGAAGCCCAGCATTCTGAAGAGTGCCTTGCATAACTGAAAAAAATGAGAAGAGCTTAGGAATAAAAATAGAAGGGAAAAAGCCAGTGTTGTCAGATACAATTTGGCAGACTTTTGATCACAAAAACATTTACAACTTAGTTTTCTTGATCAGTAACTAAGATCGGCAGTGCTGTTTTTCACTGTAGGAACCATTGGAATTTTTAACTTCAATATTTTTCTGGGGCTATTAATGCTATTTGAAAGATAATATTGGAGGGTGTGTGTTTTGTTTCCATAAGGTCACTTCTTGCATTCTTTTTTTGAAATGGAGTATGTTAGCCCATCCTGCATTGTTCCATGTTTGTGCAGTTATTGCACAATGCAGTTCATCCTGACAGCTGGGACACATCTGTGGCCCCCCTGCACAAGTCAAGTATGGATCACCACTTTGAAACCTAGACCTCCTTACATGATTCCTTCTTAATGATATTTTCATCATGTGCTGCACCACCACCTGGTTAAGAGCAAAGAATTGTTATATTAAACTTTGATTTTGCACAAGATTTAGTATATGGTGGAGTCTGGAAAAGCTGTACTAGACCTCTTGATGAAGTTGTTTGTGGATCGTCTTGATAGCAGCAGATTGTTGCAAAAATCTCGGTAGCGTGTGTGTTTCGCACCATACTGTGTGTACTCAGACAGGTTGTTTTAACTCATGACTCTGTATTGGTCTAGAATTCAATTAATAAAGCCCTAATTCTTTAATAAGCCCCCTGTGAAGCCTTCCATCATGCTGCTGCCCCCACCTCTGACAGGCTCTCCTTGTGACAGGAGCAGAAACCTCCTGCTCACCCACAGGCAGGAGGAAGACACCCATTCAGTGAGCAGTATAAACTGGCAGATATGTCTGGAGACCTGTCCTACAGGAGATAAAAAGGGGTTTAGAAAGGATCCATGGCACTGGAGAAAAGCTGTGTGACCACCTCAGCCCCCAACACTTTGGAGCAAAGAGACCTTTCATCCCAAGAGAAGTCGAAAGGGAAGGCAAGGAGGCTACTACAAAAAACTGGCCAGAAAAGTGAGAGAAGCTGCTTTTGCAGATTCAAGCTCACCAAAAGAAGACCTGCTGCAGAAGACACTTGTAATGACAAAGGGAAAAGAACAAATCTGTAGGGACTGAGAAGAATATTAAATAAGAATGTGAAAAAAGATTACTGGAAATGTTCATGGCAAAGGGGTTAATTGAAAGGAAGAAAAAATTCAGACTGCTTTGTAAACTTGCTGTCTGTGGCATAAATATGTAAGACTGAATACAGAAGTGTTTTTAAAAGAAAGACAAAACAAGTAAAAATAACTGTCCCCTCTTCTCTGCCCTGCCGAAAGAATTATTTTTTATTCCTCTTGAAGTTACATTTTCCTTGGCTAAATCAAATAAAAAGAGTATTTTTTCTGATCCACCAAGAAATTGATTTGACTCAAAGGCAAACATTTTTAGTTGGGAGAGTGTTTATTTTCTAAAACACAGGAAGTGCATTTCAGAACACTCCAAAGCAAAGACTTTTTTCTTTTTTAGTGAAAGTCAGAATATTTCTGTTTGGAAATATAAAAAAATGGCTAATTTTTCCCTTTTTTCCCTTTTTTCCCATTTCCCCCCTTTTTCACTTGTTTCCCTTACCGTCCTATTATGCTCTTTTTTTCCTATAGTAATTTTACTTTATTTTTTGTAATTTCATTTTTTTCATTATCTTCTTTTTCCCTCTCCTTTTCGTCTTTTCCTCTTTCCTACAGCTATTTGCTTTATCTTCAAGAATATGGCTGATCAGGCTGAAAACTCATTTCCTTGAAATATAATACATCTGGCTGTTATAGCTGCACTTACTTGAGAGACTATAAACATACATGAAGGTATAGCACAAGTATTTCAGGTAGCAGACTCAAAGAAAATACTTACTACCCTGCAAGAACTCTTACAAAGGAATAGATCCAAATTAAAAGCCAGGGAAAGAATGCGTTAACTGACCTAGAAAATACATGAAGAGGAATACACCTGTGCATACAACAATCAAACCTTGGATGCGATCAATGACTTTATTTCTAGGCTGAATGCTGGAAAACTCCAGTTAAGTACTGGTTGGATGGTACTCTGAGCTAGCTGGTCTAGTGAAACGTGTCCAGGGCCATGGCAGGAGGGTTGGAACTAGGTTTTCTTTAAGGTTCCTTTCAGGAAAAGCCATTCTATGATTCTGTGATCTATGATTTTTGAGGTCTACTGCATGGCAAAGGGTACACACTTCAGCTGGGTCCTGTGCTGATCAGAAGAACGTTCCAGTGGTGAATCTCTTCGGTGTTGTTCTGCCACTGTCATGGTTTGAGCCTGGCAAAATGCCAGTGCCCCCCATGAAAATACTTACTCTCTGGTACTTGCTGTGAGATGTGCCTAGGAATAAGCAAAGCAGTCCTCTACTTAAAACTATAGAAAGCAGAACTTTATTAACTACACACTACATAGGTATAGGAAAGAAAAGAAAAGACAATCTCAAGGAAAATGAAAACTCTACAGAATACAGCTCTTCCTCCTCCTCCCCCCACCAAATTCCCAATACAATTACATCTTCCGGTCCAGCAAAAACCACCCTTACAAATACTCAATCTTCAATTCTTTAAGAGGAGGAGTCCTTCTTGTATGCCCTGGGCTTTTGGTCACATATCACCACCCGGATTGGAGATCGTGACCCCCTCCTCCCATGCCCAGTGCTCTCACCACTGAACATGGACCAGAGCTACTTTGAGGGTTGTCTTTTTAAGGATTCCATCGTCCCACTCCAAAACAAAGGCATAGTCTCCATTTTGGGACATCTGTCCCCCCATTATTTCACCTCCTGGGCCGGGAGGCTCCCACACTGCCCTCTTAACTCGGGAAGACGGTGGCTCCCCCTGAAAATAGTCTCTGTATTCAGGAACAGTCCATGGCTCTACAAAAAGCGTCCAGCAAAGAATGCCACTCTACATCTCTTCCACCCTAAGTTCTTCTCACAATCTCTCCCCTGCTCGGTCCTTCAAAAAACTTGCTTAAATCCTTCTTCATCTCCTCTCCCGGAAGGGTCAGTACTCTGCAAAAGCTTTCATTGTCCAAGAAAAGGTTAAAACTCTACAGCTCACAACCCACAAGCAGCCGGACTCCTTCTGGTTCAACCCCCCTCCTCTCCACAGGCCGGGCAGGCTGGCAGCACACGATATCAAACTTCAAGGCCACAGCCCAGTCCCAGGCAGTAAGCACAGACACCGTCTCTCTCTCTGTCTCCCCAGGGGAGGGGGGGCTGCCCAGTAGCTCCCAGTCTCGCTCTCTCCTCCACCCTTCCACCCTGGCGGGGGGGGAACCAGGCCAGGCCTACCCCCATCTCGATCCAGGCCCGGGCCTACCACATGGCTGCCCCTCCCCCTGCCCAGCCGGGACAGCTGGAGCAGGGGGAGAGGTCCTTCCTCTTCCACGCCGAAGTCCCAAGAGAACTTCCCAGGGGCAGAGCTCAGCTTTTAACCCCTGTGTGTTCTCAGAGGCGTGTCCAAATCTTAGTGGCCATCCAGATGTCAATCGCAAATCTACATCTTCAATTGGACTGACACACTCCCAGAATTCCATTTCCCCTCAAACTACGACAGCCACATATTAGTGAAAGATTGAAAAGAAGTGGAATTAAGGAAGGATTTAGCTTAGTCAGTAGTCTCAACAGCTACAATACTGGCCATGTGAAAACATTTAAATCAGTAATTTCTTACTGCTTCAGATCAGGTAAACTTCTGCTTCCACAAAACACCTGTGCCATCCACCCTAAAGTTACCTGACTCAGTATCACCAGGAAGGAGTTGTTGAAACCTGTCTAAAGCTTAGCGAGCAGAAGATACATTTTCTTCAGCCTCTTGAGGTTCTAAATTTTTGTGTAGCTGAGTTGGCAGCGTTTAGATAAGTCTCCAATGCTGAAATGCTTTAGAACATGCAGGCTGGAGACAATCTGCTGTAGCACAAGATCAAACTGTCAGTGAAGAAATTATCTGGGAAAAAAGTATGTCTCACATCAGTCAGAAAAATATCCTGTATCAGTGAGAGTTGTTATCACTTGGTAAGGCTGTGCTTATTGCTCTGTTTTATTTCTGGGGGGTTCAGTGATCAATAGCACTTGTGAATGGTGCTTCATACCATGTCTTCTAGGTGCTGCAGTCTTGACTGGCTTTATGAATTAACTGTTCTTATGTTTGTCCTCATTAAGCCTTCCTATCTCTCTACTTTTGTCTCTTTCATCCTACAGTTTCTGATTTGATTAAAAAGCTTAAACCTTAAGATTGCAGTATTTATAACTTCTGATTTTATTTTTTTCCCACTGTGTTAAAAACGTTCACTATTTCTCAACTCAGAAAGAAGACAGCCTGAATCCATATATGAAGCTTATCTGCTGCTTGTCACCTTTTAATTGCAAAAAAAACCAAATCCCTTTACAACCTATCAGAGGCTTTCTGCTGGCAAGATGAAAAACCACTTGATTTTGAAGGAGGAATATTGTGTAGAACTAAACCTCTCCTAGCTTCACAATTTTTCCCTCTGAGGAGCTTTCGGAAAGTCAGTTTATCAAAGGAAATGCTAAGGGTGGAGAGAAAGGACAGGGAATAGGGGAGGAGGTAGAATGTTCTTGAAAGAGAAGAAGACAAAATTGTCTTTGTAGCCATCAGGAAAGTGTCAGAACAAAGATGATGAAGCTTTCTCTGTATCTTAAACCTAATGATTGTCACACCCCTCAGGGTTTTGTGGACCTGATTTATGCAACCTGACAAAGGTCGAGTTTTGCACAGATTTTGAAAATCTCTCACAAAGACAACTAAGTGTGGGTCCTTGGCAGAAAATCCCCCACATTGTAGTCTCCTTTCCCCAAGCCATACATTGCAAATATCACTTTATTTGCACTTTTGTTTGGGTTTGATTTTTTCAGGCATTTCTTGTTGGGCGATGTGAATCCATTCATGTGCATGATAGTTTTGAAAACTTTTCTCAAGGAGCTTGCTATGGAAACCTTATTAGAAGACTTACACTTATACAGAAGAAGATGTGATTTGAGCCCACTATCGAAAGCAACAGAGATTTCAAAAGGGTTTTTCTTATATTTTTAAACTATTACAGAAATGATAGTAAAACGATTTGTAAAAGTACAGTAAAACTACAAGCATATTGTAGGCTTCTGTGAGTAAAATAAACACAAAATCTAAAAGAAATTTCTTTTATTTTAAATATTTTCTTTTCAGTTACAGTTATTAGATTAAAATTATTCAGACAATGAGGTGCTGAGTTCTAACCCAAAGTTAGAACTTGACAAAGTTCCCAAATCAGTAGGGACAGAAAAATGTTATTATTCTTTGGTTGAGGTCTCATTGTGAGGAATGAAAATACCTGTGTTGGATGCTGACATTTTTCTAAAATATAGTGGAAATATACTCCCCTGATTGGTAAATTAAGTAAGATATCTGGGACTAGTTTTAATTCTCTGGAGTTCTTCCATGCCTATCTTCCAACTGATAATTAGCTTCCTCATTGCATTTTACTTCTTATCCCTGTAATAAACCAGATTTTCTTTATCTTTATCACTTTTTTTACAGCTTTTCTACTATGTATTTCATGTCTTTCTTACCCATTGTCCAAGAGTCAGAAGCATGTACTGTGGCACAAGGATTATTTCTACATCATACCCACTTAATTTCCATTTCCATTTCCATTTCCATTTCCATTTCCATTTCCATTTCCATTTCCATTTCCATTTCCTTTATTTCCATTTTCCCCTTCTTTCCTGTTCCTTCTGGGACTCTGAGAGGGCCTCTTATGATAGTCCTGACTGTTCTTCAGCCTAAACCTAGGCAGAATACCTGTGCCAGATTCCTTTGTCCACATTGTAGGTAACTTCAGCAAGTTGTATTTTTAATATCATTAAACCATAAATATACATCTATATACAAACACACATCATCATATGACGTTCTCACCTCCTCACTAATTACTCTTTAGAATAGGTTCTATCTCTTTTCTCCAATGGATAATGATGCCCTGGCCTGCAGTTCCCATCTCCTCTATAGAGAAGAACTCTTTAGAGTTCTATTATTTGTTCTCTATAGAACAAATAATTAATATTATTATTTAAACCTAACCAAAAAAAAAATTGTAGTACTAGACACCTTCCAGTCCTTTAGTACTGGAAATTTTTCATTCAGATAATTCCAGGCTTTATCTCTAGACCTACAGTTCAGTTGAAATGAACAGGAGATTGGCAAAATAGATGTCCTAGGTACTCGAGGATGAATTAAGTTATCTTCCTTAAATTAGAGTTTCCTCCTGACAACTTTGCTTATACCTATGACTTTCAGTAAGGATAATGTTTTAAGATATTTGCAAATGCTTAAATATTTTTTTTTCCATTGCAGTTTTTACCAACTGGTTGAAATCAATCACCTGTCTGCTAATGCAGCACAAATGAGTTTCCTCCAGGAAATAAGATTCAACCAGTTCTTGGCCACTAGTAAATTCTAATAAGCATTGAACATTTAAGTTACATGGAACATATGCTTTATGATAGTGGCAAATTTAGTTTCTAAACTAAATGCCATTTATTAACCAAAACATTTCTTAACTAAATGTTATTTAGTTTTGGAGTTCGTAAAATTCATCTCTGCACTGGAAAAACTGATTATTAATACTGAGACAATTTAATATAGCTAGATCATCTTTGAATTCAAGCTGGTGTTCTTCAAAGGAGGAATAAATTAAATTTCAATTCTAGTCTGGATGTCCAGCATAGGGAATTTGATTCATAAAAAGTCTTTCTCCAGCATCTCTTAAATTGCTTATTAATTTGCCTCTCTTCTGAGCTAAAAATTTCTGCAACTTTTAAATATCTCTGTCAAAGCTCACAGTCAGGATGGTCCTGTTCCACTAAGAGTTACATGTTGGCAGACTTCAATCATAACAGCTGCTCACAGCTGATGATTACTTCCAAGAAGGAGCCATCACGTCAGCTGGTTACTCTGCTGCAGTGACCAGCCTCCTTTTTGCATTACAGCATCTTTTCCAGTCCAACAGAAATGCCTGCCAGGAAATTCTTCATTGCTGCAGTATTTCACTGAGAACAGTGCATTGGTCTCAAAGACCAAACCTGAAGCTCTTTTTGGCATATGACATTGTTTACTACTCCTGAGTATTAGGAAAATTTGAAGATATCATAGAGTCATAGAATCATTTAGGTTCAAAAAGATCCTTATGAACATTGAGTCCAACTGATAAGCTATCACTGCCAATTCCACATCTGCACTTAGTTACTGCACATTTGGAATGGACAATTCATATTACTTGTAGATGTATTCATGGTCACACTCTTGTTGACCATCTAAGGTAGTGAAAATGCTGAGTGATATGGTGCTTTGGATACTATCCAGCAATTTCATACATAAGAAAAATTAAATAAACCATATATGCAACAAATGCATTTGATTTGATTATTTTAAAATTAGCTAGAAGATAAATGTGAAAATATACACTGTGAATTATTGCCTGGGAGTTTGGCACATACAACAAAATAATGGAGTTTAAGGTTTCACGTCAACAGAAGTGTCTACCACTGAAAGTACAATATTTCAAATCCCTAGTTCACATGTGCTGAACGTGTGCAGCTGAGAGTGCTGAAAGAAGACAGATTGGTGCAGTTCCCACTGACTAGAAAAGGGAAAACTTAATCCCCATTTTTAAAAAGGGTAAAATGGAAGGCCTGGGGAACTACAGACTCGCCTGTCTCACTTGTGTTCCTGGCAAAACCTCCTGGAAACTCTGCTAAGGCACATGAAAACCAAGGAAGTTGACTGATGAAAGACAACATGGCTTCACTAAGGTCTAACCTTGCCTGACAAATTTGGTGTCCTTCTATGGCAGGGTATGGCAGGGTAGATGAGGAAAGCTACGTGGAGTTGTGCAAAGCATTTGATACTGTTCCACACAACATTCTTGCCTGTAAGCTGGAAACACAAGGATTTGATGGGTGGACCACTCAGGGGATAGGGAATTGTCTGGATGGCCACGCTCAAAGAGTTGCAGTTGATAGCTCAATGTCCAAGTGGAGACAAGTGTGAGGGGTGTCCCACAGAGACCACTGTTGTTACCAGAGCTGTTCAACATGTCTGTCAATGACATGGACAGTGGGATGAAGGGCACCCTCAGAAAGTTGGCTGACAACCCCACTGTGATGCAGTCAAGACACAGGAGGGAAAGGATGCCATCCAGATGCACCTTGGCAAGTTTAAGGCCCATTCAAAACTCATAAGTTCAACAAGGCCAAGTGCAAGGTCCTGCACCTGGGCCAGAGGAACCCTTGATACAAATACTGGCCAGGCAGAGAAAAGATTGAGAGCAGCCACAAGGAGAAGGACTCGGGAAGCTGCACCAGCCTGGCAATGCACCCTCACAGACCAGCAAACCAAATGTGTTCTGGGCTGCATCCAAAGCGACATGGAGAGCAGGGTGAGGGATGGAGTTCTGCCCCTGCCTGCTCTCATGAGATCACATCTGGGCTGCTGCATCCAGCTCTGGGGTCACCAGCACAAGAAAGATGTGGGTCTGTTGGACTGAGTCCAGAGGAAAGCCATGAAGAAGACCAGAGGGCTGGAGCACCTCTATGAAGAGCACTATGAAGACAGGCTGAGAGAGTTGGGGTTGTTCAGCCTGTGGAGGAAGAGGCTTTGTGGAAATTCTCACTGTAACCTTCCTCATTGTGGCCTTTCAGTAACTTGAAAAACAAGAAAACTAGAGAGCGACTTTTGATAAGGGTCTGTGGTAATAGGAGCAGGATAATGGCTTGAAGTAGACAGAGAATAGGTTTAAATGAGATGTTAGGAAGAAATTCTCTAGTGTGAGGGTGGTGAGGCACTGAAACAGGGTACAGAAGTTGTGCATACCCCTTTCATGGAAATGTTCAAGGCCAGGTTGGATGAGGCTTACAGCAACCAGGTCTACTGGAAGGTGTCCCTGCCAATGGCATGAGGGTTGGAACTAGATGGTGTTTAAGGTCCTTTTCAGCTCAGACTTTTCTGTCATTCACTGTTTCTGCTTTTCTGTTTTCCGTGGCTTTCTGTCAGTCAGATAGTTGTAGATTAATAAATGAACCCTATTCAGAGTGAAGTCTATGCTACAGGCACACCCTAGGATTTGCCAATGAGATATCAAAGTTGCAGAACATGGTCTTTGTGCTTTTTTCTTCTGGGAGTTCTGCAGAAGGGATTTCTCCCAAGCAAAGGGTGAGCTGGGAGGGAACACTCATGACTGAGGTGGTGATCATCCAGCCCTTCGTCCCAGCAATTTACATAGGAAGATTCTCAGAAATCTTCTCAGAAATTAATGTACTCTGCATTTGGCATAATCCTCTAGAGAAGGCAAAGTGTGGTCACCCCACCATCCACATCTTTGTTTATATCCTAACACACGAGAAGTTTCCAATTACTTCCATTTGTGCCTGCTTTGATGTTTACGTCACCATCTGTATGTTTTCTGAAATTTCCGGGAAGATCTGTTTGAATAGTTTTGTCTTTAAATCCATTCCAACTTTAGGCAGCAAGTCCTGATAGAGGCAGCATTACTGAACCTTTAATTAAGTTTCAATTTTTTTATAACGTGTTGAAATGTGACTCAGATACAGTTATAACCAAAGTTATTATGCACCAGGCTTTCTCTTGGCAGACTTATGCATTTTTAAGGTTGTATATGATTCTGCAGTATAAAAAAAGACCTAAAAACCTCTCTGCTTCTTATTAGTCCCTATATATATATGGAAAAAAGAAAAATGTTTCTTGTGGGATAGCAGCCATGAAGTGTTTGACAGATCCTGAAATCACTGATTGGAACAATTTAATATAAATGAGTAGCATTGAAATGAGGAAAGAAATTAATATTTTAGATTCAGGCTGAATAACTTATTCTCTTCCTGTATCTTTGAAGTAAAGATCAAGATCTTTCTATGTTCAAGTTATGTACAAACTTTGAAAAATAAAAGAAACAAACCACTCTTTTTACCTTGTAGTTTTATAATGATTTTTAGTTTCCAAACCTCCTCATGAATTTACTTATTTCAAAAACACATAATACTTTTTTATAGCCCTATGTGGTTACTTTTTCTTTTGTGGATCTGCTGAAGACATTTGAGATAAATAAGAAGAGTGGAGTTCACTAGCAAAGAGAAAACATTGAAACCTGTTCTATGAAATGGTAAAAAATATATAAAGTAAGCAGTAGGGTATGGAAAAAAAGGTTATTGTGATGTTTTCAGTTACCACGATCTTAAATTGTAAATAGAAACATAAATAGGTTACAAATTAATATTAAATGGTATGCCATTTTAAATCAGTGCTTTTATTTCAAATTCTGGTGTTCAAAAATAATGGTCTTATACTAGACAGCAAAATTACATTTACCTAGTAAATGTATAAATGTGCTGAAAATTTGCTTCTCTGATATTCCTGGATAGGAACTCATTTATAATCTCTGGCTGAAGACTCCTGTTTCTTTACTTACTACCCAAGGTTTCTGGCAAAATGGTATATACCTGAAAGAATTTGAATGAGTGATCTGTGTCCATGATAAAACGATGCCACTGTGCAATGGCACTCACAAGATTGATTAAAATCCTAAAAAGATTAGCTTATGAGAGTGTATATTTTGTGTTATTAATTACGATAGCTGTGTTGAAGTTCTTTTTATCTAAAACAGTATTCTTAAGAACATGTAATTGCCATCAGAATATTCCATAAATTGTAGAAATTTTTTTTCTTCAAGTTTGCCTTTTAAATAAAAATGTCAATTCCTAAAGAAGAACAGTGTTTTACCTTTTTGCCTCTAGTGGTATATTTTTCTCAATAAAAGAGTTACCACCTAGTGAACAGAAGTGGAAATAGAACTTTATAAATTCAGAGGTACCAGAAGATGAGAGAGAAAACAGGGCTGGCATTTCAGCAAGCTATTAAATAAGTTTTATCTGTGATATAATGTAAAATGTCAAGTAAACAAGGTGATCTCTTTCTATAAAAATGTGGAACAAGTATTAAAAGGAAATAAAAACCACTTAACTAGGATAAACCATAACAAGACTTGAAAGAATTGTACTTATTTTAATGTAAATTGTGTTCCCAAATCCATAGACCACCTTGGTGCTACAGCTGGATCTTACATTTAAAAGTTCTAACACTGAATAAGAAAGGGTTTAAAATCTTCAGGTGGTGAAGAAATATTCATTTTGTCTGTAGTATTTTTTATCCTAAAATTGCTATGACTGCTTGGAATTTTATTGCATGTTCAGTCCAAGGAAGCTAAACAAAAAGAAGTATTTATCCAAAACTAGGGCTTGCTGAAGCACCACTGAGGACTAATATTGATGTTGTTATACACATCATGTTGAAGTAGAAAACTTTTGATGCCATGTAAGATCTCTGACTATCCTTTCAAATCAGTCTTGAGAATAAAAGACAAATAAATCTGATAATGTGGTTTTATTTATCTTAAAAATAGAAAATTAACATGTGATTACAGTTAGCAGGCAACATAATTCATGCACTTAGAGGATGTCCATCAAAGAAAAGAAGGCTTTTTTCCCTTGGTCCATGCAGCTACAGCCAGTCTTATTTGCAACAATTTATCTATTGTCTGTTGCATACCTTTGGGACAGTAAGAGGAAAAGTGAGGATCACAGAGATCATAGAAATCATAGCGGATTGTTAAAGTGTGAATAGCGAAAAGCAGTTTTAGAACCTGAAATGAACCTGTAATGTGTCAGGCCATGGAAAGAAATATGTACACTGTTAAATTATTCTTAGCAAGAAGAGTTGTCTTTTGTTTTTTTCCATACCAAGCCTTATGCTTTTCCAGTTTTATTGCTTCTTGTTGTATTTTACAAAGCGCAACTGATTCCACCCACAGGAGCTGGAGCATTAAACCTCCTGACTTGATGGTTTTCCATGGTTTTGCAACAGACAGGAAGAATTAAAAAGGACTGAAGGACAGAAGGACTGGAGGACAGAAACAGGACGGATGGACGGACAGAAAGAAGAGAAAAGAAAGAGAGAAGAAAGAGAGGGAAAGGAAAAGGAGAAAGAGAGAAAGAAAGAGAGAAAGGAGAGAAAGAGAGAAAGAGAGAAAGAGAGAGAGAAAGAGAGAAAGAGAGAAAGAGAGAAAGAGAGAAAGAGAGAAAGAGAGAAAGAGAGAGAGAGAGAGAGAAAGAAAGAAAGAAAGAAAGAAAGAAAGAAAGAAAGAAAGAAAGAAAGAAAGAAAGAAAGAAAGAAAGAAAGAAAGAAAGAAAGAAAAAAGAAAGAAAAAGAAAGAAAGAAAAAGAAAGAAAGAAAGAAAGAAAGAAAGAAAGAAAGAAAGAAAGAAAGAAAGAAAGAAAGAAAGAAAGAAAGAAAGAAAGAAAGAAAGAAAGAAAGAAAGAAAGAAAGAAAGAAAGAAAGAACTGAAGATATCATACTATATAAACCCATCAATAGTTTCTGGGGAGTCAGTCTACCTATGTCCTCAAAACCCAGTGCATTTATTTCCCTATGGTGAAAGCTGGTCCAGTGATTTTCCTTTGTGCCTTTGTATTGTGTTCTAACTCTAAAGTCTGTAATAGCTGCTCTGCAGATCCTGCAGCCCTGTGCCTGAAGAAACCCCATTTTCTTCCCCTGCCACAATTTCATCTCAATAATGTTATTTGCACCCTCAGTGAATTTACAGTTAATCTTCTTCTTGCAGAGATGATTTGAGATCTCCAAATACATACATTAAACTCCTGCAATGTTTGAATATAGTTTTGCAAGGGCAGATTGACTTTCAGGATAGTACAAGTCAATGAGTTCCAATCTTCATTTATTCAGTCCTTGCCATTCCATGCCTCTTTATTATACTTGGGTCAGCGATTTTATCCCCTGCTTTAGAACTGAATTTTCCCATAATCAGAGAATGCTGAGTAAAGTTTTCTCTAGTGTAACTCCACAGTTGAGTACTTACATGAGGAATTTGGCTCAGAGTATTTGCAATAACACCAATGTGTTACTGTAGCTTCTCTAGGCCTCTTTATTTTTTATTTTCCTTGGCTACTCTGCTTGGTACTTAAACTTGATTAGTGGTCAGATTTATCTGGGATCTTTAGAGAGGGATTAAAGTAAATTTGACACAGCCTGAATTATTTCCATTTAAACATGGTGCTTCTTACTCAGGTCTAACACCTTCCCATACAGCCAAAACTGGGAATACTGAATGGGAGGTAGGAACTGAAGGTATAAAACAAGCATCACAAGTAAAGGAAATGAGGAGGAATTTCTATCCTAAACCTGGAGAACAAAATGCAGAGCTTAATGGGAAGTTTACCAAAAAAGCTCACATTATGAGCTTTTTTGGTAACATGTTATCACTTGCACAATGTTACTTTCTGTCAAAAAGTGGCCACAAATGTTTTCAAATATGACCCTTATGTGGTGAAATTCCACTTCATTATAGACTTGACTATTCTATATAGCAACATAATAGTAATAGTAATAGTAATAGTAATAGTAATAGTAATAGTAATAGTAATAATAATACTTTTTATCCTCTCTTCCTCTGCTGACATCACTAGAAACTCAAAAAGATTTCATGCTATTCTGTTACTTTTTTGTGCCTTATGCAAAAAATATCATAAACATATTTTTCCATTGATAAGGAAATTCCCATTGTATCAGCTGTGTCAGTGATATTTGTCCTTAACCTTGAAATGAAGCACCATCTGCAAAAGAGTTAGAAAGTATTATAAATTGCTACATTTTGTGCCACATTTGCTTCATATGAAAGTACTAATTTTGGGCTCTCATGGGTCACTTGTAAAGGCCTTTTAGGATTTTTTTTTCCATTGTAATGTAAGAAGGTAACTTTCCTTTAGAGGGAGAAAAATACAGGCAGTATTATTCCTTTTTCTATCACATTTCAACACTTAAGAATAGGTAATTTCTGTTGCTAAATTAGCTAAATGACATTAAAAACCTCAGTCTTATCTGGTCTATTGACAAAATCATGTTTAGGAAAAAAAAAACCAAAACAAAACAGATTCTTAGGTCAGAAGAGAATCCAGCTCTAGCTTAGAGCAGCCATCTGCATGATTTGGGAATTTCACTTAGCATGTTCCTCCTATTACAGGAAAGGAAAATTTTGGCAAAAAATGACTCAAGTATCTGATATGCCTCTTTCTCATTTGAGTACCCCATTGTAGCTGGAGCTCCTGTTTTGTGCAGTTTTTTCCTCATCTGAACAACTTTATTATAGAATATCAGTGATATTATTGCAATATCTGGGTCTTTTGTAGCAGACTTCAAGGCAGAGGACCCTGCTAAATCCTTATGTTCTTGAGTGATTTTCTTTTCATTCCAGCAGTAGCTGTTATTTGCTTTTTCTTTGCATGTTGCATAATGGATCCACAGTGGCTGCTGCCTCTGAAACAACACCATGTTGGATACATGTATGATCTGAGAAAATTTAATTGCATGATTTCCAGTCAGATTGTTCAAGTTCTCCCTGGTATTAAGCTGAAGAATATTTAACCATGACACCTTACAAAGACAATGAAATGCAGAAACACAAATGGACTTATTTGATAAAAGTGTCCAAATTCATCAAGTATTTTCTATAAATAGCTTTCATCTGGTTAAGTATCAGCAAAAGCAATGTGCTGGATATACCACAAAATAATCACAAAACAGGAGAGAGACAAATCATATGTGACATTACCAGAGTGGTGGGTTTGAGGTTTGTACCAAATGCTTTGCTAGGCAATCAAAAGCCACTTGGAGGACTAAAATGCCTCTTCAGACTCTGAGATAGGGGGGATAGTGAAAAGCAGATGATGTTCATGTGTTTCTTCCAGAACAGGTCAACAAATAAACCATTAAGATGAGCAGAGACAAGTTTGGACCTTTTGCTGTTTGGCATAGATATTTGGCGTAAGACCTGAGGCGGCATATAGAGGTCATAACTCCTGCTGCTGGCCAGATGTAAATAGCCATGGCTCCTCCTGAGGACCATTGTACCAGAGACATATCTCCAAGCTGGAAAACTTTCCAGAAGCTGACAATATCAGTCTGTGGAGGAACAGCAAAAATTTTGCCACTGAAAGGTTTGTGTGTGACACCGTGTATTCAGTCCCATGCTCACACACAGAAAGAGCAGGGACTTGCTGGGCAGTAATACGTTGATAGAAAATTGTGTAATTTCATAGAAAAGAAAGCACAGGAACAAATCTGTTTTCACAGACATTAAGCATATTCCTGTAGAAGATGTATCAATTAGAATTAGGTAAGCTTTCTAGTTCACCATTTGTACATAGTAAAACACAGGAATGACATTAATTTTTTTCTGAATTATTAATGTGCTTTATATTCCTGCAAAGGCTCTTCATTGTATTTTCCTATAAATTTTGTTTAGTTAGTTACATAGATCTTTTTTTTATGATTATTTTTCCTTTCATAGTTGTTTGTGTGAGTGACCAAATCTCTCTTGCTTTGAAGAAAACCTCTTGCTTAAACCTCTATTATTAAAATAAGAAATAGAAGATAAATACTTTATTATTTGTGTTTGAGTATGCATGAATATATGTTGATGTTGGCGCTTATGACCCTCTTTGTGGAAATTATATACACAAATATCCTGTAAGTAGCGAAGAGTGGTCATTTTGAGACTAACAATAGAATTCTGGGAAAATGATTTAGCTTTGTAACTCAAGGACCTCTAAAACAGCAAACAATTATCTACCTTGTCTGCAACAGTAAAGATGGAAAATATAGCAATGTGATTTAAAAATTGATCTTAGCTCCACTCAGCTGAGCATAAAGGAAAATATATGACATGCTGAGGAGACATAGTGAGCCTGCAGTATATACTATATCACTGCCAAAAGTTACAAAAGCTTTTAAAAGACCTTCCTATTACAAATCCAGTTTTCCATCTGATGCAAATTTCTAGCTAAACTTCCATTTGACCTTGGAAAACTTACATTGCAGTCAATGATCACCTCATATTTGCATTGCACACACAATATTCTGAAACTTTATTCTATGCATGTTTTAAGAAATGCATGTTCCTGATTCAGCTGGAGAAGCTGAAAACCTTTTTATGGCAGTGCCATAGGCTTCCACAGGGTTGTTTTAGACTATCACTGTTTCAGACTGCTGGGTCTTTTAGAACTAGGCTGCTATCTGTTATCTTTATGCAAAATATGGACTGGACATATGGAAGACCTTAGCCATTTGAAATACCCAGCAAAGTAATTGATAGTGGAACAGATCAGGAACTCAGTGATAGAGGTCAGGGTTCTGAAATGTTGCTGGATGTTCTTGCAGCCAGAGATTTTAAAATCCAGATGTGTTCCTAATAGTTTAAAAAATGCAAAAGAATTTAGGAGAAATCTCAGCAGAAAGAAATGAAAGCCAAAGTGCTTTCCATACTGCTTGCCATCAGCTCTGGCAGCATACACAGTCAGTTTCTGCATACTGGCTGATCCCTCTTTGTTATGATAGGATACCTTGACAGTGTCTCCCATGCTGCCATTCAGTTTCCCTGGAGTATTGGAGACTGGTGGATACTTCTAAAAAAGCTAATAACAGAGCGCCTCATCGCTGAGTGCATTGCCAGCTGGCATCAGTTCCAACAGCAACAACAAAAATGTTGGTTGGGTTCATTCCTGGCAGGCACATGGCAGCAAAGTTTTATCTTCATCCAATTCAAGCTATATTTGATTTTTGTCACATAAAGGACATGAAGATATTTTTACATCTGTCATGCTGCCTAATGTTGCTCTGACTATAAGCTTTAATAATGAAATAGAAAGCAATGAAAATAAATAGCAAAATAAATAGAAAAAATGTATAAATTCATTATCACATATTTTCCTGCTCGTGGTCACTTGGGATCCCATTGTTTATTACTAATTATATGAAAGAGAAAGGTGTTTAATGGTACTTTCAATAAACAAAAGATTAACCCTTTGCTGTAGAGAATTTTGATGGAACTTGTTCAATACCGTGTCTTCCTTACATTTTTTTATTCTATGCTTTATGATTTGGGGCTTTTTAGAATATGAGGCCACCTTTCTTGTCTCAAAGGAAATTGCTATTTGCTCTTAAAATATCTCAAATTTTTGTGGCTTTTGTGCAAAAAGAATCGTAAACTATTGCTAGTAAAGACTGCATATGAGGAGATAGATACCATATAAAGCTAACATGGTAGAAGAGTCAAGTTGTCCATGACACAGGGTGTGGAAAACACCATACCATTTTTTTCTCTTTCTCCACATTCTTTTCAAGAGTTGAACTGGAGGGAATATTTCTTTATCTAAACCCTCACTACTGCAAGGCAGAAATCTCTGACAAAGTTTATATTCAATCAGCTGAAATGAGACCAAAGCTCATACCACATAGAGCTGCTGGAGGTCAACAAAAGATAGCCTGATTTCCAAAAATCAATTTGGCTTTGTTAGCTGTGAACTATTAGCTTGCAACTGTGAACTAACAGGAAGAGTAGTTGATAAAAGAGATGATTTTTCTGTGATTTTTTGGTGGCTCAACAGGTGTAACTGGGACCAGACTTTGACACCTTCTTATGACTGTGGACTTTTAAAACAAGGTTATTAACTTAGACCCTACTGCTTTGCAGTTTGACCTATCAGCTGAAGGATTCTGGATTTAGCTCCAAAGCAGAATAACAGGAACAATACTAAAAAAGCTTCAAAATTATAGTCCTTCTTTCTCCCCTGAGGACTGCTGTTTGACTTGAGATACCTGGAAAAAGTACTGCAGTTCTTCATATTTAGACAAGTTCCCTTTGTCTTCTTTTTTTTTTTTTTTTTTTTTTTTTTTTTGGATATAACCATCCCATTATATTGTTCTGCTATTCATGTTTTGAATCCTTGAATGAAAATTTTTCACTGTATGAAAGAGGGCATCTGGACATAGCTTAACCATTTTTCAACTCCTCCCCTTCTTTTCTTCAGCACTAAATGGTTTCCTCTCCATATGGATGTGGAAATGGTGAGATTTTCTTGATTTTAAATCTTTAAATGAATGAAAAAACAGTAATTTGGCTTATGCTCTCATTACTACTGCCTTTAAACTGAAAAAAGTCTTCTGAATTTAAATAAAAATGAACTGACTTTGAACAGGAGTGAGAAAAAGTTCCATCTTTCTAGATTTTTTTAAGATAGGCCAGAGTGACTAATAGCCTGAAAAATGATTAAGAAAAATAGCTGTCTTGAAAGATGTGCTCTTAAAACACCCATAGAGGCACTTATGGAAAGTGCTACATAACTTAGCATAACTTAGGGGGCCTACACCAAAACAGTTATGAAGAAATTAGTTTTTGAACATGTAAAATTAAATAGACTTCATAATATTTTACATATGATATTGGCACATCCTGTTATTAGCACAACAGTCTCTGGTCTTTTTCAGGTATGTTGATTGTCTAAAAATGTGGAAGATCTATTACATTGCCTGTTAACTTATTAAAGATTAATACTAAGGAAGCACAGAGAGCATACCCATTCAAAACCCTGGAAATTAATTTCTGTTAGTTTTGTTCACTGTTTAATTTTCCCATTTGATTAACTCTCTTTGGGAATAGTTTGGAGTCCTTCTTTGGATAGGCCAATGGAGAAAAGCACTCAGTAGAAGTTTTAAGGAGGGATTTCCATATGGCAAGCTGAGCTGCTATACTAGTCATCTAAAAGGCTGATTGTACAGGGATGGGTTAAATGAAAATAATCTGTTACTATAAAGGGGACACCAGGAGTTTTCAGCTGCTTTGAGATCTGTGACTCATGAATTATGAAAGACATATGTAGTTTGGCTTAGTGTTTCTGCAGAATTGTGGATTCATGGAGTATGTCTGGAAGGCATAGTTGTGGTGTCCTCACCTTGACCACATCTATGTGACATCCTTACAGCTGAATGTTAATTTTGCTGTGAAATTTATCATGAGTGGTTTCAAGCTGAAGGCTTCCCTCATGCTAGGAAGCTAATTCAATTCCCAGCAATCACCCACAATCTCATTAAAACTGGAGTAAAAATGGAGTGAGAAGAGATTCCATTGCATGGCTATGTTGCTGATGTTCTCACTCCCTTTTATTAAGCATTCATGCTGTTGCTGCATTCCTGTTTTTCTTCCCTTTTTGGCAGTTTACCTACCACACAAGTGTCCTTTCACCACTCCTTTTCTGCAGCTGAGCTGAAAAGCAGCAGAATTTTCACCTGCGAATCATCTGACCCTGCTTTTCCAGCTGATAATTCACTGAGTTCTGTGAAAGCTACTTCAGTGATTGCCATCTCAGGAAAGGAAAACGGGAGGATTTCTCATGTATCCAACTGAACTGTTCTGATGGAGAGGAAATATGGAAATTATGCACAACCCCATGTGGTGCAGCATCCCTGTGTGTGCTCAGGCCATGAAGGAGGCAGTGAGTGCTGTCTCTTCCTGGGAGCACAGCTGCTGCACTCGGGGGCCTCTCACAGCTGGCTGAGGCCTTTCTCAGGTTCCAGCTCCTACTGGGGACATCAAACTGCTCCTGATTTGGGGGGAGAAGGGTGTGTTTGGGGTTTTTTGTTTCTTTTGGTTTGTTTTAAATATTTTAGCAGTAACTAGAACCTGGAAGAACCTGAAAACATCCTTTGAAATATTTCCAGTATGTCAGCTGTGCACTGGGGAAGGAAAGAAGTGGCGGAGGGAGGCAGGGAGGCAGGGAGGCAGGGAGGGAGGGAGGCAGGGAGGGAGGGAAGGAGGAAGGAAGGAAGGAAGGAGGGAAGGGGAGGGGAAGGAAGGAAGGAGGAAGGGAGGAAGGAAGGAAGGAAGGAAGGAAGGAAGGAAGGAAGGAAGGAAGGAAGGAAGGAAGGAAGGAAGGAAGGAAGGAAGGAAGGAAGGAAGGAAGGAAGGAAGGAAGGAAGGAAGGAAGGAAGGAAGGAAGGAAGGAAGGAAGGAAGGAAGGAAGGAAGGAAGGTTACAAAAGAAATATATTTATCTCTGAGAAAATCTGCAGTATTTGACATATTTTCTTGTTAGAAAAGCTTGCAAGCCTTTTGAAACTTTATTTTTTCCTATGGGTTCTGGGAAACGATGGTAAATTAATCAGATTTGTTAGAATAGACCAGAAACTTAGACCAGAAACTTTTCTTGCATTAGACCAATGCTCAGCCAAGGCCTGGACCCTGACTGACAGGTTGGAGGAGCAAATGGTGCCTGTCTAGCTCAGACTGTAAGAGGAGAACAAGCAAGGTGCTCTCCCATTGCATGGTCCTTGCTTCCTTTGGGATAAATCTTATGGCTTGATGCTGAAAATGTATACAGCTGTTTAAGAGATTTCTTCCTAAGTATCTAGCACAACTGGTTTGAATGTTAATGATTTGTCAGCATCCACAGCATGTCATTCCAGAGGTCTGAGAAAAATCCTCAGACTTTGGTGCAGCCAACATCAGCTGGAAGAGCTGACAGGAGGAAAAAGAATGGATAGAAATGAGGGGGAAAAATGACCAATGCCCATCATCCCAACCAACCAGACTGACCCAAGAGGCTAACAGGAAATCACTGAACATAAAAGGTTTGATAAAGATGTAAATCTCCTAAATAGCCTAGACAGTATTACAGTAATTTTTGTTGTTTCAAAGATGGCTGTGCAGTACACACTTGCTTCTGGGGCATTCCCTCCTTAATTTCACTTGTGCACAGAGGAGTGAGTTCAGCTTTGGTACCTTTTTCCCACTTGGCATGTTTGTCATATGTGAGTGGTTAAGCATCTTTCCAGAATGGAGTTGTGTTGTCCCACTTACAGGAATCTGCCTCCTAAACAGTGGGGCTGAGGGAGGGGAGAGCCCTCAGAAGAGGCTGTGGGAATCTTGTGCCTCAGCTGCACGCCATCCCACCAAAAAATATTTTATGCAGAGCTAATATTTTTGTGATAAAAGCATTTCAGTGTTGGCTACTGGAATTGTGATACTTGAAGTATGAATTTGAAATTCACAGCTTATCAATAAAACCACATTGACTTTCAGAGAGGTTGCCTGGTGAATTTGAGTACAGCAGTGCAAACATTTACTTACATTGTGCCCATGACTGATAAACTGCAGTTGCTAATTAGCTCCTGGTTAAGCTTTGTCCTTCCTGCTTTTCTGCAAACCTTTAACATTAGAGGATGCCTTTGCATGCTTCAGTCCACACAAGCACTGAAGGAAGAGCTTGTTTAGGTAACAAGATAAGGAGGTGCTCCCTCCACTTTTGGGTTTTAGCTGCCACGGAGGTACCAGGATTCACAGCTGCTGCTTATTCAGGCTGCTCTGTGGTTTGTGCTGCATATTAATTTCTGTCCAACACAGGAATTCAATTTGTACTGTACATTTCATTTCTTCACAGATTTAGATTTATTTCATGTTCTCTGCTTTTAATTAACTCTCTGGCACAGCTGCTGGACGGGATATAAAAACTCGTTGCTCTCCCTGTGTAAGAAGTACACCACCAATCATTTAGCACTTAGATGGTGGCACAGGACCTATCAGTTTCCATGGCAACTGAGGCCGTGGTGATTGATTCCTTGCCAGTATGGCATCACCACAGGGATCAAGGCTTGTAATTTTTTGTATGCTTGCAACATCCATCTAATTAAAATGGGATTAGAGAATCATCCCTGTGTATGTTCAACAACTGCACTGCAATCCATTTATGTAAATGTCATCTCTGTTCACCACAGTAGTTGGAGTGTTTATGAAGAAACAGTTGTTTTGCTCCTTGTGTCTTGCAAAGGGGAGGAGAGGAGGGAGGAAAAGAGTAATATGTATGCAGCATTATTTTGATTACTAAATAAAAAAAGTAATCCTTTCACTGACGCACAAGGGCTATGCAAATTGTATCCTCTTTCCAAATCTGAATCATGACTACAGGGAGCAAAGATGGCAGAGCTGTTACAGCTCTGCTCGTGTGCTGATGGCTAACACAGGAAAATGTACTAAGCCTGTCTTGAAAATGCATTAATTAATTTAGCATGTATGAATTATTCATTTGTCAAAAGCCTTTAATTCCTATGATTGATTTTAGTACAGTGGCACTCCTTGAGAGCAAAGTAATCCTTGTGTTCTCATAATTTTTTACTTCATGGAGCACTCCTCAGGTCTGATACAGCTACCTGGAAGTCTTTGCAGTTCAGGGACAATTACAGACCCATAAAATGCAAGGAGACTCCACATGGAAAAGAGAAGCACATGGACTTTTGGAGTTAGCTGAGTATGCTCACCAGGCAAAGGCACCAGTCAAACACCTGCATCCTCTGCTTTCAGAGCAGTCTGCAAGGACAACACAACAAACTTCCTTACTGCCTTGGTTTTCTGGAAGTACCATTGTAAATGGTGGTTAATGTTACTTCTTAAGTGGTTCTTGGTGTCCTTGGTGACCTCAGAATACTCCTCTTCACCTATTAAAACCAACCATAAGTAGCATTTATATTATTCTTACTTTTATTTTTGAATGTGGATAGCTGCTTACTGAACACAGACAACTCAACTTGCTTCATCCAAGACAATATAGAGCCTATAGACACTCTACTTGGGCCTAGTTTTATGTGAACTATCCTGTGCTGACAGCTGCAGATGGTGTTTTTAGCTTGTTACACAGGTAGAATCCAAATGCTATTTACCTTTTTAATTTTTGGACAAAGTCTTACTGTGCTGAGAAAGGATCATTTGCAGTGATTTCAATAGCCTTTTGTTTATCTCTAGGAGTGGTCTGAATGTAGACTTATTAAAATTTTTTTATGTATAATAGCTGAAGAGATTTTGCTAGTGAAGTGAAACTGCTGATCTTACATTTTTCTGTTGTTTTGGAAAACTACTGATTATGAAAAGCAACTAAAGGTTTTTCCAAAGGTTATTTTTTTCCAGGCTCATGGCTGAAATATTAATGCCCTACCTAATATTAATCTTGCAGAATTTTGCAGTTAATATAAATTACTATCCTTGGTCATGCCGGAAATAGATTTTGAAAGATATGTTTGTTCCTCATGTATAGTTTTATGTTTCTGTCTCAGCTGTGGAGCTGTTAGTGATCATACGCAACATGGGAGAGAGCATGGGAGCTCTAAGGGGCTGAGAAAATTAGAGACTAGCATCTGATCACAGGTCCTGCCTCAAAGAACCTCGCCTGCCCTGTGGTCCCAAGTTCTCCATTTCTGATGTCTGACAAGGAGTAGAGCATGATTCTACTTCAGGCTGCTACATTAAAGCTTTTGTCTCACTTGCAAAGCATAATAAATTGCACCTTTTACATTATTTTCTGCTACTAGAGTCTGCCAGACCATCTTGGCAGAAGTACAGCTTCATGAGCCACACTACTTGTCCTGTTTTTGGGGGACTTTTGATCACAGCCAGCGCTTGCAATGTTTTCAAGGCCAAATGGAAGTCACCTGGGCCGGAAATGGAGCTATAAATGGAGCATCATCCACTGCTCTGCGCACTTCAGATCCCTCAGGCTGGCCCTTTCTAGTAAACACAGTGGAAAGTCCTAGCCAGCAGTTTTCAATCTGTAACATGAACACCACCCAGGAGTGGGCTTCTCCTTGTCACTGTCCTCCCTCACTGCTCACTGCTCCCAAGCTCACCTCTGTACAGAGGGCAGGCACAGGGCCTGAGGTCTTAGTGATAACAAAGTTTATAGGACACACTACATGCTTGAAGTGGAACAAAAGGTATTGCTGGTTTTCATACAGCTGTGAAACAAGATGTAAAATCTAGATAAAGTATCAAAAAGAAAAAAAACCCACCAGCTTGCAGAATCCACAGGGCAAAGCAAAGGAAAAAATGAGGCCTTGACAGTGGAGTTCCTGTATGACCTAAGGTAGGATTTAATGGATTTAGGTCCTTCTGGCACAAGTTTCACTTTTTCTACTAGCCCTCCAGAGATCAGAACCATCAATGCTGTTCACTCAGCTACCATCATGCTGACTCTCCTGAGATGAAACCCCTGCCCTGCATCCTGCAGACTTACCCGATAGCAAGCAGAGGTGATTTGCTCCACCTTGACGCTGTTCCTTGCATGCTCACAGGGATGGGGCTGCCTCACAGCATCCTCCTCTCTGTACCTGCCACATTATCCTCATGTCCTCAGGTACCTGTGTCACTTCCATGGCATAAGGGATTACTATGCAGACTGGCTATTTCTAGGGAGAGGGTATCTTACAGCTTTCTTTGCAGGATTTGGCCAGTGGGACTCACAACATGATCAGAACTGCTGCCTTTTCCTTCTTTCAAGCTGCAGTCAGGGGCACAGATTTGGCTTTCCAGTTTCATTCACCAATATTTCTAGGACTCTTTTCCTGGGTTTCTCCCTCATGTCATTAAAAGAATGTATTTTCTTCATCCTTTCTTTGTCCATCTATTGTAGCATTCCCAATAATTTTCAGAGACTTCTGAATAAAGGCAGTATATCTGGCCCTTTTCTTTCATATGTGTCTCCCTTAGCATTTGTTTTCAGGAACAAATTTCTAGAATAAAACGTGTTCCTGTGTATAAAATAAACCAGCCAGGCATTTAAAAGTATACAAAAAGGTAAGCATAAGATGACTCTCATATCTGTTGCCCTTATGTAGGTGACAGAAATAATTACCTCTAGACATATCACTGCACTTTGCACAGTTGGCACACAGGAGATTGCAAGGTGTTGAATGTGATAGGAAATGTGCAGCCTGATTAAATATGCCAGAATCCAAGTGCTGCAAAACATCTCTTTTCACTGAGTTGAGGAACATGAATTTAAAGATACCACTTAATTTTTCAACTGCAGTGAAGCAACACCAGTGTTTCAAGATGAATTTGCTAATCACATGGGACTAGGGATTGTATGTGGTGATAAAAGACTAGAAAAACACTTCCTAGCAGGCAGCAATGACTGTTCCAGTCTGTTTAAATAATTTTTGTCCTTTGCTAGTTTAATTTCCCCTGCCCTGCTGCCTGCTTCAATTTATTTAAGTTGAAAGTGATTGCAGAGCTGGTGGAAGGCACCACATTCATGACTGTGGAAATGAAATCCATTTGGTTGCAAAGTCTGTGTGAAATTTACCCTTTACTCAGTGAGGCAATGCAAGACTTCATCACCACTGGATATCTCCACATGGCTGCCTGTGGAGGAGGTCTGAGTGTTGTGCGAGCCTCTCTCTCTCCCAGCCCAGCTCTGTGGCCATTGCTGAGGCAGTGGTGGCCGGGCAAACCCCTCACGCTGTGCCGTCGCTGTCACCCGGTGCTTGCTTGGACAGACAGCACCTTGGAGGCACAACTCACATGGGCTGAGCATCACCAGATGGAAAAAACAGCTGTCAGGGTAGGTCAGGGTAGGGAGCACCCCATTTCTGACCCACCAACTCCTTGACAGCAGCCCACTGGCATCTCGTGGTGATTACTCAAACACATCCTCGAGCAGTGCGATTCCTCCTGTAGCTTTGCTCCATGCTTGAGGTGTGACAATGCAGGCTGGTCAATAGCATGCTGCTTAAAGAACTCACCTCAGTAAAGACCCTTCCAGAAAGTCTATGCCAAATCATTTAAATCAATAGCACGTAATTTCTCTCAATGCAAAGACAGGCTAAGCAATTAACCCTCAAGTACAACTTGATTATTTAGAAACACAATGACTAAAACTAGTGTACTGGCACTTCTCAGGCATGGAGGAAGACACTTCTTCAAATCTCTATAGCTGTTTACTTAGATTCATATTTGCATCCTTTTTTATTTGCATCCTTTTTTATGCATTTATTCACAGTATGTATACAACAGATGCTGAATTTTTCTTCCCTAATACGTTTGAGGAGTATCCATGAGGAAACAGATTGAATCCTTTATTGCCGACTCTTAAGGAAAAAAAAAGGCTACACATAATCAGAAAGTGACAAAGAAGCCACAAAAAATCTAAAATTTTTTCACAGTATATGGGTTATTTATTTATTTATTTTAGGGACAGTCTTCATAGAACAGGTGTATAAAATAAACCAGCCAGGCATTTAAAAGTATACAAAAAGGTAAGCATAAGATGACTCTCATATCTGTTGCCCTTATGTAGGTGACAGAAATAATTACCTCTAGACATATCACTGCACTTTGCACAGTTGGCACACAGGAGATTGCAAGGTGTTGAATGTGATAGGAAATGTGCAGCCTGATTAAATATGCCAGAATCCAAGTGCTGCAAAACATCTCTTTTCACTGAGTTGAGGAACATGAATTTAAAGATACCACTTAATTTTTCAACTGCAGTGAAGCAACACCAGTGTTTCAAGATGAATTTGCTAATCACATGGGACTAGGGATTGTATGTGGTGATAAAAGACTAGAAAAACACTTCCTAGCAGGCAGCAATGACTGTTCCAGTCTGTTTAAATAATTTTTTTCCTTTGCTAGTTTAATTTCCCCTGCCCTGCTGCCTGCTTCAATTTATTTAAGTTGAAAGTGATTGCAGAGCTGGTGGAAGGCACCACATTCATGACTGTGGAAATGAAATCCATTTGGTTGCAAAGTCTGTGTGAAATTTACCCTTTACTCAGTGAGGCAATGCAAGACTTCATCACCACTGGATATCTCCACATGGCTGCCTGTGGAGGAGGTCTGAGTGTTGTGTGAGCCTCTCTCTCTCCCAGCCCAGCTCTGTGGCCATTGCTGAGGCAGTGGTGGCCGGGCAAACCCCTCACGCTGTGCCGTCGCTGTCACCCGGTGCTTGCTTGGACAGACAGCACCTTGGAGGCACAACTCACATGGGCTGAGCATCACCAGATGGAAAAAACAGCTGTCAGGGTAGGTCAGGGTAGGGAGCACCCCATTTCTGACCCACCAACTCCTTGACAGGAGCCCACTGGCATCTCGTGGTGATTACTCAAACACATCCTCGAGCAGTGTGATTCCTCCTGTAGCTTTGCTCCATGCTTGAGGTGTTAGTGAATGACTGACAATGCAGGCTGGTCAATAGCATGCTGCTTAAAGAACTCACCTCAGTAAAGACCCCTCCAGAAAGTCTATGCCAAATCATTTAAATCAATAGCATGTAATTTCTCTCAATGCAAAGACAGGCTAAGCAATTAACCCTCAAGTACAACTTGATTATTTAGAAACACAATGACTAAAACTAGTGTACTGGCACTTCTCAGGCATGGAGGAAGACACTTCTTCATATCTCTATAGCTGTTTACTTAGATTCATATTTGCATCCTTTTTTATTTGCATCCTTTTTTATGCATTTATTCACAGTATGTATACAACAGATGCTGAATTTTTCTTCCCTGATACGTTTGAGGAGTATCCATGAGGAAACAGATTGAATCCTTTGTTGCCGACTCTTAAGGAAAAAAAAAGGCTACACATAATCAAAAAGCGACAAAGAAGCCACAAAAAATCTAAAATTTTTTCACAGTATATGGGTTATTTATTTATTTATTTATTTAGGGACAGTCTTCATAGAACAGCCAAGTTTACCATTTCTGGTTATCTAAAACTGATACTGTGCAATACCAAGACTGAATTTTCTTCTATTCTTCTGAGACTTTTAAACCTCATAGCAACTCACTTCACTAATAGATTTCTATCAACAGGAATATTATATACTTGTCAGTCTTTTCTCTACACCTGTACCTTTTTTTCCTTTCATTCTCTTCATTATAAGACCCTTTCCACTCTTCTTCCAAAACGTGCCATTGCTTCTGATTTTGTTTTAAAGTTGATGGTATGAAAAGCCAGGTTCAGCCTAGCCAAGACTTTGAGAAAACTGCATGTGCAGGCTTTTCCTTAAGTTCAAATATGTTTCTGATAGTTTCTGGGTATCAGTAAGACAAGAACTTTTCAAAGTCTGTCTGAATGAAACATACATGTATACACGCATACATGAAATAATTAAGTTTTGGAGAAGCTTAATAGGTATGGTCATGGTGATGTTGTGGGTGTATCCCTCTCCCACTCCCCACTCCCCAGTAGGGCCACACTGTGGTCTCAGAATATTCTTTGAAATATTATTTAGAGTACTTTCTTTGAGCAGCCTAAAGCATTAATTCATAGCAAATGTAAAAGGGTGCACTGAAACAACAGCAGGTATCCATCAGACATCTAAGAAAACAATAGAAATTTACTCTCCCCACACATTTTGTGCTTTGGATTCTTGCTGACACTTGGGCTGTATTGTTTCTCACTCATTCAACAAGATTGTTTCTGCTGTTAGGCAGCCCTGCTTATTTACTTTTCATCTGCTACCAGACTCCAATCTGAGAAGAGAGCAGTAATTTCCTTGATGCTGTGACTTTACTGTCAAAATAGTGCTCAGTTTCCAGAGCTAAAAAAGGAAGACAGTTCATAAATAACCTTGCAGTCTTCTTACAGAGTTAAACAGGCTTCAGAATTAAATGTTGATCTTGATCAGCTATGATAGTGGTCCTGCTGAAAGGAGGTAGTTTTTCTCTATAAACAGTGTAGCCCCAACAAGCATTGACCAAAATATCAGGTATGCAGCACATATGGCCCAGGTACCCATGGCACGAGGGACTGACAGAAACCTTTTCAATATGAAATTAAGCTAACCTGTGTGCTCAACAGTGGGAGCTGGTGAACAGCTTTTCCCATGCATTCCAGAGTAATGAGTAGAGAGGAGACTGTGAGATGGATGTGGAATAGGTTCTTTGAGATCCATCTTCACAAGGGCCTCCCACCCCTACAATTGGTTGTGGCTTCTATGTAAAACATACCAAAGCTTATTTTTTTACTAAAAACCAAAGTGTGATGATTCATCTGCATATTATTCATTGACCAGAAGGGCTGAGAGAAGCTAGGCAGGTACCTAGAAAAATTTATCAATAGTGTCTTTTGGAAAATGTTAAGGCATCCACTGCAAACTACAGACAAGCATATGTACAGAAATTTTGAAAAGGTCAAGATCCACATGTGCAGAACAATTTGTTTCACATCATCTTTTGTTTGCACCACTTTTACATTCATATATTTCTATGCCTGGCTTATGAAATATGTTTGAAGTGATCTTATTAAAACATATGATATTATGGAATATTCATAGAAAGAAAATTTTGATTCTAGAGATTATGCCTTTTTAGTCAGAGAGCAAAACCAATACCAAGTTGGGCATGCAAACAAAACCAAGCAAGCATATCTCCCACTCTGGTGGAAGGCTGTTTGAAATTCAGTTATTGTCCATGAGTCACACAATTCATGAGCTGAATCATTTCAAACAAATACAGGAGTGAGAAAGAAAATAAGCATAAATATAAATATATCAAGAATTGCAGCATATTTTAGATGAGAGGAAAAAGGGAATAAACACAAGTTTATCCATTCTCAGAAAAAAAACCCCTTCCATCAGCTTGTGTGTGATATTGACTCTTTGCCTGCAAAATGCAGATGATAGCTTTTCTTCAGACCAGGGTTCTGAAAATACAGTTGAAAGTTATCCTTCAGAACCCATAGTCATGGAGGTTGAACAGGTATCAAAGAGTCAAAGATAATAGGGGTATCAAGAAAAGTTACAGTTTTGAAAATATGTCAGTTTGGAATATTATTTAAATGGCAGGTAATTAAAAAAAAACTAAACAACACCACCAACCAACAAAACAAAACAACAAACCCCAAAAAACTAAAAACAAACAAACAAACAAACCCCCAAAACAACAACAACAAAAAAAAAAAAAAAAAAGGAAAGGGCTGAGTCAAGCCAGCTAAGAATTAGGGTGAGACTTCTTTGTGTATAAGAAAGACCAGCAGTGTGTGAGCAGTTCCACTGAAGCTGTCAGTGTTAAGCAGGACACATGCTGATCTGCCAGACGTTAGTTCTTAGGTGTAAACACTCCAGGAAATTATTCCACTGTGCCCTTACCTCAAGGCATGAGTGCAGTTATGATAGGTATAGGGGTATCTGAATCACCAGCGTAACTTCTGAGCTGCTGTTCTGGTGATGTTAGAGCAGAGTCTGCAGCAGCTGGGAATACAGCAATACCAGAGAAGAGAAATAATGATTTGCTGTGGGTTTTACAGTATAATTTGCACAGTGTATTAGGAAAGGGCCTCTGCTCCATTTCCTCTCTGCTGCTCTCTTTTTATTCTCTACAGTCAACAAAATGCAATTATCTGCTAGAGCTTAGGTGTGAATGTGAGCAAAGTTTAAAGCTGTGAAGAATATCCCATGTTATTATGTTTTTATGAAAATTTTGTGCAGAATCACTCCCATGCTTTTGGTTATTTGCACAGAACAGCAGTAAGTTTTCTCTGCAATAGGATCTGACTTAAAGCAACCCTTGAAGCTAAGATATTGTCTCAGAAAAAAGTCACTGATACTGACCTAAGTTTCCCAGAAGTAATTTCCTGCGGTGCTCTCTCTAGCCCTGACATCTTAGAAGTAGCATATCAGAGCAAATGAATGGTGCTGTGCTGAGTGCCACTCATTTATGTCCCATTCTGAAGTCAACCAGTGCAGCCCAGATATCTACTGTCATTTCACAGGGTCATTGTTTCTGCCAGTACAGTACACTAGGCAGAAGACAGGGTGACAACTGAGTGATGCCAAATAGGAAAGCATTTCATGTTGCTTTTTTTTAAGGATTTGATTGAGAAGTGTATGTGTTTCTTATGATTTAAATGAGGAAGCAGCCCATAAGCCTTTCTAGAAGAGGAGTGTTTTATCTTTTTTTTTCCTTGATGGAATATATACTGTATAATATTCCTTTCATTGCTGACTTACACTCCTGCACAATCTCTTCCACATGTTAACTAATGGCTCTTGTGTTATCACAGTAAGTAATTTATACATTTAAGTCACTTTATTTTCTGTTTACCCTTTTTGTGATACATTTCTCTTACGGACATTAGAACATATGTTTCTTTTCTTGATCAGTGTTAAATTTCACTTGAAAAAAATATAATGCTGTTCTGTTTGGATTTTGGTTTCCAGCAGTGTGGGTGGAGGGTACTGTTAAATGTCATCTTAAATTAAACCATTTCCACAGGAATGTGAGTGCTTGCATTTAAACTTTTCTATTAATTTTCTATTAAGGCTTTCTTTGCTTGCTTTTAATCTTTCTTTCCCATTTCAATAAAACTCACTCAGAGATTTATTTATAACTACCTGACAAAAAAAATTTAGGCTATATGTTACTTCTCTATGAAATTTTTTTTTTCTCCCAATAAAAAGGTTGCTTTGCTTGCTAGCAAAATTCCGTATCTATTATGGTTTATAAGATGAATTTTGTAACAGTTCTGCACGGTCCACTCAGGTACAATGACACATTGAAAGCAATGAGTCTGGCAACGTGCAATTACATTTTCTCATCCCTTCAAAAAGAATATTCCTGAGAACATGTTCTTAGGATTTTGATGGGTCAGTTGTTTCTAATTAAAGCTCCTAATTGTGCTTGGTTGTTAAAATGACAAATGAACAGGGTGCAGAGTCCAACAACTTCTTTAGTATGTTTTGCTTTCTCTCAGCTTTTTCTGTGAGTGACGGGAAGACATGCTGAGGAGGATGCCAATACTGGGAGGAGGCAGCATCAATGGGAGAGTGTGTTCTTACAAACAAAACTTTGCATCCTTACCCTGCAGTATGTGTCACCCATTATGGTGCACACAATGTCCTAGTCTGACTCCTGTTTGACTGAAGACTTGCTCCCTGGTTCTGAGAAGCACTTGCTCTGGTACTAGAAGGAGAATCTCAAAAAATGGTGCCACTAGACTCTCCCCAAAATTCTCCCCAAACACCTGCTCCATCTTGGCTACAAGCATGCCCTAGCAAAGAGGGACAGAGTGCCTGTGCAATGGAAAAGATGAGATTATTCCAGATTCATCCTTTTCCAAATGTAATTGAAGTCTCAACAGTTGATGACCAGACACTTTGATATCAACTTATGGAGTATATTCAGGTACATTCCAAGTATTGGAGCAGCAAACTGTGTTAGCCGTAGAGAAGACAGAAGGTCAAGAAGATAAATTAAAGCCAAACTCTTTATGCACTGTTCCCTAGAAGCTAAAAACCAGTCACTGATAGATAAAATAATAGAAAAAGCATTTTGTCACTTGAATAGAAGATTCATTTGTGGGAGGCAAGACATCAAAACTCCCATTTGTGCTGAAAATCTTATCTCTAAGAGGAATGAAATGCAAATCTTAATTACTGTATGAAAATAACATCCATCACTCATAGGGTGAACATAGAAAATGAAGTGAAAAAGACTTGCTTAGTGGGCTGATGAGTAGAAACAGAAGTGTTTGAGGGGTGGAACTGAATGCTGTGGGAGAAGGAGTAGTTTATACATGCTGTTCTGCTGGTTTATACCCCATTATCTGTGACAAGTGTGAGAAAAAAATCAGCAATTCTCACTTCCTGGGATTATGCTAACAAACGTCTGCTTGCATGAGAGAGTTCATAATTCAAGAAGATTGGAATAGCTGCCACATTTGGTAGCTATAAAACCAAGGCACAATTAGGAAATTAATTGGCTTGTGTATGTCCAGTCAGACAAGACCAGGGTCAAAAAGAGGACTACAGCAGCCCATTATCACTGAGATAGGAAGCAGTTTCACCACTTTCTGGGTTTGGACAGGTCTGTGCTTCATGCTGGAATGCATGGAACAGAAGCCTCTCTCAGTCCTTCAGAGAGAGAAAAGAATGCAGGGTTTGAATTAGAACCTCTAGAGAAGCTGAAATATGTTAAGCCACACAGATATGAAATAGAATTGTAAGTTTTAGTTTTAAGTAAGTAGAAATATATCTTAAGTGCTTTAAGAGACTGTGTTAGTTAGTATAAGGCCCTAAACCCTAGTTTAAAGTTCTGTAGTGTTATTTTTCACATGTTTAACTTAGCTCCAGACATAGCAAAAACATAGCAGAACTATGCTTGCATTTCTAGATAGAACAGATAGAAGAGATAGAACTATATGTGTAAATAGATAGAACTATTTATGTAAGTAGATAAACTAATATATGTAAATTTGAAGTAAGGAAATAGTACCATTTGCATAAATACATAATATTATATACATAGTTTTTGGGTAAGAACTGACACTACTTTCATACTACTTTGGTACATTAGAATCAAGTTCATATTGGTTTAGAAAGGATGTTTTAGAATTGTGTTTTTAGCTGATTGGATGATTTATGAAAAAAAGTCTCTGTATTGGGGTGAAGAAGGGGATGAAGAAGAAAAGGTGGGGGTGCTGCTGCTGCTGTTGCTGTTGCTGCTCAGGACTCTTTGTCAGAAAGCTTTTAGCATGGACTTAAATACTCTGAACTCCTTGCCTTCAAGAGTGATTTATTCATGCAATAAACAACTTTACTACAACCAACAACTGCTCTCATCCCTTTGAAGACCCAAGACCCACAAAAATCTCGACACTTCAGATAGTGGAGCCAGGAGTGCAAAAGACTGGCAAAGATATAACTACTCTGGCTGCATGCAGGCTCTACAGTGGTTGGAGGGTCACTGGATTAATACAGCAGCACTCAGCACTCACACTGAAGTGGCCTGCTAGATTGCTAGACTGGACTAGAGTATCATCACAAACATGGGCTCCATGAAGGTGCCACCAGCAATGCTCTGATGGTGCATAATTCATGTCAATTTCCTTGTGAGAAAAAAAAACATTTTCTGCATCTTCAAAGAGAGCATTCTCATCCCAAATATTCTTAATAAAATTGACTTTTCCTCCTTGTGAGAGAGACACTTTTCCTTAAATTTTATAAATTCATGCTAGGGTTTTGGTTCATGGTGATGAATAAGAGGTGGGTTTTCTTACAATCCAGTCCTTGGTCTGTTTCTAGAGCAAAAGAAACTGTAGGCAAATTTAGTCAGTCAACATACGATGTATGTATCATTCATTAATCTTCTTTCTCAACTAGGCATATTTTTCCCCAACACAGGTTAATGCAATGAAACCTTTTCTCATGTTGCTATAAAACCCATGTTACTATTGACCCCAAAGATTTTAGGGATTTGTCTGGATTAGCAGATCCTGCACAGCTTCAGGGTTGACTGGGAGTTGATAATTCTCAGTCATGATCCTCCAGCTCAGGGCACTGACACCTCCTTGGTCATTCATCTGTGTTGAAGTCAGGGCAAGAATGCATTAAAAATCCCTGCCTTGTCTCTGTCCCTGTTCACCACTCCCCAGGAGGCTTGTTCTCCCTGAAATCTTCCTTGGTTTCTCCTGGCACTACAGCTCCTTGTCTACTTGGCTGCTCAGAGCTTCCAGGCTGTGGTGAGGCTCAGGGCTGCCAGATGGGTTCCTGAACTCAGGAAATGCCTGAGCAACTTTTTCTTACCCCCTGTGCATTCCTTGAGTCATGTCCACTTAAGCATCCCTGACTGAGGTGTCAGACTGCCTATTTTTTGTCTGTGTTCCTTTGCACCAACCACCTACACAGATGGTTGTACAAAGGGCAGAAATCCCTTGTTCTGATAGCAAAACCTGAGAGGTCCAGTTTTTATTTTCTTTCTATGAGTACAGGATGTTTTTTAATTCTCCAGTTTGCTGCCAAAATTGGTGACTACAGCTGTGTTTTGTAGTCCAGGCTCTCCTCTTTCTCCCACTCTGAAAAAATCACATTGGGCATTTCTGTGGTAATTTACAGAGTCTCTCCTGTTCCCTGATTTTTGATGGGCTCACCAGCTGCTACACTGCTTGCCTTCACAGCTGGTATCCCAAATATTCGTTCTGCAGATTTTGGAGTATTCCTCAGGAATCCTGAAAACTTTCCTTGTGCTTTCTCCATGCAGTGATAGACTGGCTAGAGCAGCAGCCTCTAAACAACGTTCTTGAGTGTTTCTTCCATTTCCTGTCCTTAATTTTACCACTTTTCAGAATGGGTATTTCTATGACATAGTTGTAAACACAAACACTCCAGCCCTTCTCTTCACACTAAAATATTATCCCCTTCAGCTTTGGCATTCTGCAATACTTACACTGGACATGCTTATGTTAATATTTTATTAGATTCCTCATATTGGATTCCAAAAAAGCAGCTGAAGTGAGATTTCAGTGGATGTCAAACCCCTGAATAAAAAACTGTGAACAAAAAAATTGAAGTACTTAAATTCAAAGAGCTGAAAGAAACTTTTTCTGTTTCACATATCTTAGGTGTGAAGCCTAACCATTACTTTTCTTCTCAAAAGTGAATTCCTATGCTGCTCTTCTTCTCTATTCCTAAGGATCCCAGTCGGAGCACTGGTTCCCTGGCAAACCCATGTGGTCACTACTCTTCCTGGGGTAGCCAGGAAGTCTATCTGGGACCTACTAACCAAGAGTTTACATACCAAATCCCTGTTTGGGAGTAGCAATAAAAATTAATTAAGGGTAATAACAGACCTTGATAATTTATGAAAAATGGTACCCCTTTAGATAAGTATAATGCCCTCAATGATTTTGTGCCAGTGTTCTTCATACTGCAATACTAATTATTTTCTCCCTTATATAAATACCAAGAAGGCCTACACCATGCCTCCTTTACTACACAGATAAATGTAGAAAAAAAATCTTTCTGAAATTGGAACCATAATTGCTTTTCTGATTTTAACCCTAACAAATACAGGAGCAACTTGAAATCAAATAAATGATGGTGATTTACCCAGCTGGTGATCCACACTGGTATTTCTCATCATGAGCATGTGCCCACATATCCAAAGTGAACTCTGGCAGTTTCCAGTATACACCTGCTGGCTCTTTTTGCTAAATGCATCAATTTTATGACAGGCAAAAGTTCAGTGACAAAAGCTGCCTGGACATCTTGTCTTATTTTATCATGGTAACGGTGAAGCCCTTTTGAGCTTTTTCTAATACTGTACTTGAAAGGAACTGAAAAATAATCCTAGGAAGAAAATTCTTCTGGATTTTAAGACTCATCTTAGTTCTGAGTTTTACACATAATTAGAATTTTAAAAGAATTTTAAAACCATAACTAGATGGACAATATCTCCCTGGATGGACAATATCTCCCCACAAACACTGCATGGTTTAGAAAGTAATTTTTTTTTCACTTGGCAGTGCTGTCAGATGTGCTAATTGTTGAACCATAAATCCTGTGTACCTTAGCATCTTAGAGATATTTTTATAAAGTGAAGGTAGTATTTCAGTATTCCCAAACCAAGTGGCTCAGTCTTGCAGATGTATGAACTGTGTTTATTTACCTTTGGTAATAGGTGTTTTTGTTTTTTTTTTTAATGACATATCACTGTAGCAGCAAGTAACAAGTTTTGTTTTGGACAGAAAGTATTGAGTGTCAAAACAATTTTTTGGTTGTTGCCAAACTGATGAAGCTAAAGGAGCAGAACAGACTTACAAGAGACTAACTCAGAAGCCATTAAAAGAACTTCAGAAAGTCTTCTTCATTCATTTCTTGTGTCTCACCTCTGGAATATAATGTGTTTCAACTCTGCCAAACAGACAGTTGAGAAATTCTCAAAGGGAACAATTTTTCCATCAGAGAATAATTTTTTGTCAAATTTCAAATGTTTGCAGAGACGTTTTTATTTCTGTGAAGGTATGATAGGTAAGACAGGGTTTTGAATTTTACCAGCAACTCTTTTTAACATCTCTGTATCCTGCCTGCTGGAGATTAAATACTTCCCAAACTCTTCAGTTTCTTGCCTAATTGGGAATTGGAGGTTTTCTGGGGTTTGAGATTTCAATCAGGATTCTAGCTGCCAGTCATAAAAATGATCTGGGAGTCAAGGGCTGTAATTTGCAGGCTTAGAGCTTGGGAACTAGCACTTCTAGGATTTCCAGACTCCAGCTGTTAATAAAGACCCAGTCTCCCCCCACCACAAAACTTAACTAGAATCCTTTAAAAACCATATTTGGACACTTCCTAGGGGTTGCACATTTTTGGTTTTTTTTAGCTGATGTTTCATTGTGTTGTGTGTAGCTTTTTTTAAAGCTAAAATTCATAACTTCAAAGTTATAATGAAGTTCAGAAATTCCTAAATCTTCTTCAAAATAAAATTATGTTCTCACTTCTTTTAATAATTTTCCAGTTATTTTCCAAGCTTTTAATTATAATTCTACATGATTCTACCATAAGGGCTTTCAGTTCTAGTCACTATGTCTAATTGTTGATGTTATTATTCCATTTAATTTGAGAAATTGGTATTTTTAAGTGTTTGGATCTTTTTACTTTTGTCATTTTTCCCCCTGATGAAACATGGCCCTTAATTCCGTCGTGAAAACAAACTGGCTACTGAGACTCAAGGAGAGATATATTGATCTTGTATCTGCCTTTTGTGCACCTCCTCCCTAGACTCCCTATAATTCACCAGACTTGTGTTAGTAGAACCTCCTTTTGCTTTCTACACCCCCTTGTACCAGAGTCCCAGAGCCATCCGCAGTCCTTGTAAGCTACTCTGAGTTTCATCACCGGCCTTTTTTTAATCAGGCAAGTCTCACAGATTTGTTGTTTATGAATATGAAAGTCTGTATCTTTGAGGTCTGCTCAAGCCGCAGCAAATAGTGTCTCTGTTCATACATAATCAGTCAAGTATATTTCCAGCAAAATTGACGTGCCCTTAGCAGATCATTCTACCGAAATACGTGGTTCTTTCCCTTCAGTTGTATAATTGTCAAAATCTGGGGATATGCGGAGTGAATATTTTTAATGAAACATCTATAGTACAATATCTGGGCTTTACCTTTAATATTTTTTGCTCACATAGAACTGTATAACCCTGGCTACATCCAGAATGCAAAGAAAGCTTTCATTTGCACTCATTTGTCTGCTTCTGACTTGTTTCCCCTTAGTCTTTCCTGTCTTCTTCTCGCCTTTTTTTCTATTCCCTCCCTATGCATCTTCTGCGCAGCTCACCCTCTGCTAGTTGATCACATTGATTTGGCTGAGTTAGGAACAGAAGAAAACCCACTAAGTCCAACCTGCACCCCCACCCCAATCCCCACTGAGCTTGATGCCCCTACCAGCTGACTTTTAACACCATCCACCTCCTTTGTAGCTATTTTTAACTGCACAAAGGAGCTTCCTGTTAATGCTTTACACACCTATTCAGTCAAAAAAGTTTCATGCTTATCTATCTTTTTGCCTTTTTTCTAGTTTTTCTTTTCCATTTTTTTATCTTCAGGACTCTGAATTATTGTCTATTAGTACCTCATTCCTCATAAATAGAAGCAAGGCAAAAATAGAAACTCTTTAAAACAAGAAATCTGCTTAATTATTTCTGTCCTGCAAACAGTTGCTCAACTTTCAACTTTTGAAATCTTGTTTTCATGTCAGGTTCCTGTTTAACTTTTTGGGACTAGCAGGGGCTAAAATGGTATAGGCAGGACTCTGAAACATCATTTACTGAGGACACTGACAGGTGCAGAGAGAGAGTGACCTGGTTTACCTTAGAAAAATGGCAGCAGGGTATACAGTAACAGGGTATTTGTCAGAACAGTGCCTTGCAGTTTGGCAGTCTGGTATTTGCTTGCCCTGTGGATTGCACAGCTAAGAGTACATTGCAAGTCTAACCAGCAAGAATTTGAGGCATGGAGCACCAAAACTAATTCAGAATAGCTCGTGGGTAATTTTGCGAGGATCTCTTTGTGAGGAAACGGTGAACTGTTTCCTGGTACCTAGTTTTTATAGCTGTGAAGTCTGGTCATGTTTGCTAACAAACCCTTGACAAAATGGAAAGACAGAAAGAAATGTGAAACATCTCATATGAGTGCTTGAGATCCCACATATGCAGTGCCATGGGGTGTGTTTTCAAGATGGGTTTGACAGAATATGGTGCTGTTGGTTGACTGTATTCTAAGTGTGCTGATCCAACACAGTGACTCTGGCTTCAATGTTTGCAAAGGATTTCAAGGTTTCCAAATTTCTTGGATTATAACTTGCTGATAGAGAGAAATGGGTATCTGTTAGTGTTATTACTTAAATTGTTCCCACCATGTAAAGGCACAGAATAGTAATTCTGTCCTGTGGCAAAAATTAAATTATTGACTTCCTTAGGATTGAAACTAAACAAGAATAAGAATAAGAATAAGAATAAGAATAAGAATAAGAATAAGAATAAGAATAAGAATAAGAATAAGAATAAGAATAAGAATAAGAATAAGAATAAGAATAAGAATAAGAATAAGAATAAGAATGAAGAACCCAGGCAAAATATAATCACCACACTGGCATATGTGATATATTTACAGGACAGAAAAGCTGTTCCAATTTCTGTTTATACTGTTAACATGCTTTTTGAAAAAAAAAAAGCTCAAGAATCCATTAGTGAGAAGCTGTACTAATGGCACTGACATATGTATTCCAAACAGATTCCTTCTGAGCAATTATAGCACAATCAATAAATGGGAACAGTGTGCATTTGATTGAAAGACAAAAATCTCTTCTAAAACTGAAAGGTGTGTTATTTGGGAGCTGGAGAAACACCTCTAAGGATGAAGAGGAATTATTCAGAATTAAGTCTTCCCCAAAGCTCAGTGAAAGCCTGTACAGATTATGTACAGGTTACAGATTATGCTTACCAGTAGCTCTATTGTTCAATACAATCCCATTTTCCAAAAATGACAGACAAAGGAGACCATTCTCTGCAAGAAATTTCACTTTTCATTCCTTTTCACTTTTCCATGTTTTTTAACAGCCAGGTTGTGTCTACTGATGCTATCTGACTTTCTGTAGGAATTGTTGTTGGAGACACTAGGGAGGATGCAACTTTAGCTGAGCCTCCTCAGACTATTTCCTAAGGGAGCATGTGTCCACATCATTGCTCCTCTTACTTCAGATTCTTGCTCCAAGAGATTTAATTTTAAAAAAGAAGAATTGTTAGCTTCTAGTGAGAAGGGTTTTTATGTCTTCAAACTTCAGAGTACAAAAGGTAAGTTGAACAGATAATTTGGAGTCCAGTCCTTGACTTGAGGTAGCAAAGTAATCAGGCAACATCTTGTTTTAGTGTAGACTATAATTAATTACTACAAATGTGTGTAGTGTATTCATTTGTTGCTATCAAGAAATAATGTTTCCAGAGGAAAAACAGGTTACTAATACTGTTCTCACAAACATATGGGCTTTTTGCCATAAATATTGTTTTGAATGTGAAGCATGCACTCAACAATAACTGCCAATGGCTAAAATGGGTTGAAGTGAGTACATAGTATTCTACCTAATTTAGTTGCTTGAAAATTTTTAGATTTTGCTTTAAGAGAATATGACAGCCCCTATTTGTTTTTTGTTGAAACCTAATGAAAATTAACCTCAACAGAGCAAAACATGTCCTCTTAACTGCCTTACCTAAGTTCTCCTTCTGGGTCATAGATGTCAACTGAACTCTAATTCTACTTTGGCCTTTATTATGCTATTATTATTGCTAGTGTTATTGTTATCAATTATCTCTTTGTATTCAGGTTCCAGCTTCTTTTCCCTTGGCTGCTGACTATTACTGGAGGAAGATGAAAATACAAGTGACTGTATGAGCGAAATCTTCATGCCTTCAGAATAAGCTTCTTCACTTATGATTTACTGGAAAAGAGGATGCATTGAACACCGTTAAAATACTACCTTGTGGAAGACAGAGCTCATGGTTTTTCAGGAGACAGCCTTGGAAAGCTTATTACTGGGCATCTGAGAAGTCCCATGGAAAAGTAGAATCTTATCTATCCAGTTGCTGCATAAACATCACTATCACCTTAATGTAATAAGGTTGCTACTGTCATCTTCACCCCACATTATAGACCCTGATCCCTGGATTTAGGAAGACAGAGTAGGTGTGTTACTGTGGCCAATGGTTTTACACCAGGAGCAGAAGTATAAAAGTTTCTGATACCAAAGAAGGAAAAAATGTTTTCAACTCATATTTTTGCAACTGCTCATTACTGATGAAGTCCAGCTCTTGGGTTTTGCTGTACAAGAGGACTCTAGAGAGATTGAGAGATGGGCATTACAATTATTTACTAAAAGGTAGCATGGCTTGCTGATAATCCCAAAGCAACCCATTTCAGCTCTAGTTCCTTTATTTTTTTTTGTACCCTATACCTTGTATCCTCAAGCTGTCTTCCCTTAAAACTGGAGCTCCAACATTGTCCTGTTCATTTATTCTTCTTCTTTCTTTTACTTCCTCAACTAAGGCCTATCTTTTGTTAGCTTTCTTACCTTCTAAATAATGGACCCCCCAACTTCCTAGAGCACTGTGTCATAGACAGCAAAACAAACTGGAGCCAACATCACAATTTTTAATAGATGTTTGCTTTCTGATAATCTACCTACTAGTGCTGTGCCACCTGTCCAAAATACTTAAGGAGCGGAGGGCTGAGCAGTTGTATCTGTAGGATTTGCAGAAGAATACATTGTGAATAATTGATTAAAGTATTTGTGTTGACTGACTGTACTCAAAATTATTTGAAACCCAATACCATTGTAAACTCCCTCATTGGCAAAACATCTGTTTGGGATTTTTTTTTTTTTAAACAGCTATTTCAAAGATTTGTTGAATGTTTTTCTGGATACCCTGTTACAAAAGGTAAAAAATTCATTTGATGTTAAGTTTCTTTATGGCTTTTATCATAAATTAATCCTTATTTTTCTCCTAAAGGAAGAAGCTCTGAGCGGATATACTATAAAGAAATTAAAGGAATTAATTCAGAAATATGTAATGCAATGAGGTTATTGGAGAATTAATCAAATAATCTCTTCTGATTGTTGTTACAGTGACTTCTCAGTCACTAAGTTTTTTTTCTTATTTCCTCAGTTCATGTACAGACTTTCTTTTCCTAGCAACACTCCATCCTGTTGAAAGATCCTCATCTTGTTTATTATCATTGACCAATTTTAACCCTGGAATTACTTCAAGCAATTTCAGTATTGATTGACCTTTTAAACCTCCTAATAATTGACTTTATATTTATATTTGTCGAGACTGACATGCTGGCTTTATGTGCTGTTCATTTGTATCTCTCCTTTTGTTCATCTTTGTCTTTTGTTCCAGTGTTGTTCTTTCTCCCTTGCGTTGTGGCATTAAAGTTTCCGACTGATTAACATTTGCATTAAGTTAACTGCTTTTATGCCATTCCTAAAGATTTCCCATAAAATTTCAGGAAAAGATGAACATGACTAAAATCATAAAGCTCCTGGGTAAAAAAAAAATGCAATTGCATATATAAATCTGTGAGCAACTGACACTATTTGCATGTTTAAATTACGCATGTACTACTTCTAATCTGGGTCATGGGGAAGAAGAATATGCTTGTGATTTTAGAAGGTTTCACTAGCAGTTTTTTGAATAGAAACCATGAATCAGCTTCCATGATGTTCAGAATTCTTTTCATTTACATTCTCCAAATGTTTCTGAAAGCAAGTTTTTATTCAGAAGAATGTTCAATGCTAAGTAAAATATCAGAGATAAGGGTGTGAATGCATGTTTGCGTGAGTATTGGCACTGGAAGCATTTATATGGCCATCTGGACAACTCTGTCAGTTTGGGAGACATTCAAAAATTAGCATGTGATTTGGAAATCATAAGTGGAGAACAAAAACAGAGTAGCACAGTGGTGTTAGTTTCAGCATCAGTACAGTGAGTCATTTAAGAGCACCCTACGGAATGAAATTTCATTAGGTAGTACTTTTCCTTACTCAATTCAGTCAGGTTTTGCCAAGCTAGAAAAAAATGGGTTTAGAAATAATGAAAATATTTGTAGAATTCCCTACTGATGTACAGAGGGTGTGAGTGCATGTGCAAGAATCTTGCCATAATTAAAATTTTTTTCAGCTTTCCACAAAGCTATTCATCACTTCACTTTAAATAACATAAATCAGTCAAATTCCTATTTTTGAACCTAGCTACTATGAAAAATTTCAAAATGAGGATTATGGAACTTGGTTCTTTTACTTTGTGCTTTTCTCACAACGTGCTGTGGTAGAAATAAAACACAGTAGCAAACAACAGATGTAGACAGAGGATGAGTGTATGTAAACCCAGTCTTTAGAGAGGTCATCATTAAGAAACCACCTTATACATGTCCATAGCTGAAATGAACTGTGCCACGTGACTTTATTACAACCATGATTTCAGTTAATGTGATTGTCATGAACATGAGTAACATCCAGAGTTCCTGGGTCCCAGGCTCTGATTGCTGGCTGCTAGCAAGTTGTCCCAAGGATCTCTGGCAGAAATTTGGCACCTTCTATGGGCAGAAAAGGCAGTATTTGAAAATATAATTGTCTGAATGTCAAGCCATGATAAAATGATTCTTAATTGGAAGTTCATGTCAACCCATTACTAACAACAGAGGGAACTTTCAGCTAATAGAGGATGAAAAGAAGAGAGTAATTGAAGAAAACAACTCATTCACATATTTTTAAATGACAATTTGTTATACTGCTGCATATTTTTTAGAGATTAATATACCTTCTCTTACATTCTAGCTTTCTTGTATATTTCAAAAACATTTTCAGTGGAGGAACATGTTGAAAAAACTCCAAGAGTAAAGATTAGTGTCTCCATTTAGGCTCATTTTTTTGATAGAAAGGATGTTATATTTTTTCCCATGGGCAGCCCTTTGAGTAAGACATAAGAGATACATGATGTCTGGCTTCAACTGGAAATAACTACTTTTACTTAAGACCTTTCCTATCTGGCATTTTATCCTTCTCAGTGTGATGCAAATACAAATGAAAAAAAAAAAAAAACAAAACCAGAAAAGAAACAGACAAAAAAATCCAACCCCTGCTCTTTTTATTAAGGATTAGTATTAGTAATATGTAAAGGATAGACAGAATTACAGCAGCCCCTCTCTCATTTGTATCAAGCAGCAAATATATTTTTAGATCTTCCCAGAAAAAGAAGCAAAGGTGAAAGTAGCAATATGTTCAATAGCTGTTTGGTATGCAGTGTGCCAGAATGAAAAAACAGACATAGATGTAGAGTCATCTGGGGCCCAGTGTTAGGATCCTCACTTTACCAACAATTTATTTGGGAGTTCCCTTGATATTTCAATTATTCACTTTAAGTTCTGAAATTGCCTTTAATCTTCCAAATAGTTCTAGTTTCATGAGTTTAAGGAAAAGCTGTTTGACAGCGGATTTTTTCACACTTCTAAGGAATCTAATCTTGTAGCTACTTCAAAGGTACAGAGCTCCAGAACCATTACTGTTGGCTTTGCTGCAGCAGTGTTGGACATAAAACACCAACTGTGCTTCACTGACTTGGGCTGCTCACAAGCCACCTGCTCCCAGGGTCACTCTGATCCACCATTCTAATCAGGTTGTTTAATTATTATATTAATTATCTTTAATTATTGTTGGGAGTTACAACCTTGTTCACAAAACTTCTACCACTAAAATTCCTTATGCTAAAGGGAAGAATTTTCACCGGTGTATAGTGTGTAGCTCATACTAGGAAAACCAGTGAAAGGGACAGTGGGGAAAAAAACAGGGAAGCAAAACAAAGCTTTGTGGTCCTTGTGTAAAGCCACTGAAAGGTGACATCCTTAATCTCTGGTAAGACCAGGAGTACAGAGGTGGTAATGGGAGAGAAGCGCCTGAGGCTGGGAATCAGATATGGAAATAAGGCTGATACCAGGTGAAAACACTTATCCTCTGGAGAAAACATTCAAACAGCAATGAAGCACTCTGATAGGAATGATGGAAAGAGCCAGATGAACGGAAAAAAATATACAAGCACTTTGTCCATTTCTGGCCAAAAAACAAGTTGAAAACACTAAAATTAACATTTGCTGTTACAACAGGGAATTCTTGTTAAGATGAAGCAGGAATGGAAACCTCAAGTTGTAAATTTATATGTAAAATAAATTCCTTTTAATTAGGTTTGGCTGAAAGCTGCTGCACCTGATGCTTTTTGATATTTTCTATATCAGTCAAAGAAGAAAAGGAAGACAGAGAATGAAAAATAACAATTTCAATGCTATTTGCATAGGATCTAGGACTGCAGAATTAGAGGATGTTGCCACTTCTATATTTTGGCTCTCATGCAATACAGAATACAATTTAAAAAAATTATCTGCAAAGTTCCCTATGAGCCAGCAAAAACAAATAGAGAAGAGAACTGGCTGAAAGAGAAGCTATTACCTGAAGTGAACAGAAAAGAAAGAATCTTCAAGAGAACACATCTATTTAGTGCCATGTAGATAATATTTAACTTACATAAGAAAGAGGGCCATTAATATTAACATTATTAGGGGCCTGGAGCACTTCTCCTGCAAAGACAGGTTGAGAGAGTTGGGACTGTTCAGCCTGAAGAAGGGAAGGGACCAGGGAGACCTCATTGCAGCCTTCCAGTACCTGAAGGGGTCTACAAGAAGTCTGGAGAGGGATTATTTACAAAGGCATGTAGGACAATAAGGAATGGATTCCAATTAAATAAGTCACTTTAGATCAGACATAAGAAGAACTTTTTTACTGTGAGGGTGGTGAAACACTGGAGCAGGTTGCCCAGAGAATTAGTGGATGCCCCATCTCTGGGAGTGTTCAAGGCCAGATTGGACAGATGAGACATTGAGAAACCTTCTCTAAGGGGAGGTGTCCTTGTCCATGTAGTGGTAGTTGACCTCTAAGGCCTATTCCAAAATAAACCATTCAATGATTCTATAATTCTGTGCAGGGAAAGGAAGGAGAGTATTGCTGTAGAGCTATGCAGAGGTAAAAATGATGTCAGTAAATGTGTCAGTCATTCCTCTGCCTAGTAGCAGATGCTGAGGGCGATGGTGCAAAAGTGAAGGAAAAGGAGAAGGACAGGAGAGCAATTGTCTGAGGACCTCTTCCTGTGGAGAAGAACTGAGGCTAGTGATTGGATGCTGCTCTTTCATCTTATCAGAGTGATGCTGCTGGCCTGGATCCTCAGCTTAAGCAACTCAGATGAACCACATCGATATGAGTGGAATAATTTTAATTTATGTTTCAATTTATGAAGCTTGCTTATGAAGCTCTAGTCACATACAAGTCCCTGAGGGAATACTGCTTTGGTTAAGAAAGGATGAACTTCAACTGCTGGGGTTTCCTACTCTGGCACAGTATTAAACTCACACATTTAATATATTTTAAATATGTTAATGTGAGTAAGCAGATTTAAACATGCTTCAGTCTTTAAAGTGTTAAAAAGCAGCCTCCCTATACACTTGCATCTCTTGGGATTTCCTGACAACACAGCTGTTCAGCAGCTCTGCCATGACCAGCATCAAGAAATTCATCCAGCAATAAAACTCCAAACACCCCATGATTTCCATAAATGTTTTTGGCATCTGATTCAATTCCTCCAGTCTGGTTCTCATCATTCTCTTTAAAGATGAAGCTGGAACTGAACCTGGCAATGGATATAAAGAATAACAGAAAGGCCTTCTACAAGTGTGTTTACTGGGAAAAGCAGGCAATAACCTATGCTGCTAAATTGGTGACAGCACATAGAAGAAGGTGCCCACGTAAGGAATCTGAATGTACATAGGTCCGTGGGACCTGATGAGATGTATCAGAGTGTCCTGAAGGCATTGGCTGATGTAGTTGTCAAGTCACTCTCCATCATATTTGAAAAATCATGGTAGTCAGGTGAACCTCCATGTGACAGGAAAAGGGAAAATATTGTACCCATATTTAACAGGGGCAGAAAGGAGGACCCTGGGAACTACTGACCTGTCCGCTCACCTTAGTACCTGGGAAAATCATAGAACAGATCCTCCTAGAAGCTGTGATAATGGACACAGGGAGGACAGGGAGGTGATTTGAGACAGACAGCTTGGCTTCACCAAAGGAAAATCCTGACTGGCCAACCTAGTGGCGTTCTGTGACAGGGTGATTGCATCAGTGGATAAGAGAAGGACTACAGACATGGCATATCTGGACTTGTGTAAAGTCTTTGACATGTCTTTCCCTAAACGACTTTTTCTCCAAATTGAAGTGTGATGGATTTGATGAGTCAACTGTTAGATGGACAGAAAAGTGGGTGAACTGTCACGTCCAGAGGATAGAGGTCAACATCTCATAGTGCCAGTGGCCATCATGGAAAAGTGATGTATGTCCCTCAGGGGGCTGTATCTGGAGCAGTGTGATTTAATAGCTTCCTCAATGACACAGATGAAGGGATCAAGTGCACCCTCAGCAAATTTGCAGATGATCCCAAGCTGAGTGGTGCTGTTGACAAACCTGAAGGCATGCCATCCAGAGGGACCTGGACAACATGGAGAAGTGGACCCACGAGAATTTCATGAGGTTTAACAAGACCAAGTGCAAGGTGTGCCTGGGCTGAGACAACTCCCAGTATCTTCTCCAGGCTGAACAAACCAGCTGTCTTATAAAGTCTGGATCCAATGGCCCCTGAGCTCTTCCAGCACAGCCCTTGCTGTGGTTGTGCTGCACCAAAGAAACAATGCAGCTGAAAATAAGGCCTGTCATTCTGCAAATCAGCTCCTCCATCTCGTTCACCAAGGACTGAGGACTGCTGAAGTTGTTCCTCCACAGAGGAAATCTCTGCAAGACTACGGATGAGATTTTCTGCCCAGGGCAAGGCCAGAATGGAAAATTACTTTTACCTTGTAATTGCCATGGGGGTGTCAGATCCCCTGACTAGTTCTCGTCATGGCCACACAAATGTCTAAAGATGCTCCAAGAATTTCACCTCTGAAAGTCAGATTGCTTCTTTGTGCCTGTTTCAGGTTGCACTTCAAAAGCACAAGGGACTTCATAGCACCAGCTGGGTGGGTAGCTCTTTCCCCAGACAAAAAATGCATTTTTTTCCCTTAAATGTAGAATTCGGGAAACACAGACAGCTGCAGAAAAAATTTTTAATGACATAGACATTTTATTATTCTTAACAATTACTAATTTTTTAAGAGAGGTGAAGCTATTTCCCAAAACTTGAAAGATGTAATTTTTTTTCCAGCAACAAAATAAACATCTTTTAATTCATGTTCTCTTGAATATGAAAAATATATTTACTAGTCAATCTTTTACTCAAGTTACTTTTTATGTGCCTGGATTTTTTTGTTTTACATATGAAAAGTGAAAAAGTTCCATAGCTGTGTAGCCTTGAGGGGTATTTTTGATATCTAAGTGTGGCAATTTTTCAGACACCACTAATAAAGATTGTTACTGTATACAGTATAATCCCTTTAAAAGTCTTTCCCTGCTACTGCAGCTGTGAATGATTTCCTACAGGGGAAAAAAATCCTTTTTTTATTCTGGTCCTTCACTCCTATCTAAGAATTTGCTTTACAGCCATGCTGCAGGTTTCTAATTTGAGGCTAATTAAATGCAGACACTTATGAAAACCAAGGATGCGATTTGCAAGGAGAACAACACTCCTGGGGATGTGAAAAATGAAACAAAATAATGAAAACCATCCATTACCACTGAGGCTGCGAGGCAAAATTCTCTGTATGTGTTGCCGCACTGACTGGTGGGGTGACGCTGGAGGAGGAGGCTCTGGTGTGGCTATGGGGAGCACACCGACAGCAGCACGCAGTGCTTCACCCAACACATGACATTTAGGGGAAGACATGTCAAAGACTTTACACAAGTCCAGGTATATCATGTCTGTAGTCCTTCTCTTATCCACTGATGCAATCACCCCATCACAGAAGGCTGCTCGGTTGGCCAGTCAGGATTTTCCTTTGGTGAAGCCAAGCAGCGGGCTGAGGGCTGCGCTTGCCTGATTGCAGCCCATAATCTTGCAGGGGCTCCCAGTGTTGCAGCTGAAATAGCTGCTAATAGAGTCCAGGGAATGGAAGCAAAAAGGGCCTTCGCATAATATCCACGGATGTTTAATTCAGCTGCATGGTGAGATGTTCAGGTCTAAGGCAGGACTCATGGGGAGAGTCCAGGTTTCTGTCTCTCGAAGGGTAGGGGCTGAACAGCGGCATCGGGGCAGTACAAAGATGAGGGCCAATGGGGGAGTAGGGAGGGAGTGGCTGAGGGATGTAGGACCAAGGAGAAGGAGCCAACAGGCTCTAATAGCTTTTGAGGGAAGCTTCTTGTGTCTCCCTAACCCAGCGAATGCCTCTCAGGGTCTCCACATCCCAGCACCCCTGGGGATCTCACTGTGGTATGCATGGCGCAGGAACAGGTCTAGTGGTGCATTTCACTGTCCTTACTGCCCTGAGACCCTGTCCTTGCTCCATATAGGATTCTCTGGCCTGTGAGCCAACAGGAGACCTCTCTTCCTGCGGGCAGGGACAACCCAAGGAACCCAAATTACACATGCAAAGAAGGTGAGAAAATTGCAAAACCCAGGCTTTTCTTCAATCAGGTCAGAGCCCTTTGTTATTACAAGTGGAAATGGACAGCTTTTAGATGGGTTAATGTATGCTGCTGTAGATCTTCAGCTACTTATCTGAACCAGTGTGAGCTAAGAAAGCCATGAGTAAGTTAGTTTTCTCTGCCATTATTAAGTTAATTGTTGCTCGTGGTAAAATCTGTCCAACTTTCAAGCTACTGAATATCTTGTAACAAAATTGCTACCAGTCACCAAATCAAAATTATTTGGAAACACATTTTGAAAGTCATTGCATTTTCTGGCTGAAGAGGATCTCAGTTGCAAGGAGTTATTTGATTTGACTTTGCTTCCTTATCTATTGCAGAAGACAGCAGGAATAGAGAATATTGGAAAGAAAAGTTACTAAAAGGTCACAGCTAATAGTGCCTTTATCACTTTGCTGTAGTCTGCTGGCACTGGAGTAATCTTTCCTTGTGACAAGTGTTGTTATGACATACATAGAAGTGGGAATAAAGTGCTGGCTGTGAGCATATCACAAAGGAAGTCTCTTACTGGAACACAGCACGAGGCAAGACCAAGTGACTCTGTGTCTGCAAACAGAGGTTTTTTCCTTTTTTCTTTCATTTTCTTTTCTTTTTAATTACTAATAAACCAAGCACTTTCAGAACACTTTTTGCCAAAGTCAAGAGACAGCATTTGATTTGCCGAGGAAGCCAGGGAAGCACAGTCATATTCCTGCTCATGGAGAGTCACACGAATAAATGCAAATATCCCTTCTGGGAGACGAGGTAGATAGTCAAGTCTTCTCTTTGTGTTTTTGTGACTGAGTTTGTGTTTTTCTGTTTTTGTGACTGTTTATGTGAAGTATGGTAATCAAGGTGTGCCTGGAAAACAAGATCAGCAATGGCAGCTGATTATAATGTCTTAAAATTGTGGCCACTGATTTGAAGTCTAAATGCCCTCAACGAACTGAAGCTGGTGTTATAAATGTATGGAAAGGGCCAGGTGCCAGCATCAGCAACATCAGCAGGCTCTGGGGAGCTCTCTTTTATGTACAGTGAGGATGAGACAGGTGGGTTTGTGGTCATGTTTGTTATGAACAAAAAAACTGATAATTTTTAGTGTGGAGAAACAAGTTACAAATAGCTAATTTAACCACTTTTGCTACTAAAGTGTTATCTGTGTTATGTAAATTACCAGTCGTTCTCGCTAATGACTCCTTTTGTATTAGTGGCCGAGGCCGAGTTGAAAGGCCTTTGTATTAACACTAAAGGTGTGAGAGAACTGCCCGGGGCAGGGACAGTAAGGGGGAGACGAAACTTGAGGCGGGGGATATGCAAATTAAACTGTAAAAGACCAGAGTGCTTTGAGGAGCCGTGACCTCAGACATACAGAAAGGAACCCCAAAACAACGAGCCAAAATGAAATTGAGATATTAGAGTGATGTCCACGTGTGAGGAACAAGCTACTGAACCTGCAAAGACACTCAGAACCTTAGGAGCCCCTCGCCCTGAGTGCAAGAGTCATCCAAAGCCAGGACCCCGAGCCCCGGAGAGCAGCCGAGTAAGATCTGGCACGCCCACAGCTCCTACGAGGAGGGGACTTGCAACTCTGCCCCCAGGGGACAAAGCTGTGACTCATCCTCCTCCTGCGAGCCACCTGGGAGAGTCGACGGAAGCCGCAGATCCGTGGAACCACCCCTATCCTGAGCTGATCATTTTTAATAAAGGCATTAAAAGGAGAAAAAGTCTCCTGCCCTGTTTATTTCAATGTTCAAGCTGGAGATGGAAAACTTCCTACCTGAAGACCATGCCCATGAGGTCACAATACGCCATCTGCCCTGCAGCTTGCATGAGCATCATGTGGCTGCTGCAGCACTGGGATTTTAAAGCAGCATTCACCCCTCTGAAGGAGGTTTTCATGTTTTCTCTTTTTCCCTTCTGTGTCTTATTGTTCTTATACCCATGCAGATACAAAAATAACCTTCCCTTTAATTGTCTGCCCTGGTCCATGCACTTCTCTTGAGACTGTTCCAGCTTATGTAACTAATCACTTCCTGCAAAGTGTGTATGGATCCATACAAATAACTTGCAATGTTTAATTAAACTAAACTGTAATCAGCAGAATTTATCTTTTGACTACTGTGTACCAGGGAAGCTTTATCTGCTAAAAATTTGCAGTGAGATTGGCTTGACTTTTAAAGGCACCATGTGAGGTTCTCATTAGCCTTATTATAATTTCTGAATAATAAATATGTAAATGATGAGTTTCACATGGGAGATTTAATTCTGTGCTGGAAATACACTTTGGCTCTGTCAGATAATTGGTAGCACTGCACACCAATAAGGCATTTCCCTACAATTCATCAGAAGCAGTTGAAATTAAAGAAGGCAGGAGCTGTTACATTTTTGACAGTTTTGTAATGCCAACTTGTTGAAGTTATAACTCAGCCATTAATGTAATGTATGAATTATTAAATCTTTCTTATGTCAGGAATTTAAAAACTGAAAACCTCAAACTGAAGATCTGAGCCTGCAGTATAAATGCTCTGGGAATCAGATTTCTGCCTTCCTCTCTGCCACATTTCTTTTCTGAACTACTGTCTAAAAAAACCCCAGCCATTTAGTTTGAGTAAAGTGGAAGGAAAGTAGTATCCTTAGGAATTTGAACTTTACATGCACAGCCCAAAGATGTAATTTACCTTTGTGATTTTTTTTTTTTGAGATCCTAACATTGATGAGCCTGGCTATATAAATGATGACTAATAAAGTGGCTATATAAATGATGACTAATAACGTGTCACTGCAAATGGAAGATTACAAATAAATGTGAGTCTGGTAAGTGGTGTATAACAGCTTAATATTTGAATGAATTTCCCTTGCCTTAACTGAACACAGTGGAAGAGGCAGGATCATATGAAGAAATAGTAGTTGATTAGTAGTAGACTATCAAAATGCAAAAGTACCCTCCACATCAAAATTCCATAGTTTTAATTGATTATCGTTGTGCAGATTTTATTTTGTTTCTTTAATAATTGGCTCCTATATACATAATAAAATGCAAAGAGTTCTCTACTGATATGACAAAATAACCACAAGCAGAGACTGTGGTTTTAGCATTAGTTTAGTATTTCATGACAGCGTAATATTTGAGTAATTTGGTAAATCAAATATTCTTTTCCATGTTTGAAAAAGGACTCTTTATCTAGATATAATGTGGACATCCACACACCATTTTTTTCTCTTCTCTCAAGGCCAACTTAAAGTTCCTCTTTTGGTAATTGGAGTTCAAATTTTTACCAAGCATCTACCAGCTCTCCTCCACACAAGCAGTCTCCTTGGCTGACAAAGGACAGTTCTTCCCTATCCTGGGGCAGTTTCTCCCACCCATCAGAAGCATCTCAGTTTTATTAGCTTCTCATGCCTTTTTATTCTTCTTTACTCTTTATATTACCCACCCATTTTCAAATGCACTAGGCTGCTTTGCTGCTTTTCTCTGTCATGTTGTAAAAAGTCATGCAAATGAAGTTTACTTAAACTGCTCAGATTGCCTTTTAACACTGCAAAAACAGTAGAATGAAGCTAGGAAAGGATTTAATTTTAAAGTTCTGGTAATAGTTCACAGAACATAAATAAACTATGATTGTCAAACTTATCATATGTCCTAAGTGGGTCAAATATTCCTATTCTTATGTGAATTATATAAGAAAATCATATGTGGTTAAATGATCTGTTTACTCGATTTTAGTGAATATTCAACAGAAGTTTTTCTTTGTTCTAGCTTTCCAAATAATTTTTCCCTTTCCAGATTTCAATTTTTCAGTTTTGGAAAACCAGCAGCTACAAACTATTAAAACCTGTCACATGAAATTATTGTCACATAATTAAATATTTTAAAAATGTGTTACCGACTTATGGCCTCATAAGAATTTTTTGATGGTGTACACATTTTTATGTGTTTGTGCAATTCTCCATTATTCCTTTACACGTGAGCCCATGTAAAATAGAGAAGAGATTGTTATTGCTGTACTGCAATCATCAACCCTTATTTCATTATGATTACTGCAGTAGTTATTCATCATCAGTATTATGATGATTTTAATAAGTTTAAAAAGCACATTCTTTCAATGTTCATTAGTTTTCTCCTATTGTTATGATCCTCATGGCATCTGCAATTGGTAGACATTCAAGTTATAGTCTAACAGAGATGGAAAAATTCCTTTGTGAATTGAATGCAAGTCAACGCATGTTCTGATTTGTAGTCACTCATAAGTGCAACAAAAAAAGCTTTAATTCATATGCCTTTTTTTTTTAATAGTTCTGCAATGTGAACTAGGGTACAACCCCCTGGAAGTATTATTTTCCTTCTGTTAAGTGCTGAGGAGTATGAGCAAATCTCCAAATTTATAGATTTCCATCACAATGTCTCAATTATAGGGGCACTCAGTTTGGTGAGATGCAACAGTTCTTTAAATGGTACTGAGAAGCTGCCTTCTGAGAGGATGGAGACAGCAATCCATGAGTGTCAGCACGGTGCATATGGTGATTTTTAAGATCACCCACTGTGTTGCATCCCAGAGGATGTACAAAACCAGGCTTGGCCCTTGGCATTGTGCGAAAGCAGTGGTTGGGATCAGACCCTTCAAAGACGAGGTGTAAACACAGCAGCATGAACCCTGGGTGTCTTGGTTTGGAAAGACAGGTGTCTGCTAAGGAAGGCAGGAGCCTCCCCTGAAATGGAAAGAATGTAAACCCCCTCCCTCTGAAGTGTTATAAATTTGAAATTAAGGGGAGCTCTCAGGCAAAAATATGGGAGCAGGAATAACAGTTCTTTATGAGGGGAGAAAATAAAAAGATAAAATAGACAGTGCAGTAAACTGAAACAACACTGACAGAGTCAGAACACAACCTGACACCCTGTTGGTCAGGGTGTTGGTGGCAGTCCAATTGGAATTGTGGCTGCAGTTGTCCTGGAGTGTCAGGTGTGGTTCTGTTGTAGCAGTGATCCTGTGGAAAGGGTGTCATTTTCCCCTGAAGATCCAGTGGAAGAGGCAGGTGTTCTTCTGGGAAATCCAGTGGAGAAGCCATGCAGGTGTTCCAGAATCTCAAGATTATATCTGGGTAGGAATGCTTGGCTCTTCCCCCTGTGCAGAGCATCTCACAATGGGATGCCATAGTTCTTATCAGTCATGCAGTGACACTCCATAGCCTGTTATCAGCAGATGTCCCCTTAGAGGAAGGATTGGGTGGGGAAAATATAAGGACTGCCCACTTAACAGAAGACAACTGCCATACAGATGGCAAATAGAATACAATTTGCTTGGCAGTCCAGGATAGTGGGTGTGCTGTTATTCAGTACAATAGGGCTGCTCTTTGAAAATGTACAAACAGAAGCTCAGATTGAAGCTGTAATGAATGCTTTTTTGTAATGAAAGCTGAGATCATGGAACAGTCCGCATGGTCTGCATTGAGCTGTCTGATACCAGAGGTGGCTGTGAAGAAACATTGTGAAAAATGTACCAAGTAGAAAGTTAAGAATTTGCCTCTCTTTTATGGGGAAAGCATTATAAAGACTTCAGTTCTTTACACTCATAGGAAAAAGCAAAAATATTCCAAGAACATTAAGGCTTTGTGTGGAAGATACCCATACCAGCTGCAGCTAGCAGGTTCTCTTCCTTGGTATAGAAACACAATTTGGGCATTGTTTAATCTAGAAAATATTAAAACCACAGCAGCAGCTCTTAGGGTAGTCCTTCCTCAAGATACTGGAAGAAACTGTGTTTCAATCCTTTACATAAAGTGGTCAGCCACTTCAGGAGTAGTTCCGTTCTGCCCTTCCATCCCTTCCTGCACAGTCCTTCTGAAAAGGCAGTGTCAGAACTGCATTTTACAGGTTAAAAATCTTCTTATTTCAAAAAATTTATTCATTATAAATGAGTAGGCTTTGTTTAACTAGACTCAAACACAGTGTCCTTATCCTTGTCCTTATGAGTTTTCTGTGAACTACATGCCTGTGAATCATGATTCTGCTTTGATTCTGAGTGTTTCTTTCTTCAAGGTAGAACCAAGAGAGTCCTCATCAAATTACTGTATGTATGTGTTTTATTCTCTGCTCTGCTGGTCACCAGCTTCCCTGATCTTGGACTGCATGGTGGTTTAAGACCCTTGCTTAGGTCAGCTCTGCCCCACATTTAGATTCAGCAGATAGTTGCTCATCTGCTGTGATAATAGACAAAAATTATGCCTAACATCCGCAGCTGCCAAGCTGCCGTCCTACTTAAAACATGAAAACTGAAGAAAGCAATAGGAACCATTTCCATTACAAAAAGCTGTGCTTGACAGCAGCAGCAAGAGGCAATCTAAGACTTCCCAAATAATCAGAATAAAACCATGTATGCTTCTACTGTGAGTAAAGCCTAGGTCTTCTTTACTGTCCTTTCCTGCTTGTGAGAGTCCACCTCCACTCAGGAGTTGTTACAATGAAGAATTTGCTAGGCTGTAATACTGCCTGCCAAATTTGTAAATGGAATTCCCCATCAAGACAAAATCCTTCTACAATCTCACTACGAAGTGAGCAGACTGCTCTGGTCCAAAAGTAAACCAGCACAAAAGTGGGAGGAATGAACCCCACACAAATACCTTGAGAGAGATTTCAGGAGTTGCAATTTAATAGGAAGATTAAAATAAATGCAAAGATACAGAAAATCTGGCTTAAACTCACAAAGTCAGAATACAACTTGGCACTCTATTGGTCAGGGTGGTAGTCACAGGCCTATCAAGCAGTGATCTGGCTACTTTTGCTGTTGAAATGGTGGTTGCAGTTGAAAGTGTTGGTCCTGTGGAAGGTCTGGTCTTCCAGTGGAAATTCAGGTCCTCCTCCAGATCTGTCCAGTGGTGGTGGTGTCCCAAGTCCCCAAAATGCCCACACTGTATACAGGGAGGTTCAGGCAGTACCTCCCCAGTTCAAGCTGAAAGAAAAGGCAAGCAAGTAGAAAGAAAATCCTGTGTTTATAGGTCAAAAATGCCAAAGATTATTGATATGATAGATGGGTATCTAGGATATTTCAGTGTATAGTGTAAAATGAGACTGACCATTGTGATTATTATTTCTAGCACAGATCCAGTTTTCATGTGGTTATATTTCATCTTTTTTTTTTTCCAGTTTTGGTCTTGTAGACTTTCTTCCTAGTATCAGATGAATAAGAGCAGAGCAGCACCTGACATGGGCAATTTATATCAACTAAAGAATACCCTATTTATTTTTCTAGCTCTTAATCCATCTTGCCAATGATTTTCTGGAGTATGTTAAGACATTTTGGAGACCAGTAAAAAAATTTGGAATCACAAGAGGAGATACAGGCACTTTTTCCTTAGTGATTTTCACATCTCACTCATTAACAAGCAATCGTGTGATTTGCATGACTACAGCAACACTGACAGGACAGCTGCAAGCTTTCGGTGTGCTGTTGCTGAGATACAAAGCAGTATGCGTGTACACTAGTTTGGTCTTTTAAGAAGAGTAAAATATTTTTGTGATTTTGAAGCCAAGATATCAAACATTGACAGCTCAGGGCATGTTCCAAAGATACAGAGAGGTTCATTTGGAAAAGCAAGAAGGCAATAATGCCATTAACACTTGTGTGCACATACCAAAGAGATGTATAGACATGAGCTTTGCCTACCAAACTGATTACTGTGTGAGTAAAAATAAAGACACAGGTGTGTATTTTTGCAAATAGATCCTGAGTCAATAAATTGCACTTTCAAGATATGGCAGTAAATATCAAAGATGCTTGAAATGAAAGTGGCACTAGGGCAGTCCCTTGGTCCCTTTGCAAAAGACTGAGGACTGGCATAGGTATTTTAGCACTTCAGAGAGAAGAGCCTGACTGACTTCCCACCATGAGAGCCTGTTGTGAAGGCTGACAATCTTCTGAATACAAAGTTTGCAGAGATGTAGCTGATGTCTTGTCCTCTCCTGCATGACTTTCTCAGTAGGACTCATCTTGGTAAATTGCATTCTCTTGGCTTCTTTTACTTTTGTTTTAATACTTACTTGTTTAACCACTGCTGCTCTATAACACACCTTCTCTCAACTCCCTGTAGCCTTGCTTTTTAATCTTTATTCCACAAGTATGTGAGACATCATTTCAGAGAGATAACAATCTAAGTTCAGGAAACAGAGAGAGAGGAAAAGAGACACAGAGAGCAATACATTTGTAAGTCAGGTTGAAATAGAATGGTCTTGCTAATAATCAGGGTGACATTGAAGCCCTGTATGTGTCTCAAAGACAATCTCAATACAGATTGTCTGTGGTTGCAGGATAAAAGAAGACATTTGCTTTATGCCTGCAGAAGTGAGTCCATGCTGTAATTATTTCTTTCACACTGTTCTTCATGCATCTCCTTTTTTTTTTTACACCTTACATTTGGTTTAGTATCACAGTCCAGCCAGTGATGGTTTTTTCCTGGTCTACAGCACACTCATCTTTCTTGCTTGTTATTCCAAGGAGTGATTGTGCGTTCTACATGGCTGTATGAGGAGGAAGAGCAAAAGTAACCAAGCTGCTCAGGAAATGCCAGCTCAGAGCATGCCACAGGAACAATTGCTCCAAATGTGAGTAGAAGCTGTAAATTTGCTCTCCTTTTTTCTTCGGACATGCATATGTTTTTCTTACAATCCTGTTCTTCTTCCACAAAAATATCACCAATTGCCATATTTCATTTATGAATATATATAGGAACATCTTTCCAGAGAAACCATTATTTTTTCTTAGCCTTTTTTTAATTTATCTGCTAAATATTTGTGAGATCTTGAAACTTATTATATTCCAGCCCCTCCCTCCCCCTCCCCCCTTCTCCCAGCCTGGTTCCTTCACTCATGCAACTGCTTCAGCTTTAGATTACGAGGAATTCTCTAATTTTCATAATATACATAGAACTGGAGTTTATATAAATCTACCCTAGGAATCCTTGATGGGGATTGCTCTGGCTGGAATAAAGTGTCTTTCCAGAAAATTTCCTGGTCATGGAAGTGGCTCCTTTGCAATTGATGTTTTCACTAATGGTCCTTCACTGTTTTCTGGACTGTGAAGCAGTAAATTCCATGGAAACATTCAGGATTTACTCAGTGTCCTTCTTAAAAAGTTAGGAGAAAAGAAGGTCATATGAATTTTTTGTTGTTGTTCTTAGGAAAGAAAGAAAAGAAAAGATGTTGCATAGGCAGGAATGCTTTATCAAACTTTTGAATTCTTCTTTCTGACATACTGACATTTGTCCTCGATTTTGAGAGCTTTATCTGCACTGGAGTCATGGACAAAATGGGCAGAATTTTTCTCATCACCCATGAAGAAAAGTTGAATTCATGGTGCCAGCATGCAATGCTAGAAATGGGATTTACAAACCTTTATCAAGTTAAAAGCATTTAACATTCAGCCTGTCCCTCACCCAACACCATTCTCAGTCTGCCAAAGCTGAGATCATATGATTATTTCTCTAAAAATTAGCCTATTTTCAGAGAGGAAAATCAATAATGAGGAATACCTTCATGCACCAGTGGCACAGATAAGAAGAGCCACAGCAGGGACTGTCAGCAATTCTTGATTGCATGCTGGTGCTTGCTGGTCCCTCCTGGTTGAGGGATTTAAATCCCCTCTTCAAAAGTAAAAACTCATTGCAAATACTGGAAGGTTCTAGACACTAGGTATTTATCTTCTTTTCTGCCTGAGATTCTGCCTTTTTAGGTTCCCTGACTTTCTTAACGAACACCAGGTTCCTGAGTGTTTTCAAGGACTTAGGCTTAAACTTTTGAAAAGTTTACATCTTTTACATCTGTTTCTGTAGCTCAACAAAGATGTCATGTGTATAAATACAGCCAGGGCTGTATGGGAAATGGGTACTACTGCTGCATCAAGCATTGAATGAACAGGGCCTTCTGCTCAGGAATAACTATGATGTTTTCACACTTACTATCGTATTGCGTTGCAGATTAATTGCATTCAATTTTGGCAAATGGAACTGTAGTTTGAGCTCACAAATTTGAAAAAAAATATCAAAAAATTACTCTAACTGGAATTTATTACCTGCAGTGCAAGAGCAGCTGTGTGCAAGTCATATCAAAAGCTGTTAATGAAAGATGCCTCAAGATAAAAATTTGGACTGGGGGCCCTGGATTCACGACTGGATTACACTGCAATTTTCCTGCATGGCTTCAGGCAGCCCAGGTTACTCTCAGTGTCTAAGATTCCCACCTCTAACAGAGGGACAATAACTTTTCTCTTTCTTGCAGGGCATGTGCTGCAGGTAAGTGCATTAAAAGTTGTAGGGTCTGTGAACACCAGAGTATGGAGGAGATAAATGGGCTTTAGAGTTTTGCTGAGGAGAAAGAGTGTTCAGAAGAGGAGCAATGCATAACCACATTATAATGGCTTTTTTCCCGCTGTATCCACCATACATAGAAAATACCTTTGGTAGTATTTTGGGCAAGAGCATGAAAATGCTGTCTTATGTGTTATCTATTTTCCCTTCCCCTTTTAAGGGACCCTACCTAATTATTCTCAGTCCAGCTATAAAGAGAGAAAAAGAAAAAGGACAGTCAGAGATTTGAAAGTTTTCAAAGTAATTTCAAGTACATAATATCAAGTTTCATACATACATACAGACATACACACATACACATATATATATATGTATGTATATATAGATATATATATGTATGTATATATATAAATAAAATAAAATTAGTATTGTATAATTTCTTGGAATACTGCTAGGGAATCACACCATATATTTTTTAGTTATCCACGAGGGAGGATTGCTCATATACTGCTTTCCAGGCAGCTGGGACACGAAGGAGGGAAGGAAGAAAATTAGGCTCTCTCTCTATATTATTTTTAAGAGACATCCATCTCTGCTTCCAGAAAGTTGTCTATTTCTAAAATTATGTGGCTGATAGGAGCTGCCCAATGATTTGACTGTCAAATCATTGGGCACAATCCTCATTGTGGGTTGTGCGGAATGCACTTTGAGGGACATGATTAATGAATGCTTCACAGGGCACTGAAATATGTAATGTATGTAACCCTGAATGTGCATGAACATGCACACATATGTATTGGCACATTTTTGTAGTATATTTGCAAACCAAATACCCAAATTGAGTTACACTTCACCATAAGCTCCAGGTATATAAACCCAGTTCACATTCCCTGTTTTTTTTTTTTTAATTCAAAATATTTCAATGTCACTATTGTTCTGTTAACATCATCAACTTTGTGGTTTTTATCTACTGGGTCACTTTTACTTAAATTCTCCTCTTGTCATGCAAATTATTAGCAAGATACAGAATTATGAAGTATTTCTGATTATAAAATAAAACAATAAAACCAAAAATCAGTAAAAGACTGGCTGAAGTGAATTTATAAATTACTTAAAAACTGTCCATTTAACTTTTAAAAAATTCCTTTTTTTCTCTTTATAAACTTTGTCTGTGATTAGAAAAGCCATGAATTTAAATAATTTTTATCTATCTGAGAAATTAAGAATTTGAAAACTATATCAGGGAAAAATTTTAAATTATACTCTCTTCCATCTTCTCATAGAAGAATTCATTGTAGGTTTTCTAGCAAAATTACAACTGGGGAGGAAGGCAGTGCTAAATGAATAAACAAATCTAGAAGATCTCAAAAAATAACGGTTTCTTGATTTTCCAAATACAATATTTGAGGTGGATTCAGAAGTAGAGCTCCTGCTGTCCCCTTATTTCCTCCATCTATGACTTGCTCTGGAAATTAAAAAGTCTCAAAAAGGGCCTTTTCAGATCTTATTGAAATGAATATTTAATCTGATTCAAATTAAATCGATGGAGTTGCTAGCACCTCTCAAGCCAGACTTTATTGTTTTGCAAGGATGAACACTTATTTCAATATTCATGCAGACACAGACAGCCTTGCTAACTCAGTTTAACTGACAGTTCACACAGGCGGCTTGCAGAAAAAGAGGGGAGCAAATCCTCTGCCCTGAAGATGGGGAAACCTTGCATTGTGGTCCGTGAGGCAGTCAGCCCTGGTATGGCAACTTGGACAGGCACAGGCTGCTTGACTCTGCAGATGTCCACACCCAAAATACTTTGCAGGGTCCCACGGTACACCGTGAGTAAGGCTGAAATACCTTTGTTATCTGCTGAGGCTCTCTGTGGTGCAGCATGGTCAGGAATGGTTTAGATGGCAGCAGAAGGATTAGCCAATAATATGAGGTGTGCAGCACAGGTAGCAAACAGCTCTGCAGGAACGCCTCATCTTGAAATTTGCTTTTCTCTGTATCCCAGCTGACTTGTGTACAAATGAGTGCAGTGGAGACCAGGCTTTTGATTCAGAGCTGAAGGAATGTTGCAGAAACCTGTTTTCTATACAACAACTGGAGGGAGAGGATGAGGATTTCATTTTGAGGGATCCGATGTGTGATAGGATGAGGTGGCGGCAATGCCTGTGGGAAGTAGTGGTGGATGCACATTCCTCTTTACAGGGTGTTAGGTTTTCTGTGGGCTTAATAGAGAATCATAAAGTCACAAAATGGTTTGGGTGGAATGGACCTCTAAAGGGCATCCAGTCCAAAACAACTGCAATGAGTAAAGACACCTTCCACTAGACTAGATTGCTCGGAGCTCCTGTAATCTGACCTGAATTTTTCCATGGATGGGGAACATCCATGACCTCTCTGCACAATATGTGTATGCATTCTCATGGTAAAAAATTGTTCCCTGTATCTTGTGTAAACTGACACTTCTACTGCTTAAAATTGTTACCCCTTGCCCTGTCACTACAGACTTTGTCCCCATCTTTCTTATAAATGCTGTTTAAGCCCAGGAAGGCTGCATTATGATCTTCCTGGAGACTTCTCCAGGCTGCACAGCCCCATCTCTCTCAACCTTTCCTCATAAGAGAGGTGCTCCATCCCTCCAAAATTCTTCATGTCACTTCCTTGGACCCACTCCAACAGTTTCATGTCATTCCAGCGTTGAAGATCATGGAGCTGCAGTCAGTGCTTCAGGTGAAGTCAATTTACAGTAATAAATGCTTCCTTGTCTAGTCCTTTGTGTGGCTCTGAAACTCTGAATGTCCCAGGCTGTATAGGGGTACAATCTTCCTGGGCAAAGCAATGCATCTTGCTTTTGTCCTGTTATTTTTTCCAAGCTGAAACTTCAATATAAAAAATTTTCATCCTTGTTTATGTTTTCAGAGACACTTCCAGTTTTCAGTAAAAACTGACTAACAAAAAATAATTTGTTGTCAAACACATTTTTATCAGACTTGGTATGTTGCCATGCATACATCTTGTACTGTGTACCCTCTGTTTTCCCCCTTTTTTATGAAAATGAGGAGAAAAAGAGAAGAAGATTAAGTAATGAATAATGTTATATTAAAAAAAGGGCTTTATGTGCAACTAAATTTTGGTTGAAGTTTTTAACTAGTTCTTAGACTACCAAATTACTTCCTGCTTGGATTACCCTGGAATTCTGTGTAGGTGCTGGGGTGGCTCAAGTTTGCTGGTAGGAATATAATACTGGTTTTGACTGAATATACTGAGTAGTCCTTTGGGATTAGTGGTGTGTGAACTGTTTAAAAGAAAGGTCTGGAAATTTGTAGGTAGCAGGTCAAAGCTTTCAGTGGATATTGACAAGTATGAAGGAAGGTGGACAACATGGGGATAGACACTGAGAATACAGTCAGAGAATAACAAAATGGAATAACCAAAGCAAGTTTATAATTAGATGTGTATGACAATAGAGTTTCCCTTTAAAGATAACCTCTCTCATCCTGCAGTTCATGTCCTTGTCCCTGTCTATCCCAGTCTAGCTGTAATTTCCCACGGTATTTTTCCAATATTGCAGAGTGAGGAGTTAGTTGAATCCTACTTTCTTGATATTGAACACTGTTCCTTGTTTAATCAGAGTATAACCTTCTTTCCTCTAGTAGATATGGAATCTGGTTATATTTCCTCTAAAGTTAAATTTTCTCTATCATCTTCTCTTTCTGGGGCCAGCAGTGTGGGACAGCAACCGGCCGAGAGGGAAGGGAGATGGGCTGCTGGGTGTCTCCAGCTCTATGCTCCAGCCATCTTCCCAAAGGAAAACTACATTCCAGCTGGTCAATCCTAGCAGTCCTTGTGGTCAAAACTTTTACAACCATTTCCATTCCTATTTCTTTTAATTGTAAGTGTTAATCCAACTGATATCACTTCTTGCAGAAGATAACATAGAGATTCTACAGAAATGTAAAGTTTTTTAACACCTTCTGAAATTTTTTTTATCCAGGGAGGAAGGGTTCCTTCTCATTAACGCTTGCCTTTCTCATGTGGCTAACACTTTAACCCAAAGGTTTTCTGTAGCAAACCAGTAGGTGACCACTGATTTTGTGGTCTTTAAACAGAAGTTCCTGGGCTGGGGAATGACTGGGAAGGCACACCCAGCCCTCTCACTCCCGCACTACAGCTACAAGGAAATTAAATCTTAACTATCTGAAAAATACTGCATGTATCTTCTCTTTCTGTGATAAATGTGTTATAGACTTGAGTTACTACTTTGGTTGTAGGCACACTCTATTTCCTGGTTATCATAACCCTCAATAGATCTATTGAATTCACAGACTAGGAGCCAACTTACTTTATGAAACACTTTTGCAAGTTATATGTTTTATATATATGTAAAATGATAAAAAAGTTGCATGTCTAGTGCATAAAACCCTAAGGATAAGTGATCTTACCACACTGGCACCTATAGGAGTTGGGGCAACTCTTGCACTGCAGAATTTGCTTCTCCTCTAAATTCTTCACATGAATTTGTCAGTCAAAGTTATCCTGGAACTCAGTGGAGGTCTAGTTGCTTTGTTGAAAGCTTATTGTGAGCCTTGAAAAGAGTTAAAAATATGACTGACATGTAGAAGGCAATTCCAGGGGAAAGGTTCAGCTGAGCTCATGGTCATTTATATAAGGAAAGACTTACTTGGAGCCCATAAAGGAATCTTTCCTCAAGCAGTGTCTCTGGTCCTGTCATGAGAACTCTGTGTAGGCACTTTGATATATAGGTCAGGTCACACAAGGTATTTCTCACATTATATGTGGGACTGGATTGCCATCCTAGGAAAGTTTAAAGTATTTCGTTTATCTAAAAATAATAGCAAAAAGGGAGGAGGAGGACTGACTTTGCTTGACTGACAATCAAAGCACATTCTCAGGTGCCCCAGGCTTGTCTGGCCCAGCTTTGAAATTCAGGTTCCTTCCTGCTACTGTTACCTATCTCAGGTAGATTAGCAAAATTTCTTTGCAGCTTCCAATTGCGCTTCCCAAACCTACACTTCCAGTTTAAGCCTCATCTGGATGAAAAGATGTCATTAAAAACATGCCCTGTGAATTAGCTAGACAGAATAAAATTGCATTTAAATTTTATGTTTTTAACCTGATCAGTGTTGCAGAAATATTTCAGAAACTTAAAGCAACATTAAACAAAGAAGTCTGTAGAACTTCTTTCACTCTTTCTCATGGCAGAAAACTGAGCTGTGATTAAAATCTTGCTGCAAAACTGGAAATGGTGGGATGTCTTCAGCCCTAGACTATACATGCATCAAACTTTTATTAAATTTAATACAAAACCAGTGCGCATTCTGCCCAACATTGACGACTAATATTTGAAATAAAATTTGAGAGTGAAAAGTAAGAATGAATGGGCTGACATCTTCCACACAAAATTTTGAAGTCAAAGAAATGCAACACAAAGGAAAGAATCTTTATCAGAAACTGCTTGATGCACTCACAACACTACTAGAAAGGCGTATTCTTCAACAAGTATCTTTTCAGTATTTTTTAAGAAAAGTGCCCAGTCAAAGCGTGTTTTTCCATTATTTGAACCCAGGAGCTGAAGTGAGTTAAGTGCTATAGGTTTTCAAAAGAAACTGCAGCAAATGCATTATGCTAGATCCTGCTTAAGTACAGTGATACATATAAATCTTTGATCTTTCAAATATTGTGGGATCAAAGTATTCACCTGTTTTAGATATAAACTTGTTCTAAAATCAACTGATTATAGCTCTGGCCACAGAAAAGAACCAGGTACAAATTACTTTGAACTGATGTCACTCCAGGTAGTCTGTGCACTTTTGAGTTAATTTGCATGTCTTTGAACTTAATTTCTTTTCTATTGCATGGTCTGGAATAAATAGCAGTTACTAATAATCTATTTAAAACTGATTTTTGTGCTACACTGCTACAGAGAGAGAGAGATTAATAGAAATGTGTAGTTGTGTGTATTTGGTCTCCTTACTCTTCTTAATACATACATTAATAAAAAGATCACATCTAGCACCCTAGTTGCCAGTTTTTCTTAATTGGCAATGCTTCATCCTAAATCAAGCACTCACAGTAGCATGAATTAATTAATGAAAGCACAAGAAAATTTTGCAATGGGTCATTCTTGTTATCAGTGCTTATTTGATCATATAAAAACAGTTTGAAGTTTTAGAGGGAGGGAGGAGGAATTGCTTTCTTGTCTTTAAAGGGCAATCCTCATTAAAAAAGCAGCCCAGAGCTATACAGAAAAAAACTCTGGAAAAACCATTTGAAGGTAGGGTACTTGCTATACTCCTGGATCCAGTGAAAATTCTGATCATCACTAATCAATGAACAGAAATGTTACACTTCATAGGTTTATTTTTATATGTCAAAGTAGGAGAATATTAGAAAAAGTACTAGACAAGCTCTATTGACTTCTCAGCATGTTTTCCCCCATCTTCCTCTAAAAATAACAGCGGCCCAAAGAACCTATGCCTTCGCCCCACTTTCCATGTGATTCAGGAATGCTAGGTCCCCACATGCTTCCTGCTGAGTAACACTAGAGATCCTTTCCATTTCTGGGCCTGTCTCCTGCAGCACACAGGTGCTGAGCAAATTTTTTGGAGCACTGACCCTCTTCTGCCTGTTGCAGCCCTTGCCAGCACTGGTGGCTCCATTTTGGTGTGCCCTTGTTGTGGGCACACAGATCATGGACCTACCTGACTGTGCATGAGAAGCCTTCTACCCAGTGCACGGCCCCAGCGGCCCTCTTTGTACCTGGTTTCTTTAAGTTATGTAGAAATGCCCTTGTTGGTGTACTGGCTGCTTTAACAAGGCTTTTAAGGTCAACAGGTCTCTCTGCATCATCTCTGAGGCCTTGTGAATATGTAAACATAAGAACACCCATTCAGTCATGGATGGAGGAAACAAAGGATAGCAGTCAGGGAGGCTGGTAGTACACAGACTCTTTTTCTTAGGCTGTTTTCTCCAGGAATCCTTTCCTCTCACTCAACTACTTTATACTACCCTCCAAAGCAAAAACTAGGGGAAAAAATGCTTTAAGTGAGAGGAAATTCCTAAAGGAAATAAACAAATATCACAAACAAAAAGATACAGGTAATTGCAAACTCAAAGGTTCTAATACCTGAAATGATTTCAGCTTTGAAAAATGCACATGAATTACTGATGGTAATTTACATTTGAGGCTTATAGTGACTTGATACTGCAAGGATGTTGTTCTTTAAGAAAAGAGTAAGAAATTACCTAGAAACTTTACAGTTTTTTTTTCAAATCTTTCAATGAAGAAACTTTCTTTTTTTCAATGAAGTGTGTAGATTTTGCTAGAGATTAGAATTAATTATTTCTCTTTTCATTCCCCCTAAAATGCACATAGGGCAGTGAACTGAGTTTGCATGTCAAGTCAGCCTAGCATTCCCTAAGTGTTGAATGCTACCTGGATATGTCCAAAAGTCCAAAAGCACATTGCTTTTTGGACTTTGTCTGTAGTGTTTCCCATTTAGCAAATTTAATTTCTAATTTCACTCATCCTTGTGAATTCTTCAGAACAGGATTCAATGAATGGAATAAGACCTAACCTGAGGGAGTGAGCTGAAGTATGTAACTTTGCGAAGCTTATGATTGAGCATACTTTTGGAGCAGAAGTATATTCACTGATCATGCACATAAGACAAGGTTCATCTAAGAGCACCTCAAGGTATGAGAAACCATTGTTGAAGAATATTGCACTCAGAAGAGGCTTTCAGTGCTCTTAGTTATTGCTTGAACCTTAAATTTCTGAGTTCTCCTCTCATATAAAAAATTAAATAGTGCCCTAAGCTTTTCTACAAAAAATAAATCAGTGCAAACGTAGCTTATTCCATTTTGTCTTGCTTGTCTATCTGTAGTTCCTAAAAGGTATGCAAAGTTTGACTGAAGTGCCTATTTGTCCAGAACCAAAGCTACTTCAACTCTTTCAGCTTTGCCAGCAACGTCAGAGGAGAGCAAGCAAGTTATCAGGGAAAGGAAAAAAAGTCATGCAATATTTCAGCCTAGAGCTATGTAAACAAGCTCTTAAGTGTATGATTCATGTACCTCATTCATCTACAACTGTTTCTACTATGCTGACACACTTCCATAACACTAAATAAATTACTAGTGCATTTGGCATTTGGCATTTGTAGGTTTTCTTCCTCATGCTTTCTCTATCACATCCCCTCAAAAGACAATTTCTTCCAAGATTCCTTGCCCAAACACTACATTTCATTGCTTGTTAGATGTCATAAAATAAACCCAAACCACAAAAAACAGAAAAAAAAATTTAGATGGAAATTAAGCTAACTAAATTATTTAACAAACAGATGCTCCATAGAAATACAAAATTTATTCTAAATGTGTGGAAAGGATCTTTAAGGTTATGGTGCTGTTAAGTCAAACAGCTTTTTTTCATTATATCTTTAAAGTTACCAAGCTACTGTCATGCAACTGAGTAGCAAAGTAGGAAAAACATATGCTCTTCTTTGAAGACATGGTTTCAATTATAAGCCTCTTGAGGTCCTTACTGGCCTGTGTTTTGGTTAAACTGGTTAATTAGAACTGAGATAGTTGAACTTGAGCTAGCTGCTGAAAGTGCACAGTGCAGTAAAAGGTTCAATAAATCAAAAAAAGCAAGAGGGTAAGTGTGCATGTCTGTGAAAAGAGATGAAGGCAGGCAAAATATTTAATGCTTTCAAAATCATGGGATTATTTAGGTTGGAAAAGATACATTATCATTGGGTCTAACCATTAACCTAACACAGCTAAGTTCAACACTTAGCACCATATCTATATGTGTTTTTAAATGTCTCCAGGGATGGTGATCCAACCGCTCCCACAGGCAGGCTGTGCCAATTCCTGGCTAACCTTTCAGTGAAGAAATTTTGTCTAATAATCAATCCAAATTTCCCTGTCACATCTAGAGACCTTTTAGTCTCATCCTTTGCCTTGCTACTTGAGGGAACAAACTCCACCTGGCTCCATCTCCTTTGGTGTATCTGCAGAGATTGAAAGGCCCTCCGTGAGCCTCCTCTCCAGACTAAACAGTCCCTGTTCCTTCATTTGCTTCTCATATAGTTTGTTTTTCAAACCCTTCACCAGCTGTATTGCCCTTCTTTGGACATGCTTATGGTAATAAACAACAGGGTCATAAAGTAAGCTAAAGAAAAGCAACAGGAAATTTTTTGAAAACTCCTAGTTCTAGACCTGGGGAGAAACTGGAAGAGCTACAAGTAACGTACTGTGCAAACTGTGGCATGATAAGCACCACAGAGTCACAGGATTTTATTAGCTTAGCTTTTATTGGCTTAGCTCTTGAGAGCTTTTAAACAATGGGACATGGTTTTTACACTATTTATCAAGAAACGTACATATTTTCTGCAGTCCTGAAAACATGAGATGTGGATGTGCTGAATGTTTCTGGGCAGGGGAGAGTAAAACAAGGGGAGGCAATGTTATAGTATGGAATACACTAAAAGAAAAATGAGGGTTCATTGAGTAGCCAACACTGTGAATAAATAATGTACCACACAGAGTAATTTGAAATGTTCAATGACTTTTTTTTTTATTTATAACAAACTGGGTAATTGTGATCAGATTTTTTTACAATTATTTGATGATAACAATCTGGAGTAGGATCTTGAGCCAGAAAAAGAGGGAAAATAGTAAAAAGACTATTAAATTAGGGAGTAATTTGAGCCCAACGAAGTTGTCCATATAATGCCACCAGTGGAAGCTGAATTAGTTCCTTAGGTATTAGTGATTATATTTAAGAACTCAAGGAGTTCTTAGTGCAAGAATGTAAGAGAAAAAAAACACGTTAAAGGGTACAGACTAGTTTAAACTCATTAAATAAAAAAATACCTCTGGAACTAGTATTATATGCATAGACCAGATGGGAAGCGTGGACTGGATGAGTGAACAGTGAGACTGAGAACTGCCCAAACAGCAGATCTCAGAGGGTCATAATCAGTGGTACAGGGTCCAGTTGGGGGCCTGTCCCTAGTGGTGTCTCCCAAGGTCCAGTAGTGGGCCCAGTCTTGTTTAATTTGTCCATCAATGACTTGGGTGAAGGGGCAGAGGCCTCCCCAGCAATGTCACTGACAACACAAAGCTGGGAGCAGTGGCCGATGGCCCAGAGGCTGTGCAGCCCTTCAGAAGGACCTCAGCAGCCTGGAGAGATGGGCACAGAGGAGCCTTCTGAAACCCAGCAAAGGCAAGTGCAGGGTCCTGCAGCTGGGGAGGAACAACCCCAGGCACCAGCACAGCCTGGGGGTGACCTGCTGGGAAGCAGCTCTGCGGAGAAGGAGCTGGGGGTCCTGTGGACAACAAGCTCTCCATGAGCCAGCGGTGCCCTGGTGGCCAAGAAGGCCGGTGACATCCTGGGCTGCACCATGAAGAGCAGTGCCAGCAGGCTGAGGGAGGTGATCCCACCCCTCTACTCAGCCCTGGAGAGGCCTCACCTGGAATGCTGTGTCCAGCTCTGGGCTCCTCAGTAGAAGAAAGGCATGGAACTCCTGGAGCAGATCCAGTGGAAGCCGACAAAGATGATTAAGGGAGCATCTGTCTTATGAGGAAAGGCTGAGTTGGGCCTGTTCAGCCTTGTTAAGAGACTACTGATGTGGGACCTCATCAATTTCTGTAAGTATCTGAAGGGATGGTGTCAAGAAGCCCAGGCTCCTTTTAGTGGATGCATATTGTTTTCGAAGCAATAGGAAAAGGGGCGATGGGCAGAGACTGATCCACAGGAAGTTCCAATTAAAGAACTTTCCATGCAGTTGCCCACACACTGGAGCAGATTGCCCAGAGAGTGTGTGGAGTTCATCTCACTGGAGATATTCCAGAACTGTCTGGACTCAATTCTGCACCATGTGTTCTGGGATGACCATGTTTGAGCAAGGAGGCTGGACGAGATTATCCGCTGTTGTTCCTTTCAATGTGACCCATTCTGTGTGCATGGTGACTTGGCAAATTAATCTGAGTAGAAATGCCAATGAATTAGAGTTTATACTACCATGATCTACCAGTCAATGCTTTAATGGAGACATGAGTCAAAAATGGACAGACAGAAGACACATCAAAAATGTTTTCATTATCTTAAGTGCATGTCAAACTGAAATTTAGCTAGCAATAGTTACAAGGAAGGAAGTTGCAAGGATGTATATAGTACAGTGCAGTTGAACCCCACATAAATGAAAAATTTGAACCTGCTTTCTCTAGTAAGCATTATCAAAACATCATTACTCTTAGGCTCCAAAGACTCACAATTTCTAACAGTGATCTGAGTATTTTTGGACAAAGGAATGACTAAAAATATAGACTAATCTAATCTAATCTAAAACTAGATTAGACTAGATCTAATTAGATTAGATTAGATTAGATAGTCCAGAAATACATAGTTCTTACCCAACTTCCCACATGCCCATCCTGTAATATTTTCTTGCTTTGCTGTTTCTAGCTGTAGGGCTACATGTCTGTTCCAGCATCCTGGACCATGGAAAGTCTACCTTCACATACTCTCTGAGGCCTGGTGGTCCCTTCTTACTCTCATGTATTGTCCCTTAGGGAAGCAGGGTTTTGAGGATGAAGAGGAGACGAGAATCTTGACTCCATAATTAGAAGGCTTGATTTATTATATTATATATATATTACATTATAACTATACTAGAACGAGATAGAAGGAAGAAGTTTTCAGAAGGCTAGCTAAGAATAGAATACAAAGAATGATAACAAAGGGGCTGGCTCCAACAGAGAGCGAGAGCCAGCTCTGCCATGACTGGTCAAGAAATCCAAACACCCATAGAAGGCCAATCACAGGTGCACCTGTTGCATTCCACAGCAGCAAATAACAATTGTTTACATCTTGTCTCTGAGGCCTCTCGGTTTCTCAGAAGGGAAAAATCCTAAAGGAAGGATTTTTCACAAAAGATGTCTGCAACACTCATGTCAAGACATGGAGAGGCCAAACCAGTTTAGTGCAAAAAGAAAGTTCCTCACACTGTTCCCTGTTATGAAAAAGACAAGGTCCCCTACAAGGGAGGCATTAGACTTTGTGTCTGGTTCTCCCTGGAAAGCCAGAGGGTTTGGAAATATGTCCATATGAAAGGTGGACAAGAAGTCATGGGCATTGCTTGTGGGACTTGGAAAGGACTGAGAGACAACTGAAAGCACAAAGAGGAAGATAAGAGTAGGCTTCCCTGTGTGACTTGAACAGCCAGCTCCTCTGAAGAATGTGTTGATGTGCACTGTGACGCCTGAGCTGACTGACCTTGTGTTGAAGGCAGCAGCTTTGTGTCACTCACGCAGAACTGTATGTGCTCTTTCCTCTGCAGCACATGGGATGGAATGTGGGGAATGAATGAGGGCAGGAAAAAGGGACACATGTGAGCCAGGAGTGGTGGGAAATGTACAGCCTGGGAGGTGTCCTGAAAACAAATAACACACCTTCCCCCTTGGATTTTCTCTGTGTCTGTGTAAAAGTCTGTGGGACAGAAGTAATGGTCATCCAGAAATGTGACAGCAAGCCAGACTGAGCTGACAGGGAGGTAAGGGAAACAGAGTAGGTATGCAGGACCTACAAAGGTGGGGAAAAGCAGCAGAAGTCCACTTCCATGTGACCCCAACAGCAAGAAACTCTATGCTTCTCACTCAAACTGCAGGAAACTAGTTTCTAGGTAAAGTTGTGTTGCATGACAGCCCTCAGTCCAAAATTCATCCAGCTTCCCTAAAGTGGGGATCACAAGCAAGCTGAATCAATTCTGGAGTACATCAGCGATGATTCAAGTCTGTTAGGACAAACACAGCTTACACCCGAGGAGGGAGGAATGTCCCCTTGACACTGTCCCAGGGGAGTTGGTCCTCCTGGCCACAGCTCTTCACATCCCATGAAGTGCCAGAATAGATGTCCAACAGTGTATTCTTGCACAAGTGGGCTTGTTGCTACAGCTCTTCCTGTGGGACATCCGCACTGCATGGAGGGAGGTGAGGGGGTCATGAAAGGCCCAGGCAACCTCCTGGTCTGAGCTGCTTCCCCATGTCATTCACTGTAATATTGATTGATGGTCATAAGGAAAACTTGCCTTAAGGATGCTTAGGTAGGGATGTTCTTACGGGGAAGTATAGATACTGTGAATCTTTATACTTCACAGCTAGAATCTTTAAGCAACAGACTGAGATGGAAACTCTTACTCCCACTTCCATATTTATGCAGTCATAATTCACAGCACACAAATTAGTCCAAAGCATTAAATTATTCATAGGCGTAACAAGTACTTAAAAAGAAAAAGAAAAAGAAAAGAGAACAAAACCTGTTAATGATATTTTTTTCTCTTACAGCCATTCAAGAGTGCTCTAATATTGATGTCAGACCTTTTCTTCCTGAACTGTCACTTCATCACATTACTTTCTCTTCTTGTTTTGACAGACTTGATCCATATCTCCCATGTGCTACAGCTAAAATCCAAGTATTTTCAGTGTCCCACATGTTTTTTTCAACTTCAGTGAGCGAAACAAAACACCATCTTAAGAAAGAGATGAACCTTTTCTTCAATTCCAACTTGGACACTTTTTCTACTTGCTTCCTAATATAGTAATAGATGAAAGCTCATCAAGGGTAGCAACCAAACCAATGAAAATTACCACAATCTTTTTGCTCAGACATGACCCTCACAGATAAATTCCTACACAATATTACTTTCACCTCTCCATATAAAAAGCAAGATTTTCCAAAGTGCTGAAAACCACCCTACAAAAACTTGTGGGATTGTTGATATGCTTAAAATAAGAGTATGTATAAGAATATAGTATGTTAGCAGGTCTCAGAGTATTGGCTCCTTGAAGCCATTACCATGTATTTCTGTTTTGTAGAAGAATGAGTTTTAGGGAGGTCTGAGAAGCTATTTAAATGAAAATGAATTATATTGGGTAAAATTGTGGAACCTTCTTATGCTTTGATCTTGACAAGTATAATCCAACTATCTTCAACGGTATTTTAGATTAAGTACTTTCCGATTTGGCCTCAATAACAATAGCAATGAGAAATATTAAGACGAGATAAATAATCTTCTTACTTTTGCATACTCCTAGTCCCATCACTGATCAGATTACTTGTGTCTATCTGTTCTATGTTTCAAGAGACTGATGCTCTGGCTCATAATATAGAAAGGTTTTAATTCTATTAACTTCATTAAATAATACCGCTCTAATAAAAAAAAAAGATAGCTAAAATCATCACAGTGTAAAAGAGAACTCTAATTTTAATTAAGGACCAATCCTTGATAAGCAGGAAAGCCAGTAGCTTATGACGTTTGAGTTTCAATCGTATCTCTAAGAGGAAGCCTGAAGTGTCTAACTTATTGTGGGAGTTAAAATTCTGATTTTTCTTTTGTATTTTATTAGTGCTTTCTGCACATGATATCTATGGTCCAAATTTTGACACTTCAAAGATAGTGTTGGAAATGGGGAAAGTTGAGAATAAAGTTCATCTGTATGATATTGAGTCCTGACACATTTTGTTCACAGCTTTCCCATTTCCCTTGGTTGCCACATGTGGAACTAGGTGGAACACTTCAACTAAGTTTTTTTGCAGAGGTGCATTGATTTTGCTCACTTTTTAAAGAGGAAGTATCCCTTTCCAAGGTCCAGGTGCTCGCTCTCTATTCTTCTCTACCTAGGGAATAAAACATCTTTCAGCCGGGAAGAAGCATGGCTGCCTCCTCGGAAAGTGCCGGAAATACTTCCCCAATGGAGATGAAGTGAGAGAAGGAGTGTGCATGTCAATAAAGAGTTAATTAAGTTTGTTATAAATTATAATATAGATTGTTGGTTGGACTGTTTTTTACCTCATATTACAATGGCTGCTGGAGGCTAGGACCAAGATTTAAAAAATATCCCTGGACCTTCATATTGGTATATGAAGACAAAATAAGAATAGGAAATATATGAAAAGGAATTATATGGCAGCTATGATTGAAAAAAAAGATCCCTTGCCTTCCTTCTGCCTTTAAACACCGACCACAGCTCCCAGATTTCCCTCATTTTCAGGACTCTTTTGTTCAACTAAGAAGTGAATTCTGGCAGTCTGCCTCGAGGATCTTGCAGTAGACTGGCTGCTACTTTCAGTGCCTTCTTCTGAGAAGGACAAAACAGGGGCTGCCTGCTAAACCTTGGTGAGAACAGCAGGGGAAGGGAATTTTGAGATGCACTGTCACATGGGTCTAGCACTTCTCTTAAGGAGACAGAACATCTGACAGCCACAGGGTCAGTCAAAATTGTGTTAATTTGGAATCTACCCTGCAGTAAAGGCAAAATTGAACAGTTCATGTAATGTTTTTTACCCCCATTCATTGCAATAAAACACAGAGTGTGAAATGGTTCTTTCCAGAACTTTCAACTGATGAGAGTGCATTCCTTTTTTCTCTCATCTTGATAAGGGAGCACACAGCAGATACACCCTACCTCTGCTCACAACCAAAACTTAATTCTCTTAGATGCTTTTTACCACACCATCCTTCTCGTAACATCCTCTTATCGTCTGGTATCTTCCCCATCTGCAGGACCACAAAAAAATCTCTTGCTGCATCACAGGCTGTCCCTAAGAGGGATAAGTCTTTTCTAAGTCTGGAGAAGGAACAAGAGCCTATTTATCTGAATTACTGGAAATGTTCTTTAGAAACAAATGTGCCAGTTCTTCTTGCTTCTTTAAGATTCCTTATCATAATCAAAACTAAAAAACTGGTGAAGTTTCCCCACACATACTAAGTAAATAACCCCTGATTTTGCAGGTGCATTTGGTGGAAGAAACATTGATACAAAACCTAAAGTATGGGCGGGATAGAATAGAAAGACAGTTTTCTTCACTATCAATTGTTTGAAAATATTCTCACAAAAAAATAAATTCTTTAAAGATAGGCTGCAAACACTATAACTATGTGAAAGCAGTATAGCTGTATAACATAATTGTCTCCTGGTGATAGAGTGGAAATCAAGGCTTCACATGGATTGACATGTACATAAGATGCATTTTTGCAGGAATTTTAAATAGTGACTCAAAATTTTCACCTTACCATCTCCATTCATATACTAATTTCCATTTTCTGCTGTAATTTTTCATGTCATTATCGCTCTATGTGTTTTCTTTTTATATACTGCATTCACTTCATTTCTCCCTTTCATTTTACTTCCTTTGATACCCTAACAGCTGGGTTTAAGAAAGTGCCTCTTTTATTTGCTGTCACTACCGGAAAGGAAATTAGCACCTTGATGGGAGGCGTACTACATGGAGCATATAGGCTTTACAGAGCTCTTAACACATTTCACTTCACTGTGATTAACAAAATTTAAACCAGGCATCAGCCACTTCCTTTTCTCCCTACAATGCCTTTGCAGAATGACAGCCGTAGAAATGTACATTATGAAAAGTAGCTCAAGCCTCACCCTTGATATTGTTGTCAGAGGACAGCAGCAGTTCAATAATGAACTTTCTTTTCCATATATTATTTGAGAGGAATTATGTACCAGTCAACCTAATGGCTTTTTAGTCAATTCCCAATTGCAGCAACAATAGTTGCCTCTGAAATATGTCAGCATTAAATGCAGTTAAGATTTTAAGGGCTCGATCTTGAGCAATGTTGGGGGCTGAAGGGACAAGAAAAAAGACTATATGTTCCCACCTTCAGGTAACAACAATCTGTGAGGGACAGAAATAATAACGGTTAATGACTCAAACAGCTGACCATGTGTGAAAGTAGTGGGTGCTTTGCTGAGGCCAGGTTTGCACCCCTCAGCAAAGGGGAGGAGGAGAGGTTTTGGGTGGATGACGGTGAAACATGTGATCTGTGTAAGAACAATTCAGGTGCAGAGGGAGTGTTGATCATCACTGCAGAATGACTGTGCAAATTGACCTTTGTTTTAGCAGCAACTGGAGTTTGAGCCAGATAAGAGGCAGATTCTACTAAGTGGGATAATGCTTTTTATCATGCCAAGGTGCTCCATGCACAACTGGATCAGGTGTGAAAACTCTCCTCTGGGGAAGTACCAGAACATTCACATAAGAACCTGAAGCTGTCTGGCCCTTCTGATGGGCCGTACTGGCTCCACTGCTCTGACATGAGAGGCAGCTGTCATGTCTTAGAAGATGTCATAGACCACCACTGACCCCCAAAATGCCTCCAGATTCACTTCTGGAGCCTTCCACCTGCACATGACCCACAGTGTTGTATTAGAGGGTGTAAAACTCCCACACCCCCAGAGGAGGTGCCTAGGTGTTCCTATAAACCTGAAGGTATATTAACCCAATGAACTCTGTGTTTTGTGGTTTTCCCCCACCCTTGACAGACCCAGACTGTGACCATTACTTCAACCAGCAGACACTGAAACTGCAAAAATCAAGTCTTGTCACTGCGTCTATGGATGGTGACATCTTTTTGCGCTTATCCTTTTTTTTTCTTTATTTTCTTTATATGCTTTTATATTGTTGTATTTCTACAGATAATAACCCACATGTCTACCGCTGCAACCAAAGAATTCTGAAATAAACCCTACATGTACATTCACGCTGACTGACTGGTGTATTTATATGCACAGGTGTAAACACTGGTCATTCAGCTTCACTCTAATCTGCTCCAAGGGATCTATTAACCTCCCCTTTAGGGTCAGGTTATAACACAACCTGTACAGACAAGTATCTAGGAGTTCTTAGAGCAGAATTAACTTGCTGCAAGTCTCAGGAAGAAGACACCAGAAGACATGGTAAACAAACCTTCCAGCAGGATGCAAAGGAAAGAACAGTAGCTCTTCCTTGAGAAATGTAGTCACCCACTGCTCCCAGGGAACAAATGTACTCCATAGTGTAGATACTAGCTTTGTAAATTTCAACCCCCACCCCCCAACAACTATTTGTAGTAAGATGGACTTTTAGGAACAAAACACAATGAGAATTTTTCTTTCCAATCAGAATCCCACGACCTTTGGAAATCACAGTCCATTCTTCCAGAATTGTTGACTGTTAACTGCTGTTGAACTCACACTACCTAATTTTAGGCACCTAAGTAGATGTGTGTGTTCAAAGAGTTGTCTCTCTGATTCCTTATGTGGTGAAAGCAAAATGCTCCCCCATAAAAATGAGCCAGGGCAGAAATGTTCTCCACATGCTCTGAGTTTCCTTAAATAAACCTCTCTCCACAGACCACACAGAGACCTTAAGGAGGCTAGTCTGCTAATGCAGGCATTAAGGACACACCCTGGAAAACTAATCTGTTTAATATGCATACTCAAGGATGAATAAGGCAGAATGGTATTCTCGGTATCTGATATAAAAGAAATAAGTGACTATTAGGGAAATCTAGCAAATCCTGTTGCTTTAGCAGGGACCCATACCAAGGGTCAAAATAACTCAAATCTAAAACTTCATGTGGTCCCTTATCCTGTCTAAAAGGAGCATACAATGCTGGAAGACTCAGGGTTAAGGATATTCCATTATCAGGGGTTGACAATTGTTATTAAATATATCCTTGATTTTGCACCTGGTATTCCAGGTCCAGGGCTGCTGTTGGCATCCCTTTTAACAAATGCATGCAACTGTGCTTCAGAGATTTGAGGTTCCTCAAGTGTCAAGAAACCTCACATTTTTCTTTTCACAAATAAAAATAAAGAAATTATATAACTGGTCCTACTGTCCTTGTAGCTACACTCTAAACTGTACTAGATATGAACAAGTACATCAATGAGTCCTTTAGCAAGAGATTACTGCAAGCCAAGCTTTTTGAAAATAATGCACTTTTGTGAAGTGTTTACTAACTCACCAAAATAGCTCCAGAAATGTCACACAAGAGACCTGCTTAAAATTAAGCGCATCTTCAAAAATACTCAGTTTAACTGGGGTCTTCTGCTATCTTCTGGTTCATCCAACTGCAATTCAATGTGATTTCTTGCACTTTGTTACTCATCTGTGAGGCCTTTTTACTACATCTTGAGATGAGCTGTTTTGTGTCATGTGGTGAGCTATATAAACATCAGGAAGGATTTGACCTGCAACAAAGAGGATGAGGTGCTTAAAAACAGTGTGAAAAGGCTGCATGGCAAAACAGCATGAGGTACAAACATAAAGAAGGGACTTCCTAAATTACCTAAACAGTGCCATGAGAAGGCATTTTAGGAGCTCACAATTACTTGACACTGTAGGTTCTTAAACTGTTAAAAATGTTGAAATATCAGTAGAGCACTTTCCCTCAGTTTCCTACTCACAGTAGAGTCTGAATCAGTATTCCTGTGTGTCTTTCTCATGTCTTACTTTCACAGAACCACAAAATCAGCCAGTTTGGAAGGGACCATAGTCCAGCTTCCCTCTTCAAACAGGGTCATCCCAGAGCACATGGTACCAGATTGTGTCCAGATGGTTCTTGAGTATCTCCAGTGAAGGAGAGTCCACAATCTCTCTGGACAGCCTGATCCAGTCAGTGGTAGCACACACAGTGAGGGAATTCTTCTTTATGTTCAAGTGGAATTTCCTGTGGCTCAGTTTCTGTCCATTACCTCTTGTCCTCTGCATTGCTTGGCACCCCTTAAAGAAACCTGGTCCACCCTCTTGACACCTTCCCCTCAGATACTTATAGAAATTGATGAGGTACCTGGGGTTGTTCCTCCCCAGCTGCAGGACCCTGCACTTGCCTTTGCTGGGTTTCAGAAGGCTCCTCTGTGCCCATCTCTCCAGGCTGCTGAGGTCCTTCTGAAGGGCTGCACAGCCTCTGGGCCATCGGCCACTGCTCCCAGCTTTGTGTTGTCAGTGACATTGCTGGGGAGGCCTCTGCCCCTTCACCCAAGTCATTGATGGACAAATTAAACAAGACTGGGCCCACTATTGGACCTTGGGAGACACAACTAGGGACAGGCCTCCAACTGGACCCTGTGCCACTGATTATGACCCTCTGAGATCTGCTGTTTGGGCAGTTCTCAATCAGCTCCCAGTCTCACTGTTCACTCTGTTCACTGCTCCAGCTCAGACTTCTTGAGTTCTTGAGTTTGCCCATGAAGATTGCATGAGGGACAGTCAAAAATGGTGTCCACCAGCTCTCTCAGCATGGATGGATGCATCCTGTCAGGGTGCATGGACTTGCAGATGTCAGGCTTTTTTAGGTGTTCTCTGACCCAATCCTCCCTGACCATGGGAAAGTCTCCTTTCCAGCATTCCTTTCTCCTGGTATCCTGGGTCAGAGGTCTGGTCTTCATGAATACCAATGCAAAGGGGGTGTTCAGTAACTCTGCCTTCTTTGCATCTTCTGTTACCAATTTCTTCCCTCCATTTAATAATGAGCCCTCATTATCCTTTGTTTTCATTTTGTTATTTATGTATTTGAAAAAGCCATTTTTGTAATCTTTGACATTCTTGGCCAGGTTTAATTCTGGATGAGTCTTTGCTTTTCCATTCTCATTTCTGCTTATCCTGATCACCTGTCTATATTTACTCCAAGTGGCCTGACCTCACTTCCATCTCCTGTGAATTTTTTGCTTATACTTGAGCAGTGACAGGAATTCTTTATCCATCCACAAAAGTTTCTTGTGCTCTTGGCCTTTTTTTTTCATTGGAATACATTATTGTTGAACCTGGAGGAACTAAGCCTTGAACCAACTCACCTGGACCTTTCTTCCTTACAGGGTCTTTCTCCTCCAGGGATTTTTCCAAGAAGATTCCTTAACAGGCAAATGTTAGCTCTCCTAAAGTCCATGGCTATAATCTTTCTCCTTGTCCTGCAACGTCTTTTTCAACACCGGACTCTACAAGCTCATGGTCACTACGGACAAGGCTGCCCCCAGCCTTCACATTTCCAACAAGGCCTTCCTTGTGTATCTGTAGGAGGTCATGCAGCACAATTCCTTGTGGGATCCTCCACAATCTGTGACAGGAGCGTACTGTCAATGCTTTCCTGGAACGTCCTGGACAGTTTGTGCTTCCCTGTGTATATTCTCCAGCAGAAGTCAGGGTGATTAAAGTCCCTCCCATGAACCAGGGCCCATGATTTTGAGACTGCTTTTGGTTGTCTTAGAAAGCCTCATCCCCTTCCTCCTCTTCAGCAGTCAGTAACACACACGCACAATAGTGTCACCCTTACAAGTCTGCTCTTTTATCCTGATCCGTAAGCTCTTGACTTGCTCCTCACCACCACAGATTTTATACATTCCATTTTTCCTCACATAGAGTGTAACACCTCCACCACTCCTTCCTGGACTGTTTCTCCTAAACAATGTGCAGCCTCCCATGACAAAATCCCAATCCTGTGAGCTATCCCACCATGTGGTTGCAGTGAGATCAAAGCCCCAATACTGCACACAGATCTCTAGTTCCTCCTGTTTGCTCCCCACAACTCTGTGTGCATTGGTGTACAGGCACTTTATAGAGGTATTTGATGGTGACAATATCCCCGTGGAGGTGCAAAGGACCACCCACAGTCCTCTCTAGTGGCTGTGTGTTCGGTTGTTTGTGCTTGGTCAAGGTATTCCCTCTTCAGCCTTCTTTTACTTCTCAGGGGGTTTATCCAATGTTTCCCTGCTGGCTTCTATTATCTCAGGAGTCCTTGGTATACATTTCCGCAAGACAGCAGGCATGCTCCAGTGTGGCTGATACATCTCACAGGGCCTTCACAAGCACCCTGCCCTTTTAATTTTTCTGTACTATCCCCCAGTTTGCCAGAGACAATATTCATGTTGTTTGTGTTACGCATCATACCTAGTTGTACTTTCTAAAACAGTAGAGTAAGAAAAGCACTTGCAGTCCCTGATCCTTTGACTAAAGCCAAAAAGGACCTCTCCCTTTCGGAAGTTTTGCTATGCTTTGATGATATAGAAGGATTCTGTCAGCAATTTAAAATAATTTTGATTTATTTACAAGGGCACATACTGTACTTCATCAACAGGGTTGCTGTGAAATAATGAAACATTTCAGAGAAAACTGCAGGATATTTAGAGTCATTTCTTCATGAAAATATGCAAAACTCTTTGGGGAAAATGTAAGCAGATGGTGTGTGAAGCATTCATTGTTTTTTTATGTAATGATAAACAAACAATTTAAATTAAGGTTCATAACTTTAGGAAATTTCATTCTGAATTATACACCCAAACAAAAGACCCTCAAAATCCAGTTTACCTTTAGATCTCTAGTGTTTTCTTTCAGCCATTTCCATTTCTAAGGCTATCCTGCTGGGAACTGATTTGAAGGAAGAGCTCCTGGGACAGATGCTCAGGTGTATTATTACTCAGGACAACATTTAAGCAAACAGGGTCATGACAATTAGGCAGCAAACCTGTCCTTGTAACCTATAGGGGGAGAGAGAGATGAGGGCAATGGTACTCCCACTGCTGACTAGCCCTAAGCCTTTCTAGCTGTTTACAATGTATGCATTATTTGCAGTTTTGTATGATCCTCTGTTGTTTGACCCTCTATTGTCACTGCTGTATGTCTCAGCTTACCTGGCTGTAAAATGTATTTTAAAATACACCTTAATGTGCTTGACTCAAAGGTCACAATGTTTGTAATAACCCACCAGAATTAACCTCAGTGACCACAGTATGATTCTGAAGAGCTATCACAGTAGTTTATCTATGACTGGACTGTGTTCTGTCTAGTGAAGGGAAACAGCCTCTTACTGAATTTGAACATCCAACATGACAATTTTGGATTTCCATATTGCCACAAATTCCTGTTGTTACCAGTTGGCAATCAGAGCACAAAAAAAAAAGATCTTAGAATGACAAAAAACCCCAAATCCAAAAAGAGTTATGTTTAAAAATGCCTTGTGTAGTGTAGTATTTCTGTTCCTTTGGTAAAGTTGCTTCTCTTTCTTCACAGCTGCAAAAAGAAACTGAAGTCTATTAAACTAGCAAAGTCATGCTGTTATATTTTACTTTTGTCGACCAAGATGTGAATTTGCCACATTCACATTGACTTCAGTAACAATGATTTAATGAATTAAGTTATATTTATACCAGTGTAACTGGGAGCGCAGTGTAATTAAACTTAGTTCTCAATATGCCAAAGGATTCACCAGTACAGGGCATCTTAGTACAGCTGTTCAGTGAGAATATCTCACCTGCCCTGTGGAAACAGATGGTCAATGAACTGAGGTCTGGTGAAGGAAAGAAGCAAGAGGAAAGCCTTTCACCACTGATGATGGCCTTGTAGTGGATTCTGCCCCATGCTATCTGCAGAAATATGTTCTCTGTCTCTACCTCATTTCTGCATATGTCTTGGAAGACTAGTGGTTTCTTTTTCTTACTCTGCTTATACCTGGTACTATATTTTGGGACCCAGTCATCACCAACAGTGATTCAGAAGAAAAAAAGAATGTGGTATAACAGGACAGCCTAAGGAAAAAGGGGTACAATCAGTTTGCAGGGTGGAAAACTTAGGGACTGCCACAGTATCTAGCACAACAAAGACTTGAACTCACCTGAGATATTCACTGTCACAAGATTATGAATATTAAGTCATCAGAGGAGAAGATTTAATGATAATATACAAAGAGGGGGTTTCTAAGCAGAGGTGAAAATAAGAAAATCAGATATTGAAATGCAAGTACAGCAGAAATTCAGTTGCTCTGTTTAAGACCCTGCATTGAGCTGTTATCTTGCTATGAATGTTCATGCCAACTGAGTAATGAAACTTGATATATATGATGTAAGGTCTGCTAGGGCATACATTTAATTCTTCCTTGAAGGAAAACGTCAGGATCTTAAAAACTCCAAACCAACAGGAAGACTCTGAAATCAACATGCAACTCACTCATTAAATAAAATAATTCACAAGTCACAGACACATCTAGAGATCACCACCACCCAGCCCCCGCTCTGTGGAGGATCAAGGCTGCCCAAACTGATGCTTGATTGGGTTTTGAATATCTCCAAGGATAGAGAATACCCAACCTCTTTGGGCAATGAGCTTTAGTGCTCAATCAAGGTCACAATAAGAAAAATGTTTTCTTCTGTTTAAATGGAACTTCCTGCAATTCAGTTTGGGCTTCTTTGCCTTAAACATGAGCTAAGTAAATAACTAAGTAGTAATTGAATGAGGCATAAGAATCATGCAGATTTTGGAAAATGAAGTGAGTGGCATGCATATGAATAGACTAATATATGTGGATATTGAAAAACAGGAGCCCAGTATGCAGGCTAGCAGTAATTGGTTTTCTTAATTTACTCTTTCTTGTACTCTCTTAACTCTAATATGAGTTGGTGAGCTATTATGTAGAGGCTGCCTATTAGATACAAAGCTTTACAAGCTCATTGTTGATAATGCCAATGTCATGAAGAAAATTCAGGCCAGTTCCAATACGTGGTACAAAGCTATCTAAAACTGTAAGTGTGGGTGTTTCAAACGTGGGTCTTGCCTCATTTGAAATTGAAATGTGTTTGCAATTCTTGAATGTGGGAAGATTAATTAGCACCTCTGTTTCAAAATAAGAAGTATAAACCCACCACAAAGAATAAGGAAAGTGACACTGTTGACAGCTAGGAAAAGAGGGTTGTCTACCTGGAAAATAGTGCAGGAAAAAAACCCAAATGCATACATCTTTCTAATCTAAAGGGAAGGATAATGGCACTTGATACTGACTGAGTTTTTCAGAACAATTCCACTGCCACATTTTTCATAGCTGCCAAATAATCGCAAACTGTGATATTGAGTTAACTCTCAGAAAGCTACTGATTTAATGATACATCAAGGCGTCTGCTTTCCAAAATTCCAGCTCTGGATTCCTCTAAGAAAGTGAAAGGAAGTTAGTGAGCAAACAAACAAATGAGTACCCATACATATTATGGCACATTTCCCTCTGGTGTATTTCAGTGAAAGACTGGGATACATTAAACAGTCCTTTGAAAGTAACTTTCTGCTGCAGTTTAGGAAATAGAAGCTGCCTATCTCCCTATTTCATCTTTTTCCTGTGATCCCCTACTGGTTGGGAACATTTCCCTTTGATATCTCTCATAAGGTCACTCACAGATGTTTCTTTTATTCTTTATAAAAGCAATCTCAAGACACTGAGAGTTGGTATGCTCTTCATTTACTGTCAAAGGGACTTAATATGATGCACCAAAATGACATTGAAAAGAGCTGTCTCTTAGTGGGATAAATTTTTGAATGCAATTTGCAGATAGCAAGGTAGGTACCTGTAACATGGTGTGCAGAAACAAGATGAAAGAGAAATATTCAAGTCCTTGAAACCTCTGCTATCCCACAGGTGATTATCTTTTTACTTCAGGTAGCTCAGTAACACTGCAGCATTGTGTTTAGATTACTGATTGACAACATGAAACATTCTACACTGTAATTTATAACAGAAAGTGGACAGTTTATGTAAAAAAAACTGAACAAGCCAATAAAACAAACAAACAAACAAAACCTCAGAAAAAACTACCTGCAACAACAAAAAAATGCCCAACAAAACAAATAAAAAACCCCAGATCCCCCCAGTAAAAAACAAAACAAAAAAACCCCCAAAACCACACCAAATAAAAACAACAAAAAACCTCACCACACAACAAAAAACAACCAATCCTCTATTTGGAGATGTGAATGTGCATCTTGTTACAGGAATTTACTCATAAGAGTGTCTACACAAACACATTTCCTTCTTTAATTTTTCCTTCTGGCTGGATACCTACCTCCTCCTTTCTTTCAATGTTCAGAGAAAGAAGCCCCAAGTGTCAATTTTGCATGCACACTTGAACAGTAAGAAAGTCTGCCATTGAAAATGATGTATCTTTCTCCTCTTTTTTTAAAGGAAGTTAATATAAACTTTAATGATATTTATTTCATAAATGAGTTAAGTCTGAATTTTGTATAGCACATGAACAATCTGGAGTCTCAAAAAATTTTGCAGGAAATACATTTTATTTTAATCTCTTGGTAAGAAAACTGCATATATTGTGTATGTACTGTGCACAGAGCCTCCCTGAATCCACTGCTGTGGGGTTTTTATGCAGCTCATATAAGCCAGACATGGGCAATTTAGCTCAGTCAAAGTCAAGCTGCCTTCTGTCAGTGCTCACATCTTCAACAACCACTCCTGAAATTGAGCGTGTTTTGCATCTTGATAGTGTTGATGCTGAACAAAGCAAATAAAATCACTTTGATTCTCCTAAATTCAAATTAATCTGCAAAGCAAAAGATGATAAAAACATTATTTTGACTATCCAACTGAGCAGACATGATGGCAGTTATCAGGGGAAAACATCTCAAGCACATGCCTAAATTACCACAGCAAGAGGCTGCAGTATTTTGTACCAGGCTTACTTCTTTTGCAGGAGTGTCTTCCTTCAAGCACGCTTTGGGAAGAGGAAGGATGGAAGAATGAGAAAACTAAAAAGTAATTTTGAAAGTAATTCATCAGTTATGGAGGGCAGTTCTGTAAAAGCTGTATGCATTGAAAGTTAATTCTCCACAGGACAAAATTTATGTGGACCTAGACAGCATTTATCTGAAAATAGAAAAGCCGTGAGACAGTCAGCTCAAGTTTCTAGATTCCCTGTGAGCTCACACCAATATATTTTGTAATGAAAAAGTAAATAATTATATGTCACAGGTTTGAGGGCTAAAATGTCCAATAAAAAGAAACTATCATACCTAGTTTCTAGGAAAATAAAGACCTTCATGGTTTAAAATGAGGTTTGGGCTGAGGATGGCAATATTTGTCAGATCAGGGAGAGGTGTATAAGCATATTGTCTTTCACCGGACAAGACTCCATAGGTGGAGTCTTGCGGGTAGGAATGTTGTGGTGCCGATTGATGTTCTTATTCAAGGCTCACCAGAAGATATAACAGATCAAGTCAGAGAAAAAAAAAGGAAACAATGCTTCTGGCATCCAAGGTATTAAATTATGTTATTATTTTTTTTAATCCAATCATTCTTCTACAAAACCTATTACGAAAAGAAGCCTGGCAACATTCTGAGCAGCAGAAGGAATGTCATACCATATAAAATGACAGAAAACTAACTAGGCTTGTTTTTTGAGGATTATTATTAGAAGCTGTGATTGTGTGATTGATTTCTTACTTCAGGTCTTAAAATATTATAAGACCATTTATTTATGGCTTGTTTATTTGTTTGGTTTGGGGCTTTTTTAGGTTTTGTTTGGTTTGGGTTTAGTTTTCTTTTGCGAGAATGGTAATTGTGGAAGTATGATCAAAAAAAGAGAGATTCTGTAAATACATATGTAATATTTGCATTACAAATTGCATATGTAATATTTCATAACATACATAGGTTATATAGTACCCATAGTAGCACAGAAAAGTATTCTTCATGATAAATATTTTTAAACTGTCCAAAAGTTTCAAGTCATTATATCCTTTTCAAAAAGGAAAAAATTTAAAAAAGGACCTTTTAAAAAGCTGTTAACTGACTTCAGAGTTCATAACAAAACTTACGGGCTGAAGTTGTGAATGTAAGAGGTGATGAATTTTTAAACATTTGTTACATACTACATAGACTGTATGTAAAAGACATTTCTTAGTTCACCTTAGAAAACAACATTTACCTCCTTTAAAAGGTAGACAAGGCTGGTTCATACAAATGAAGAGCAAATGAAGCCTTTTGTACTGCTGAGATTCCCTTGTCTCTGAGGAAGTGCCTAGATTATTTGGCTTTTCTGCTGGGTAGTTTTATCTCCTGACAAATAGCCCATAATATCTGAAATATCAGTAATTGCCATCAGCAGCCTGACCCACCTGCTGGTTATTCTGATGTTCTTCAGTGGCCCAGTGCTTGGACACGTAAGCACCTCCATGACGTACCTTCACAACCAGGTTCTCCATCCGGGCAAGAATATGTTGCCACAATATGGCAGCCCAGATGGATTTACAATTAATGTTTATAATGGTTTGGGTTTAACATATTCTGGTCAGATCTATAATTATCTCAACCCTGTGGGCCTCACATTGGATGTCAAAAATGTCTGTCACAGTTTAAACCCTGCTGGCAATGAAGAACCATATAGTTGCTTGCTCATGCATCCCATCCTGGTGGAATGGGGAGGAGAATCAAATGTAAAACCCAAAGAAATGCAAGTTTTGCACAACACAATTGCTCACCACCTGTTGATTGAGGGCAGACCCTGTCCCAGAAGCACAATTGGTGCCCCTTATGGATAGCACCCCCAGTTTATATACTGGCAATGGTGTTCTATGCTGTGGAGCATCCCTTTGGCATTTGAGTCACATGTTCAGGCTGTGTTTCCAAAGAGTTTTTCAAGTTCCTCCTCGCTAACAGAGCATGAGACACAAAAAAATCCTCCTTGATTTAGGATAAAGAGTACTTATCAACAATTAAAACACCAGTGAGTTATCAACAATATTCTTATACTGAATCCAAACCACAAGCCCTGTACTGCATACTGAGAAGAAATGAACTCTATCCCAGACAGCAGCAGGACAAGGTACTAGAAAGTATTTACAGAAAGAAAGACATGAAATAGGTAAAAAACACAAAAGGTAATTGGTGCATTTCCTTATCCATATTTTTTTTCCTCAGTCAGTGGTATACATTGTCTTGTTTTATCCATCCTAGTTAAAGGAAGTTTGCAACTGCATTGCAGAGGTGAAAAAGTGTCCCTCTAACTAGCTTTTTATTGTAAGTTAATGAATTGTTTGTGGGCTGCTGACTGGAGGACAAAAGGGACAGTCATAAAATAGCATTATTCTCTATCCAGCCCTTCCCAAGGAAAGCACACTCCTCACTGACAGAAAAGAAGGCACATGCTAATAGTTAGCTAACCTTGTAACAAAGATTTTGATTTGTGAGGTTATAAAGGAAACTACATTGTATTTAACTGAAATCTAGTTAAAAGAATCTTACGTATACCAGTCAAAAAGGACAGATACCATTGGAAAAGAAATGCAAAAATAACATGTGGAAGTGAAAACCTGCAGACTATGAACATACTAGATGGCAAAGGAGTATAATTCTGTCTGCATAAGCCTTGAAGACTTATCTCAGTTTTCCATATTGTATTATATTTTTGTGTATTAGTGCACATCATTATATGTGTATATATATATATATATATGATTGTATATTGAAGACAGTCAAACTGGAATTAAAAATTAAATTAACAAATTGCTTAGTGGCAAAATGTAATCTAGACCCTGGTCCTCCTTTTTCCCTCCAGATAAAAAAAGCATGCTTGCCATAAAAGAAATATCATCAGAAATATTGTTTTGAGGATATTGGCTTTTTGAGCCTATCCATACATTGGAAGAATATTCACTGTAAGACAGACTAGAAAGCACTATCTACAGAGCATCATTGGAGTTATCAATGGTCCTCAAGAACTGGTACTGTGAAACAAGCGTACTTGCTCCAACATCAAATATTGCAGGGATAGACATCCAAATGGATGGGATACAGCCTCATCCATTTGGAGACAGGACATGTTGTGGTTGTTCTTGACTTTAACCCAACAGCTGCTATTTCTAAAAATACTCCTAGAGGGATGTCATTTGAAGGGTTGGAAAGCAGGACAGAATTCAAATCTGAATGGAGAAGCAATCCACTGCCAAATAACACAGTGCCTGGAGCAATTCACATAAAACTTCTTTCAAATGTCACTTACACTGTTGCAGAGCTCCATAAAGATAGAGCCTGACCTATTTTTCTTTTGTTTCAAAACTTGTTCCCTTTGACATTTTGTTGCTGTTGTAATTGCTGTCTCTCTCTCACTTCTTCCTGGCTCTGGCATTTGTTAGTGTGGCTTGTTTATGTTGTGTTTCCGCATCTTCATTTCCTCTGCCTGGGAGGGATCAGGCAGTACCTGATCCACCTGAAATGACCAGAAGCATTACAGCACTCCCACTTTCCTGGAGATGGCCGGGTGTATGGATTAAGACGGTTGGAAGGAAGCTTTCCTTTGCCCAGGGGCAAATACCACCTCTATCAACAAAGCAAGATAGAGGGGTTTTTGTTCCACCTTTTCCTCCACACTTGAATATCTGGAAACTGGAATGCTGTTCCCTGGCTTAGCAAGCCCTGGGAATGTCAGTACACCATACACATGACAGAACCCAAGCCTGGACAGGGAAGCAGGGATTCTCCTTTGTAGGAGGCCCTTGAAAATATATGTATTGTATAGGTGGCCATTGAGTCCTAGTAAAATATCTATATTGTAATTGAATATCTGTGTATAGGCTTTGCCCCGGAAGGTCCTAGTTATCCTTGATGGGCTGCAGCTGTGATGTCCTTCATTGGGCTGCAGCTGTGGCTACTCAAGGTAACTGGGATAAAAGGGGGTAGGCTGGCCAGTCAGGGAGAGTCTCGGATGAGCCCTGACTGAGAAGACCCAGAGGCTAAAGCTGTGAAGATTTGCTGCCCACAAGAAGCCACTGAAAAGGTACAGGACTCTAGAAATATGGTGAATACAACACTCCTTCCTCCTTCTTTGCCTTCAGAAGGCTGGTTCCCATAATATAGTGGATCCTGAGGAGGAAAAGAAGTGGAGGTCAGCACCTCTCTGGAAGGAAGTGCTTTGCATACTTGATACTGGTACAGAAGCTGACATTGTCTGGCATAGTTCTCTGTGAGCTGCAGAAGACAGAGACACCACAGTTCCCTCATTTGCTCTCCCCAGACAATTATAATGCAGAAAATTAACAACTGAATAACAGAGAAGGATCAGGTTCACTTTATCTGCAGCACTGTGGCAATGGTCATATTAGTAGAAATGAGGTAAAGCTACCATACAAAAATCAAAGAAAGATAAAATAAATCCTCCAAAATATATTTTCATCACCCAGAGTCCCATTACAGCCTCTGTGATTATACATTTTCCTGCCAGAAAGACAAGTAGGGTGTCCATTAACCCTTTTGTGTGCCTTCCTTAGTAGTGGAAAGCTAAAACATTCCAATGGTCTCATTAGTAAATTGTTCCCAACCTGAAGTATTCATTCCTACCTATGGAAACCTCCACCAGAATATATGTCTGACTTACTTACATGTGAGTCAGTTTCATGTCCAGGGATCTGTCAAAATGGATTCTACCTTTCATTAAGTATTATCTCATTACCATGGAGAATAATGTGAGACTAATTTTATACATGGGAGAAACTAGCAAATATCCACTAAGGTGAAATAACTAAAGAGGTATGTAACAATTGACAGGACAACTAAACTTTGACTTGAACAAGAAATTTTCCTTTACTTAAAGCTCTTCATCTGAGAAGCAAACAAATTCAATATTAAGATTCAGAAAATAACTCCATTTGCACTCCTAAATTTTAACTTCATTTAGGTTTTTGACCTTCTTTACAGAGCAGGTCTGGTTTCTAGTAGCGACTACATGAAGATTTGTAAGAACCATCAACAAAATATTTCACAAGGCTGGAGGTATATTTTTATGTTGTCCAATGAAGGGACAGGTAAGAAACCTTCCCTTGGGGCCCTATCTGTGACAAAAGTTACAGATTCTGCCTTCAGTGGACTGAGTTGCCCAACAATTTATTTGAGATTAGCAGACTTGAGAGGAATCTGGGGTATTTGATAAAAAAAGCCACTAATCATTACTGTGAGACTGAGAAAGTTGGTGTCTTTTTTCCACCTATAGCAAAATAGTATCTCAAGAAAGGATTTCAAGAACAGTGAAGAATACATCTTATTTATTTTAAGATTTATTTATTGTAAGATTCCATGATGCTTAACAAAGTAAATGTTTAAACATGGTTGCAGAAAACCCACCACGGGGAGTGGAGAATACCTGCTCAAGTGATTTGCTAAGCCATGAATATATTTGCAATGCAGAACCTTACCATGAACATCTTGAAATATATGTATGTAGATAGTATGGAATGTTCAGTGGAGTAGTAAGAATATTGAGAACCTCTTTTGATGATTGAAAGCATCATTTACAGTGTTTACAGTACCTTTTCTCTAATGCTTTGTATAGACACAGCACTTTTGAGCATGTTAAGAGGTAATAATCAAGGCCAGAACCAAGTTTTATCATGTTGTAAATATTTCCAAAACAAAACACAACAGAACAAAACCAAACAAAACCTCTTTGTAACTCACCCTCTGGGGACCACACTATAAACTTGAAAAAAAATTAGCGAAGAATGAAAATAAGTATCTGCCTTATTCACAAGCCCCAGGGTGAATACAAATATTCCTGAGGAATTCTGTATTTGATAACAAAGCGGAAAAAAAAAAACAATCCAAGCCCTGAGACTAGAAGAATCAGCTAGAAGAGTCAACAAACCAGATGGGTTAAGGTAATTTTTACAATATGGACTGAAGATCCCAAATGGCTGCTACAGATTTTTGCAAAGTAAAATGGCCAAGATGAAATAATTGCACTACAGTGATAAGGACAGCATGTCAATATTTGCTGATGTCAAAGGATATACCTGGCAATTGTTTTTTCAGCACCTACATTACCAAACTGCGTGTCAAGTAACTTCTCAGAGATCTGTTTACCTTCCTAACGCACACTAGGAAAGAGCATTAATACGTAAGTGTAGGTTTTGGGTACATGCAAGTACAGTGGAGGACAGAGGTGACACCAAGCATTGTAGTTTTCTAGTGCCACTTGCCACTGCATTCCTCCATTTAAAAACAGATTTTCAACACAGTCTTGGGAATTTAAGCCGAATTTCTTATGGAATTTGAGGAGCATACTATTTTTTAACCCTCATTCTGAAAGAGTAAACAGCAAGGAGTATTAAGGACTTTACCTAAGCTATGGTTTGGGCAACACTAAAGACTTGTCTGTAGTGGTGACAATGTATATGTGAACACAGAACACTTAGAAGAAAAATATGTCCTCAGGTGTGCAGACTGACAATGTTGCTGAAACTTGTGTTGATCCTTGGATGCAAATCAAACTTCAAAAACATGAAACCAGCCCCAAACTTAAATACTGTGTCAGGCTGATTCCTCTCACAATTCAGACAGAATTGTATACTGCACAGAACACCTTCAGCTACTGTGTTGAGCCTGAACATGATGAAACATGATCAATGTTCCAGTTTCTCTCCCTCTCCAAAAAAGATTTCATGTTCTAATTGATTGCAACTATGCATTTTCTCTTTTGTCCACCCTTCATTCTTCTGTCACTGAATGTTAAGCAATTACTTCTTGTTACTTCTCCCTAAACTGCTCTAATCAACTCCTCCACCTAATTTACCATGCAAAAATTTAGGCATTTTATTGAAATATTAAACAATATTGGTTTTCTCTTGACTTTTAAGCCAGTTTGAAAGCAGGATTTAAACTTGCTTATGAATCTCTGAGAATGAGCTCCTGTGTAACTGGAATCATAAATCATACCATTTTCCCATCAGCAGCAAACTAACTGTACTGTCACATTCATGTGGGATGGTTTTTTTTATTGTTAGGGGTAGGATACACCACACTCAAAAAAAGAGTCATAAAGAGTCACTTAGGGGCTTCACAATCCCTTTATGATACAGAGATGGTAAGGTGAAATGTTGGAATATGAATACGAGTGTTCTGGTAAAATTTTCATACAGCATGTGAGAATACCTGCAGATACAAATTTCCCACCTTTTAAAAAATAATTAATAAGCATTTAAGTACAGGTTAGAGGCAAAATTTACTTTCTAAACCTTTTCATACCACAGAAAGAATGTTTCATTTGAAATGTCAAGTGAAAACAAAGATTGCCAAAGAGCAGACTTCGAGTTCCCTTGAACTCTGATTATTGGTGAAATGTTTATAGCCAAAACAAAGAAGGGACATCAGTTATATGCTTTGTTTAAAATGACAGAAAGCTTTCCACTCTTCTTGTCCTGTTCTTAGAAGTTAGAAGTTGAGATCAAAGTCTCAAGACTTCTGCCTCTGATCAGAAGACAAAAAGATCTCAGATTTAACCTCATGTCCAAGCACTGAAGAAACTTAATTCAGGACAGGGCTTCTGGAACACTTTATTCCACTCTGGTAAAAGACAGTAAAAAAACAGATTGAAAATGGCAATGCAGTAGATCCCAGTTTAGCTGGTCTGGTGTAGCAGAAAAAGAGCTTGTAGGTATTCTTCACATACTGGATCCTACACTAATCTTACCACATATTATATTATTCATAATCACTAATACTAATTCATTATATTTTAACACTGGGATTTGTTAACTCAGAAAACTTTGAAACTGGTTGGCATTTATATGTACATATTTTAAATTAAATATTATCTAAACCTAACATGACTTTCAGGATAAGTATTCTTCAGTTCAATAGTCTGGCCAGCAAATTGCAAAACCATTTAGTACAATTTCTGTAGCAATAGTATGAACCATCCAAATAACCAAATAATTATCTACTGGTTTTTTGTTAACTACCTAAAGTTCTGGACCATAGGTTTGAGTGTGAAATACTAGCTCTAGGGACTGTGCTTCCAGCACCCGGTATTATTTGTTTTGTTTCTTGGATGCCTAAGAGCTATCATAATGCAAATTAGAGTATTTAAAAAACCCAAACTCACTAAAACAAAAAGATCCTCCCCACACTCCCCAAACCAAACATAAGTGTAGTTCATTTTCTTTTGAGTTTTCCTATGTAATTCAAATATTTCCACAGGTCAAAACTTCTGATTTGAATCTTGGATAAATCAATAAATGGTAAGCACAGTACTTCCAGTTGGTAATTCCAATATAGCCATGATCATTAATGAAAGAAAGGCATAAGTAAATGGCAAATCTAAGTATGCCAGAATGTGCTATAGAATTTAATATAAACTTTTGAAAATGTCATCAGCATTTCTTTTGGCAAACAGAGGAGAAAGTTTAGGGACTACAAATAATGGGCTTCTTGAGTGTTTCAGCTGAACCAAAAAATTGAAACAAAATAATATTGATTTGTGTCAACATAAAATATTTTGTTGAATCAAGATAAAATGTTTTGTTCAATTTTGGGAAATTCTTCATTTGACCGTTTTCAATTCTTCATTTTCAAGTCATACTGTACGATATCACCAGTTTTGAGATCCCAGCCACATCAAAACAAAAGTAAAAATTAAAAACTCACTTAAAAAATAATATTACAGTTTTGTTAAAGCAACCTCAGCATGCCAGGATGATTATTTGATGGAAATACATGAATGTTTGGCCCATCCTGCTCCTGAATTGATATTGAACCTCTTTCTTGCATGGGCTTGTCTGTTGTCTAGAGATGTCCCTGGTGCCTTCCTAGCTGTCCTGTTCCCTGGGTGGGGCAGTGGTCTGGTTTTGGTTTCCAGGTCTTGCCCATCACTCCAGAGGCAGACCCTGACATTCCTGGTACCCACCAGCCCCTGGAAATGACATTTTCTAATTCTCCTCTTCCATGCTCTTATGCTTTGGAAAAACACATTGTTGAATTCCCCATAGAGGGATTGCGGCTTCCTTTTGAAGCAGTTTGGGTAACTTATATCTGATATAAGATATCTGATATAAGATATTTCTGATAAGATATATCTTATATCTGATAAGACCATAATAATAATAAAGATATTTCTAGGCTCAGGCCTAGAAATGATGGAGCTCAGCATTATATTCTTAGTGCATCAGTGACTCAAACACTCAAGTTTTCTACTTTGTAAAGTGTAGCTAAATCTCATTTAGATATTCACCCTACCCAACGAATTTTATAGAGTTTTATTAAATAATTGCAGAGGGCACTGAGCAACTTGACTAAAAATTGGAACGGGGGATCAGCAACACCATTGATCCAGAGGTATCTGTTTACTGCAGAAAGGACAGAGATTTGTGAAAAACCCCTTCAAAATATGTGAATTAGATCTTTTGTCTGAGCATCCTGTTAGTGTCTTAATGACTCCTTTTCCCTGTGGATGTCTTTTCCCTTCCCTGGATGCATTCTTCAGTCTGTTATTTTCGGTGATCACAGTAAGGCAATGATCAGTTCCCTGTGGCTCCCTTGCCACATGCTATTGCCACCAGAGCCCTTGGTCCTGAGTCCATTGCAGTGACATCAGGCTCACTGCAAAGTCATCGTCACACTTGAGATTTTCCTTTCATTTGTCCTGTGAACTTACAGCTGGTCGGCACTGAAACACAGTGTGGGGCACTCAGCAAGGCCAGGAGTACATCTCTGCTCCTCTCTAGTGGCGAAAACGAGAGGGCTCCTCCTAAGGTACTTCAAGCAATGTATGATTTGCAAAGACTTACCAGAACAATTGCATTTATCCTGGTGGGGAGACTGACATAGTAGATGAGAAACTCCATTAGGCTTATCTCTGGACGAGTTTAAAATCTGGACTTTGATATCACATTAAATTATGTATTAAAAAAAGGGGCTCACATTTGTGAGTTCCAAAAGCAGATTTTAACATGTTCCACAGAGAACCAAAGAAAGGACGTAAGAAAAGGTGATGCCTCCTCTAATAAGCTTCACCCAAACCTAAACAAAACCAGGGGTGAAATACGTCTTTCCTTAGAAATTTGATGCAAAACATTGTATCCAAAGGCCCTCTTCACTGGACATTACATGCTTTATGGAATCCTTTGGCAGCTGATGTGTAGAAATGTCTAGATAGCCTTATTGTGACCCAAAAGAGCACAGCTCTCTATAGCACATCCCTTTACAAAGAAGCTATTACCTATTAGACATGTGGGTGTCGTAATAATATTTACAATATTTGTTGTTCTTTTCTCCAAGATGTTTCTGACTACAGGATATCTTTTCTTCAGATGTTTCTTTGTCACATTTTTAAACCATTTTTATGTATTTTTGTGCTACTGAGAAAAAGCCTCCAAAAAAAGGGGCAAGAGTATGTCCTATCAACATCTAGCAGCAAAAAAAAGGCACATTCTTTTCAGGATAACACCTTTTGGACTATAGTTGTCAGTTTTGCCCAGTATAACACTTCCTTTCCTGAAAAACCTGCAATGATCAGAGATATTTCTCAAAGTTTTCAAATCCCGTCTTTACATGACAAAAAATGAGAGAAATTTATCCATACTGATTCGATAATTTATCCTTGAGACAGGCAAGTACAGCCAGAGATCAAATGCTGGAGTATGATTCCACCTGACTTTATTGAATTGGTACTGCCAATAGTGCATTGCTTCTCTTTAGGTAATATCTACTGAAAAGTCATTTTGCTAAACATATTTTGTAGTTTTATACTTATGTGTGTAAACACATTTTTTCCCCCACTTGATTAGAGGAACATTTCCCTTCCTCACACCATGTAAGCACATTGGGAAGAATTTATTAGGATGGGTTGGAAAGGATATGATAGTTGAATACTTTAGAGTCAAACAGCAGTTTCTTAATTGATTTCCCTACATTCATACTCTAGTCACTCATTTGGGGTTTTTTACCACGGTTTAACTTTAGAATTAAATTAATAGGACCTCAAGCATTGTTGATGCTGGATACCTGCAAGAAACTAGAGAATATTCATTTAACAAGATAAAAAAATAAACAAAATCCTAACAACCAAAATCCCAAAAAGAACACTATAATAACTTGAAAATATATATGATATAAATACATATAAGATATGATAATAGATACACAGTCTGTTATAGATAATTAAATTGCCCCTACAAAAAAAAGTTTTTATATCATTAATTCCAGAAATAGAACACACCAGATTTAGGAAATATTTTGCAGATAGCTCCCAACAGATGAGACCATGATGTACGGATGTGCCATCAACCTCTGTCTGCTGATGTGAGCTCAGGCTCAGCTGATTGCCACTGCAGCACCAGGTGACTCCAGGGAAAGCTATGGGAGACCTGATGGTGAGTGAAATAACACTTGACAGCTCTGAAAATCATGAGTTTTCTGCTCCTTTTATGAGTCAATTGTTAAAAAGACACAAGATTTTCCACTATAACAGACTTGCCTTCACAGAAAGCAGCTGTAGTCAATGCTTTCTAATTTTATATATTAGCAGAAAATTGATTGCTAACTAATTGCATTGGGGAATAATACTAAGAAAATAAAAAAAAGGAATAGTCCCCAAAGTCTTTTCGCAGGACACATAGCCATGCAGTTGTTAAAGGCTCCTAAATTTGCATATATCAATTTCAGTTATGTTGTAACACTCTAATGTGACTCTTTCCATTTGCCTCGAAACTCCTTAGAGGAATAATTCAGTACAGTGTACACTGAAAACAGTCAGAGCTCTTACTGAGTTTCATTACATGGTCATTGTAGATCCCTTCCAACTTAAAATTATTCTATTCTATAAATAATTGCACAAATAGTGCAAGAATCTGATTGCCATTGAGTCTTCCATAGGATACAATAAGGAGCATGTCAGCATGTTACTTAGGGAGAACCCCCCTCCTCATGTTCTCATACAGTTATTTTATTCCTTCCAACTTGACCACAAGTACCTGACAATGATAATCACATGGTTTATCAGTCACACGTTATCATGGGTTTACCGTCATTCCTAATAGACAACACAGATTTTGTCAGTCTTGCTTGACTTTGTTGATTATTCATGTTATTACCTCCTCCATTTTTATTGGCAAGTCAATCTGCAGGAGGTGGAAGTATGCTGGTGTGGGGATTAGTAGTAAATAAAACAGAGAGAGACCTGAAAATCGGTCATGTCATATAATCTGAAGAAACTCAGATTAAGACAATCAAGGCAATTAGGGGACTGTGGCTTCCACCAGAGCTTTACTCAACCTACAAAAAGATCTGAGATTGGATGCCAAATTGTAGTTTTTGTTGTTGTAATAGCGTGTCTTTAACAGAACTGCTGTCTACATATTGTCTACTCATTTTTGTTTTATGTTCAACTGGTTGCCTGTTTTCCCTATTTTTTAATTTTTTTTTTTAACAATGTATGCTTCAATATATGATTCAGTATTTCACTAAAGCCCCCCATAGTTTCTGTCATATACACTGTCTGCTGCTGGATAGAGTGCACGTTCTTGCCCTACAGACCATACTCTTTTATTCTCCCTTACCACAGGATGGATAAAAATCAGGAGTCTCTCTCTCATTTTAATTTACAGCTTCTGATGGATGCAACCTGCACTGAAATGCTGCAGCATTAGCTGTGCCTGATTTAGGGCCACCCATCTCACAGCGTGATGTGTCCCACATTCAAAAATGAGCCCACAGCCTAGTTTTCACCCTTCTCATATTTGAAAGGAGCCTAAAGCAAATCTCAAAGACAGACACACTAAATGCTGTATCCGCTTCAAGTGGGCAAACCTAAGTGTAAAGCTAGATGTGTATTTCAAAGAAAAATGAAATTAGTGGAGCTGATCACTTCTCCTTTCAGATCAGAGAACTTACAAGAGACTTCCTTGACTAGTGTTATGTTGCACTTTGTGATTGGATGGTTCAGTGGTGTGCAGTTGGCTTTTCTCAGCCTTTATTGTTACATTCGCCCCCAAGGGGCCAAGAGACTACTGAGATTTTTATTTTTTTTTAAACGCATGCACCATCTTTTGCAATAAAGCAGCAAGTGTGAAAGTCTGGCTCCAATGAAAGTGGTGGCTGTCTTCCAGCTGATTTCTGCATGGCCAGATTTAAAGAGGGTTAACCCAACACAGAATCTGGTCCCTGAAAAAATCCACAAACCTACAAGAGGAAACATCTTTGACACAATATCTGTCACAGGAGTACTACATTGACAATTTTGCCTCCTACCCTAAAAAAACCCCAGGAAAATGGCTAATTTAAATTCTCAGATACACAGATCCTAACTGAGAGTGGGTGATGAAGATTGTAAGAAGTCCATAATGCATGGAGCAATCCTCTAAATGTCAGACTTCAAAGGACTTAAACCAACACTTTTCAATTGACAGAAAGAAGGAAACAAGATTATTTTAGGGTATTGGTGGTGTGGGTGCCATAAAGAAGAAAAATCTTAGGAAAGATTTTGGAAGATTCTGGGAATATGTAATGCTTACTGTTCCATGTTTTAAGGGTATTGTGAGAATGTACAGAGCATTTAGGGGAGATTTGGAGGAAACGTTAAAGTTCAAGAAAGAAAAGAATGGGGGTGGAACAGTGAGGACCATCACTAAGAAGACAGAAAATGGAGGTAAAAAGGAACTAATCACTCAAGGCCTTCACTTGATTCCCACAGTTCTTATCTTTTTGCCTTTTCTTTTGTACTGTTTTATGCGGGCATCTCCTGTATACGTGTATGTGCAGATGTGATCAGGTGGTGAACTCAGAACTGGAGTAGCGTGTTAGTAGGGCTGAGAGATGGTTATGGGGTAAATGCTGTTTTAGGGGCAAACTGCCACAGAAAGCAGGAACCTGGAACCCAGGCAGTGACAGTACCACAGGTCTGCGAACCAGCCCCTGAAGACAACCATGTGAACTTGTGACTGTGTGTACCCCTGAGATCCAGTGAATTTTGGGTCCGATTTGCTGGTAAGAACAAGGCCAGGCTGTGGTTGCATGAGAACCGTTTATGTTCATGTGGGTGCCTGCAAAGGCAGTGTTCTGTCTGCGCTGATCTGTGACCATCTCTGTCTGCGCAGGGCCTTTGCAGCAAGCTCCACCACTTGGAAAAGTGAGAGAAGTGGCATCATCTCTAGGTGACAGGGAAGAGACCAATTTCTGTGTTGGCATGCCACTGGAGTTTAGAAAGACCTAGGTCTAGAACTGCCCTTGAAATGTCCTAAATTGATATCCCTGCAGGATTTGGGATGTCCTCCCAAGGGACACAATGGTATGTATGTTGCCAAGCACTACACAGTCTTCTGAGAAGTGTTTGATTATTGATCATCCAAGTATTTGAGATCTAGAACCCAGTAAAACTTGATGGATTTGGATGTTTTCCCTTTTCACAACGCATATCATGAATGACTATGATAAATATCCCACTGAATAAAGGGTTTCTAAATCCTTTTCTTCTGATAGTAGTCTTTCAGTAATAGGAGACTAACAGACTTAGGCCTGAAAAACATACATAGACATACAACCATGCAAGTGTGGACCAGTTTAAGAGTCTGGAAGAGAGCTACACACTGATCCATGTCCACATTTTAATTCCCATTTTCCTCACAGGGTACACAACAAGCCATCATAAGCTCAGTCCACCAATAAGCTCAGTGTAACCACTGCAACATGTTCATGTTTTGTTGGCAGGAATAATGGTTCTTTCTTCATTGCAAAGCTCTTTGCTTTCCTCTGTTCCATGCCATTAGGTATTTTTTCCCTCCAGCAGCATGTTCTCCATCTCATAATGAAAGATGATACAGAATTTTGGTTTTCAGTAGCGGGAAGAAAATTAGAAAAATAATCTTTGCCAGAGTGCTTGGAGAAGGCTGATGAGTTTCATAGGTTAAAAAAATTAGTCTATGAAATGTATACTCATGCTGGGAAATTCTGTACACATGAATCTGGCTCAAACTACTCTGGGTGAGTAATTGAATGCCCATCTTTTCTTTCAAAAGCTGACTAGTAAAACAGTAGCTCTCACAGTTGCTCATGTTATGCTCTGTAAATAGCTCAGGAACTTTGTGTTCATAAAGAGCTGAATACAGCCAATGAGACTATAGTCTCCTCCAAGTTCTGTCTTTTTTGACTTATCTTTCTACCCTCTCAGCTAGCTCCTGGTGCTATCTGCTGAGATAAAAGGTGTCCCAGTTTCTTGCTTACATTCTCTATTATAAAAATACAGCATTTCCTTTGGACTTTCAAATTTTTCTACATTTTCCCAAGCCTGCAATACATGTAGGGCATCTTAAATACATGGTGGCTGCACAGCCTAACTGCTCAAGAACTGAACTTTAAATTTAAAACCACATTCATTACCTTTAGGAACTCCATCCTAATTCCCTTTATTATTATATTCCCTATTATATCTAATAATAATTATGATCTTTGAGTACTGAAACATGGTTCGTGTTATTTTTGCAATATCACATGGTCACCAAAACCAGATGCAATGAGGGCACACCCAAAAGTCTTGTCACTTCCACTTCTTTCCATATCTTTCCTGGTTCATCATGTTCACAGTAAATGGACTAACAAATCAATTTGGCTTTGTGACCACTCTGTTTCATATTTGCTAGAACATGCTTCATCTTAGCTGCTGCTTATTGTTCTTTTTGGACATTCTTTTGAGACTTTTCCTCAGGATCACGACATACATGTATGTGACTGTGAATTTTAATGATTCCCATCCAGACTTCTCCCACCCTCTACAATCCATTCCAGCTCCACACACAAGAGGATTTTTTCAGCACCTTTTCTAGAAGAGAGATCAAGGGACTGGTCTCTTTTACTGCTTTCCTTCGCCTCTCTCCCTTCTTCCATCCCTCCCTCTCTCCTACATTTCAGGAGGAAACAACTTTTTTATATCTGTGTCTTGGTTTGAAAGACAGGTGTTTGCTAAGGAAGGCAGGAGCTTCCCTTGGGATGGAAAATGTAATCCCCCTCCCTCTGAATTATTATAATTTTGAAGTTAAGGGGCTCTCAGGCAAAGATATGACAATAGGAACAGCAGTTCATGACCAGTGTGTGTAATAAAGCAAACAAACATCACCAGCTCCGGCACTGACCCCACACAGAGTCCCGAGCTCGGCTCCGGCCCGCTGGGCCGCGGCGCTTTCCCCCTGCTGCAGTTCCGGGCGCGGCCGGCAGGGGCGCTGCTGCTCCCGGGGGCGCGGCAGGGGCGGTGCCTCCCCGCGCCCGCAGGGGGCGCTGTGGCGATGGCGGCTCGGCCCGGACGGGCAGGGGTGGGGGAGAGGCCTTGCTCCGCAAAGCCCATGGCGCCGATCCCGGGGCCCTGCGGGACTCTCGGGAGCACCAGGCTGGGGCGGCAGGCCGTCTCGGCAGGCAGGAGGTGCAGAGAAAGCTCGGAGCAGTGCCGAAGAAGCTGCAGGGGTGGGGCAGCCCGGCTCGCAGCAGGGCAGGGAGAGCCGAGCTCAGCGTCCCGGGCACGGGGCAGATGGGGACAGGCCCCTCGTTTAGTGAGGTCGGTGTCAATGAGCGCCCAGCCCGGTGGCTGCTCTCACCAGCAGAGGCTCACACATGGCAGGAGAAGCAGCTCTGGGCTGGGCTCCAGTGGCAGAAGCGAATTGCCTTCCCCAAGCAGCAGCTCGGACCGTCCTCCTATGAAGCAGAGAAAAGAGAAAGAAACAGAGAGAGAGACAGAGAAACAGAGGAGAGAGCCAGCAGCTGTCCCAGCTCGCCCTTTCCCTGCCTAATTCCCGCAGTATCTCTCCCCGCGGAGAGAAACTCCCGGACAAGAGAAGTGCAAGCAGATACCATCCTCCTCTGAGCTTGGCCACTTTTGCTTAAGTATGCAGTCATCTGTGCTACCAAGAAACTTACGGGAAAAAAAATCTGTAAGTAAAAAGGAACAAAAGGAAAGAAACCTAGTCCCCAACAATCTGGAATAATAATAATTAGAAAAGGTAAAAATAAAGACTTTTGGCTTCACAAGAAGGAGCAACATAAAACAGGGGTGTGGAGATCCTGGGAACAATGGGGAACAGAATATGCTCTGCAAAAGAGTGATATCTGTTTTCCTTCAGAAACAAGTAAATGAGCAAAGGAAACAGAGGTCCAGTAGGACTAGCCATGAATTCATCGGTTTTTTGCTTTAAAGGGGAATGTACAGAACATGGATGCGTTTTTCTGTTTCTACTGTACTTAACACAACTACGCAGGGTGGAAATTTTGAGAGAGGATGCAAGTCCTCTCAAATTGTTCTCAATTGTTAAAGGAAAAGCTGGCAGAGGGCTGTTTCAATGTTGAAAAACATTTCCTTGCTTTGTGCCTCTTCAGGGATTACCCTCATACTGCCTGGGAGCTCCTAGGTCCAGCACTGATGAGCTGTGGAATGTCAGCAAGGCTCTTGGAATTGTGTCCAGAGCAGTAGAGAGTCCTTTTTAGTTTACCCTTCCTCTGGATTTCATATCAGTTGTTTGCATATTCATGCTTAGTTAAGTCTCAGGTAATAGAATGGAACTTGAGTAATACCATATAATTTCACTCTTTAGAGTACTGTGTCCACAGGACTTGGCAGGCTCATTACTACTACATTGCACAGACAAAATGATACCGTGTTCCAAGAGCCCAGTGTAACAGCGAGGCAAATGATTTTACCAAAGTACTTTGCGAAATTCACATGATACATAAATATTAAAAAAAACCCCAAAAACCCAAAACACCCAGAATTTTCAGGTTACCCCGGAAAAGTATCAATAAAACACTCATTTAATCAGATCTGCTCAAGGTATGATGCAGATAGTAAAGGATTATTGGTCTGGATTCAAAATTTACTATTAGTCTTTTTTTAAACAATTTATCTTATTGAAGGTTAAATAGTTAAATGGAGCAAACCCCCAATGTTATTCATACATCAGATAGTGTGGGGATAGGAGATAAATTTACCCAAATGATATTCAGCCCATGCAATTTATTAAAGTCCAGAAATTTGTTCTTTTTCATATTTCTCTTACTGCAATCTAACACCACTGTGTGGGAACCTGAGCTGGAAAACTGCTACTGGCAGTGGAAGAACTTGCACATATCACATTTGGAAAAAGAATGTCCAAATCCCATGCCTTTGCTCAGTAAAATTTCCTTACAAGCAAATGTTTTACACAACCTTAATTCCTTGAAAAGAAAGTTTTAAAATATATTGTCTTCAGAATAGCATTAATAGTTTAGTAAGACACTTCCCTTACTTTATTTTGTGATTATTGGCAAGCCCAAAACAATAAATAAATAAATAAATAAATAAATAAATAAATAAATTGCAATTCTTTTAATTTTGCATTGCCATTAATGACATAATGCCCTGAGATTGGTTTTAAAAACAGAAGAGAAGGTAAGTTATTCTCAGTATATTGTTAATTTTAAATATAATTTCTGAAAGCCCTTCTGATAAAAAAATTAATGAGTCTGTCAAATATTATGTGTTAGATAAAAAGAAAACAGGGAGCAGTGATTTTTAGTTCTACTTCAAACTAGTTGTCATTCCTTATAGCATAAAGACAATTTATATTTACTTTATGTTCATGTAGGGCTATTTTTGTTTTATACCTGAAAGTATATTGAAAACTTTCTAGACTGTCACAAAATAACAATTCATCATGACAGATATGATCTTATCAAGACTGTAAGGATCATACTTTTCATTTGCATGTTCTGCAGAACATAGGATATTTTATGGTAGGTTGTAGAATCCATCTATTAACTGAAAGCCTTCCTGATGGATATATGAGATTTTAGAAGTTAAAAAAAAAAAAAGAATTTAGAAAAACTACCATTTCAGTACTGAATTTGGAAAGTTTAATTGCAAGGTAGCCCGCATGAATATGTATCAGGATATGCAATTACACAGTATAACTCCAGCTTTAACAAATATAATCCATCTAACAGCTAAATAGTGTCCTAATTTTGATCGTTTATGTGTGGTATATTTTGAGCACAGATGTGATGTGCGTTCTAAAAATCAATTTTAAATTGATCCTTTTTTAATATTTCTACCTCAGCTGTAGTTATCTTATGACAGATTTACAAAACTATGTAAATGACATAACACCTAAATTCAGCAACTTTCATTGCTTTTTTCCTGCTCCAGAGTGAGCAGGTTCAGGTGAGTGTGTGCTTTGAAAGTCTATCACTGGTCTAATCAGAGTTGTGCTCCTGGGAAATTCTCACACTCAAAGGAGCTAGTGGTGGCTGTGCCTTATGTTTTGGTCTGGTGAACTTTTTGCTCCTCATGAGGTGCGGCCCTTGTGAGAAGAGGTATCCAGGAGAACTGTCTGATGCCCAAGACACACCTTCACACCAAGGTCAAGAATGATCTGTCTCAGTGAGCTGGAAGTGAAGTAAATGTGACATAAATAGGTTCTGCCTAGCTCAAATATAAAACTGGAGTGTATACAAGGTGTCAGCAGGGAGGCTGATCCACAAGGAATATGGAGACATTGATTGTTCTGGAATGGAATTAGAAAATCCAATGCCTACCTGGAGTTGAATTTGGCAAGGATATCAAAGACAACAAGGATAATTTATATAAATTAGTAAGTAAAAGGGGATACCACTGCTAAATAGGCAAGAATTATGCTGAGAAAAGACATGGAAAAGACAATATGATCATTGCCTGTTTCCCTTCAGTCTTTACCAGTAATACCTGAAGCAGTAATACCAGTCCTCAGCAATTCCAGGTGCTGGGACTGCTGAGAAAGACTGCATCAAGGAAGAGCTGCCCTTAGTAATGGAGAGCAAGGTTAAGGAGCCCTTTAAGAAGCTGGACCTAAGTCCATGGACCTGAAGAGCTGCACCCAGAGGTGCTGAAGTAGCAGGCTGAAGGCTCTGTGAGGCTGCCGCTGATTATTTCTGAAAGGCCATAGTGACTGGAAGGGGTTCCTGAATACAGGGAGAAGCCAAGGGTAAACTTTATATTCAATCGAGAAGAGAAAAAAGGAGTATGTGGGGTCTCTAAGTCAGTCAGCCTCACGTCAGTTCCCAGAGACAGAGAAGCTTAAGAAGGATCTTGAGCATAAATATATGATGCAGGGGAAAACTTCTCTATGATAGTCAGTGGAAGGATGAAATTCTACTTAAGGAAAACCTTCCCTTTTGTTACTGTGACAGTGGCCAGGCAGTGGAGTGGGTTGTAGAGAGGCTGGGGAGTCTCCATCCCTGAAGGTATTAAAATTCCAGTTGGATGTGGTCCTAGACAATCTTTTCTAGCTGTCCCTGCTCTGAGCAGGTTTGAAAATACAGTATCCAGATCTGCCTGGTAACCTCTAACAGTTCTGTGATGATGTGACTTTGCCAATCTTGCTTTTGGCAGAGGTGTGAAGATTACCATAATTGCAGCATACACTGCTGTAGGAATTTCTTGGATAGAGACTTCTTGAGTCACGAAGAAGCAGTGACACAAGCCAAAGTGCTGCTTCTTCAAAGTCTAAGTCTTCCTGCCTTACAATCCTTAAACAGAATTTAACTACCATAATTCACAAATGAGGCTAAAAGATCTGAGGTTTCACCCCTCCTGTAAAGACAAATTTTGCTGCTGGATAACAGGGGAGGTTATGAAAAAATGCCCTAAAGAAAAGAAACTAACAAATAACCTTTCACCTTTCTTGAAAAACCATGTGTTTGAGACAAAGACATTTTTAAGTCACAGTTTTTTAGTACTGTAAAAGTTTTCATTTAAAGAACCAACTTAGAACTGACTTATGGATTATTTTTGTTGCCAAGGGTAATTGTCTTTCTCCTCTGTCAAAACTGTTTTTCATGCAATAGGCAAGAGAAAGACTTCATAGCCAATATTTTTTCCAATTTTATAATTGTTGGGTTTTGTTTTTTGGGCATATTTAGTTTGGTTTGGTTTTGGTTTTTTGGTGCTGTTGTTGCTTCTGGGTTTTTTCCTTCCTTCTTTTTGTTGCTATTGGCATAGGCCTGCAAAGGGAAAGTTAAATACAGTACAGAACTGTTAGGACTTTGTAGTTTATTTGTCTAACCTTTATTTGCAAAGAGAAGCATATAATGTACAATAATACGCATGGGCCTGTTTTCTCTCTGTCATGGTTTGAGCCTGGCAAAGTGCCAGTGCCCCCCATGAAAATACTTTCTCCCTGGTACTTGCTGTGAGATGTGCCTAGGAATAAGCAAAGCAGTCCTCTACTTAAAACTATAGAAAGCAGAACTTTATTAACTACACTCTACAATAGGAAAGAAAAGAAAAGACAATCTCAAGGAAAATGAAAACTCTACAGAATACAGTTCCTCCTCCTCCCCCCACCAAATTCCCAATACAATTACATCTTTCAGTCCAGCAAAAACCACCCTTACAAACACTCAATCATGAATTCCTTAAGAGGAGGAGTCCTTCTTGTATGCCCTGGGCTTTTGGTCACATATCCCCACCCGGATTGGAGATCGTGACCCCTTCCTCCCATTTCAGTGCTCTCACCACTGAACATGGACCAGAGCTACTTTGAGGGTTGTCTTTTTAAGGATTCCATCGTCCCACTCCAAAGCAAAGGCACAGTCTCCATTTTGGGACATCTGTCCCCCATTATTTCACCTCCTGGGCCGGGAGGCTCCCACACTGCCCTCTTAACTCTGGAAGACGGTGGCTCCCCTGAAAATAGTCTCTGTATTCAGGAACAGTCCATGGCTCTACAAAAGCGTCCAGCAAAGAATGCCACTCCACATCTCTTCCACCCTAGGTTCTTCTCACAGTCTCTCCCTTCTCAGTCCTTTAAAAAACTTGCTTAAATCCTCCTTCATCTTCTCTCCAGGAAGGGTCAGTACTCTGCAAAAGCTTTCATTGTCCACAAAAGGGTTAAAAGCTCTCACACACGGCTGGACACATCCCTGCACGGCCTCCCCCCCATTCCGGCATTCCCCCCCCTTCTCTGCTGTCGGGCTGCGCGGCCAGCACAGGATATCAAATTTCAAGATAACAGTTCAGTCTCGGACGCTGGCACTTTTTCTCACTCTCTCTCTCTCTCTCCTGGGGGGGGCTGCCCGATGCCTCTGGTATTCTTCCTCCACCCTTCCACCCTTTGGGGGGGGGGCCAGGCCAGGCCAGGCCTACCCCCATTCCGGTCCAGGCCCAGGCCTACCGCGTGGCTGCCCCTCCCCCTGCCCAGCCGGGACAGCTGGGCAGGGGGAGAGGTCCTTCCTCTTCCACGCCGAAGTCCCAAGAGAGCTTCCCAGGGGCAGAGCTCTGCTTTTAACCCCTGTGTGTTCTCAGAGGCGTATCCAACTCTCAGTGGTCAAAACAGGTGTCAATCGCAAATCTACATTTCAATTGGACTGACACACTCCCAGAATTCCATTTCCCCTCAAACCAGGACACTCTCAAATAAGACTTCTCCATTGTCCCACAGGATAGTTCTGATTAATAGGTGAAAGGAGGATCCAAACTGCATCACCTTTATAACTGATCCAGGAAATAGTATGCTGGGGTTCATTCCTTGTGACTCTTTCCCAGATCTTTCAATGAGTCCAGCTTGGGGGAAAAATAATTTAAAAGAATGAAAGTTTACCTTCATGGTGTCTGGTCATCCTTTCTGCATTTATTTTTCCCCTGAGAAAGCCAAAACACAAAACCAAGCTTGGTAACCATTTGTGCCTTCTGTCCTCTTGTAGCTCCGTCACCTCATCCTTGGCAAAAGTTGGTTGAGCCCAGCTAAGAAATGTTTGAGTTAATTGAGATTTCCCCATGTGAAGCCCTGTGTGTGTGACCTTCCCACTCTTAACCCATATAGTATTATCTGCAACCACTGGAACTAGGAAAAAGTTACTGCACCAGCTACAAAAGAAAAAAGCAAAACTAGGTGATTAACCACTCCTAAATACCTTATTGTAATATGCTACTGACCTCTCTTCCAAATCAAAATTTAGTCTCTCTGATTTTTGCTGACAAGTTCACCTCCCTCCTCCTGCATACCACAAACTGCCTGTCACTTACCAGCAAATGAACCCACCTGAGTTTGAACCATCAGTGGTGTTGGCATATTTTAGATTAGCTATGCCATACCCTGCTTCCAGACTCCAATATCTACAGCTTTGAAAAGCTAATCTGCTCCAAATCAATAAAATCTATGTTTAAGCTACAGCTTCTATTTTATTTGCTGGTGATTATTCTCTTACTTGTGAGCAAAAGAGTGGCATTTTCCTGGTAGTATTTGTATGCAAATGCCTGTGACCAAGGAAGAAAGTTATTAATCCATATTTAGATAAAACATGCCTAAGTTCCTAAAAGCATAGTAATTATAGCAGCACTAGCAAAGTTATTCTTCTTTCAGAGACTAAATACAATTGGATTTTCACATTTAGGTGAACTCACAAGATAAATAGTCAAATTCTCCTTATGTAGAGTTGTTTGCCAGCTGGGAGAAATTAAACATTTCTTGCTGTTAAACCTCTGGACATGTCCTTGGAAAAGTCTGTCTGGTGATCCCAAGAAAATTAATTCACCAGGCTGCGCAAATCTGAGCTTTTACAGGGACAGAAAATGTCATTAGGGGTAGTATCCTCACTTGGATTGCCTATCATTCCCCTAGCTCTGTGTTTACAACTTAAATTATGCTTGGAATCACCCAGGCTACACCAGCTCATTAATGAAGAGATCTGGTTTTCTGGAGCTCACTTTCAAAATGTTTGATTTCTTTCTTCTCTCAGTTTCAGGATCCCATTTCTCCTGCATGGAAGGACATGAGATTTTAGCATTTTGTTTCAAAGTCAAAGCAGATTTATGTGACACAAAGTACAGTAGTGGGACCAACACATCTCTTTTGCATCTCCCAGGGGTAACAGGGCTGAGCCAAGAAATCTTACTACCAAAAATAAAAGCCTTGCAGACAAAAATCTGAGGCTATGGCAGTATTCTGGTTATTCTTCAATCCTGTGTCTTCCTGAGTCATAGGCAATACCTGAATTATGCCTAAACAACATAAGGCACATAGAAGAGATCCTGAGCAGAAGTAGCAATACGTTTGTAAATTGCCCAGTGAAGTTTTGACAAATTCACTCCTGGAAAGGAATAACATGTTTTTTTGACTTGTTGGCTTACAGCTGTTGAAGGTACTTATTATTGAGAGATGCAGAAAGCCTGCTGAGCAATCAGAAATTGAATTCGCTTCCTTAGCCACAGTCGTTGTTCTTTCACTTGACAGTTCAGTACAATTCATGCTACACAGACTTTGCTCTCTTTATAAAAATGCCATCTTTTAGTATTAAACATGAACAAGAACAACAACAAAACCAAGAGAAAGTGGCTGTAAAACTCAATAGTAGAGAGAAATTTTTTATATTCCAAATCTGCTGAACTGTTTCCATGAAAGAATACTGAACCTCTAATTAAATTATTAACCTGATGCCCAGGACACTCACATTTTCTACTTTCCGATAAAATAGTCTCTACCTGATATATACTTGCTTGTTTTTCTGCTAGTGAAATCATAATGATTCAGTGACAATGGATGGTGCTATAAAGATCTGTATACTAAATATTATTAGTTGATATATATCTAACAAGGATGGGAGTTATATAGCCCAGATATATGACTTTTAATTGATCTGTATTTCTGACCACTCTATCACCCAAATTTGAATATATTATTTTATACTTTGTCTAATAATTATGAGGAGGATGTCTACACACACAACTATGCTATCTTTGGGTGTGCATGCACTAAAGGTAGCAAAGAAAAATAAAAAAAATATGATAACTTTGGAAGATATAATGAGTGAGTTCTGATCTTTGCCAAAACCATACAAAGACTGTCCAGTTTTCAAACTGTACACAGTTTTTCCTGTTAACCTATAGATTATCACACTAGAGAAAGACAGTGTGACAGCCGCAGTGAAAAAGAGCATAGTGAAGGGTATAGTGATGGCCTAAAACTATCGTGTATTACCCCAGTGTCTACTAGAAACTATTTTTAGTGCATTAAGAAATAATTTGGAAGAGGAAAATGCCATAACGTAATTTTTGCCCTTTCATTCTTCCAAAAAAGTATATAAACTCCCACAATACACAGATAGGAAATATGCATCACTTATTCTGTAACTGTGACAAAGGAAATATATTACTGTACCTTATTTTATTGATACAAAGGCTTCATAAAGAACCATTCCCTCTGTGTAATTATGATAATCAGGTTGCAAAAAATAATATTTCTACAAGCTTAAGAAACTCAGATGAAAATTTAGCTACATCAACAGTGAAACTGCAAAACATCTCTTTCTCTTCTCACTGTGGTTTTGCAGGGCAAGTTCTTGTTAGCAGACTAATTTCCACATAACTGGATGATTTTCTGCACTACAAGAGACACTGCCCACTTGCAGAGCTCCTTCTATCATTCTCAGGCACGGCTCTTTAAACAGCTGTCCCCTGTCTTCTCCATCCATTGTAGATGGTAACTCTTATGCCTCTCTCCCTCCCATTTCCCCCCCTTTCCTCCCATTTTCTCCTCTGAGAAGGCTTGACAGAAGGACTTTTAGTCTTGCAAAACACAGCCAATCTGACCTCCTCTTCCTGAAGTGAAAAAGCAGAAAAAGAATAGAAAAGAAAACAGATCCTCTCCATCACAGACTGCTAGCTGCATATGAAACTGGTCTTGTGGTCACATTTCCCTCTTAGCTGACTTTCCATGTCAGGCATCAAGGAGGGCCACAGAGGACTTGTGATGTCCTTAAGGCAGTAGATAGAATTCAAAATAACGAACTAACTTTCTTACAAGTTTTTAAGAGATGCAAGAAGGCAAGAAGGAAACAGAGTAGAAAATACATCTTCAATAAATGAATTTACATTTGTGTGCAGAAAACATATTACTTACTGTATTTCAGAAAAGGTACATATGTTGGATCCTGGAATTTGGAGCTGGTTATTAGCCTCTTCTGATGTTCATTTGGTCCAGGATTTTACTGTTGCTACTTTCCCAAAGAAAGCAGAATTAAATAAATAAAAAAAATATTCTAATTCTTCCAAATGAAGAAATAAAACAGAACACTGCATGCAAATATGAATAAAACTTGTCATGGGGTCACTGGGATAACCAAATTGCATAATTTATGTAGTTTTTAAGTACTGTGTGATGTAATGCTGAAACAAATGTATGAGTGCAAATAGTGAAATAGCAAAAGCAATGTAACACTGAAAACCTGGGTCCTAATCTCAATGATTTTCCAACTGAAACACACAAAAAAAGGATGCTATCCCAAAATTAGTGAAGGACTTGTTTGGAAATGATTTTGTGAATAAAATTTCATCTCTGTTTGAATCCAAACTTCTCATTTTAGATTATTAACATGAGTTTGACACAAAGAGCAAATAAATTTACATCATCTACTTTTAAGGTATAGCAAGCCAAATTACTACCAGAATAAACTTTCAGAGGCAAACTTCTAAATTCAGAAGTACTATGTCCAAGCTGCTAAAGAAAAAAAAAGTGCCTAGCAGTACCATGTAGTTCTGCAAATTCCGTTCCTGTGAACACCTACATAAATGGATCTTTAATTTTCACAGTTGTGTTTTTAGATGAAAGATTTGTTAATGAAAAATTCGACATTTTGACCCAGGTGTCTGCTTTTTCATACTAGCATTCCACAATTCTCTTTCAACAATCACTTTTATTGAGCAACATAAGCTATAAAAAACTAAAGAAGGAATTCCATGATATTCCATTCCATCACAAGTTCTGTCTTGAAAGAATAAAATCTCACTCCTATTGTTGAATCTTTCTAAAGTTTTAATATCTGTCAAGCCATGCTGCATCATTCCTTCTTTTAAAGATTGCAGCTACCTTGTAAAAGTCATGGTCTGATTAACATGTAGAAACTTCTGTTTCTAAACAGTGTTGACCAGCAGTAATTGAACACCACAGCCCATGTCCCTCTTGCAGTGGTCTGAGGACCAGCTCTTCTCTCACACCTAGGGGCTTATTTAGCACAGAAATTTCCAAAATGCCTTAGATTTTGGATCGTTGCTTTCAGCTTCTGATTCTTCATTTCTATTTGTCTGGGCATCAGCTTCTTTCTCAGCCTGCTGAATATTTGTCTTATGCCTCAGTCCAGATTCAGCCCATGGCTGTGGAGTCTGAGCTATACATCTCCTACCTGGCTGCTGATCCAGCTGTCATCTTTCTTTTTAGGAGAGCAACTTGATTTAGATGGATTCGTCCAAGCCAAAGTCCTGACAGTTACTAGGAACCACAACTATCAGGTTAAAAATGATCATTTTCCTGGAGAAAGAGAAGGTTGATAAGGTGTGATGCAAAAAAATTGCCTGGTTTTTAAATCACACATGCAGGTAGAGATGATCTTTAGCAGGATCTTATTCAGCTTTATTCCAGGTGCCTTTTGTAGTGGTCTCTGTGGTATTTAAGATACACTTCTAAGCTGTGGAGAACACAGGCTGAGTGACACTGCTCTTCTGGTGAGGCAAGGAGAGCCCACGACAGCGGGCACTTCTTGATTCCTGTACTGAGAGCCCAAGGATTGCCAGGGCACTTGATGGTAATCCAGATAAATTGTAGTTACAAGCTGTTTTCAATCCTTGCATCCTTGCTCACACTTGTGTATATTACTTGCCCTGGTGACTGACACATATCCCACACACAATGAGCAGAACCAAGGACAAGGCAGAGAGGATGTGGAGCCTTTAGGCTGATAGGCCACACTGTAGATGGATGGGAGGTATAGCTACCGGCCCTTGTAATAAATATGTGGGATTAAGAAAGGAACAGATATGATGTGACAGCATTTCTGTCAAAAGAGTTGACAAAAAGGCTGAGGCTTTCCCACATGAGTACACACTGATTGTTGCTGGAGGCTCCAGGAGTTATGACCAAACTGAAGTTTTATCAAGTTATGTTAGTCAGTTGCAGCCAACATTTTACCAAAGAAAAACAAAGATCTCCTTGAAACTGGACCAACAACCCAGTAGAAATTGTAATCTTTTATCATATTATGAAGGTCATTGAAGTTACATATTAGAGCCTGGATGGTGTTTCTTCTGCTGAAGAGTTTCAAAACTAAAGCTAAAAAAAAAAGAGTGGAATTTCAAGAAGAAATTGCTCATGTCTAGTGTCAAGCAATTTCTGACGGTCTAAGCAGGTTTTTGTATCAAGTAGCACTCAGGGTTCCAATTTTTGAAAATCTTACCTTTTTTAAAGTACGTGCTGCCAGTGAACATTATCTATTATACATAAAAACTTCAGAAATTAAGAAAGTGGGCAGCAGAGGAATGCTTAAATTTTCTGTCTTTCTAGCTACCAAGCAACAAACTAATTGCTTCTGCTTTTGCTGCAGTAAAATTAAAAAGAGCCCCAGACATTACCTTTTTTTATTAGACATTAAGACACAACTGTATTTTGCTGCTGAAAGTTTTGTTTATTTATGTCCTAGTGGCCTCTATACAGGGGGCTAATAATTGCTGTTTATTGCTGTCCTTTAAGAAGATGAATATTGGAATATTTGAGATACTTGGTGTCCATTGTGCTGCTGAAATAAGGCGGAATGTTCAAGAGGCACACGCAGAGAGATTTTTGCCAAGAAATACCTTAAGAAATGTCCTTGAATGTATCACTTGACTTTGTTCAAGCATGCCATCTTGATGCTGTTTCCATCCCGATCCTAAGCTGTTATCAGGTTCTGTTTTTCCCTTCTAATCAGTCTTCTGAGCCGTCTGGAGCTATGGTGTGAGATGTTGAGCAGGCTCTGCTCTGCCTAGAGATGCGATCCATACTGTATGCTGTGAAGACAAACGTCAGTCCGCAGCATCTCCCCAGGAAGTTTCTGCTCAGCTGTCGTGGAAAACCTGAACTCTTGCACTGGGCAGCAGACAAATCTGAGCCAATGCCAGCTGACTCCAAGACAGACCCACAACTGGTCAAGGGTGAATGGATTGTAAATGTTGGTAAGACCACTGTAGTAATGTATTTCAGAAGGAAAAATTATTGCGAAGAGGCAATTGTGTCCCGAGCACAGAGGAATGAGACACCCAGGTCAGTGGACAAGGAGGGGGAGGAGGGTGGAGGTGCCTGAGCTGAGGTTCATCTGCAGGCCGTGGTGAAGACCATTGGAGAGGATGTGTCCCTGCAGCTTATGGAGATCAACAGGGTTGCAGAGATCCACCCGTGGAGGAGACCCACACCCGAGCAGGTGGGTGCCTGAGGAGAGGCTGTGAACCTGTAGGAAGCCCATGCTGGAGCAGGGTCTTCACAGGGACCTGCAGACCCATGGAGAGAGGAGCCGTGCTGTTGGAGGAGGTTTCCTGGTAGGACTCGTGACCCTGTGAAGGAACCATGCTGGGCAGCCTGTTCCTGAAGGCATACACCCCATGCAAGAGTGACTTGGGTTGCAGTAGTTCGCAGAGAACTGTTGCCAATGAGATGGATTCAGGTTGGAGAAATTAATGGAGAACTGTCTCCTGTGAGAGGGACTGCACACTGCAGCAGGGGAAGCCCTCCTCTCCCTGATCAGGAGCAGAAACTTTCAAGATGAACTGACCACAACCCTCATTCCCCATCTCCCTGTGCTGTTGATGGGAGGACATAGAGCTGGGGAGAAGGAAGAGGTGGGAGGAAGGTGTTTTTAAGAATTATTTTTCTTCTTATACCCATGACAGTATTTGGTGAGTGATCTCTTGCCCAGTTCTTATTTCAGCTCATGAATATTTTTAATTTTTTCTCTCCCTGTTCCAGCTGAGAAGAGCAGTGACAGAGCAGCTTTAGTAGGTGTCCAGCATCCAGCCAGAGTCAACCCACTACAGATTTTTAGCTCTCCACCTTGAACATAGTGGTGGTAAAGGGATTTATCATCTGAGCAGTATGAATATCATCCTAACGTCTTTAACCATCCACTTTTTGCAATGGACTGCTCCCCATGGGTGCTATTGGCATTTTTTGAAAAATTCCCTTTATGCACCCTTCACTCTTTCAGGTTGAAACTCATAACCAATGAACTGTAAGCTTGCTGATCACTCCAGTAGCTTTGATGATATTTCAGTACTCAAGTGCGTACAATATTTAATTAGAAGCCCTTTGATATTGTTAAGCTACTTGCAAAGTAACCAATTATAACTGGAAAAAATGGCCTGTGGATTTTTCTTCCTTTCTCATGTGTTCTGCAACAGTAAATTCCACAGAGCAAATAATTTTATCTATTTGTTTTTAACAGCAGTTAATTTTGTTTTTCTTTTTCATTACATAAGTATTTTTTTTTTTTTTTATAAAGTTCCTCCTTATTTAACCACATTTAAGCTTATGGGCAAATTTTAACATGAGCTCAAGACCAACAGGATTTCAGGTTATACTTAAAACCAAAGATTTATGTGAAGAGCATTGGAGTACTGAAATGCAGACTAATGATTTAGAGCCATGTCTGCTTTCACTAGATCCAGATTGTCTGAAAATCAGTCAGCAGAGTACATTTTTAAATGGTCTTTAAATTTGTGGAAATCATTCTTTGAGATGTGTGCACACAGAGAGATATTTATATCTTTGGGTATATTTATGCTCTGAGAAGAAGCAAATGGCACTTATACCTGCAGGTTTCTATATCTAAAGTGGACCTAATTTTATATCTAAGAGCTTCCTATTTTTTTTCTTAGTCATTCTTGTGGCTGTTTTGGCAAGAAACCTGGATTAAAGAGCAGTACTAGCTTGAGAAGATGCAGAAGTAGAAGCTGGTGCAGGCATGCAAACCACTAGTTTTATCTTTCATTTCTTCAGAGCCTACTTAACAAAACTGAGGGGGTTTTGTTCAGCATACCTAACAACATCCTGGGAGTTGTTTATGACCATGATCAAAACAAAATAACCACTACCTCTATTCGATTTGTTCCTTTTTTTTCTTTTCTCCCTTTCAGTCCTCTCGCATCTGTGATTGGGTTATTTTCTGGAATTTTGGCTATTTCGAGAACCTCTGTAGCCTGGCACAACTGGTAATATCAAAGGGAAGAATAGACCCAGGACTGAATTAGAAGAATGCAACCTCACCAGGTCTCACCCAAGCAGTGCATTAAAATAAGACACAATGTACTGCTGCAGAAATACTGTATATTAGGATACTGTGTATCCTGATCTCTCATAGGAGTTTTTTGCCTAGAAGTGTTACAGGCACTTTCATTGTCCACACAGCATTTTTTTCTCCTTTCTTTGATCTTTCCAGTAAAGCAGCTGTGTAGTAAAGCTATTTGTGAATCAGAAATAAAAATTACAGAAAACGCATTATAATGCTGTAAAACATAGTATTTTTATTCACTGAGAATAAAAAAGAATACATGTATTTGGCTGCAACAATCAATTTTGTTTAAGTTAAGTCCAACTTTGATGAGTATAGGTGGTCAACAGTACAAATAAACAAGCCTTGGAAAGAGAAATGAGAACTGAACTTAATTGAATCCTAGCTTTTTTAACCTGATCTGCAAATTATATGTGCAATATTCACTGTCCATTTTAGTTATTCATTACTGTGAGGTTCTGCACAAGAAAATAATGTACATAGGTTACTTTGCCATCTTTTTATAATTCATGCTTTTTCACAGTACTGCTTTGTTAATCCTGGGAGTTGTGTTTTCAGGTTTTCCTACTTTTTAGTGTTTGATGGTTTTCTCTCCAAAGTCTTGGAACATATAATGAATAGTCTAGAAATTTAGATTTCTTATCATGTTTCAAGATTACTTTCTTCCTGCAGTTTCTAGGTGAACTGCATCCTTCTCGGCAGCTTTCATTGTGCCCTCATGTCTAGCATATTTCACCTAAAAGGCAGGGAGCTTCTGACCCCTGCATGGCACAGCCTCATCTGTTTTTCCCTTGAGTTAAAGAGAGAAGTGTCACATCTGTCAGTACAAACGTCCCCATCTAAACAGAAAACAAAGTTACCAAATAAAACAGAAGGGATTTTCTGAGTGCCTTAAACTTGGATGACCAAATGGTGATTCAAGGGATAGTTCTTCCTGCTCTGTAGTATTAAATAGAGAGCTATGTACCGTGACATGAGCAAGAGCCAGGCTGCCTCCTGGAGACATGGCCAATTTTGTGGAAAGAAACATCATAAATGGCCACTAATAATTCAGCCTGTATTTTCAGTGACTTCAGGGAATTAGGCACCCAGCATATTTAGGATATCTCTGGAAACAAAGTGACTTGCTAGCTCTCCATGAGGCGGTAGCAGCACCCGACAATCTGCCCGCACATTATGACTCTGTCACTGTCATATTTTCTGAAAAATACCCTCACCAGGATTTCTTCTCCTGGGAAGCTGCAAAGCCTTAAAAAAGAATGAAAACAATAATTATCTGATTGCTTCTCCTGTGTTTGCTGCTTTGGAATGTGGTCTGCAGATTGTTTACCAACAGGTGCATGTTTGATTGGTTTCCTGTGAATTGTTTTTACTTAATCACTAATCACCATCAGCTGTGTCAGAATCTGAGGAATCAGTCACAAGTTTTTCATTATCATTTTTGTTAAGCCTTCTGTCTGTATCCTTCTCTTTGTTTAGTATCATTTTAGTATAGTATTCTTTTAATATAAGTAAATAAAATAATAAATCAGCCTTCTGAGAACATGGAGTCAGATTCTCATCTCTCACCTCATCCTGGGGACCCTCACAAACTCAGTACAATTCCTTGAGCTGGGTATGATTATGAAGAAAATCTTATTCAAGGCAAAGCAAAAAAAAGAAACCCAAATCAAACCAAACAAACAAACAGGAAAGGAGGGAACAGCACTTTTTTCAGCACAAATAGGCCTTTTGAACCAGCCCTCAAAATAAATCTAGAGAGAGTCTAACTTGTTTCAGAGGTGGAGCTAAGGCACTGGTTAAATAATGTTAATTACTGTAACAGTAAAACTAACACTGTCATCATAAATTGACAGTGAGTTACACCTTAGCCACGAGTCTTGTGATTCTTTAAACATTTTATAATTAACTATGTTTAATTAGTTTAAAAATGTTTGACTATGATTTTAGCTGGTTTACGTTTAGATCTGATTTTAAATGTCAGCAGAAAACCTTGAGAAATTACCTCACTGCACCTAAAGAATCTAGGAACATCAGGCACCCATGGCTCTTGGAGAACCTAATCAATAGTCAAAGAATAAAATTCAATGAAGAATTGTTCAATAATTATCACATAACTAGAGATTAATTAGATGTTCTAGAACAGGAAAGATATCTTGAGAAACATGAGTCAAAGGTCTAAACATCCCATAAACTTGATTAATACATTGCAGGTGGAGTAAGGAGCCATTTCATAGTTGAGTACACTCCAGAAATCTTAATCAATAATAATTGTGTAACTGGGACAGTAAATTTAATAAAGCACTGTTTAGCTGGATAAAACTTGGGTTATCCATTAAACAAAGATAGATTAAAAGTTCTGGTAGTAATTAAAAGGAAGAAAACACATATACCATGAGGGGTGGACTTTAGGGAGTGTCTATAAAAAATCTTGAATGCTATAATCTGTATAAATGCCTGAAAATTGTTGTTTCTTTGATTATGTCTGTGGTGAAAAAATTCCCAATATGTTCCCAACTTTGACTAAAAATAGTAATTAGGAATGTTCAGCTTTTTGTTGTTAGATTTAAACTGTTTCAAAATGTATTTGAAGGCTGCAGAAACAAGCACAAACCACCTGATGTGGAACAATATGAATATTTTTGTGAAAGATTTCTGCCAATTTTCTTTTTTGTATCTGTGGAGAAGATGCTACATTCACATTCTATGGGGTAGATAATGTTCCTCTTCAGTCGGAGAGTGCATTTGACAGTGTTACCAGGAAGTCTGGGAGTTCTAACAATCCTTTTAGGATTTACTCATTGTTCATTATCCTGTTGTGCTCTTTCTCAAGACAGAGTATAGGTTCAGCAATCATTTCATGGATCATTGTAACCACAGGACAGAGCCACAAGATATTTAATTTCCAGTAACTTCCCAGTAAATAACTTTTTAATGGATACGACTATATGACTTCTGGCTTTTTAGCAGCTTTTCCTAGTAATTCAAATGGAGTTTTGTTACCAGAAAAAGCTGTCTGGACTCATGGTTAATTGCTCTATGAAAGAGTCCAACAATAGTTGGAATTACAAAAACTTTCATTTATAAATTTTTTTTAATGGTGCAAAAAATCCAAAAGTTGGAACTTGGAAATAATATTGAGATTTTTCTGTATTAATCAGCAGGATCCTTCAACTCTTCCACGTAAAAGTTCTGCCAATAGCATTAAAGTAAACTGAGTGAGTATTTAGTGGTTTTTTATATTCTGTGAGACTGGCTGCCCATGTGAAAGAATTGAAGAAAAGACAACTAACGCAGCATAACATAAATAAAGTTGTGAATACATTTTTGGCAGTAACATTATGTGCCTCTGCAAGACATCTTCATAGATATCTGTGTTTTGGTTTTATTAATTTAAGGAGTGAGAAAACACTCAGGCTTTCAGATTGGCATATATTAAAAACAATTTGTCTCTGGAATGAGCCAAATATTTCTGAAGACTCTCTTTTCAGCCCCCAAAGTTATGAAGTTTTCAAAATTTAAATTAGAAAGTGTATGCTTTTGAATGGTACACCAAAAATATGTGACACAACTCCTTTTAGCAAATCACCTCCTGCTCTGAACTCCAGCTATCTGAAGAGGTTTTAGGTCCACCAGAAAAAAGCTATTCAAGGTTGCATTCTCATGCACAGTTGATAATTTTTCTTAGAATATTAAGCATGCATTTCATAACAGACAATTTTACAACATACACAGGTTTGTTGTTCTCACATAATTAAGATTGTCTGTGTGATCTTGGAGACCAAAGTAACCCTGACAGGCTGTGTCAGAGAGAAAAAGTTGAAAGTAATTACAGATTTTTGATGAAACCAAACATTTTCAATCTTGTGCCATGATCTAGTTTTCATATAGTAAAAACTGCTTTAGCAAAACCAGGGACTTGGAACTTCTGAAGATAAATAAGTATTCATTCCATCAGCCTGTGAAAGTAAAATAACTTAGTAATTTTTTTTTTACAATCACTTTTTCCTCCTGATTATAACTTTCTTTGCTCACCTGAATAATCCATTCTGTGTTCAGTTTCCTTGTCTTTCTCAAAAGTCTACATTTTCTGCCATACATGCAGCAAATCATACTATTTATATTCGACCAGTTATTCTCTTTCTCCCCTGTCCACTTGCTGATCTCTAAAAAATTCTTACTTCTGAAGCCAAGATGGTTCTTTTTTACCTAAAAATAAAAAGGATAAAACTTTGGATAAAACTTTGTGGATAAAGCTTTTTATAAGTAATAGCTGTGGATGTAATGTTCTCATGTAAATCAAAGCTAAGATGTTATAAATTTTCTTCCTACAAAGATAGACTCACAGAAATTTTGTCCAATATAAAAACATTACAGCATAAAATTAAATTTCTTTATTTCATCTTTTTCTCCAGTTTCTGTATTTTTTCTCAACAACAATAAAGAAAAAAATAAGGGAAAATCATCAAAGAAAATTGAAATTAAGAAAAGGAAAATTGAAATTTCTGAGTCCTACTTTTGGACCTCCTCCAAGACTAAACTGACAATTATTATTTTATTTAAATCTATAATAATTGTGAATTTTGAGGAGACTATTAGTCCAACTATTTGCAGCTACTAATAAATAACAGCTCAGTAAAAATTTCTGGTGTTTTTTTAATTGCCACAGAGAGAAGGAAGAAGAAAAACTATTTTTCCTGGGTCTGGCTGAGTGGCTGTTGAAATTACCTTTCAACGTTGAGATCAAACTACAAAGTTGCATTAGGCCATCTGTATCTTTTATTTACATCTTCTTAACTATTTTGGTGTTTCACGTGCTCAAGTACATTCAAGGTTCCTAAATGTTCAGTGTATCAAGAATTAAATAGTTGCATGAATATGAATGAAATTTTGTGCATTGTTTTGTCTCTGCTAAAATTTCTGTGTGAAATTTAGTGTATGAAATTAGAAAATGCATGTGCTACCTTCTCAACAGTTTTGTTTACTGCAAAATGTTCTGCATAGCTTTTAACAGAGGTTTTTGGGAAAAGGAGAAAAGCATGTTTCTTTCATAGCCACAGTGCATAGGGCAAAAGGCAAGTAGGATTCAAATGAATCGCCACTGAGGTTAAAAAAAAGAACACTTTAGATGAGAAAATATGTAAGAATACTGCAACTACTTTTGAAGGGTAAGCACATGAGAGTGCTGCAGCTGACTGCCTGAAATACTTGCAAAGTTGTTTTAACTTGGCTCCTTGTGAGTATCTCTCATGAAAGTGGCAGAAAAGGTAGACACATCCAGAAGCATGGATTAAATTACCCCCTGAGATGCTGCTCAACTCCAGATCTCAGTTACAGCAAAATAATTTGCTGTACAGGAATTTGCAAAAGTCAACTACTTGTATTCTCAAGATCTCCATCATACTCAGCTCTTAACATTTTATTTTTGCTGATGTTTGCAGTGGTGAGATGGAGAGCATATAGTCACACTTTGTTCTAGTAAACTTCAGCAGAAAGCAAGAAAAATCTGCCATTTACTCCATTTTAATATTCTACAGTAATCTCTTGTCTATTTAGCTTTGACTGGTAATGTTCAGCAATACCCTGAGGAATCCATTAAAACTGGAATCTTCAGTGCCTATCAATTAATAAAATGTTTTGAATAGGATATACTGGTTTGAAAAAATCTATATGCACAGTATAATAATGTCTGATTTCTATTTCCATTTTGGATGCAACATGCTATTTTTCGACAAATACTTTGATTTCTCTTTTTATTATTCACCTTTCTAAAAAGAACCAACAACTCTTTCAAAAATAAAAAAACTTCCCTTCTCTTTTAGTGCCTTCCCTCTCAGTGTCTCCTCTCCAGGTCAGCAAGGAATAAATATTTTAAAAAGCATGATTTCTTGTTTGCAAGCTTGAGGAAGTATCAAACTACTCCTTGCTCCCAGTAATTGCTACTCCCAAAGAAGCGTGCAAGAAAAGAATAGATGTAATTTGACTGCAGAGTGGCCTTGTGACTGTTAGAAATGAAGAGGGGAGTTTTAAACCAATTTCTGTCTTTCTCACCCCTTTGGCTTTAGACAGCAGTTTTACTGAGGTGGCCAGCACCCGAAAGCCCACTCTCATTGCAAGTTATTAGTAATGGTTGATTAAGTCTATTACAAAAGGAATTATTTATTTGATAGACACAAGTTTAAACAACATAAGACTTTAACAGATGACTAGCTACACAGGATAAGCAAGGAACAGTACTGGCAGATAAACCATACAACATGAGAGTGAGGGGTCTGTACTACAGCTAGTGAGGAAATAGTATAGATTAGGATTCAATGCATCTTATCATCCAGTGTCTGATGAAGCATATATAGGAGCCTTCCTCTCAGCTTCTGGAGAAGTGTTCATGGAGATGTATCCAAACTTTGTGGGAGAAGCCCTGTGTGTTTCCAGGCAGTGTATAGGAGGCTTCTGTATCCGTGACAATTAAGTGTGAATTTTATTGTTGTAAAACCAGTGTCTCTCAGTCAATGATTCCTGGCTTATCTGTCTATATCTCACTGTCAAGGCCAAGGTATTTATTTCTCAGCTGGGGGTTTTGCCCCCTTAGAGCCAGACAGAGATGAGCTCCCCAGCACACACTTGTCTGGGCCTGGGTTACCTCACCCATAGGCACCAGCAGATGGACAGAGCAGATAAGATTTCAGGGATGGGGGGGAAGATGTCCTGCTAGAATGACAAAGAGAAAACATTTTCTTTCAAGTACAGTTACATTACTAATGCAATGTTTTGTGGCCGAAGGCCAAGGCTGTTGAGGATGGAGCTTTGCCCAGCTCTTCAATGTATTCACCTTCATTTTCATTCTCCCTTCTCCATCCAAATTTTACACGTACTCCTAATGACAAGGGAAGGAGGTTGCCAGTGATACCAGTAATGGTGCTGAGATCACGATACTCAGAAAATGTCACACTTTCCTGGTGCTGCAAATGCTCACCCTGAAGTTTCACACCACCTTTTTGTCACAATGGCTGTGCATCAGCTACAGGATGGCAGTAATGTCTGATGACAGCTATTTTCCAAACAGATCAAAGGATTTATAACCTGTAAGGTCTACCTCTTTGAATAAGGTCTACTCAAAGAGGTAGACCTTACAGGTTATAAAAATATCTCTGAAGGATTAGGATAGTGATAAAAGTGATGGTGAGTGTATTTACATAATAAAAAATATATTATAATGAAAACATTATATGTTGTATAAAAAAGTGTTGTATAACAAAGTGTATTATAACAAGTGTGTATAACAATGGATTTACTGCTTGACCAACACCAATTTCAAAAAATGTCCTTTCCAAACACTACCTTCACTTCAAGGTTCAAGCAAACAAGAAAATTAATGTGGGAGTGGAAGGAAAACCGGTTGTAGAGCTCAGCCAAGATGCAATGTTCCAACTCCCAGGGATGAGATAAAATGCTGCAAGAAAGGTGAAGAAGGTGGGCAGAAGGTGGGTCGGAGAAGACAGAGGGGCAGGGAATCTTTTAGGAAAGGGCTGCCTGAGGTGTAATGGCTCTGGGAAGTCACTCCTGTGGTTCAAAAAGAGAGGATCAAAAGACAAAAAATGTGACTGCTGGATGTGGGATAGAAACCTGGTTTTTACCCTGTCTGTGGGCTCCTCAAAGCAAAGTTGCCTTTGGTACAGGATGTGTGATTCACAACACACATTGCAGGGCTAGGTGCCCTCTATGCATTTTTGAGGCCTGTGGGCAGAGATACCTTTGGAGGGACAATTGTAGTCTTACTCTTCATTCTGGCAGGGGGGAGGTATAAAGGGGCAAGGACTATATCAGAGAAACACCTGGAAACAGGAGAAAGGGGACGCCTGAGAGAGTAAGGTATTGTAATCAGATTCCTTCCTCTGGCATCTCACACACAAAGATAGGATACATATGGCAACTTTTCACCCTCCTCTGCCAGCAAAATATACAGGTAATTTACCCAGCTGAAGGGATTTCCTTTCCTCCTGATCCCCTGGCAGATTACACAGAACTGCTGGCCCAGATGGAGCACAGATGCAGAACTCTGCAGGCAAATACTCCACTGAAGGAAAATTCAAAGTAAGACAGCACCACCTGCATGCACTTTGCAGAAGAAATAAGAAAAAATGCTATCCTGCCCACTCCTATCTGCATGTACATTGCACGGAAATAGAGTAAGGCTGCTTTTCCCCAGGGTCAGAAGGGAATCTTGGATAAATCAATGATGCTGCTATGTGTTGACATAATGGCTTTATATTAGTAATGAGACTAACATAAAAACAGTAACACAAAATTATTTCACAGGTAAGTGAAAAAAACCACAAATGCCTGGGGAAAAAAAAAAGGTATGAAAGTAAATTAGTGAAACAGTAACACAAAATTATTTAAGAGCGATGTGAAAAATAGCACAATATGACTGGGGAAAAATAGCCTAGTATAAAAGCAAATTAGTGTATTTACACAATTTTAAAACAAACTTTTATTTTTCCAGACAGACAAATACACAGTTTTACAGCCCTAAAATCTCCAGATCTACTCGATGCGTCTTTTGGCTTTACCTATCTGTCTTTTTCCTGAGGAAAGGGTGAAGAGGAGGAAGTTCATTGCTACAGCTATGAAGGAAAATTTGGGAGGCCACAATGGTAACAGGAAGCACCAGGAGAGGAAACTGATGTACACGCAGAAAAATCTAGAGATGTCAACTGCCATATTTCTTATATTTTTGGAGGGAGTTTATTGTACTGCCACACTTTCACAGTGTTCACGCGGATAATTCACTCTGGAGGCAATCTCTGGGGGTCTCTAGTCAAACCTCCTGCCCAAAGGAGGCTTAGCCACCATGTCAGACCTCAAATTCCCACCAAGTTTTGACACAAACAGAACTCTGTGTGTGAAGCAGACACCTCTCTGAAGAAGTTGAAAACCCAAGTTACTTTTACTTACCTCTCTATGTGTTTGCCTAGTAAACAAACAAACCCAGAAGCAGATTTGAGATACATTCTAAGCTAGTATGTGCTTTTTCCCCTTTACAGATGTTCTTCAGCTGTTTTGACAAAAATATCTCAAGGTTTCTGAGTGATGAAAGATCTATTTTCCCAAATAGTTGTGTAATACTTCACTTACTTGATAATTAACCTCAAAGATACTTATGTGGTAAACAGTGCATTAGGTCCTTCAGTTTAGATTGGTATGAGAAGTCTAGAAACATATATTCAGGCGAAGGGGAAAGAAAAGGAATAATATTGCAGCAAGACATGAATTTTGACCTATTTAATACTTTCCAGTGTCTAGTGAAATAAGAGTTTGAATTGCTTGTTTGGAAGGGTGTTATTATTTTACTGAAAGCTTTTATTGAAAAGATTGATGTCTAAGTCAATTTTTATTAATTTTCATTGCAATATTCTTTATTTTCTCCTTCCCCATCATCAGCTCTACAGAGATTTCTCTTTTGTGCCCCTTTTAAGGGGGAATTCAATTATTAAGTGCTGAAAAAAAGACTGTCTGTACCCCACCTGCCACACAAACCACACCAAGCAGAACTGGTTCTCTTGATTAAAAGTCAGTTCAGCTACATTTACAGAGCAGTTTGATGGCTATTAAAAAGGTGTTCAATGAGCAAGGTTTCAGGATAAAGGGGTATGTACCAAAGAACTGTAAGAAATGCCACTTGTCATTTTCCCATTTTGGGATTTGTACATGTTGTCTTTGGTACTGGTCCTCCAGATGTGCAGTCTGCAGAGGAGAGTCAAGTACATTATGTAAAACAGATTGATTGTTTCATGCTCCTGCACAGCAAAATGAAGACTGCAGCAAGCATAGGCCTAGACACCCTACATAGAAAATGAAATAACAAAAGAAATGAAAACACCAGCACAGGATTTTTTCTCAATTTTATAGTTCTGTGAGAGCCCTTGCTATTCTGCATCTACTGATATTACCACTGCTAGATTAAAATTTGTACAGATACACTTACTCTGTGGCTGTGCAGGTGTATGCAGGTAACACCAGAATTAGTTTAATGTACCAAAACAAATTTTCCTGTGAGAACAGCATGGTCCATGATACCACAAAAGCGCTGTATTCTGCTGAAGTGTCACATGGACTATTATGGTGTTGGGTCTTCAGGCAAGGGGATGCAAATGAAGCAAGAAGTGCTTTTTGATTCCTTCCCTCTCCTGAGGACATATTTGAAGGGAAAAATACCCAAATGTGTCACACCAAAATAAGACCAAAATGCCACTTATGATGGCACCGTTAATTCTTAGTTCCATGAGGCATTAATTCAGTTGCCAGACCTCTAGTATGCTCTATTTCAGGATGGGATGCTTTCCTTGATGTGTTGTGCTGGTTTTTCACACTTCCCCACAGATTTTTGAAGATCTGTCATGGTTTTCTTTCAGCCAATAGCCAGGCTGGGATTGGGGAGAAAAACAGAAGGATAAAATCTAGAAAAACTCATGGGTTGAGATGAAGACAGTTTAATAGGGACGCCAAAAGCTATGCTTATGAATTTCTAGAGGCAGGTATTTTCAAAAAATCATAAAACTAACCAGTGATGGTTTTATGGTGTTTTCAGCCTTGATTTCAGTTCAGTAATTGTCACAAAAATAACACCCTAAAAATGATTATGTGTGACAGCTTCTATATTTGTTCTATTTCAATGTTCTTTCATATTTAATTTGTGCAGTTTAAGAGCTAGAAGATGCATTTTTCTGCTGTCAGACAGCAAACTCAGCTGGGGACTTGAAAGATCAAGCTGAGATCTTTTTACTTCTTAATTTATCTGCAGGTACAAACTTGGCAGCTTGAATTCCACTGACAATTTGGTTGTTGATGAGTAGAGTGGAGTGACACCCCACTCATTAGTTTGTTCTTCTGGTGATATTTTTGGACAATGGTATTGCAGAGATTGGAAGCTACAGAAATACAGATTTCCTTCTGTTTTTTCTAAACCAGTGACTTCCACTGACAGTTATTCTGTTAATGCTTCCTGTTAATGAATTTGTCCTGACTGGAGGTTTGCTGTTTAGAGGTCAACAAACCACTGCAGAAGCACTAATTACATGGGTAGATTGATGATATCTCTTGGGCTTGAAGTCTTTTGGTATCTTGGAGGATTTTTAAGATAAATACCTTCCATTCATTCAGACCTCACATCCCTATGGTGGTACTGCGTCTGCTGAAAACTCCAACTTCTTCTGAAGGTGCCCAGCAGGGGAATTGGGTCCGACATAAAAGGAGATCTAATTCCCATCAGTTCTGACCAACATAGCACATTATTTTTTTGACATTAAGCTACATTTATGATACTATATATTTTTGTCACTTCAGGCGTGGCTATGAAATTTTTTATGGTTGGGAGCTTGAGAACAATTTAAAAATGGAAGAATAGGAAAAATGTGTGAGTTTCATCAGTTACATTACTAGTTGCAAAGAATAGTTTTGTGATGTGGTAGATGTGGAGTTACAGTAGACTAATTTAGGAAGAACATGCAGCTTGGTCATTCTTTTTGGAGAGATCATCTTGTATTCCAGAGCCTTAAAGCCTAAGGAAGGGAGCCTAACAAACACAGCAATAAACCCAGGACAGAAGCTACAAAAGAGTTACTTAGGCTGTCATCCCGGGGTCCCCAGAATGACTGAATTTGACTGGTGGTACTGAGATGTACCAAAAACTCTTCCCTGTGAGAGTCTGGACATCCTCAGTACCTCTGTGGTCTCGGTGGGTTTAAGCACACAAGCACACCTTTGAATATGTTGCATGTTTTCTGTTCAAATATGGAACTTCAGCATAGACAATAACACATAGATGTAATATTTTTCTTCTTTGTTTTTTTTTTTTTTTGCTATAGCCCCCATCAACACATTTCATTGTGAAGATTATTTTAATCTGATTAAGAAGAAAAATTGATAGGATAAATATAAACCTTAATATAAGTTTTCGGAAGGCAGAAAAACAACCAAACAGAGTATTTTTTAATCTTGATTTTTTTTTTTTTTCTCATTAAAAATTCTTAGACTCTGTTGCATAAACAAATATAAATCTTTTATGCTGTTGTGAAAGACCTGGTTACCTCATTTGAAATCTGGCACATTAATTTTCTTTTTCAATTTAGCTTTGCCTATTTATTTGTTTGCTGAGTGGCAAAACAGGTAGAAATATCATTGACAATTTAGTATATAGTTGTATAAGGACTGTTTATGCAGCCTTTTATGCAATTATACAAACATCTCCAATAAAATGAAGGAAAACACATATCCTAAAAGAGAAGGCTGAGGTGTGTGAATCATAATGTGACAACAGTTTCAAATGCTTTCATTGTAAAACAATCTCATACATCTAAATATTATTTTTCTATCTCCCTGTGCTAGGCTTGAATAAAATCAATTTGTAGAAGTATTAAAAAGTGCATCCTTGGCTCTGCTTAGTACACTCCAGCATATTCACAAAACTCATCTGCTGAAACACAAAATTCATAAATGTAGCCAATGTCTCTGTTAAATAAGGTGTTTGTGCAATATGTGATCACTTTTCTGTGGTGATTTTCTTTGTAGAAGGTCCAGCAGACTTCAGACCTTTAAATTATTAATGTACCTTGTATCTCATTAGCTGTATATTATGGAAATATACCTAAGCTGCTACCTCTAGTTTCATTAAAATAGAAAATGGTTAAAAGAGGGGGAGAAACATTATTGTGCCTTTGCAATTAAATTGGTTTTGTAAGAGAGGCAGAAGCTCACACTTTTACCATTTCTTAAGCTGTAATTTAAAAGAACCATATGACATGCAGACTGATGAATAATTCATGCTTCATTTATTAGCCTGGTAACCCTATTGCTGGCCTCATAAAAATAAGGATAATAATTTTTTCTTTCTCATGAGTCACAGGAGGATGGCGTGCATGTGCATGCACATGTGCCTGTGTCTTTTGTGCTCATGTATTTCAGTGTGTGCTTGTGTATGAATACTTTGATTTAAAATGAAGGCTCTCTAATCATTTCTAATGTACAGTACTTGCACTAACTACATTGTGGATGGAAGACCTCACACTTATATCAGCAACAAGGACCACAATACTAAAGCTTGCCAGTGTGAGACAAGTTTTCTCATGGGCTGGCATTTTCACACAGGCACTGAAGAACAGCTCAGCCCCAGATCATCCTGCTTGAAGCACAAAAGCCTCCTAGTTATCCTGGCTCACTCTAGCATAAGTATGGGAACAAATCCAACAAATGCCTTCCTGAAAAACAGCAGATAAAAGAAAAATGGAAGACGGGTGTTTCTTTGTTTTTCCCTGGCTTGTGTGCACCAAAGTTTTGACAATAAGACAAAAGAATTGTTACTGAAGGAAGTTTTCCTGAAAGTTCTTAAAGCATTAAAAACTTTATAAAAATAGAAACTGAAATACAATCCAATTTCCTGTTACGGACACAGCTGACAACCTCATCAGTATATAACCAATATTTTTCTATCAAAAATGGCACTCTGGAAAAAGTAAATCCTCCTGCTGAACTATTTTAATTGTAACACCATTCTCTTTTGCAAGAAAAAAATAGAAAACTCTAAATAAGATTGAACAGGATGTTTTGAAGATTTTTGTTTCAGGTGACCTTATCAAATTGAAAAGAAACAGAAGACAATGATCCAATAATATTTAAATAAATATTTTTATTATGCTGAAGTATTTTTTCCCTCTTATTGTTTCATTTTACAGAAAATTTCTCAACACACAGCTCCATAGCTCTTTTTACCTGCTGCACACCCAAAATATCATTACCTAGAAGCCTGGAGAAAGGATGCTCTTGAACTTCTTCTTGTAAATAAGTATGCTTATGATGTTGGCTCCTTGTTACAATAATTAAAGCATAGCTAAAAGGGAAATCTTTATTGAAAGTAGTTTAAAAATGCTTTCAAGGAAAATATTTATTTAGCTATTCTTCAAAGCATATGTCAAAATCTGCATGTGGAAAGAATGGATTTATTTTACAGGAGAAGGTGACCAGCCACCCTTCAACTACAAATGCAGTAATCATAATAATTACTAGCACAGAAATTGTTTCCTTCCATCAGCAAAAATGCTACCATTGGTACCCTTTCTCAAGCACTGAAGATGCAGTGACATCTGTATTTCATCCCACAACATATGCATATCATATGTTGCCCCATTTTGTTATATTTGCTATAATTGTCTTTAAAAAAAACCACCCAAAAACATTTCAAATTCAGTGTAGGTGAGAAGTTCAAAAGCTGAAGAAGAGCTACTTTGTCAGGAGTGATAGTGATGAACATTAATTGTTCTAACATGATTTTTCAGTACAGAGGCTGTAGTCCCCAGAGATCTTCTGCAAAACACATGCTCTGATTAAAGAGTGGGATCACAGGTACTCCATTCTGCAAAACCCAGGGCAAACACGTCAGACTTTGCATACCCACCCTCAGATCCATGTGACTGGAAAAGATTCAAACATTAGGCCAAGTTTTAATCCTGTTTTATGGGTACATTTACCCTTTGGGTCACCTCCAAGACATTCTTTGCCAAATCACACAGTGCTCAAAACGATTTCTTAAAGACTTCTCTTCATCACAGGCAGCCTGGAGCTTTATCTGGTTCTATGTACAGCTGATATCTGCTCAGAAGGATCCTGATCAATAACAAGTCAATGAGCTAAAGTGCTGAAAAGCATATAAAGAAGCTGCTGGTTTTCAGTTGGGCTGCAGCTTCAGCACTCTTCTAACATTCCTCTAAAAATTAGCAATTTATCAGCAACTACATTAGAATCTCCATCTTAAGACAAACTCTGATAGCAGGCTAGTGTGGGGTACAGGACTCCCCCATCAGTCTATGATAGGGAATGCATGGTCTCCACCACTGCTCTCTTGTGAATTATGAGCATTTAATCTGTACTTTGGCTCAGGCTGATTTGCTACATTGTTGTTTGGATGCATTTTCCTGTTTGAGGAATTAAGTGCATTTGAAGGGTTAGCAAATCTTTTGGAAAAACACAGCCCAGCGTAGACTGACACATGCAAAATTAGGGAAACATCCTGTTCTGCAGCATGGATGCTACTGAAAAGTTTGAAGGAAAAGTTTTTAGGAACTTTTAAGAGAGAAAAAGAAAAAGAGATTGGACAAAACCAGATGAAAGCCGCAGACAGGATGGACCACTGGTTTTGTGGTAAAGGAAATCCCGTGAATCCAGTATCTACTTTTAATTGGAGCTCCCTTCACCTAGCTTCTAGCTGCCTCAGGAAATTTTTATTGATCTGTATATTTCCACTGTGAAAGTGCTGAGCACAAAAAAGTCTTATGTGTCTTTAGTACTACCAACAGGGAGTGTGATGAGCGATGCCCATTCTCTGCTCTGATGGGCACTGGCTCTTTGGAGGCTTTTATTAGGAGATAATCAGCAGCCCAGCTCTATGGTGGGTTTCAAGCCTAGATGGCTAATTTTTATTTTACCATCCTTTCTGGCAGTTATGGTATTTCTTGTGCAGTGCTCTGGGATCTTGTGTGAAGGGTGCTATATAAGTATAGGGATTGGATTGGCTGAGTAATTTTTTTTACTTCATCAGGCTGTTAATCCTGCATGCCTGTGGTGATAAACCCAGAAAATCCCAGATAGTCCTACATAATATTCAGGAAGGGCTGGCAACAGCTATAAATACATATCAAACTGTCAAAAACCATTACCATTTAGACTACTCTGCAGTCCTTTCCAAATTACATTAGAATATCCAGGCTTGACTTCAACTCTTCTCCCCCACACCCTCTTTCTTTCCTCTTAATGACAGGGTGCTGCCTGTAGCTTAGCTTGCCAGCATAATAATGCATGTTTCCTGCACACCTACCTTTTTACTACAGCTCTGTGTTTACCCCGGTCCCCTTTCCATATGACTCACAGGCACAGTGAGGAGCTCTGTACATAAACAAACAATTTTTGGCAGTTTTCAAAACCAAAGCATCCCACTGCCAAAAGGCTTCTGTTTACCACACAGAACAAATGTTGTTACTACTGCAATTCCAAAACTGCATCTTAAATACATCCTTTCATAAAAATGCTATGGTAGTCTTAATGTCTAATTAGGTATTAAAAAAATAACAGAAGAGGTTTTTCTTTTTATTTTTCAATTCTATCTTGGATGATAACCAAAGATAAATAACAGTTTAGCATCTGCATTGCTCCACAGGAACACTGTGCTGAATAAAATTATAATTATCACAAAAATGTTAGTCCCCCTGATAAGATGAAAAGCCCACATTCCCTCCAAGCTGTCCACATGTCCTTCTCACCACCTTGTAAAGGAGGAATAGTCATCAATACCAGAATGAATGTATCTGACAACCACCTTCACTGGTAATTACACCAGCATAAATTGGGGATGTCCCTGCTTGGGTCAGTGGAAAAGCTCTGAGAAGAGATTAAATATTTTTATCAGAAATATTTAAGAAGTGCATGATGCCATTGTTTTCAGTGCTGTTTTTTTTCACTTGGCTATATATACAAGGGTTCAGGCAGGTACTCGTGCTGAGAAAAACTGCAACCCAAAAACTGCACACCAGGAGTTTTTGAAAGAGATCAGCTTTTGAAACATAGCCCTGTTTTAAAACCTTTTGATCCTTTTCTTTCAACTGAATGAAGTTCAGGTTTTACTCATGCTGTAATGGGGAGTGCATGTCCTATCTGCTTTCTATCTGGAAACTTTCTGGAGGATGTTGAGAAATTGAGAAATAAAACACTGGCTAGATATTTCCTGACTCTTAATATAAAATATTTCTATAGCTCTTTACTTTCAAGTATCCCACTGTCACTGCTGCACTATATTTCATGTCTTCATTCTTCCAGCACTGAGCACATGTAATTGGTCACGTACTAAAAGAGCTGTATTTCTGAACCCTAGTGAGCCCTAGTTGCAATTAAATTCCTGCAGGTGGAGTCCTCTGGTGGTGGATCCTCTTCACCTGCGTGGAGAGGGGTTCACTCAAAGTCAGATTCTTTCCTGCCCTTCCCCTCACCAACTGCAGTCTCTCCCTGTTCTTTCATTCGCTCTATAGAAATTTTTAATTTCAGAATGGAGCCAGAAACTATCAGCCTGCTCTTCTTTTCATTTTCCTGACAATGGGAATTTGACTCTTTAATGCACTAATGTTTGCAGGTGCTGCACTGCAGGACACTGTAATGCCATGTAGTGGAACTGATGGAAGCATAGTGAGATACATGAGACACAGAGAAGGATATTGTGGGATTTATTCTAAACCTTCCAGTACTTCTACACAGCATGTGAAAATACAGACTTGTGTTAGTGCACTCATCATGATATCACTGTTCTTCACCACTTTGAAATCATGTCTGATCTTGCAGGCACCAAGAAGGCATCACAGGAAAATCCTGGCATCTTACAGGGAAAACACTGCACCTTGGGAATCATGACCATTTGCACTCATACCATGCTGAAGCAAAAACCATTTCACAATATTTCACAGTGGCATCTAAGTTGCTCCAAATGGTCCTTACCTAAATATGAAGGCAGAGAGATGCAGTGTGATAAAATAATATATAACAGTGGGGAAACTGAAACCAAGATCCCAAGAAACTTTGCAATGCTTTAGTACTTAAGGGAACAGTGCTGTTTCTATCTACACTCTCTATCAAATATGTGGCTTCACATTCTGTAAGAGCTAGAGAATGAATTTTTAGTTTCTTGCCCTGTATGGGATGTATTTAAGCCTTTATAATTTAGAATGTTCTTACCTCAGAATAGGTGGGTTCCTATTGGTTGGTATCTCTGAAGAGGCTGTAAAAAGAGTGAAAAATACTTAAATGTGAATCAAAAGACACATTGTGACTGTGGCTGCCTAAAAGCTTTGCAGGTCTGCAGGCTAGCAAGTGTCATATTCATTGGCATTTTTGGGGTCAATGTAATAGGATTAAAAGAAAGGAGAAAAATCTGACTGGAAGGAGTTGAAATTTTTTCTTTTATATTTAATGTTCAATGTATTTTTTGCTTGTGCATGTATTAAAGGCAGGGGTGTGGCTCCAAGAGAGGCAATGTGCTGTGTTTACTTCTGATACACAATTTAGACCTCCTCTTTCTCATGAAGATCAGAGCTGTGTATGTCTGCTTTTCAGGTCTTTGAAATAGTATCAAGTAATTTAGGTTTAACTAAACAGAGAGAAATGCATAGGTCTTTACAAAACCCAGAAACTTTATTTGTTATTTTTAGAGAATAGAGATTTTCTGTCTCAGTTTTGGAAATGCAAATGCATTTTGGACCTTGAATTCTAAAACACCTGTCTATTTTAGTTCAACTGTCCCTCATCACATCCTATAAACAAAAGAGAAGATATTATTCCTTTCTTAAAGTTGAAGAATATGGATACATAGATTCTCAGTGGTTGCACTACTCCCTCAAGAAGAAAATGATAGCTAAGGAATTACATTTTTTGTTACCAAGAACCTGTCAGCAGCCTGCTGCAGTGTAGATTAAGTATTGCACATCCTTTTTGCCAGTTCAGAGTAATGCAGTTTCCAATTCTGAGTTTCTACAGAGTCAGCAACTGCTCTTTGAATCAAAAAGATAAAACCATATCAGTGTATGCACTCAGACTGGTTTCTCTCCTAAAGATTTATTTTTTCCTTCTATTAAACGAGAACAAATAAAATTCTCTAGGTCTTATACAATTCCTTATGGTTAAGGAAATACTTAGCATGTTGTTTCTATTACTAGTTTTAGCACTGGTGTCCTGTAATAGTACATTGTGGAATTCAGCTACTTTTTTTATCTATCAGAAGATGAAAACTCTCCCTTCCTCCCTAAACACAAACACATGCAGAGTGCATTTAGCTAATTCATGCTACACTATATGGGCCAGAGATTATTGTAATAATTCTTACAAATAGTGCGATATTGACTTGTTGGTGGATTCCATGTGTGCATACATGAGTGTATTTGACTCTGAAACCTAGAATCACAGAATCATAGAATATCCTGAGTTGGAAGTGACCCATCAGGATCACTGAGTCCAACTTCTGCCCCTGCAGAGGACAATCCAAGAATTATAATATGTGCCTGAAAGCATTATCCAAACACCACTTGAGCTCTGTCTGGCTTGGTGCTGTGGTCACTTCCCTGAGGAGCCTCTTCCAGTGCTCAACCACCCTCTGGGTGAAGAACTTTTTCCTAATATCCAACTTAAACCTCCCATGACACAACTTCAGGGCATCCCCTCAGGTCCTGTCACTGTCACCACAGAGAAGAGATCAGTGCTTGCCCCTCCTCTTCCCCTCACAAGGGAGTTGTGACTGCAGTGAGGTCTCCCCTCAGTCTCCTCCAGCCCGAACACACCAAGTGACCTCCCACAGCTTCACCCCAAGGGCCTGCACCATCCTCATTGCCCTCCTTTGGACACTCTCTAACTGCTCAGTGTCTTTTTCGTGTTGTAGAACTGCCCCCAGCACTGGAGGTGAGGCTGCCCCAGTGCAGAGCAGAGCAGGACAATCCCCTCCCTTGCCTGGTTGGTGATGCTGTGCCTGATGCACCCCAGGACATGGGGGCTCTCCTGCCTGCCAGGGCACTGCTGGCTCATGTTCAACTTGTCATTGATCAGGATCCTCAGGTCTCTTTCCACTGTGCTATTTTGCAGCATTTAATTCCCTGCTCTGTCTCTACATCCAGGGTTCCCCCATCCCAGATGCAGAATCTTGTCCTTGTGAAATGTTAACTGGTTGGTGAATGCCCAGCCCTTTAATTTATGGACATTGCTTTGCAGGGCCTTTCTTCCTTCAAGGGAGTTGACACCTCCTCCCAGTTTAGTGTCAGTGGTAAACTTACTCAGTATCCCTTCAAGTCTTGTGTTTAGGGCAAGATGTTGAAGAGAACTGTGCTTAAAATGGAGCCCTGCAGAGCCCCATGGGTGACAGGTCACCAGTCTGATGTAACCCCACTTAATATAATGAATCCATTTCCTGTATCCATATACATGCATATGAAGCTCACAAATGCATAAGAAGTCACAAATAGAGGAAAAGATTGTGGCTTGCAGTTGGTAGTGATAGCTGACAGCATATAGCATGCTGCTGTCTATTTCTGGACAACAAAAGATTAATTTTCCCATCCGCCACCAGCCTGTTGCAAAGTATTTCTGTGCTTGGAAACGCACCTGTGTAGAAAGATATAAGTCAGTTACCTAAGAAGGATCACTTGGAATATACAGATTTATTTCCTTTCTTTTCCTATTTCTTTTTTATTTCTTCTGCACTTGATAGTTTTCAAAAAGAGACCTCGCTAGTGAGAGCCATAAAATAAACCAACCATTCAAAAGGAAGCCAGGCATAACATTTTTTGGAATGATTGAAAGTGTGAATGAAATCTAATTGTGTGAGCCAAGATAAATTCAGGTGAGAAAGCAGCACACATAGAAACAAAGAGTTGTTGATTTTATTCCATCCCTGTCTGTTCCTTCAACTTAAGGGGGCTGACTTTGCCTAGAGAAAAAAAGAATGGAAGAATAGCCATCTGAGAGCACAAAAAAGATAAAATCAGTGCAGTTCCTTGTTTTAAACCAGTGTCAGAATGGTGAGCATCCACTCTGTTCCACCCATGAAATGATGTGTCTGAGCTAAGTAGTAAAACCCACAGCAGACATAGCTGGTCAACTGGAATACAAACACCCCTTCTCCCTGTGGGGGTGCAACATCCTAAACAAGAAATTCAAAACTAGGGCCAAGCATCTGATATCAATGAGGCAGCAGAACCCACAAGGAATATGCCCACTCTGTGTGCAAGCCTGCTGGAGCAGAGCTGGGAGACTGGAGCAGCCTTCCCACCAAGTGTCCTGCATGTCTGTCCGGTCTGAGGTCAGCATTTGCTGTGGGTGGAAGAGAAAAGCCTCAGGTGCCCCAAGTTCAGTGAGCAGTCTTCTTGGTGAGGTGACTGTGAGGTGGCTGTAGCCCCAGGGATTGCAGAACAGTGCTGAGCTGTGCTGTCCTACCTGCCTCCTCCTGAAGTCAGATGCACCTTCATTCCAGAATTGGTAGCAGAGGGGCATGAGGGATCCCCCAGGAACAAGCAGTGGCTGATGACAAATCATTTGGAGATACAATTTCCCATGCCTTGTGGTGCTTCTGTGGTGTTTGTGCATGACTTTCACTTCCAGAGAAGCACCAGCTGAGGCAACAGGCCTTAATTTCTATTTTCAGTCGACAAAACAAGCCATAACAGAAGCTGGCTCATCTTGGCTACGGATACCTGTGGTTTTTTCCCTCTAGTCTCAAGGGGACTGATGTTAATGAATTTCCCTTGACTTTAAGACTGATTGTTTTCTCAGCAAAAGAGATACAAACATTTAGAAAAAAAGAAAGATACCTCTAGGTCTTCAGGATTGGTTCTACTCACAAAAAATCTTCAGTTCTCCAGCTTCCAGAGAACAGTGTAATTAGTAGAGTGGAGAAATACATAATTTTTACCTAAGTTTCATCTTCTCCCTGCTTTTTGTTTGCTTTCATATGTAAACAGGATTTATTAATTCATCCTTTGTCTATGAATGTTCCCAGTAATTTCTTTACCCCAGTCATCATTTTCAATCATGTTTAACACAGATGTTGTAGATCATTAAACCCCTACAGATTTTGCAAAAATAACTGCCACATTGAGAACTGAACAGCTGTAAATTCCCCCTTTTCAGGGAAAAGGCTAAAGTATGGGCTAGAGCTTTGACACCAGATGAAATTAACAATTTTTTAGTCAAAAAACTGCCTAACCACGGGACACAAAACTAAAGTCACAGAGGTACTTCTGGCACAGAGAGCTACTTTCTAGGGTACATTTTTTCCTTCCTCGCAGGAGGAGATGACACAATAAACTGCAGCAGCACCACTGCAGTTTAATCACAGCTCTTTTAATAGTAGTTGTTTTTCTTAGGATTGGAAAAAATACCCAAATAACAAATTTGCTGTTTATTACTTAGGGGCTACGAAAGAACATGGGGTCTTTTTCCACTAGGATTTTGGGAGAACTCAGATATATGTCATGAAACTAAATAAAAAAATTAAAAACAAAATATCATTGGGAAGGAGTAGTGATGATCTGCATTATGATTTTTGCACATGTGGATACCGCATAACACATTTAAATTCTGAGTTTAGAGAAAACTACCACTCAGTTATGATTAACATCAACTCCTGGACTGGATTCTTGCTCTTTACTTGCCAGACCCCACAGATCTCCATATTTGTAAACTTTTTCTCCATGGGGCTTGTACACTGAGAATAAACTCAGTCAGACTGCTCCTGAATGCTCTGCTCCTTCCCCAGCTGGATAAATGAAACTGAAATCCCTCTCTCCCTTGTACAAAGGCAGCAAGACATGCATGTCTCTACTCAACAACAGGGTGCATCAAAAGGTGTCCTTTACCCATTCACCACACCGGTGAAGTATGGTGAATGGGTAAAGGACAATATGTGGAGAAAGCACAGTAGTTCTGTGATCCAAATATTTTTCTATTTGCTATATTGGAAATAAAACTCCACCTGCTTTCCTTCTTGCCGGCATCTCCATGCACTGTAACACTTCTTTTTTTTTTTTTTTTAATGGGATGTGCTTAGAACTGCTCTATTGTTACCATAATAATAGTAATTAAATAAGCTTTTAGGTAAGCCAATTATTCTTTATACGGATTAGACCTAAATACTAATTAAATGATGTAGCTTAGTCATGTCTTTCTCCAGGAAACAGTGCAATGCAAATTTTAATACTTCTCCATATGTATTCTTAACTGATAAATTATATCTTTTTCTTGCTGAATTTCATGAATCAATGTAGTTTTTTTCTCTATTTCCTTTTTTTTAAAAAAAGTAAGAATATAAACTCATTGGGTTTTTTGACTGGGTTGTCTAAGCACCTAGCATTTCACTGGAAAAACATAAGTAAAAAAATGATCTGTCTTTCTTTAGAGAGGTTGCAAATTCCCTGGTGTTCTATGTTTGACATAACACTTTCTTTCATTGCTCCAGGATTTATTTCCTGCTTTTCCACTAATTTATATTCTTACTGTATTTGCTATGTTTCAGGCTTTTTTAAGACAAACATAAATTAAAGTATTATTGTGCAAAAAATTAAACATTTCTTCTAAAGCCTAGGGTATCAGGGCAAATATTTTCAACCCTTACATCTCTCTATAGGTATGATCAAATTATTTACCTGTTATCCATCACAACCGAAAGATATATAGCTTAAAGGAAAGAATTCACATTGATAATGAAGAGGAGAAAGAAATAAGGCCATTTGATTTCCTCATATTCTCAACATCTGGATGGAAAATGATAACATCCCTCTTCTCCGTGGTGATATCTCGCAAACTTTTCTTCCCTTTTTGAGGGTATTTTCAAACCTTGTTTGCTAGAGTCCTTCAGCATTAGTTATGTCATAACTTACTGACATAATAATGTGTGTTCATATTCAGCCCTGTGCTTTGGAAGAGCTTGGAAAGAGTGAAATCCATTCTGCAGTCCCATGAAGGACTGAGACCACAACAGAGGCACTCAAAGGGCTCAAGTCTTCTAAGTGTTTCTTTGGCCTTCAGCAAGGTGCTTAACAGGCCCACGAAGAGACTACGTGGCATTTGCTAAGTGGCAAACTAAAATACCAGCCAACAGTTAGGCAGAATGTTATAGGTGGGCTGTGACCTGCTGCAGCTGTAACAAATCCATGCCTGCTGCTAGATCCCTCAAAAACCTACAACAATAACTGCATGAACAATTGTATTTATAACACAAGCAATCTCGTCTTATACTTCCTGGCCAAGACCAATTCACCTGACTCAAACTCACACTTCCTTTTTTCCTGTGAATTCACCCATTGCGGGACACACTATTACTTGGTAGAAAGAACAGACTGAAATCTTTCCTCTTCCAAACTAGATACTCTATTCCTACTTAGAAAATACAGCAATTTTATTTATATATAGGCAACTAGACATAGATACACATAAATTTGAATTTTACAATTTTCAAATAACAATTTGAAAATTGTTAGATTTTTAAACAGAATTTGATATTGACATCACTGTGCAGAGGGAACTTTATGAATACTCTGGGAAAATCAACCGGTTAAACAATTAAGTCTGAAAGTTAACTGTAATATTAAAATGACTGTTCAAATTTAGAACACTTAACACTGTGTGCTATATCAGATTTGAACACATGCCTGACCCTTGCTCTTTGAGTGTTCTTGTTCTTCAAACAAGCTGCAGTTGAAACTTTTCTAGCAAAGATCTCAATGCAAGCCCTTTGAAATAATCAGTATTAAGTCATTATGGTTTAGCATCTGCTTGGTGACATAATGCTTAAGTAGCATAAACTGTGTTAATGTAGCTGCTTAGACTTCAGGAGTGGCACAGTATCAGCTTGACAGAAATTAGAAAGCCAGAAATATTTTTTTGTTGATGAAAGGCTTTACTAGATATCTGTTCAAGGCTTCTGAAATTAGTTTTTTGCCTCTCCATATGATAGACATTGATGGTGTTTTATTGACTCCTTACTGCCATTTCTATTTAGCTTGAAAACAAAAAATCTAGGTTTCAGAAAGTGATGCTGATATATATCATAATTAAATGTGAGCTTCACATTCATGCCAAATTATCAAAACAACAACAATAACAAAAACAACAGCTGGACTCAGAGAATGAAAACAAGTCAGAATTTGAGATGCCTTAGTAACTCAGCTGAGTACATCAGATACATACTTCCATGACAGTAAGGTCTCTAGGAGAACCATATAAAAGAAAATACGAGGAAATTCAGTTTAAGGAAAAAAAGTTACTAATACAGAACAACTGTTGCACATTGGTGAGTCCCACACTTCATTTTTTTCATATATCACTGACACTTTTCACAAAAGCAGCTTTGACTGAGAGGACAGGATTTTCACTCTAAAATATTCATCTCAGGAGGATTTTAGCAGGTGTAATGTATCTAAGAACTTTTATTAGTACTTAAAGAACTGTTAAAGCAGAAAATAAAAGTAAATTTAAACACTTGGAAGGCTAGAGATCAGAAAACTTCAAATGGTGTTAAAAAAATGGCAGGAATCTGTATGTTTGAATAGGGCTGAAACTAATAATATTCAATGGATATTATCAGAACATATTAGAAAGTGTAATAAAACATTTGTCACTTCATATGCTGCCATAACTCTGTAACAGTCTACTGACAAATAAAAACCAAAATAAACAAGCAAACAAAAACCCCCATAACTTCTCATTGTCTTTACATGCTGTGATAATTAATAAATTTAAAAATGTGCTTAGTTAAATAATTCTTTTTCTCCTCTTACCTTTGCTTGCAAATATTTTTTCTTTCCCGTGTTGGCCCCTTAGGGTTAAACAAATTTTTGCAACCTGAAGTAGCTGCAAGGGAGAGTGGTGTTGAGTTCTTTCATTGATTACATAACCAAAATAAAAAGGCAATGTTAATAATTCCTATTTATTCTCGTTTGGAGGTTGGTACAGTTACAGGCCTACTTGCATTGTGCCTCCATTGATGGTTGTTTGCTTTTGCTAGAGGTGTTTCCCTGCAAAGGGGGATATTCCGGTTACAGGAAGTTTAGTGAAAGAAGATCTGTACAAACCACTGCCTGTGCAACCACATATAGAGGCTGAGGGGCTGCATTTGGCTCTGGAGTTACCAGGAATCACAAACTAGGAAAGTAGAAGTCCTTCATTTTCATTTACTGTTTGAGGTGAATCATTACCAAAGCTTGCATTGTTAACAACGAGGCAGATTCTGTAAGGAAGTGGCCACATAAAAAAACCTGTCATGATAATTGTTATTTTGGTGATAATGGCCTCTTTCATACCTTTCCAGACCCCAGTCATAGAATCACCGAATCACAGAATCACGGAATCATAGAATTATAGAAAGGCTTGGTTTAAAAAGAACCTTAAAGATAATCTAATTTCAATGCAACCTTCCTGTAGACCAGCTTGCTCAAGATCCCCTCTAACCTGGCCTTGAACACTCTCAGGGATGGGACAAATGTCTCTGGTCAACCTGTTCCAGTCTTTCCCCATCTTCACATTCTTCAGAATGAAGAATTTGGAAGAATTTTTCATTAGGAAGAATTTCTTCCTAATAACCAATCTAAACCTGTTCTTTTTCAGCTGAAAGCCATTATCCCTTGTCCTATCACTACAGGCCCTTGCCCAAAGCCCTTGCTCCAGCTTTCCTGCAGGCCCACTTTAGGTATTGGAAAGTTTGCTACATGGTCTCTCCACTCTTCTTTCTCCAGACTGAAGACCCCCAAGCCTTTCAGCCGCAGGAGAAGAGCCCCATCCCTCTGACCATCTTGGTGTCCTTCCCTGGACTCACTCCAGCAGTTCCATGTCCTTCCTGTGCTGGGAGCCCAGAGCTGGATGCAGGGCTCCAGGTGGGCTCTCACCAGAGCAGAGCAGAGGGGCAGAATCCCCTCCCTCCCCTGCTGCCCACGCTGCTTTGGATGCAGCCCAGGACGTGTTTGGAGCCTCTTCCAAACAAGATTATTACCCAATTCACTGTCCGCAGTACAAGGTGCTATGTAAAATGGGCCCCAATAAAAATTACAAACTAGTTTTACTTTAGGCAAGTGGTTTAGGCTAAAACAGTAGAGAATAGGAAAATTAAGCAAGCCTGATATTCAAGCTTATAATATGGAAATGTGGGACTTCATTTTTTCTGGCGATTTGTAATCTACTCTACATAACAAAAAATTAGACAAATTTCTGTGAATATGCAAACAAAAAAACCCCCGAGATGATTTAATGAATCTAGCCCTCTCCTCGACAGTCTTTCCTGCTTCTCCTCTTTCAGAAGTAGTTTTAATTTTCTATTTAAAACTATTTCATTTTTACCACTCAGTCTCTGTTTCCTCCTTAGTGCCTCCATCTCCTGCCTACAATTTACCAATTCCACCTGAAAAGCAATTTCACTCTGATAAATCAGGCCACCTAACTCTTATGCAGCAATTTTCTTCTGCAGACCTGCAACAGCTGTACAAAAGGAAGAAAGTTTCAGTACTGAGTTTGTGTGAATTACACAGGGGAAAAGCACAGTATATATGTTATGTAAGCAAGAAATGGAAGGAAAGGGTCATTTGTTCTGTCTCCTTTCACACCAGGAATTACTTTCTATAATACTGCTTTCATGTAATTTATCTGCAGATGGTTTCATTGTGCCAAGAAACAGAAAGTTTGCAGGGGGGTTGTTGTTGGAACATAGTGTTCATGTCACCCATGCAGTAACCTTATCCAGATCTCTATTCACCCTTTCCTAATACTTTTTAAAGTGTTCTATATAACAGTTCTTTTTTATTAGTGCTTTTTTTTTTTTTTGGCAGTGTAAAGATAACTCTTTCTTCCCTTAAAGAAATGCATACTTTGTGAAGTTCTCATCTGATCTAGTTGCATGAATTTTCTGGCGTGTGCTTGCAAGTTCTGTTGAGGGGCCAAATGGGGACATAGTCATGGCCTGGCAAACATTGCTGGGGGTGTTTGCTCAACTCTGTTGGGGGCAGACCTAAAACACGTGTACTTTTTGAATGTTGGGTCTTTAAACTATCCCCAGAGGTCGCTATTCCCAAGACTCTCCCACTGCCACCGATATTCTCTGGGCTTTTCTAGATCAGCAGTCCCTTTTTACCTAAGACAGAATACAGTTTCAGGGAAAGGATATGGCTATAATAGCCACACTGCAGCCAGAAAGAATAGGAAAATCCCTCACTGCTCTGTGAAGGACACTTTTTCCACAAGAAACTTTACAAATTGGCACGTTTTTTCAGCATCATTCTGAAAAATCTGTCTTGAATGCTAAATTATATGAAAAATTATAATTTTCACTCCTCACATCTATAAAAGAGTTGGAAATCCTAATTGCAAATATGTTTGTTGTGCTACTCACAGGTCTGCGCCCATCAGTGCAGAATGCATTTCTGATCTTTTTTCCAGTTACACCTCCTTCTGTCACCTAAAAAGAACCCGCCTGGAAGGGGAAAAGCCCTGTTCTTCCATAAAAATTTTGCAGCTGTCTGCCTTTGGTTCTCCTTTAATGGACTACCAATTGTGTCACTTATCACCGACAGATTTAGGGGTTACAGCATCTGTCGCACCTAAGTAGAAATGACTGAAGAACAAGATTTCACTGACAACCAACAAAGACAAATCTAAATGTCATGATCATTATTTTTCCTACTATACTATCAAATCCTTGCATATCAAATAATTCTGACAGAATCTGTTCTTTTCCTACAGAAAATAAAGCTGTTAATCATGACTAGATAACAGTTATGGTGGTTTTGCCTGGGAATATTTTAGCCATAAGGACAGTTCTTTGTACAAGTATAAAAAAAAGAACTTCCACTGCCAGTTCAAAAGACTCAGAGGTTTATTTCAGTTCATATCCAAAAGAAAGGTTTTCATTTGTTGCATTTTGTGGAGTTCATTGTGTTTATGTGAGTCAGTGATCAAAAGGACCCATAAAGATTAAAATTTTGACATTAAAAGAGTACTCTTACATTGTAGCATATAAGGTCATGGACAAACACAAACTAACTATTAGTCTGACATTAAGTTTAAACAGGGAAAATGCCAAATGACTGAAGTTTATTTGCTGAAGATGAAGGAGGAAGAATGTGTGTGGAGACAAGTTTTTAAAATGTGAAAACATAATTCCTGTTTTTTAATATAGAATATCCTGAACATTTTGTCATGAAGTAAAACCATATCCTGTGTGTGTCTGTCAGGAGTGCCAGAGTGGAACATGCAGGGTTCTCCTTCACTCTTTCAGTCAGAGAGCTGCTCAGCCCTATTCTGAGGGCTGAATCCAAGAGGGTCCAAGATACATCTTTGATGGGAGATCACATCAAGGTCCTAAAGTCTGTGTAGTGTTATTGGCTGCTTCTCTGTGCTTTATGGCTATACTTAGTCAAATAAATTTGGTGGAATTTATGCCAACTGTGTATAAATTTCACTTGCTCTCATTGCTTAGACAACAAAAATCTTTCAGGTGGAAATTTGTCCAACAAACACCTTCTACAGAATGTTTCAGCCTCAGAGGAAGCATATATTTTCTTGCATTATATTTTGTTACAATATCATGTAATATTCATAGGCTCTGTGATTTCTTCTTCAAACCCTATTTTGGTTCTAGATAGGAAAAAAGACCAGTTTTCTTACATTACAGTTTTGATTTATTTCTTTTTTTCCCCTCCTAATCAATTAGGACAATAACTATAACTAGGGCTATGGAATTTTGTTTTCATAAGAAATGTTATTTACCCTGTGAACTCATCCAGCTTCTCCACAGGATATGCTTTCCTGAAGTCACTCGAGGCTATTATTGTAATCTCCCATCATATTTTCTAAGAGATGAACACATAGTAGCTGCTAATTGACAGAACTAGCTTTCAAGAAGTCAGAACAGCTTTTGTTGAAGCGTATCAAATGATGTTTAATTCTCTTTCTATTTGTTTCACATTTGACCTTGGGCTGAACTACCTTATTTCTGAACAGTGTAGTGATCAACAGTGTTTCACTCCTGCATGTGCTCCAGTTATTATATATCATTAATCACATTAATCCTGCACTCTACAGACCTTCCATGGGGCCCAATTTGGATGAATTTGTTTCATCGGTAGATGCCTGACATGGATTGGAGTGGACTCATTGTTTCTGATTCCACCTTACACCATTTATCTGCACCCACTGGCCAGCCCATAATAAATGGCTGTTGTCAGTAAAATAGGCCATGCTCCTTAAGCTGCCAATGCTTTGAATATTAACCCAGCAGAGAAAAACATCTCTTTCTAAAGTGAAACACTGCTCTGGCCTGAATGAGAGGAGTAGATGAGCTTTGTGAAGCTCTGTCTTCCATTGGTGGCCACCCAAACTGTCCCTCTGAGAGCATGGTTTCTCTGCAGCATTTCTGCTGCTGGCACATTTTGCTGCCATCACAAACTTCAGCTCTTGACACAGAGCGAACTCAACTCTTGTAAGTCTTACCATGGCAGTGATGTTTGCTGGTCTGGACCACAGCAAGTTTCTACTTGGGCTGCTCCATTTGTAAATGATGGTTTAGGTGCTGTCATTAGTTCAAGTCACAACAGGGAGAGATAGAAAATGGTTAGTCTTCTTCAACTAAAGAAAATATGATAGTCTGTTTTAGTAAACTGCAAGCTTACTTAGTTTTGCCCTGAATAAAAAAGTTCAAGATTATTATCTCTATTCAGCTCACCGAAGCACATGTAGTAAACATGGCAAGAGTATGCAGTCTTAAGTATCTGAGTAAGTCTTCTGTTGTGTCCAAACTTAGGCAAGTAACCACAGGGGACCTTACTTTCTGAGGAGGTAGACATCTTTCTTCCCATTAACATCACTTGTTACTGTTCTGTCAAAGAAACACAGTTATACAATAGTGTTGTACCTTTTCATACCTTTTAATGTAAGGAAAAATAGTCTTCCTGTCCCTGGTGACCCAGTGTAAAAGTTACAAATGACTAATAAAACTTCGTGATCTTTGATGCAAGCTGGGGTTACGAAGTTTCACATCCAAAGAAGGTTTTAGGTGTTTCCATTTTTATGGATGTGCATCTGAAACTTCTGTTTCTGTTCTTCTGTTTACATTGTGATCTGACTGCTACAGTATTAAACACAGCCAAATTGATTACAAGTAAATATAATTTGAAAAACTCACAATAAATCATCTCTATATACATCAGATTTCATAATATACTGTGTTCTACCTAAAAAATGATGGAAAAAATAAATGCTTATATTCATGGAAGTGCAACACATTTGATCTACCCTGAGGGGCTGTTAGAGACAAGCAGCAGTTTGTATGGTGGGAGGGTGATGAAAGGAGATCAGGGCAATATGTAAAGTAAAGGATGACACAGAAAAGGTTTTTTCTTGCTCTTTTCCCGAAACACAGAGTAAAAGTGCATTCACAATGAAAAGTCATGCACTGAAGGCCTGTTGGTAATGTCCCAACTACTTCTGGCTAGTTGTTCTGCAAGCTGGCATTTTGTGACTGTCACTGTCCAAAGTATAACTAATCTTTCAAGACAGCAAGAACTTGTGAAAACTGAGGCAAAGCAAGAGTTTAGCCCTTCTCAAGAAAAAGTGGCAGTGTCAGAAAAAAAGGAAAATTAAGCTGGTTTCATTAGAAAACTACCATCTTACACCAGAAACAGCCCCCTGATTTGCGATGCTTGCTCTCGAACACAAACAAAAGACAGCAGCCTTGGATTCCCCTTACCATCAGTGCTAGGCAGCTGTGGGGAGTGTGTGCTGAGCAGATTGCTTGTTAAACAAACACACCTGGGAGAGGAAAAAGGAGGCAAATTGTCACAGCCTAGCTCTCCCTGCTGCCAGTATCCCTCAGATCTAACCAAATCCTGTTTACATCTAATTTGGGGTAGAGGTGGATTCCTGGATGGGAGATCAATTCACAGTATGAGACCAAGGCAGTTTCTGGACACACTCACTCTTTGGGCAACATGGCAAGGAGCACACCCTGTGCAGAGGCTCTTTTCCCCGTATGTCACTTCTATTTCTCTCACCCTGATGGCAGATTCAGCAAAATGGAGGTTAGCATATGGCCTACCATGCATCTTGACTCTGTGCTCACTGGCTTTCTGTATTCATCTAATTACCAAACAGCAATTTTCCCTGAAAAAGGCTTGGACATTCAAACCTCCACACTCATAACACCATCAAAGACTCATCTTTATCTCAGCCATAAAATCTTACGTTGTCACAGCTGTCCTCATTATAAACGTTAAGCCCTGATGAACAGTATTATTTTGCTGTTATGTTTGTGATTATTATTTTAGGCCACTCATTAATAATATAAATCCCTTCCTCATTGTAGTTATGCTGACAAAATATTTCTATTATATATCTTCTTGAAAAATATCAAATCATCCTAAAGTTTAGGAAACACTTTAAAAATCAATGACATGGCTATCAGCTAGGTAATAAAAGCAATCTACAAATGCCAAAACTTAATAATCTAAATGATTGAAGAAGCCTAAGGTACTTCAAAATGAGGCAATGTAACCAAAAACTGAAAACACAACTGGAAAAAAAAAGTTACAGCAATTTCCAAGACATTAAAAGCCTACATGATCGCTGCATTGTTTACATTTTAAGGTGTTTAAACCTTGATAACATGGTGATTTACTGGTTGCAAGATTTTACTGATTCAAACAACTGCATATGAGCAATCCTCCTTTCCCATGAGATATAAGAAGGAACTTCACAAGAGGGAAAGCAGTGGGGAAAAAAGTTATATAGCTTTGCCTGTATATTTATTTTGCCTGTATTTTGAGACCTGGGAGGAAGGAGATTTTTATAGTGCAAATGGTCTCCTGCTCCCTTATAAGTATGTAAAGGAAGATAATCTTTTGGATGTCATTTGTCATAAATCAAGGTGTATGAAATGTGTGGGCTCAAACTAAAATATTTTTTATGTAGCAAGAGGCTGAAGCAATGATATTTTTTCCTTTGGAATTATAGAAGTTTTACTTAAAAATCAGCAGATTGGATAAGTCAAAGTCCATCAATCAAACTATTTATGGTCCATATTATGGGCTTCATAAATCTTTGTCCCTGGACTTTCCTAAGCAAAAATTATTTGGAAACACACTGGCTTGTCTCTGTGAAATTTCAGATTAATTTCTGGGTGCAACCACTTTCCTTGCCCCTGCACCACTGTTCCTGCCTTGCACAATTATCAGTGATGTGATGAAGCATCAGTAATTCCCATTGTTTCAGCTACCCATTCACAGGGGATGTTCAGCACACCCTGCACATCCCTTTCCAGATTCCATAATGGGATATCTCCAGTCTTTAAATGTACTACATACCAAGACAGACAAGCTTTTCTGCTTTTCACTGTAGTAAAGTATGTGCAACAACACAAAAATGACACTTTTCTACACATATTCCTTTGAGATCTCCCTCCTGCAACACCCCCCCTACCTGCTACACTCAGGTGTTTTCTCTTGGCTAAAAGATGGATAACTATTTCAAACAGACAATGAAATAACCATACAGTATTTTTCAAGATCAGAGCTTAATTATAAATTATAAATCGTAAGAAATCCATAATGCAGTTATCACATGGGAGTTAATTTCAGAACAGACTTTAACAAATACTTCCATGAAAAGATTAAGTGATCTTATTTTATTTCAAAGGTCTTATTTACCATCCAAAATATCAACATATCGTAGGCTCTTCAAACAAATGGCCTCTCTAGTTCCTCTTAGCATATTTTTGAATAAAAATTCACTTGAGGAAAGGGAAGGACCCCAACAAGAAACATGTATTGACACAGCTATATAAAAGAAAGCAGTTAATTCCAGAGACAGAAGGCAGATATTTCTAATGAAACAACAACAAGAAGCCACACGAATGTTGGCTAAGAAGCAGGCAGTACACAACAAACAACAGGGTTTCTGTCTTTGCAAAACCCTATGGACTACGTATCCTGCAGACTGCCTTCTTGATGACAATTGCATGTTTAAATAGACCGAGGTGGGCACAGGTAAGGTGCAGAAGGAAGACACATTTTCCTCCACCAGCACAGGCTATGTGACAGCAGGACAGAGGTTGATAGATAAAAGATGCATCTATAATATGGGGAATGCAGACCACCCTCAAGTCCTCCATCTTATGATTGAACTCCCTTCCTTCTGCACAATGTTAATTTTTTTTTTCCTTTTCCTTTTCTTTTTTTTTTTTCTTTTTCTTCTCCACAGAAACATCCTGAAAAATTCTGGCTACAGCCTACCCTGCTCCCTGGCTGGGGGTGCTGGTGTGGACCCAGGTCATGCTCACCCTTCAGTGTCACCATAACTTGGACAAAGTCTGAACAAGTAAAACAGTTACATGTTTATAACCAGTTTCAGAATCTTTTCTGCATACGGTCATGGTTAGTTTGGAGCAACAAGTGTAAGCTCTGGGATAACATTGGCCTTACTAGAGAAAACAAATTTTTATCCCCATCTGTTTGGAATGAAAAGCTGTTTTCAGTTCCTCATCTGTTATTGCTCCACATCCTCCACATGAACAAACTGTATTAGTTGACTTTTATTTCATCACTGAAAGTTACTGAGTTCTTCTGTTGTTTCAAAGACAGGGTCTTGGGCTATGAAGAATTTTATATATTAACTAAAAAAAATATGTTTTTATGTGGCTGGAGGTATTGAAGGGTATTGTATTTTGTTATTTCCTCTCCTAACCTTCTTATCTAGTATACAGTTCTGTGTTTTCTGCTTAGAGGGAAAGGATCTTCTCTAAAAGAGATTATGAACTTCTTATGGTTACTCATCTCTCTTTGCAGGAAGCCCATGCAGCAGATAGAGTGTCTCACCTATCCAAATTTTTAATAATCTTCTGGGATCCTAACTCCTTGGAAAAAACAGAGAGTAGATCTCTTTGCATCCAGGAAACTGAAATTTGGAGAAGAAAATATCTTCAGTGACTCATCAGCGTGTTTGGAAAACACCAGAAAGATTTATGTGCACATTTTGTGGTGTTAAGAGCTGATTTTCTGCTTTATCCTGATGCTCCCTGAAGTTTTCTTTCCACTCTAACTGTGAGAACCAATTCAGACAGGCAGTTTTATTCATTTAGGCAGTAATTATTCAGAAATTTCACAGCATTTATGTTCATTTGATGCAATCTTACACAAACACCTGCTAGTACACACTGTTCAGGGTCACTCTGACATTGTATAAGCTTTCAAATAGAATAACAAACTGAAATCAACAGTTCCTAGTGGGAATGGCTCCACTGTTCACTTCAACACTCTCTGCTGTGCAGAGCTGGAACAGAAATAAAACACATCTTCTTAGACAAGCAATTAGTGTTTCATAATATATGGGAGAGTGTTTTCAGCCCTCAGATGTTCATGGCCCTTCTCAGTCAGGAATACAAATTGTCTTTTCCCCAAAATGCAACATTCTATCTTTAGCTCAACTGACTCAGAGTCTTATATAAATTTTATTTTGGACAGGCTGCTCCAAGACCATAGGTAGTCAAAATTTTTTTCAGAGTTATATGGCATACCTTTGAGTTTTTAGGGAGGGTCACGTGATTTGTTTTCTTTCTTGTTTTACCACAGTAAAATAGGTATTATCAAAGCTTTTGAAAAAATTCTGTCTCTTGACTTTGATTAGAAGAACTTGTCCAAGGATGCTTCCCCATTGCCTACTGCAGTGCAGAGACTTAGAGTCAATCTGTTTTCCACCCAAATTTCATCTGAGAAGATAGCTCTATTTTGTGTTGTCACACATCACTCCAACACAGCACTGGCCCAGCTCAGGGTCCACGTCACCCCTGAGCTGGACTGTGCTCACCCCTCCCGCTCTGGCTTGAGCCTGCCCTCAAAGCAAGCCACTCATTTACTCTCCACTACCCTTCCACACACCCAGCAGGATGGGGGAAAGAATCTGAATATCAAAAATAAGATAAATATGGGGGTTGAGGAAAAAAGAGGACAAAAGCCATGCAAGTGATGCAGATGAAATCTTCTGCGACCTCCCACAAACACACAATGCCCAACTTGTCCCTGAGCCAGCCACCACCTTGGGAAGTTCTGCCTGCTCCCACCAACTTCTTTTGCTGAGCATGATATTATATAGCGTGGGAGACACCTTTGGACAGTTTGGGTCACTTGTCAGTCTGTCTGTCCCAAGCTGTAGGGAAGTTTGACAAGAAAGTCCCACAGATATGTATGCTTAGCAGAAAGATTTTAAAATGTGGAGTCTGATGAAGGAATAGAGTTGGAAGCAAGTTTTGATATAGAAGATAAGAATTGCTGAGCCAGTCTTACTGGATAACCGAGGAGGCAAAGGGTATGTTAGTTAGAAGGGGGTTTTATGACTTAGAGCATAAACCCACCTCAAACAAGAAGATTTTTTTACCAAGCAGAAAGATAGCACAGGCAAACAAGCCTGCTGATGTGGCAAGTAGAAAAAAAGGTCTTCAGAATTTTTCACTGCAAGAAAACTGAATAACAACTTTTAGCTTAAACTGTAATGTACTAACTTTTAATGACTGGAAACTAATAACATGAATACAGTAATTATAGTAGTTACGATAGGCTAGAGATAATAGTTAAGGCATAGATTGGTTCTTCTGTATTAAGATGCTAAGCAAAGAGAAGTATATAATGCAATGTAACCAAAACCAAAGGGTCTCCTGGCCTGCCTGCAGCTGGAGCTGAGAGCTGTGGGCACAGGCTCTGTTGCCCATGACCCTGGACTGCTGTAACCTCTTGGAAGGAATAAACTGAGTTTTGGAGAGCCTCCTGGAGTCCTGCATCCCTCATTGCGGCTCTTACACCAAGCCTCATCCCTACCCAGGGCCAACTGTCTGAGGAGATCAGAGGGAGAAAAGGAGAAGGGCTTAACAGTGTGTAAGTACAGTCCAGCAACAGTCAAAGCACTGGCATGTTATCAGTCAAAAATCCAAACCACAGCACCAATAAAAAAAACTAACTTCACCTCAGCCAGATCCAGCCAGACCCCTGCACTTCAGTGGTGAAGAAATTACCTACCTGGAGGTATCTCACCTGCTGAGCCCATCCAGGCAGCTAAAGCAGACAGAGACTGAGACTAAAGCAGCCTGAGTCTAAAGCAGCTTGAGACTCAGCGAAACCAGCTGAGACAGAACCTCTGTCTCAGCTTGGACTGTTGGCCCCAGTAAGGCGCAACTCTACTGCAGAAATCCCAGAGACCTGAAACAAAGTGGTAGATAAAACAACTGCTACAGCATGTCAGCAATTTGCATTTAATGGAAAATGAGGCTGTTTCCAGTACCAGGGGTAGTTTGCTTGCTGCTTTTTTAACATTAACTCATTTAATGACCAATGACTCCTTTTTCTTTTAGCATCTGTTTTCTTGATACTTGTTATCTCAGCATAGCTAGGCTGGGACAACATCCCTAATCTCTGCATTACTCTAGTAACGACATTGTAAGCTTGCATTGTTTTTGGAAGGAGTATTTGATCTTCCTAAATTCACAAGACCACAAAGGAACATATGAGCTAAGGATAGCTAACCACTCTACATCTCTAACCTCCTAGACGTAGCTAAAGCTATGCCTGTATTGTTCATGCTGTATCTTTGCATTCCCTGTTCTAAATTAGTCAGCAACACCAGATATTATGCAGTTGCTCTCAGCAAACCTGTTCCACTAGAATGGTTTACCTGACACCAAGTCCTTACTGGTTTCACAGAAAGATAAGCACATAATTTCTTTCCTAGCTAATACAGTCATCATTAAGAGATTATTCATTTCCTTGCCTGTAGCCCGGTATATATTTGAAGATTATTGCCATATTTTCCCTTATTTGCCCTGCTTTCATTTCTCTGGGTGATGCAACACCAGCTAATTCACTGTTTTTTTCAGAGGCCATGCTGTAGTGATTCCTATCGCTCTCTTCTCTCCAGTCACAATGCCTCAAAAGAGGTGAAGAACTGCTGCCCTGTAAGGTCAGACTGGTGGGTCCATCCATCCCTCTATTCTGGCTTCAACAGTGAAAACTGGAAATGAGCAGGGGGAGCACGCAAGCCTGCCACTTAGACAATGCTAAGTAGAACAAATGGGTTTGGATTATTATTGCAGGGTATAGAATTACTTATTTGTCTCACTGTGAGGTTGAACCATCAGCCAGTCACTGCAAACATGAAAAGATGTATGCCCATGACTTAACAGGATAGCTCACAAAGTTGCCTGAGAGAAGGTCTGAGGACTAGTAAGTTAGAGACACAGAATTATCAGTGACAGTATGAAGTTTTTTTCCAGTTTCTTCATTGTTGAATCAGAAATCAATCCCAAGTTTCCCCTAATGTAATTTAATATTTTTGCTTTCTATGTCAAAAGAAACCAGAAAAATCAGTAAGTGTTAAATGAACCAATATTATCCAACTATCTGAATTTTTAAAATATAAATGGATTCTGTTCAAATTTTGGATGAAGATCAAAGACCTATTTTATTTTTTTCTTTTTCATTCAAACTAATTCACTGATAAAAGTATGGCAATCCAAAGGCCTCAGTAATAAAAAAGTGTGGTAAGGACAAGTAAAAAGAGTGATGAGTAAATAACAATTGATAGGAAAATGAGTTGATAATAACTCAGGGGATTATATCAATAAACCAATGCATTAAAAATATTTACAGCCTAAGGACATCAATATTTGTCTGTCCAAGCAGCATAACTTTTTCAGAAAAATAGTTAGAATTGTGTTGCTTCCCTTACAGGGTTAATGAAAAAGACACTGAAAAGGTATTTGATCTGAATTACAGTTGTTATATTTTAAAACACTTCTCATTATAAATTTACTTCAGTCACTAATGTGCATCTTGTAAAACCATCAGCCGTATATTATTTATAAAAATATTTTTAATTTTCCAAAACCAATTTATTCCTCGACAGAAGAGTGCATATGGTCCAACATACATACACACCTCTTAGTCACAGTCACTGTTGAAACTTGATCATCCTGCACTGCTGGTCTACAGAGTCAGCCCCCTCCATATCTGAAGATCACTAAGGGAGCTCATGGTGCTGGCAGTACAAATCAGCATGTGAAATGCAGGCTGTGATTGGCATGAAGACTGAGAAGAGAAACAACTACAAAAGCAAAAGTTAGTGTGCTGTGAACATAGTGCTTGTAGCCTGCTGTAATCCTTAAATATGATGCTCACACTATGCCACTGGACTGGCCTGCACCTGCCCTGCACCTGCCTTACTTTTCACCTGTGCAAGTAATTATCAGAGTCCCTTTAAAATACAGTGTCTTGTGCACATAAGACACAGGGGGACTCAAGTAAGTTTTGCATAGAAACCTTGAACTAGATAGGTCTTTGAGAAAAAAGACCATCCAGCCTTTGATGCAGCAGGGGTAACTTGCTCTCCTGGACTTCTTTCCCAGTCCTCGGGATTCTGTGTGGGCGTAGGGGCTGTCAAACATATGCTGTTGTAATTCCAGATTTTTCTACCTTTTAATGAAGAGATTTTATACCCTCTTCATTAAAATACATCTTATCTTTATTTAGTATTGTATGTAAGAAAACTTTTTTATAAATTTAATCAGAGTTTACTGTTACCCTAAATACTTCAGAGAGTTTGTACAGCTAAATTTTTTTCATTAACTTAGTTTGTTTATTCTAATTACTATCTGAATCATAGCATTCTAAGTCATTTATTATTGAAATTGCCTCAAGTGATCAACACAAACACTTCACTTCGAATATTTCCACTCCTTCTCACTTCTCAAAATGACTGAATTTCAGAGGGTGAAGTGCCTGGGAAATAGTACGTAGAAATATTGAAATGTGGCCTCAAATAAAACCATACAAACACCTAAACAGGCTCTTTAATTATAATGATGCACTTAGGAAAGAAAGGAAATGTAGCAGTGCAGGAGGATCTCTCTGGCAGCACGTATTCCAGTGATGCCACATTTATTAAAATAACTAACTGGCAGCCTCACTGCAGCAGGTGCTTTGAGAGTTTAGATGGAAGGTAGAGGCAAGACACTTGAGTCAGCAGGAGCCAGCAGATAGTTGAAAATAGGATCTTCTGTTAGGAATGATATCATTAAACCTTTTTTTTTTGACAATACTGCTGGTGCCTTGCTCCCATCTGCTTTTGAAGCCTATCCTAAATCTTCACATCCTTCCTTTGTGTAGCTATTCTTTTCGTCTGTCTCCTTGTACTGACCTATTTCTATGTGGTATTTTTAACAATTCATTTCCCTGCAATCTATTCCCTGCCTCATGTTCACTTTAGTTACACCAAAATACCAGCCTGGAATATTGCAAACATCATAGAGCATTGTCTCATTCTCTTGTCAAACTTCTGGCTGAAAGAGTCCGGACATTTGTGAATGTGGGTATGGATTAAGTACATAAATAAACAATTACCTAGTAAATATTTTTTTAATCAATCTCTTTCTAATAATTTGAGGACCTGTTTTCAGCCTCTTTTGAACAGCTTTACACTTGAAATAGGTAGAGAAATAAAGTTTCTATTCTCAGCTGTAACAAGGACAGAGATTTCTATACTTTCTACTTAAAAGCTAATCCACAAAAACAATTTTCCTTCCTGAGTTAGGGCTGGCAGGACTATATAAGAAATTGTGTTTCTGCATGTTTGATGTTAGATTCTAATAATATTATTTTAGATACTGTTAAAAATATTAATCTGCACTCTGGCATTGCATTGTCTTCACAGAGGATGTATAATACCTGGCTCTGTCTAGAAATGTTTTAGAAAGCTATAGGTTTTTACCTGGAAATCTAGGGTTTTTATCTTGCTCCTCAGAAACTCTCTGTGACATAGGTTATTCTGTTCTCTATCAGAAAGGCCCGAGCATTTAGTCTGCACCGGAGTTTTGATTCGGTACTTTGGCACACACAATACTATGTCAGTGGATCCACAATTAAACCGTGTAATGAGCTTTCAAGTGTAGCTCCGGGGTGGGTGGCTGTAAAAGTGACGGAGCAGGTGGTTTCTACCAGCAAAACATTTGAGAACTCAGCAATACCTATAACTCATGCCCTTGCATGAAGAATAGCTCCAAATTCTGAGCAACTGTGAACTTTGTACCCACAGCTGCAATTTACTTTATTTGGTGATCCACAAAGATCTCTGGATGGTGGAGTTTGAAGAGACTTCTGGATGGTGGAATTTCAAGAGATATTTCTGGCAGGTACTCCCTCAGTCTCAGAGGGAGACAAAAGTTATACTGTAGTAAATGTTTGTGGTTTTGTAAGAGACATCAGGATTCCCAGCCATTGCAGGATCCAATCAATTGCAGGGCCCTAAATTCCTACAGGGAAAGGGTATAAGATTAATACTGAACATACTTCTGTGTCTGTATGATTCAAAAGGAAATAAATGTTGTTCAAATCTAATCATCATGGAAACATGAATCATTTAAATACTTTGCTTGTTTGTTATATTACATAAATTTCTACAAATATTTTAACCAAATATGACAGAAGTAGAAACAGTTTTCTAAAATCAAACTTCTAAATGTCTCACAGAGAAAGCTATAAGGAAATTGCTCTACAGGATTTTGTGTTGTGGCTCTGGTTCTTCACAACAGTGTGATTGTCCCTCATACAGCAAGACCAGCCTAGTAAAGCCATATGAAAATTGTATTAATACTGCTCCAGGACACTTCAGACCATGTTTTATTCACAGCAATTGTCAGTCTGGAAGAGCTAAGCAGAGATTTTGGCAAACAACATGGTCTTCAGAAAAGAATAATAATTGACAATTGTCATCCTTGATGAAATGATTTAGAGTTTAAATATTCGTTCTCTTCTGCAGCAGCCTGATTAAAGTGACTCAACTTCCCTGCATTGTCCTTACATACAGTAGATCCCAGACTCTGTTTCTCATTGGTTCATTATTATGTACTTCGTGACACTACTGTAGACAAAGTTTTCAATAATTGCTTTGACAAAACATGAATAAAATAATATCTGATGCACTTTGCTCAAGAAAGTGGAATTTATGTTCAGGATCACCTTGGGGAAGCAGGAGACCTCGGTGAAGGCTACAGCTCTGATGATGACCTCAACTGACTTGGCTGTCTTTCCTTTCTGGGTCATATTGATGTGAAAGGCAGAGGCAGCTCTGAAATCTGCTAAAGAACCACCCAGGGAGAGCCTGTACACACCCAAATTCCTCACATCTACAGTGTGTCAGATTGTTCTGCAAACAGAGCCCACAGCAAGGGCTCTGTTTGCAGAAAAGGCTTTGACTTCATTTAGCTCCTTGTTAGCCAAATCTTTAGTGTCCCATTTTGATAGAGGAATGCCACCCTGCCCACGTTAGGGAGTTGATGAAACTAGATGATCTTTAAGCTCCCTTCCAACCCAGACCATGCTAAGAAGCTCTGAGTAGCTCTTCAACTCTTTTTGTGTTTAGCTGGTAGGGATTCTTTACTACTGTCTTGGTAATAAAGTGGATTGGGGAAAGTAGATGCTTGTATCCTAGTAGAGAATACTTATATCCCAAGCCACTTAGAAATCTGTTGAAGGGCTTTGGATAGAAAATTATCATTTGCACAATTTAAAGGTCAGATTCCAAGTGGAAAAGGACACATAATATGTCAAATATGCAGAGTTCTAAAGTGTACAAAAAGAGAAAAAAGTAAATATTACCCTATTCCTCAGCAGTAGAATGCTTTGTAATTGTTTTCTCTAGCATCTTTTATAGTAGAAAATGAAAATATAACTATTCAAATATTCTCTTTAGCTGAGAGCTAGCAGAGACCATGCTGTAAGAGAAAGTCCAGGGACAAATGAAAGCTGTCCCTACTTTAGGGAAACTGGATTTGCTTTAAGTGTTTTCTGTAATAGAATTTTTACAAGACATAAATGTAAATGCTTAGTAAACAAAGGAAATAATTAGCCTAAGAGAAACCTTTTTTTCCCCTTCCCTGCAGATACGACAATTGTGATTTAAGTCAGGTTTTTTCAACACAAAGTAGCTCATATTTGTGGGAAAGATAAATTTCTGACCTCACCTATTCTAGCTAAACAAGACTATGAATTTTGCACACAAGGATACTGCATGCCTGTTGTGCAGCTCTGGATCATCTCCTGCTCCAGATAGAAGTTAACACATTTTACTGTTTGAATGAAATACATTTCCTTGCTCATTGAAGACTCTGTTCACATACATAGTTGCCAAAGAAATCTGATTTCATTGGTCAAAATAATTTTTATTCAAAAAAGTTGAAAAAATTTTGATCACCTTTAATGTTTGGAGGAGATGTGAAAGGCATTTAAGAAGAAAGGAATCAATACTGCAGGGAGTAAAATTCAAATTGGACATTAGCAAAAATTCTGTCACATTTCCCTCACACCCTTAAAAAAACCCAGATTTATTTTCTCAACACATTAAAAAATAAATGTAACTCCAGCTGCCTTAATAAACATAATCCTACCCCAGACTCCTTGATCTTCAGTTTCTCAGTGCTGTTTTAGAACAAACACTGAGTGATGCTGGCCTCTAAGAGAGGATTGAGACACTGCTGGTACAATGCAAAATCCTGCATGGACACAAAAACAGTGGGGTCATTTGTTCATGACACACAGAGGACCATGCTTGAAGGTGGTACTGCTACTTAAAAGAGGATTCACCATGAATCCATGTGAATGTGCTTTTTTTCTATTGAAGCAGAAAGGGTTTAAAATACTACACTTGAAAGGAATTATAAAATACACACCTGTTGGGAAAAAAAGAGCAGGAGAAATGCTTTTTTTTTACACTACCACAATGGGCTGAACTAAAACTATTCTAGCTTTATGAATTTAAAATAATCTCACCAACATGCATATTGAAAACTTCTAGAAAGAAACAAATCCTGAATTAATTTCAGTTGAAATTACTCAAAAAATTTAAAAATTCATGTTCTTTAAAAATTATACATTAAAATGCAGCTGTTTTATCAGCTTTGAGTAAAGGCATTTTTGTTAGTTCCAAACCTAGCTTGTGTTTGAAAAAGGAAGGACAAAAGAATGTTGAAAATAGTTGAAAGCTGGAGCAAATCTGGCTTTCATTCCCACTGCTGTTGTTTGCACAACACTTATTAACGCTGTGAGTTTCTTTACTGCCAACAACAAAGGAACGGCAGGTTCCCTTTTAGTCCAATTATGACCATTGTCCACGATTCCCTTGGCTCTAAATTAGAACAAGCACACCTGGCACTGACTGCACACCTGGTGCAAAGTTTCCAGCCAGTCCCAGCCCTGGGTAGATGCCACTGCAACTCCTGCTTTATGGTTTAGGTCAATCATAAACGTTCTTTCCTTAGCAGCAAACATATTTATTGAAATATTGACCATGGTACAGATAGACACAAGAATGATCTGCTCAGGTTTTACTTCTGTCAGACAGTAATGAATATTCATTTGGTTGCAAAAGCAACCCCAAAAAGTCTCCACAAAACTTTTGATGAATCTTGATCTTAAAAACCAAACAATCAAAACCTAGTGAAGATTGGGAAGCATGATTGCTTTAGAGCCTTTTCCATTTAAGTTCTCACTTCCCAGCTACTGTGGTGACAAAGGCATTATAAATGCAAAAAAAAAAAAAAAAGATTTCATCTTGACAGATTAGCTTAGTAAGATAAACACCTAAAGTGCTTAAATAGTGTTTAACAAAGCAGATATTTGTCCTTTCAAATTAGAGTTTATAAAAGGTATAGTAAGTATCTTTGAATCCAAGAAAGTTACCTTGTTTTTTCAGCTACAATAAAACATAAGAAGATAATAAAAGATGCCTTTTGGCAATATTGCCTGATTCTTAATTCAGGAGAAGAAGGCAATAGAGATTTACTTTACATGCAACATAAACATTCAGCTTGTAATAAACAAGAACAAAACAACTTTTGCTCTGTTTCAATTTCAAAGATAAGATGAAGGGCACCACTAAGTATATAAATACATCCTGTTTTCTAGAAATGCTAATATGTTCATCTTATTGCTTAGCCAAATGATTCAAGCTATTCTAATTCCTTGACAAGTTTAATTTGTTTTCCAGAAAGTGAGAGGTAAAACTTGGTGTCTGAGTAAATACGTACATTTTCCTTACAGATAGTTCTTAGTTTTGCCTGATAGAGCACAGGTGAATTCACTTCTCTTTATACTGCTTATAAGAATCTATTTAATTGCAGTGTTGGAGCAAGGGAGGTTTTAAATTTGGAAAATAAAATAAAGTTTTTTTCCTACCATGTAGTAGATTTTGCATCTCCCTTTCTTGTAGCTACTCTGTTGTGGTACAGCATCCTGTCTGAAGCATTACATGATGTGGTAAAGAATCGCCCTGGTCTGAAAGAAAGAGGGTTCACAACCAGGTTGTTATCTTAAAAGAGTTAATTTCTACAAATGGGTCTGTAGGTACCACTCTGCTAGGGATTCACTCTTTGCTGAAGGTGTATGCAACTCCTCTTCAGGGTCCATATTTAAGGCAAGTACCCAGAAAATTGTGTCTCCAGGAATGACTCTCAGGTGCAGAATCCATTATGTGGTGGAAAAAGAAAGACAAAGGTATTTTAAAATAAAGTTATTTTAGAATTTCTGTTCCAAGTAATATTATTTTTGTTCTAAATACTTCTATGTAAAACACTGAGGTTGTTTGGATCAATTGCATATCATGTATGGAAAGATTTGTGTTTCTACAAGAACTTTTAAAATGCATTTTTGTTTCATTTTAAAGCAATGAAAATAAGCAAGGTTATTTTTACAAAGCAGAAAAACAAACTGACACCCTCAGTCCTGATGGAGATTAGAGGCTGTCAGGCAGTAAAGGCTTCACAGAGCAATCAAGACCTACAGTGGGAGGGCAAAGGTTAGAATGGCTTTTGATCACAGAATATGCTGAATTGGAAGAGACCCACATGGATCACTGAGTCCAGCTCCTGGCCCTGCACACACCCATCCCCAATAATCACAATTTGGTGGCTCCATAGCCACCTATTTCCAGTACATAATGCCAGGAGAGGAGGAACCCCCTTTGTTAAGTTTCCCGAAGGTCTGAATTAACACCATTTTTGTGCTAGCCCTATTCCAAAGGTTGAACAAGTCAGTTATAAATAAATTGTGGCAAATTTAAGAACAAGACTGTAGGGCCTTGACAGACACTCAGTCCTGTTGCCTTATCTTCTGGCATGGACCCTCACAAGGATTCTCATGGGCCGTGTGCAGGACATTGCTGCCTTTGCTGGCAGAATGCAGTGCATCATCTTCACCAAACACAACTTCCAGCTGCACCAACGTTTAATTTTCAAAATAACAGTGTGGTCCTTTAGTGGCACTTATGAAGGTCAAGTTAACCCAGATTATCTCAGGTTTTCATGCTGCTTCTCTGTTTCCTGGCTCCAGCAATTTCTTATCAGCAGGGAAGATTCCACACAGTAAAGTTTCTGGGGAAAAATTACATTTTCCCACTATGAAAAGCACTTAAAGGCAAGATAAGGCCTGAAGAACACAGATAGCTAAGTAAAAAGTACAGGAAGAAGAGCCTTCAAAGTTTTTGCCTTTTGAGGATCTTTCAATCTTTCCCTCACCTAATTTCTTCCTGGAAGAAGAAGGAAGGAAGAAATTCCCTCCCTACTCCCTGGAAGGAGGGAATAAGAATGAATGAGCTTTTCAGTCTTACAATTGCATCCAGCCATTGTAGCCTTTCTGAAATCCTCCCCCTACCCCCACCATCAAATGAATTATCACCAATAAAGGGATGCTGGCATGCTTGTTGCAAATTATTTTGATATTTTAAGTGGCAAGCTAAGGGTGACTTCTTAAGAGAGAGAGACAGCAAACATATGATGAATGAAAATTTACAGATATGATGACAATTACCAGAATTTAATTTCTTAAAGGGATAAGTAACCACAAAATTATCTGTTTGGGTTTCTTTGGTTTTTTCCCCCCTCCTTTCTTGTCCATTTAACTAATACTTCGCAGGTATCTGATTGCTTAACTCCATCCAGAGCAAGGATCTCTTTGATAAGTATGAGAAATTATACTAGAATTCATTTTGGGAAAGAAAATTGAAAGCTGATAGCAACAATGACAGTAATATCTGTTGATCTATGAAATAACATGTTGTGGGAAGGCCAAAATTTAAAAAATAAAAGGTAATGAAAAAGCATACAACAAACCATACTGTGATTTTTTAGAAATTTCAGTGCAATTTATACAGATTTTCTGCATTTTTGAGCTGGTTTGCACAGCCTAAGAGAATTTCCTTTCCCTCTCACACTGGCTGCAGTTTAAGCTTCCTCTTTTACAGGTCCAGAAGATCAAGTTTTTTTTCCTGACAGGGGAAGAGAAATACATAGCACACTCAACAATTATTTTATAGTTCATATAAATGGGTAATTGACCACTTGCTGCAGTTTTACTAGAATGCCATTTGATTTTGCATTAATCTGACCAACTACAATCCTGATAAAGCACGTTCAACTAACTTGCATTTCATTTTTAGTAGTAACTTGCAATGTAGTTTACCAGCTAGTCCTAGTCCATTCAATCAATGACAAGAGGGGGAAGAAATGTTCTGTTAATTTGCAGAATGAATTTCCATTATTGTTTTCACTGGTTTTCCAGAATTATGCCCAAATATTTTTGCTGCATTGCTTAAAGCCCATCTGGGCCAGAAAACCTGCCCCTGGGCAAGAGAAAACCTGCATCATGTCTGTTTACAGACACAAGTCTTGCTGCCCGCCCAGGATTTCATTTCACTTTGGTTCTCAGCCTCTTTGTTTAATTTTTTTGTAGAGTTTTTGTTCTTTTTGTCAATCTGGAGGTAGAAGATGACCTTGGAGATTTGAAATCTCATCCGTTTCATTTTGGATGTGTAGGATTTATATACTCTTCTGTATATCTTTAATGAGTCTTAACTGGAATTCTGACTTCAATATAACTTCAAAATGTCTGCACAAAAATCACCAAAAGCCACAGAAGAAGTACACCCTTCCTTACCTCTGGACATTCCCACTGCCTCATCTCTTCATGACAAACCTTTCTTAGTGTCCCACCAGCATATTAAAATTAGTGCAGCTGAGCTGAACCCTTTCAGTCTTTTCCCACTCTGTTGGTGCTGGCATTGGCACTCTCTTCTGCTGCTGAAGCTCATGGCCAAGGAAGGGGTTTAGCAGCAGAGTGGCCCAAGGCTCTGTAAACGCAACTGCTCTATCTCTGACATCATATGGAAGTTGAAACATCAGTAGCTATTTTTCTGAGCAGAGTCTAAATTAATTATTCCTTGGCAAGCATTGTCAGTGTCTTTATAACACATTTACAAAGTGAATAATTATTTTTAAGTGGCAAATGGACCAATTAACTTGCCGAGGAAACTTGCGGGACTGTCAAGTACTGCCTGATATCTGATGAAGTGATAAAACACCTCATACTGCCTCTGTCCCTAAACCTCTCATCCATTGCAATGGTTCAGATAAGATCTTGCCCTATTGCTCCTCTTTCTGTCCCTTCTTGCCAGAGCGATCCCCTGCCATCTCACACACACATGTCCACCTCCCTGAGGAAAGGCAACACTCTGTGTGTCACCAAGGTCTCCACATGACACCAGGGCCATGAGGGGACCCCAGACATCACAGCATGGAGACAGAAGCAGAACTGGGAACCCCTACCAGACAAAGAGTTCATTCCACTGTTCCCCTCTCTTTCTGTCATTCTCATCCTCTTCTGTATTCACCCCAGAATCAGTTTACTATAACTGTGGTAAACTATTTGAATGGAGTTACTCAAATTATGAAGGGATTATGTACTTATGTTTTCAACCTCTTTGTGGGGAAAAAGACCATATTAAACCCCATGATAGTTTCCAACTTCTTATCTGAAAAAACACCAGAAAATCAACACTGCTAAGGCCCAGAATGGCATGCAGACATCTTCCATTCAGCACCTGCATAAGCAGAGGTATTCTGGTGAATCACAGGTAGGGAGCAGAAACAAAGTCAGGTAGTGCCTGCATCATTCCTGACCAGTTGCACACAGATACCCTTGGAACTCACACATGCCACTGAAGTAAGCTCAGCCTCTTGAACACCCCTCAGGTGTTCAAGACAGCTTTGCTACAGATGGCAGATGTTATCAACCTTTTGCACATGAACGCAGCCGAAACCAACTGGGCTCCCTTGTTTCTGCACAGCTGAACCAACCCAGGTTCCTGCCTGCACACACCTCCTGCACTTCAACCCCCAAAACTTTTATGATGTTTCAGACTGCCTAGCCACAAATGTGTGGCCCTGGTGGCCATTAGTAGTTTTTGAAAGGTCAGGCTGGAAGGTAGCAGAAAGCCCATCAGTCTGACCAATGCCAGACTGTGAAAATGGCTGGTTTGCTCTTGTGCTGCTCTTATCAAGCCCTCACCATGTTCCACATCCACAATGTCTCCCAACAAAATGTACATCAATGGTGTAACCTCTCCAACGTAAAAGTTGCTTAGAGTGCAAATAGAGTGATATCTATTTCAAAATTAATTTATTTTATTTTTTGAAAATAAGTAAGATTTAAACTATCAGTTTCTTGTACTTCTAAAATACTTTTAAATAAAGCATGTTGAATTTTTGTGAGGTATGCAGAAGGAGAAAAGCTGTCTTTGATTTAGGAAATCAATATCGAGATCAGGTGGCAATTTCAGTCCTAAAAAATCAAATCAAACCCTTCTCCTGATTTGAACTGTGGTTATCTGAATGTGCCATGAGGAAACAAGCCTGGATTGTCTCTGCAAGACACTCAACAGAAAGGGATTGATTTCAGCAGCTCTTAGAAACTAAATGATTATATTTGATCAATGTTTAGAAGTTCTTCATGGTCAGTGGAGTGAGGTGGTTCTTGGAAGCTCAGTTCATCGGACCTGTTTAAAACAGTCACTATATGAAGGGGGGAACTTATCCTGAGGAGGACACAATTTTTCTGAATTTCAAAGGAAACTGGTTCTCTGGATGCCAATCCCACCTGCTGTAAAAGAAGTCACCAGAAAAGCGCTGAGGATTATTCCAGGTACTAAGAAGATCAAATAGCTCTTTCTGGCAGAAGAGAGAATAAATTCTGCAGGGAGATGATGCATCTCCACATGAGAAAATGCCACAAAATCATATGATTATATCTAGATTATTTGGAGAATAATAAGGGTAGATGTAGATATTATGGCAACTCTTTCAGTCCTCTGTACCCTTTCCTCCTCACAAGTGTTTAGGCACTAATAATTTGAAGAGGAAAGCTTATTAAGAGATGAGGCAAGCTTGGTGTAGACTGAAACACGAAATCACCCCAAAAACCAGAGTCGGGTTGTAATATTGACTAACAATCTCTGCAGCAAGCAAAAAGGTCTCAGCTACCCAGCTCAGGGTGAGTGCTTTCAACCTAAACCCAGCTGTTTCCAAAGACTTTCAAATATCCTAGACAGAGGTCCAGAATAAGAAAAATCTCCATCACCACAAAGAGAAGGGCTACTGCATTTTGGTACAGATGAGTTTGTTTCCATTCCCAGAGTCACAGAGGCAGTACTATCCCTGGCAGCAACTCCTGTGGCTGGAGACCACAGCATGAGTACAGTAGCAAGAACTGGACATCAGCTGGTGGTTTTTCCTATTATTGTCCCTTTAGCCATCCCTTCCTCCCTGCCTCAGTCATCTCAGCCATCTTGTTCCCTTTATGCTCTGTTGGTAAATGTTATTTTACTGGTCAAATCTCACCTTGCCAGTGCCTCTCCCTGGCAAAAAAGAAAGCCACTAAGTTTGGTAACATCAAAATGTTTTTAGTAAAGTATCCTGAGAAATCTAGACCCTGCCCTGTAGATATTATAGCAGTTTGTCCTCTCCTGATGCAGGTATTGGCATCCTTCAGGTTCACATTAGAGTTATGTTAGCGTAATAGAGAAAATAAATCAACCAATGCTCTGACTGAATCTTTAAGATTCCTGAACTACCAAATACAAGTTCAGCTCTCTCATTTGCACTCACACCAGAGTCCTACATCTGCTTAGAAGCAGACAACAATGCTTATAACAGTGTTTTAGTGATGGCTGTCACAGGGGAGCAAGCCTCAACACCTTTGTGACCATGGCCTCCTACTCTGTTGTTTTTCATTGGGAGATGGATTGGTTGTTTAGATTTGTTCCTGTAATTTTACCCTCTTTAATGCAAAGGAGCTTTCCCCATCATAAGGCTAAAAAGGCAGCAAGGGGATGAGCTCAAAGAAAGATGGCATATTTGACTGAAGAAACTCACAAAATTTATTTGATTGATTACTCATTCTGGGATCTCCTTGCTCCTTCTGCAAGCCGCCTCTGCTCCTTTCACTTGACTGTCTCTTGGCACACCGCAGCAGACAAATCTGCATTGGCCCACATCTGTACTATGGAGGTGGAGCAAAATGGGCTTTCTGCAATGAATCACTCTGAGTAAAATTGTGAGTCATAGAGAAGAATTCTCCATTCTTCAGCTGTGAACAAAAAAGCTTGATTTTAGCTGCCACATCTGCACTCCCACAAACTCAGTGCAAGATCAGTTGTCCAGGAGGCATCTTATGTGTTTCTCCCTGCACAAGCAATTCTGCCTTGCCTGCTGCCAAGCCTTACACTACAATGGAGCACAAGTAATGGAAAGCCTGCTTTGTGTACTTCCCCAGGACTGAGGGGACAGTCTCCGAAGATCTGCAGAAGTAAAACTTCTGATCTTCTGTGTTTTTAACACTGAGCATCATAATGGGAACAGCATTTTGTGCGTATTCATCCATCTCTGGAAAAGGCACAGAGCAGGGAACCAGAGGGGTGGCAGGGCTTCCTGCCACAAGGTATTTTCAGGAGAACAAAGCAACACTAGGTGTCAGAGCTCAGTATTGGTCAATACCTTGACAAGAAGGGGTTCTGTTTGTTCAGAAGAATGCTCAGTCTTAACCTCAGATCCTCAAAATTACAACTGTCATCTCACCACATCATGGCCCTACTATTTCTGCTATTTGGAAAGAGATCCCGGAATGTTGTTTTTTTCAAAGACTGATTAGAATTTCTTGATGGATTACTTTTCATTAAATTAAATAATGCTCCAATTAATTGATCTGTTAGCAGACATTATTAATTTAGAAAATGCTGAGGAGAATGTTAAAATTACCATTATATTTCTGACAGAAACACCACTGAAATCTGGTAATTGATAGCTTTGCTGTTTTCTCTGATGGCCTGAAAAGCTTTTAAGGCTAAATTCTCTAACCATGTTCATCTTTGGAAATGACTTTTGTGAAACCACACATTGAGTTCTTGCTGAGAAATCTCATTTTAGTAATTTTTAACACAATTTATAATGCATAAAATAAATTAGGTTTTGCAGCTAAGCCAGCATATTTTTTTCAGTTTTTATCTCTTTCTAATATATATTTGACCTTGAAAACGGCAGTGTCTGTAAGATACTGCAGCCTAAGAACAAAGAAATCATTTCCATTCCATCACTATGGTTACACTTTCTTCTATCCCCAGCACTGAGCCGTCTGGAAGTATTTAATACAGAGTCCTCAGGAGGGCAAGAAAACTTCATTTAATATTATTTAGCTCTGATTACACAAACCACACATTCACAAACACACATAGCAGAGCCCTGGGTGTAGCAAATCCTACCTAACATTGCATATTAGATAGGACCAACAGTGGAGATTCAGGAGTATCATGGATCTCCATCCCTCACAAGCTGTTTTTCTCACTCTCACATGCTTATGTTTGCTTGTCTCAAGTGGTTCAGCCAAAATACAATGCAAACACCAAGGTTTCCTGTGGGCTTGGCTCAATGCTAACACCTTTTCTCCCCACGAAGACAGACATGATGATGAAGACAGACTAGAACCAAGGATCATGGCTTCCCTCTGATCACTGTAAATTTGATTTGGAAATAATTTTGAAATATCCTTTAATGCCTATCTTTATTCTGATCGGTCAAAGCAAGCCATGGACCCAAGAAAAGGGAATACTTCTTGAGAAAAGGAAGAATCTGTATGCTGATGGTTCTGCACTCTTTCAAATAACTTTATCACCTCTTTGACAGCTGAGTGACATGGGTCAAAATTGTTCTGTTGCTTCTCTTTTCCTATGATGATACCTACCTTGGTTTTTTGCTTTTTTTCCTTTTCTATGTTCTCTGTATTCTTTGCAGATATATTTGTAGCTCTGTAGCCTATGATTGTACTCTAGCTATCTTTCCTAGTGCTTTTCCATGCCTTTTCCCTAAACAGAAAGACAAAGCAAATTCCGGAGCTCCAAGCCCCAGGAGGTTCAAGGCCCCAGTACTATCTTGTTTCTTCCTGGCTACCAATGTTGAAGAACAACCCTTCAAGACACATTTTCACTACAAAGCACAGCTAGTGCCAAGGTGGGGCCTCCAGAGGAGGAGTTTGACCTGGGGCGGAGGGGGGATTACATCACCACTTGTCCTCCTAATTGGTGCTTTTTTTGTCAATTATGCTAATTTGCCAAACTTATAAGAACTATATTCACCCTGTGTGGGTGGGCCTTTGTGGACATTCTCCATGACAGCCCCTGGAGACCTTCAAATAAAGATCCACTTTTATATTACCTCCTATACTAAAATCACCTTGAGTTTCCTTTCTAGGTTGGAAAAGGCAATACTTAGGTAGAATCACTACATTTGACACTTTTGACACTTTTTTTTCAATAAAAGTCTTGCCTTCTGGAGGATAGAACATATCCTGTATTTATGCAGTATTTGTGCAATGTCCTGTAACAGGAATATCTCATCACTAAGAAAAAATGTTCACCAAAATCACATTTATGAGTGTCACAGTATAAAAATTTCTATCTCTCATGAGAGCTCAACTCATCAGAGACTTCATTCAGATCTAAGAAGAGTTTCTAGGAAATAAAAACCTGAAAAAACAGAAATTGATTTCCAGATTCCAGTTCAGCAAAGACTTCTTGTTCCTGAAGAGATTAAGCACATGTTGAACCCAAAGCAGAGCATCATAACTGATGCTCCTCAGCTCTATGTCATGGTCTTTAAAGTTCATCTCTTTCTTTGATAGCTTCCTTTTTCCTGCATTGTTACAGAGCAAAAGTTTTCATACCTCATGAAGATTTAAACAAATATTTGATGGGTTTTTTTTCAGAGCTTAAAAAGAAAAAAATATAGACACATTTTAAAAAAAATCCTCACCAAAAGCCATACTTTATAAAAATTAATATTGGTCAAAAATAAAGCACACAGCACTTATTTTAAAATTATATTTCTCATGAAAACTGTTTTGACAAGTAGTTATCATAAATTCTTTTCAGACAACCAGTTCCTCTAGAGTTCTCATGCTACAAAAATTTGATGTCACGTTTCTTTCTTTATTCAGTCCCTGCTAAATACATTTTTCTCCTGGCCTACCAGGTTCCCACTGTTTTCCACACTGCTACCCTCATCTTGTTTTGGGTGCTGATTCTTCTTATTTTCATCAAACACCATTATTCTGAAGCACTTCTGCTCTGTAATGCACCCAGAGTGTAGCTGCAAAGGCAGTTTGGGTGGTCACTCACCCCAGGGGAGTCATTCCCACTCAAGGTGGCTCGCCTCTCTCTCACCAGCCCCAGCTGAGCCCCACGCTACCTGAGCCTTCACACACTGCCTCCAAAGAATTGTCCTGGACAGAAGTTTTGAAACAAGACCATCTGAAAACAGGAAATATAATGACCTTGCTGACACCTATGAAGCATAAAAAATGGTATCAGCCAAACAAACTATCCACTTTGTATTACAGCTCCTGTCTACCAAGATCATTTCAACCACCCTGACATTGATGACAAAAGGAGCCCAATTTTGGCAAAACATTCCTCAAAGAAATTTGTGCTGGGCACAGCAAACAGGCTCAAAAATGGTAGTTTGTAAGACAGAAGACATAGGATGAAAGCCCACCATAACCTATCTCCTCAGCCAAGACATTACCTCCCACCTGACATGAGCCCTCTCCAAATAGGGTTTCTTACCTCATCCACTCAGAGTGCTACAGGAATCAGCTGTACTGTTGAGAGGACATCAAGAAAGGAACTTGTGAAATGTTGCGAGAAGGAAAGGAAATAACTCTCTTTCCTGCAGCTAACCTGAGACAGAGAAATAGTATATCTTATAAGAATATACTATAAGGTTCAAGGATATGAGGATACATCCTATAAGGTTCAGGCCTTCAAGAGAGCAAACAGAGCTGAAAGCTGAAGAGATCCATCCTGTGCTGGGAATAAGGACAAAGTAACAAAAAACCCACCTCAGGGTGAGCCATGCTTGGTCAGCCCAAAACCTGAGGTGGAGCTGTGGTCTGATTTCTCCCAAGACAGAGGTGTAGAAGTTGAATGTCAGATTACACTAATTTTATTCCAAATTTCTCTCCCCTCTAGATTATCCAGAGTTTGGTACATTTTTGAGTTTCTACTACCATCCCCACTTGTACTTCTCTGAACCAAAGTGACACTATGTTTGTGTACTTAATAGGAGCAATTCTAGTGTGGTCATCCTAAATCATCATACAAATCATCAGGCAAAGTGTCATAGCACTGGAAGAGCAGCAAGTTTTCTGCAGTCCTGTTTACCCTTTACCTTTTCTAGTAGACCTGAACGGCATATTTTCTCACCTTTTATTTATCTTGTATTCCTACCCACAAGTAACTGAGCAGGGAATACATTCATGTCTATAAAGGCACTGATAGTTCTTTTATGAGTGTCTGGTACAAAGAGACCTCAGGATCTACACAGAAATTCCTATTGCATTAGCAAGTTATTTGGCTGAACAGTGTAGCTCAAGTTGTGAGCCTCTCACTCATGTAACCCATATACATAAATCTTCTTCAGGATATGAGATGTAATGACCAATTCTACGCTGAGCAAAATGAAGAGGTGTATGTCAAAAGGAAAAGTACTTCCTCTCCTCCCTAGTGGAAAAAGTAGAAGAATAAAAAAGAGAATCCCTCAGTTCCAGGTATGAAGGACCAGTAAGGTTCTCTACTTTGAAATATGACAGGGTGAGATTTTTATGGAGTTGACTTAATATAGTTTAAGAATGCACTGTGGGAGATGAATTTGAACAATGTGACTTAAGCTTCCTCTACAGGGTTAATTTCTGATTGGGCAATTAAGAAAAAAAATGACTGAATGCAGAGAAAGCTTACATGATGTCTGCTAGGTGTATTTTAGAGCCATAAAAGCAGCTTCTTACTACCCTTCTCTATTTTCTCTCTGGCAGATTTCCAGCCCATTCCTCTAGTACTGACAAACTGTCGTTTGTCTGGGTTTTTTGGTTTGGTTGGGTTTTTTGGTTTTGTCTGGGGGGTTTTGTGGTTTTTTTTTAATTTACAACAATTATAGTTTTGAAATTATCTTCACATAATGTACATGGGCTGTGAGTGAGAATAATCTAGGAAAAAGTGGTAATAGCAATTAACAGTAAGGGAAAGTTTTTAGAAAAATGTCATTCTTTCAAGAAGAGTTGCAACACTATTTTCTGTCAACACAATTTTCCTTTTCATAGGTAACACATAAATAAGAATGTGTTTTAGGATCATCCATATTGACAAATTAGCAGACCTCTAGAAAATATTTTCCTCGCATTCCTTATTTGGCTAGACGTTTAAATTTTGATTCCTACTTCATCTCTGTAAGTCTCCTTACAGGAATATGAATCCATGGATTATACTTTCTGAAAGACCTAAAAATTACTGTTTGCAATATGAATTTCTGGTCTTGAACAAATATCTATGCATATCTATATACATATATACATATATACACTTCCTTTAACCAGATGAGTATATGAAGTTCATATAATTAATTGGTGTATTGACCACAACTACACATATTTGACCTCAGAAATTATCATTTTAAGATTGCTTTCTATTAATCATATCTCAGCCTGGAGTCTTCCATGCTGGGGATTTCCTTGAGGATGAATGTTTTTGGAAAGTTTAAATGTTTCATACACTTTTGAGAAAGAGGTAAAGGAAAAAAGTAAGTGCTTCCTCCAATTAAAAAAATAAAGAAAATCTCTCTATGACTCATCTTTGAACAGGGAGCATTGTCTTCTTATGCTTTGAAGAAAAGATGCACAATGTTGGAAGGGAGTTATTTTTTTCTGACAAGAATATGCTCTTTATTGCCACCACACCTTTGAAAAAATAGCACTTCCCACTTTTCCAGCCCAGCAGATATGCCCAGCAATGGATATATCTGTTTCCTTCACAAATACCTCAATCTTTGCACCTTCTCCATGATCACAGTTCTGTGCTTGCAGAGCCTCAATGGATCCACATCCAGCCCTGAGACAAGAGCAGGGAACCTATTGCTGCTTGGAATGACCACCCTACAACACGTGGGCCTCACCTCATCTAAGCAAGGAACAGAAGATGATATCTGGACTTGTGCAAAAGCGCCAAGGACTGCAAATTGGGATAAATGGCTGGGAAACCAAGTTTGGCAGGAATGACCAAGAAGCTGAACCAGGAAAATAAGGTTAGAGTTTGTTTGGAGTAGGGACAGAAGAGCCATTTCTCAATCCCTGTGAACTGAAAAGGCCTTTGCAAACCTATGATTAAAGAATTCACAGTATATTTATGTAAAACACAAACAGGACCAAATTAAAATTGCTTAACTGTCATTATATTTGTCATTATGTGTTGATAATCAGCTTGTATATTTTGACCTCTTTATTGTGAATATACACTTACACATCTCTCAACACCTGTGATTAGGTAAAAATAAATCCAACGCTGAAATTTTGGTGCAATTGAAAATTATTGTAGATTTGCCTTGAACTTCAGCTGACTCCACAGAATCTTGATGAGTAGCACATCTCATGTTAACCCCTTCTTCAGGAGTTTTGGGCTAAAGGTGTCATTATTATTCCATTAGCCTTCCAGTGGTGCGTCAGAATTCATAGCAGCACAAAAAATGTCTGTTCTCTCAAACAACTATCAGCAAACAAGTAGTTTCTGATAAAACTGGGGTACATATTTCAGTCTCGAAAAACATCATAAAGCATAAAGAGGACATGAAGGAACAGCACCCTATCACAAAAAAAACCTCCACTTACAGCTGATGCCTTTAAAGAAAACAAAAATTACTCATTAGGCATGTTATTATTAATCCAAAGGAAAAAAACCACACACAAACAAACCCCCATCAATACCACATCTTCACAAAACCCCATTGAAATAATCTTCCACTGCAAAGAAAAATATTTTTGGTGTTTACATGTTTCATGATTTAAAATATGAAGGAAGAGTCCTGCAGCACAGCAAAAAACAATTTGCAGCACTATAAATGCAAATATAGAGATAAAAAATTATCCTTTTACCGGAACTACTAGGTGATCCATCAAGCCTTTGAGCAGATTGCAGAGAGAAAAAAAATAAAACTAGACTAGCTATTTTTTTGTAGAGGTTGAAAAAGATTAAAAATCATTAGGTGTTGTACAGGTTAATGGCTTGTCTTTGGTCTGCACCTAGCTGCTGAAATACTGGGATTTCTCTATTGTTTCATTTCATGCTATGAAAAAATCAAAGAATTTAAACCATCTAAGTATGACTACTTCTAATGAAAACAGGTAACTCCAAAGACTGGAAAGCCTAGTTTTAACAGAAATACCTCAGAAAAACATATTTCTCCCCTGAGATCCCAGGCCACTCCAAATTCACTTTGCTGTTTAGGCAGATAAATGAAGATGTGTCAGCCATCTTCAGAGGTATTTAGCTCTCTATCACTGAATTTGGGTCCCTTAAGAGCAGCCTGAAGTCTGAAAGGAAAAAATTAAGACAATATTAAGTTTGTTTCTTAATAATTTTATCCAGAACTGGAGGGAGAAAATTCCATCACCAACACAGGATTCCTTCCTGCTGCAAGGGAAGTGAGTGTCTACAGAGCCCAGTGCCACACAGACCAACCTAGTCAATGGCATGTTTATTTTTTACTGCAGGCCTGCCTTTGAAAATCCTACCTGCTGTCTTGCAGCTCTGCTTAAAGTACTGAGGGCAGAAAAAGGATAGTAACACACTCAGTTCTTAGGGTGGGGCTGTCACCTTGAGCCTTACATAGGTGTCAGAGAGGGAGTGACTCAACTAAACAACCACATTGTGGTGGAGCAGGGAGAAGAAGTCACCAAAACCAGAGAAAAAGAGATGTCTTGAGTGGATCATTGGACAAATCTCCCCAGAAGCTGCACTATAAATGAAGTCTTGTTTCTAGAAGACTTTGCATATTTTATGTGTAATAAGACATCTGCTCAGCTACTCACTATAGTGGGGATTATTTTAGCTCCTGACGCCAGTCGCTTAGGGTGAAGTAGTGCTCAGGTTATCCTCTGCATCTATGAGCACAAGACATTACTTTTCCCATGCCTGACTCTGCTTAGAGGAGAGCAGAGTGGGAATCTTCAACTTTGCATCTTCTCTTCATTTCTGTGTGATGTGAGCAGCCTCTGGTAACTTTTGCCTTTGTCCAGGGTAACACAGGACTAAACAGGACAAAGAATCATAAAGAGTGTCTTTGTTGGGCTGCATGCCTATATCATAAAGGAAATGGCAAGGTAGCAATTGCAGAAATGGTGAGAGACAAAGAGGACTCAAATCTTCCTGGAATCAATGTGATTTGATTCAAGTCTAGCAGGAAATGGCTCTTAAAGTGGTACATAGTTAATGTAGCACTTTTAGAAAGCCATTAGTGTTCTGATATATTATTAATTAGATGAAATAGGAAAAAAAGACACAGCAGATACCCATTACTATAGCACCGGCTGTAAATAGTCTAACTTTTCAATTTTTCAAGTCTTCTAGGTGTAACTATATTAATGCTTTATTTAATAAATATTAATTTCCTATCAAAGTGAACAGTCTTATCAAGCATATTTCATGCATGTTGTGCAGGTGATGCTAAACATCCTCTGGACATAAACAGGGTTCATTCAATTTTCACTTCAAGGTCTATCTCATTTTAATGAATGTACATAAACAGTGTTTAAAGAGGGTGTATATATACAGATCTACCGAAAAGCTGTTTTCAACTACCGTTCTGTTCTAATAATTCCCAATTTCTATAAGAAGTATTATTCCATTGAAGGGCTTTGTAATTATATTGGGCCAAGCATATCAGAAGTCAACTGACATGCTACAGGCTCCTCTGGGATAGAGTAGGAGTCCTGCAAAGGTAGTTCCAATGTTTTTAGTGCTCTTTAGATTACATGAACTTCAGAGAAATTTTTGGCAAAAGAGGTTTGATAGCAAGATGAGCAGCATATAGCTCTTTAGGGTTCTCAGCAGAAAAATTACAAGGCTAAATCCTACCAGAGAAGGCACAAGAAAGAGAAAGACCTGGCTGATGAGTATTTCTACAGGACTAGCTCCATTAATCACCTTTTGAGAAAGCAGGGGGTTATTTGCTTTTCAGGAAAAGAGATTATAAGTGCTACTAACTTGTCTTCTTTTCCTGGTAAGTTTAGATATTCTGTTGAGTAGGAATATGCTGAGGTGAAGCATGAGAGAGTAGAAAAGAACTTCATTTGAGCCAAATGCACCGTATTATACAGCTTCCAGCATTTCAAGATATCTATGCTCAGTTGGACAGCAGCATATTCCTAATTTTAACATTCTGTATAGAATACTCTGGTGTGATGGAATCAGACTGCTGAAAAGAAAATTATGCTTAAAAAGTTGAAGCTGCTGCTTTACAGAAGGTTTACTAAAAAATGGCTTTTAAATATAACTACATAAATAATTATAACCATACAAATAAACATTCATTGTGCTTATGCCATTAAGCCATAGTAATATAATTTTTAATTTCTAATTTATATTATCATTTTAAGACTTAAAATCTGAAAATTGAAAATCCACACCACTGTGACTCATTGTAAGTGCTGAATATTAGCAGAACAGCTCTGTATGCACATTGCCCACACTTCACACAGTACCATGAACAACGATGCTCATTGGACCTCAGCCCACATGGGGTCCAAGATTTAACATTTTGAGTAGTTCTGGGATTATCTCTGCAATTAAATTCCTCTCCACTAAGTGTTTGTGACCAATATCCCTATCAAGGACACAAATAATCCACACATACACCTGGATATTAAAAAGCTGTTTTCATGTTTCTCCAAGTAGAATAAGAAACATCTTTAGGAAGAAATTAGCTTTTAGGCTCCTTAAATTTAAAAAATTATTACCTGAATCCAAACTTGCAGTGCAGCACTATAGTGAGGCAAGTAAAATATGCACAGGTACATTTGAATTAATGGGTAGTGGCCATCCAATCTGCAGAGATATTGCATCCAGGCAAACTAATACATGGGGTATACTAATACTACTGTACTAAGAGAGTAGTTGCTACCTCTGCCAGGGATAAAATATAAAGGGGAAGCTGGGTGAGGGATGACTGAGAGCAAACTTTGGAGGTTGTTATTCTCACAAAGCATCATCCCAGAAACAGCTCATCCCCTCTGGCCACATCTCAGGCATTTGCTTTGAAACTCTGACAGCAGCAGAGTCAGTGAGTTCTGCTGTTATTCTGCCAGGGGAAGGAGGTGTCAAGGAACAGGGGACCTGACCGTGGGGCCACAGCAGCACTGGCAAACCTAGATGTGCAACAGGTGTGGCACATAAATTCTGTGTCTCACAGGAAGGCAGAGCCAGAGGGCATAGAGTAGGAGCCTGATTTGCTGATTTCCTAATAAAAAAAACTAAGAAATGGGATATGGTCAGAGATGAAATTGAAGAAATTCACAGTAAAGCTCCTTGGTCAGCACTCCCAAAGATAGCAGATAGATATATCTCTCTGATAGATAACAGGAAAAGCCTTGAGTGGCCCATTTGCCTGGAGAGGCTGCACAGAAAATGATTAGGTCTTTTCCCACATATAAAATCTGGGAGACAAGTATGCAAATTAAAGGAACAACAGTGTGGAAAGCAAGCTCAGACCAGTGAAGAATTGAAGCACACATCTCATGAACCAATGTCTGCATACAGGCTAGGGCTGTGTAAAAGTGAATGTCTGCCTTTTTGCATCAGTATTCATAATCTTTTGCATGGCCTTGTGTCATCTGCTTAGCAGGGGTTAAATAAATCTTTAAAACTGTGCAGGTTTTCTTTTGAAAACCTACAGATACACCTCTATTAAAGAGGTGAGAGAGGGTGAAAAATTAGTGTAACAAAGAGATTTTTGTTTTGCATACAGTCTTTCTTCTGATATCAGAAGGGAAAATATAAAAAGTTGTCCAAAACAAGACTCACATAAAATTCCAATGGGAATTGCACATTCAAATCATTGCATGGATTTGAGAACACTAGTCAGAGAGTATCAACTTCACACTTCCTGTCACAGGAAGTGACTGTTTACCTTATTATATTGCTGTGGATAAAACACAGACAAAAAGTAATTTTTCCCTTTCACACTGGGTCTATTACTTAATCTTTTAAAACTGACCACACTTTTATTTCATACCATTTAATTTTCATTCATTCATAAAAATTATTCACCTTAGTCATAAATAATTCACTCTTTGTCAAAAAAAAAAATCTTCTATCGTCTCTGCCTAGTAACTACTCAAGGTGTCATTTGGATTATATTTCTCACCTTTCTAACACATAACTACAAAATGAAATTAGAGCAAATGAGAATCGAGGAAGGATATAGAATGTACAAGAAGTTTCAACCACATGACAAATAGCTGAGGTCTTATACAATTTTGGGAAACTTACAAAAACATTTTGATAATTCTTACATTGACTGTTTAGTTGGTTTCTTTGTTGGTGGTAGTTTGGGTTTAGGCATTTTTTGTACACAATTTCTGTTTGGTTTGGTTTTTTGTGTGTGTGTGTCTTTTTTGGGGTTTTGGTTGGGTTTTTTTGGTTTTTTTTTTTTTTAGGATGGCCAAAGAATTACAATTAATAATCGCTTCTGAATTATGTTGCATGGTATGCTGTGAGCAGAGATATGAAACAATGGATATCTTAGAAGGGGATAAAAACTAAAAAGGCTCTTTTTTAAGCTAAAAACCACAAAAGCTTTCTAAGGACACAACACTGATAATAGGAAGCCTTGCTTATCAGCAGTGATGCACTGTTCTATCAGTTGAAAAGAAGGAAGAAGTTAAATATCCGGAATGAGAATAGAAATAGCACAGCAGTAATCAAAACATGTTCATGATTTTCAGACCACTTCCCTTCTAGCCCTATATGTGATCATTCTTGCTAGCATAATTTAGCAATCACCAGCTTTCATCCTTCTACAAATTTAATATAATGAAAAATCTACTGTGAAACATAGGCTCAATTTTGGCATCTAATGACCCATTGTATACTTGGAGAAGGAATCATCTCTAAAAGCCAAATTCTGCACCTTGTCCTCATATGTAAAAATACTGCACAAAATTCAATATTTTTTTTCTGGCTGGTGATCTTTTCTGATTCATAACAATAAAACTGCTGATTTCTTATATTACACATGTAGCAATGAAAGGACAGGTAGAATCTTTCTAAGGTTTATAGTCATCACCTTATTTGTAATGTAGAAAGAGTGGTTTTTCTTGGCTATACAGGCTGCAAACTGTGGAAGTTTGATACACCTCTGAGAAAATTGAAAATACAAGGCTAGAGTAAAAGTATGAAAAATCTCTGTAAAACAGAGCTCCAGGCACTTATTTTCATTTGTTGACAGAACCAAAGGCCACATTTCTGCTTTCCAGAAAAACAGAAAATGTGTTTGAATAGACCTCTGACAGGTATTCTGAGGCACAAAATGACTGAATAGCAGACCAGGTATCTTATTACCTCATAGCAGGAACCAAGGAGAAAAATCACTACCCCAACAAACTGAAATATGCTCTAAGAAGGCAAATTTCCCACCCCAGTGGCTATCCACAAGGCTTCTTTCTAGGAATGAATTATGACAGTGTGATTGAATTATCAATATGTGACAAGCTTCTCTCTGAAGCCACTAGAATCAGGACTGGGTGTCCTTTGCCATCAAAGAGAATGCAGCAGAAATAGTAAGCACTAGTTAATGTTTATTTTATTGCAAATAATAGAGAGCAGGTAGTTGGGATGACATGGATTTTAACAGGATTGTACAGCTCTTAACATAGCTCCAGTCTCTGCATTATTAACTAAAGGCTGTGAGCATAACTTTTAACTAATATCTGCAGTGCAAGTAGCTCCATGTGTACTGTGGTCATCCACAACACAAAAAATTTCACTCTTCAGTGAGTCATGTGGCTCTTTTAGTGAATAGGGTACAATGTAATAAAAGAAAAGTGGAAGAAGAAAAAAGAAAAATTAACAGAAACCTCAACCAACAACATCAGTCACAAGTCTCTTGAAATGCTAAGAGTGGCTGATCCAAATGTAATTCAGTATTTTTCCAACACATGATCAAAGGAAACTAGGTTTATGCAATTTATAGTTATTGTCATGATATGAAAAGTATACACTAGTTTATCACTATGAGGAATCCAGAAGCACACCAAATAATATTTTTGTATTAATATCTTGCAGGCTAATGGCATTGCAGCTGTAACAGTATTTTCAGTTAGTGCAACAGATTTCTACCATTTCTGTTGTGTCACTGGAACATAAATTACTTAGAGATTTGCAATTTCCATGGTGAGCAAAACAGGTACAGAGCAGTGTGTGGAAACAGTATAACATCTTCTGTCTGGTTTTGTTTCTTCTGTCAGCATGAGACTTGAACCAGACCTGAGGAAACATCTTCATTCTACTCAAGGGAGCTGCATTTTTTGTGTGGATGAGAGCAGTGAGATTGCTCATTTTCTCTATGGAACATAAATTCTCTCTGCCCTGACTCTACAACATCCAGTCTCTGACTCCAGACTGCCCTGTGTGCATTACTATTGTGTCAGTGTACAAACACATCATTGAAACAACAATGAAGTAATGAGCTAACAAAATGAAGGGAATTCTAATTTTCATTTTCAAATTCACCACTTGAAAAGAATCACAAATGTTGCCAACTACATATATTTTATAGTATTAAAGATACAATAAAAAAGCAAACATTTATCAATAGTAACGATTTTCAAAATAATTTTGTTATAATTGCCCCAGAAAGATTTGTTTTTCTACCTGAAATAGAGAAATAACTGATAACAAAATAAAATTCAAATAGCTTTTCTCCTAGTTAGCCCCTCATCTGGACAAACAGTGTTTGCTGGTATGCATGCATCCACGCAGTCTTATTAATTTCGACTCCAGTTTTTTCTTAGTCATACTGAGATAAAGCAATCAAATGGAGTGTTTCTTTCTGTCCTTTGTGACAGTCACGAAACCTGAGGTGGGAAGATTTTATTTAGGGTTAAAAATAGGTATTGTAAATCAGCTTTGTTAGCTCTGCTTTTAGTGGCTTTACTAAAAAACACAATATCCTCCCAAAAAAGACCCCAAACCAAACAAAAAACAGCTCAGCAAACTACAAAAGCAAATCAAACCTACTAAAGACACTTTTATTTTTATGTGCATTTCTCTACTTTCAATTTTCCTTTCAGAAAACGTTCTTTTCCCCTGAGCACGTTGTCCCTTCAAGTGCTAGGTTTTAGGGTATTTCTAGCTTCTATTGTGAAAGGAGCTGGAATTGACACACCTGGTTTTTCCAGAAAGGAATGGCAATTTAACACAGCTGTGTGGTGCAGGAAATTGCCAAGTACAAGTGATGCAGCCCCAAGATCAGGTGTGAGCTGGGGCCCAGGTGTGCCTGGTGCTGCAGCAGCATCTGGTATGAGCTGCTCCTCTAGCACAAAGCAATCCCTGGAGCACAATCCCTTTCATTTAAAAGAGATGCACTTATGCCGAGAGCTGGGCCTGTGATTTATTCTGTCACTTCACTGTTACCTACCTCTTCTACTGCAGCCCTGTTTATTTTTTCTCAGGACTCAGTGGCACTGATAAACTGCTCTCTTCTGAAGTATTATATGAACATATCAATTTCACTGCTTTCCTTGGTCCACTGCAGAGAATTGTTGCAAAACTTGACTCTGTGCCATGGTTGGCCATATCATAGGAGTAAGCATGAATAGCTGTGCTGCACTGCTGAGCTTAGGAAACTGCAAGCTGCCCAGGGCTGGGCAGAGGAGACTCCAGAGACACCAGGAACTGACAGAAGATAAAATTTCCAGTAGTAAAGCACTTTTTCTCTTCAACTCTAACCAACACAACCGTGCAGACAATGAAAGTGAACCTCCCTGAAAAACTGAGAGAAATAACCAGCATGTGAGAAAGTCTGGCCATGGAACATGAAAAATCACAGAGTAGGTTGCTTGGAAAACATAGGGTAGAGGCCAAGAGGAACAAGAGACCTCAGGATTCCAGGTGGATATCCCAGTGTATGCACAAAACTGCATGCAGAGGGGGAATACTCAGGAAGGGCAAAAGTTCCACTTGCAGCCACAAAACTCTGGCTTTGTTGCAATGCAATCCAGTGGGTTGGACTGAAGACCTTCCAAAATTCCCATGACTTGTTCCGCAGATCTTACTGTCCTAAACGTTATAACATCTTTACATAATAGAGAGTTCTCCCCATTTTCCTGCTGGAGCTAGAAAAGCCAGAGAGATGTAATTTTCTTTGGGTATCACAGGAGAACCAAGATTAAAAAAATCTGAAATGCAAAACTGGAGCCTTGGATTATAGTAAAAATATTACTCAAATTCTCATAGATCTTTATTATGGGTTCAGATTTATCCAAGGTCAGATGCAGTGATTAAACTCAGTCTAAATGCATCTGAAATCAAAGAACACAGTCCAGAAAAACTTGTTGTGCTTTCACCTATAAAACAAGTTCACAAATATGAATCTTGAAATGTTGGCTTTCTTTCTTAGTGGGAAAGTGAACTATACCAAGTTATGGCGAAAATAATTTTTCTTAGCTGTAGAAAAAACAAAACCATCAATCACTAATTTTGAAATTTTATTTCTCTTAAATTTGCAACATTACTACTGTAAAAAGTCAAGACTATCAAACTCCACCTTAGAATCATAAAATAGAACCATAGAATGGTTTAGGTTGCAAGGGACCTTAAAGACCCTCTGTTTTCAACCCCTCTGCTGTGGGCAGGGACAGCTTTCAGCAAAACAGGTTACTCAGCACCCCATCCTACCTGGCTTGAACACCTCAAGGCATGAAGCAACAAAAACTCTTCTGTGCTTACTGTTCTAGTGCTTCACCACCCTCACAGCAAATAATTTCTTCTTAGTATCTAACCTAAGGTTCACCTCTTTCAGTTTGTAGCCGTTAATCCTTGTCCTATCACGAAAATCCCTGATGAAAAGCTCCTCTCCAGCTTTTCTTGAAGGCTCCCTGCAGATACTTGGAGGCTGCTATAAGGTCCCCCCACAACCTTCTCTTCTTCAGGCAGTCCCAGCTCTCTCAGCCGGTCTTGATCAAGGACATGCTCCAGTTGTCTTATCAACTTCATGGCCTCCTCTGGACTTGCTCCGACAGTTCCATTCTTATCTCTGAACTGTGCACAGTGGTCAGGAGGGGTCTCATAAAGCAGAGTAAGGGGCAGAATGCCCCTCCTCACCCTGCTGGCAATGCTGCTTTGCATGCAGTGAGGATTTAATTGGCTTTCTGGGCTGTAAGCACACACTGCCTACTTGAGTTTTTCATCAAGCACTACCACAAGTATTTCTCCACAGGGCTGCTTCAGTCATTTCTCCACGCAGCCTCTAGGCGTACTTGGGATTGCCCAGACTCAGGTGTCGGACCTTGCACTCCTCTTGTTGTACTTCATGAGGTTTGCATTCATTAGCCCAGGTGACACCCCTTCCCTCCACGATGTGGACTGCCCCGCACAGGTGGGTGTCATCAGCAAATCTTCTGAGGGTGCCCTTGATCCCACTGTCAATCTTGCTGCCACTTGTCCAAAGTACAATGGCAGGAGCAATTTTCAATTAGTCCAGTTAACACTGAACTCACTAAATTTTGTTTGTTCAATAAGAAATCCTAATTAATGCTAAAACTGCTTAGGGTAAGAATAATGATATGTTGCTTAATATTACTAAAATATTTTACCTCTGCTCAATCGCACATCCAGTTTCAGGAACTTACTATACTGGGAAACTATAATTAATGGTCCTTTTCAACTTTCCAGGTATCAACATACTGAAAAATACATCACCAAAACATGAAAGCAAGGAAAAAAATTCAAATATAGGTTTGGAGTAGTATCAGTTTTACATAAATTTAGAAAAGACTTGAAACTGCAGGATGCTATGTTCCCACAGGAGTGTAAACTGGGGTTTTTTGGCTTTTCATCTAAGTGTGGTTGTTTTAAATCATTGATGCAGATACATGGGACAAGAGACAGTGTCATGAGTGCCAACACTCAACACACGTGCAATTTGCCTAATAAATGTACAAGTTGCATCTGAAATGATATTATGTGATTGCCTAAAACATCACCAGCTGAAGACTACTTTATAAACTTAAGTGCCTTTCAAGCTTTACATCACAGAGGAAATGGTCTTCATAATAAAACTTTAAATCCCTGACTATTCTTCAATTTCAAATATCAGGATACTACTTTTGTGGACAGGTAATTTTCTTCACAGTCAGGAAATCTCATGCTTGCATGACCTACCTGTATATTAGACAAAAATTAGGGTTTCTTTTGCCTTGGTTTGCAAGACCTTCCCAGAAGATTTCCAATCCATCCCCTCACTGCCTCATGACCAAAAACTTCCATAAAGAGGGGTTTTGCTTACAAGTTCTTCAGGAATTTCAAGAAGCAGCCCTGTGTTCTTCCTCGTCTACAGGCAGCTAGTCAAGATTTTGTTTTCTTTTCAAAGCGATGGGAAAGGACAAAGGCAAACAAACTGCACATTAAAAAAGAAGACTAGAATTATTCAGTCAGGATTAAGGGATTAAGGGTGGCTCTTCAATTACCAGAACAATAACTGTGGTCAGCTGATAAACACCTAATGCCTTGCAGGAGCTCAGATCCCAGAGCTGAAACAAATTTTTTACAATGTTGATTCTGTCACCTGTCATAACAAAGGAATAGATAATCAGCAAAATAGCAGGATAAGGAGACAAGTACTGACCAGGCCCAGGTAAGGAGATAAATTATTGTTCATATACAGTAGACACAGCAATGGCAGGAAGATGGCTTGTGAGTGTCCAGAGAAAACAAGATTTGATCCCTATAGGCTGATGCTAGTAAAATCATCCCCCAAAAGGATGTCTCTAGTGTTCACTGAGCCAGTAGCTCAATGTCACCTCTTACATTAATAACTTTAATGAACAGTTTTGAGAGAATGAATTGAGTTGACAAGGGCAAGGAAGATGTTTGAAAGCCAGGATATGGGAGACAGCAATGAGAGCAGTGAGCACTCTGGCCAAACAAGTTTTCCCATCATAGACAGAGGATACTAATCCAAAACCTTTCTAATCCAAGTTGTTGCAAACCCTCCATAATTTTTAAAGGGGGATAGGGAAGGAATACTGAGTCAACCAAGCAAGAGAATATGTTCCCTGGGCTATTTTTTGTTAGATATAATAAAAATCAATAGAGACGTGAGCTGGTAAAAATAAATGAGGGAGTAAAAAAAAAAACAAAAAACTTCAGCACCAGAATTGACCACTGGGTAAAAAGCACAGGCTGAAATTTCATATGGCAATCTCACATTTCAGTCATCATCGCAGATGCTGAAAGAAGGCAACCTTTTTCACAAACCTTGCAGTTTTGGAGAACTCAGTCTGTGACCAGGAAGGCTCATATCAATAACTTGGAAGCCCAGATAATTTTATCACGCCACAAAATTCACCACATTACTAAAGCATTCATAAATAAACGTTATAGAGGGCAATTTATAGGGACAAGGGAATAACTGAGCTAGGGGTGCTCTCAAATGCCATGCTCTGCCCTAAGCTGAATTTTTGGGTCAGGCTACCAAAAAGAATAGTACTAAAAAACACTGCTCTTGTAAAAATACATTACCTAGGGGATAAGTCTTTAGATCACTGTATTGTTGTTATGTGTGCACATGGAAAAGTACACCACAGTCATGTCATCATACAAAAATGACGAAGAGCAAGCAGCATGTGGCACTGATGGTTGTGGGAGCAGTTAATAAGGTATGAGAGACACAGCTTGCATACTAAGTCAGTGGTTTCATACCAAAACAGGTCAATCAGGCCTAAAATCACTGCTGATAGTCATCAGATCTTGAGTCATTGTGACCTGAGTCAGTAACTGCCAAATCAACAACAGGCAGATGTTTTCAGCTTAAATAAAAAGAAAAACACCACCTCAATGGATGTGTTTCACCTTGATCTGAGGTTAAGCTGGCAAGGAAGCTGAAGCAGATCAGAAAACCTCTACACAACAGGAATGATGAGGGATGGGTTCATCTGCGCAGTGCTGGCTGCTTTTGGGTTGTAGAGTAGTGTGAACAAGCAAACCTTGGGGATGTGGGCTGGGAAGATATACATCTGTCTCTGTAGATGGCATACTGAGATTTAATACTATCGTCTCAATTTCAAAAGCAAATTTCTTTTTAACTTAAATCATGTTCTCTAAAGGAGTCTACAGCCTTTATGTAAAACATAGCATGATGGAGCATCTGATGCAGGAATTTACAAATTATTCCTGTGATTGATTTCATCATTGCCCAAACAGTGTGTAGTGTTTTAATCAGAGTTTATTTAGCTTCAACTTCCCTCAATTACTGCTATAGTTGTGATGCAGTGAGAAGCAAGTGATAGTTGCCAGAAGTGACAGATAGTTGTGAACGAGTGATAAAGTGAGAAGCCCTTCTTATTAAGTTTCTATTCCTCATTTAAATACTAAATTAAAAGACTGACCAAGACATTCACTAATCTTCCCTTCCACAACATAAATGTATTGACAATATAATTTTTTCCTATAAAGAACGTTAAACCTAATTCTATAGGTTTAGAGGCTTCAGCAAATTTTACTTATGTACCTCTGCTTTAAACTTTGGGCACCAGAGCCTCAATGTTACGATGCACTGGCTGTAACATCACAGCCAAATGGTCAGGAACTGAAACATTTTTTACTAGACAACTTCCTGCTTGTGCACAAGTGCACTATGCCAGAACTAATCCCTGCATCCAAACCACAGTGAGACTGAAGAGAATCAACAATTCCTCAGCACTCACCTCATAAAGAGGTAGGGGTAGTTGTTTATTTGGAGACATTTTAATTTCAATGTGATTCAACTTAATTTCTCTAGAATCTCCTTAAAATTTTGTCCACATACACACACAAACACACACACACATGCAGACATGCACACATGTACACACATATGTATATGAATACCTACCAAAAATACAATTGACATTTCCAAGAGGCAAGCTTGGAACTTGCTGAACTCCCACAGTTCAGGGCAGACAAACATTTCAGTGTGAGCTCATCCAACTTCTAGCAGAGGGCAGCACTCACATAACATCTTAGGAATGTTTTTTTTTTATCAGAGAGGAAAGAATCCATAAATAACATGAAAGAAGCAAGACATCTTCATCTACACATTTCTTCAGCTGACACTGGAGCTTCCAAGAGTGTTGTAAGTTGGTCCTTCACTATATTCAAGGGTCCTTGAGTCCTAACACATCTGTTGTGGCAAATAGGCATTTTCTCAAGATGCATTGTGATTCACAAAAGCAAAACAATAGGTCAGAGAGAAGTTTCTCCTTTTATGAAGTGCTGTTCCCTGACCTAAATCAGTCTTTGTCTTTGAGTCATTTTATCTTACTCCCCATCTAGTGGACTGGTTGCTACTATGGCAACCACCCATCCTGCTCTACAGACACAGGTATTATTCCTTGATACACTTATGTTCTCTCACCAAATATACTTTGTACAAGTTCAAAAGCTGAAAATACCTGAGAAGTTAATTTGCTTTGACAATGTTTTTATCTAGATGATAGTATATAAAATAAGACTGAAAGTGTAAAGTAAAGTTTGCATTAATCCCACTAACGGCATGCTCAAGGAGCAATACAGGGAACCAGGTTCCCCACATTAATTTTTCTAATCTAGGTGTAGTAAAATATCAGCTCCATGTCAAACCTGACACATCTCAGAGACCTAAGGAAAGCTACCCCTGTGGCTATAAGAAGATTCTAGACAGTCCATCTCAGATGGAAGAGGAGAAAATGGGATGAAAATAACCAAATTTAGTGGCTGCTGTTGCTGGCTCATGCAGCTTTAATGTAGACAATTGGTGACATAGCCCAGAAGGGGCTGTATCATTCTTGAAAACATTTAATGCTGTTAATGAAGGTCAAATGACAGGGGTTTGTGGGTTTCTGGCAAAGAGCTATCAATGTTCATATCATTACAGCTAAATGGAAGGTGTCTGGTGGGAATAGGCCATCCATGAATACAAATCTTTCAGATACTCCCTCAACAGGACGTTTGCTTTCATCCCACAAATTTCTATAGCACTATGCATGACTGATACAAATGGATATCACAGGAGACATAGAGCTCTCCCACACTGCTTTTATAAGAAATCCCTTTCTTTCCTCAGTGTTTCATGGTTTGGATTGGTAGTTAGAATTTTATTGGCAGAGAGGACAAAAAATCTCTGTAGAATATTGATGGGAATGAAACTAAAAGAGGTGTCTGGATATTATATTTTAGGCAGTAGAGATTTTAAATGGAGAAGAACCTAGTTTGTTTTTAAGCCTCCATCCTCTACAGCTTTTAAGGAGAAAAGAGATACTTTTCTTTCTATTAAGCTATCGAAACTCATATACAAACCCTCTGAAACTACCAGTTTGTATTTATATTTACACGGATTTTCTACAAAGGGAGAAATACACTATTTTCATCCTATTCTCAACCACTCCAAAGATTCACTGCTTTCTTAGGCATAAAATTGACAAAAGCATACTTTTCTGAGCAAACTTCAAATATATGTGTCCTTTCCTGGAATGCAAAAAGCCACACATCCACAACAAAAACATCACAGAACGTCTAAACAGAGTAGATTGAAACCCCACTAATACACTATAAATAAAATCCCTAGGGCAAACATCTCAACCAAACTTGGAAGAAAATATTTTGTAAAGCCTTCCTCAGTGAAAATATGAGGATGTACTGATACTTGTACAGTGGTTTTGTCATGGATGAAAAGAAGAGGAACTAAGAAAGTTAAAGCTGACAGACTCCAAGGCTGAGGGTCTCTAGTGAAAATCTAGGTGCACCTTCGTTGATAAATGTCAAAAAAAAAAAAGGCCAAAACTCATGTTCTTCCTTTCTCCCTGCCACCAAAATAATACACAGCTTAAAAAAGCAAAAAATACATATAGACAGGGAGAGGGAGAAAAGGAAAGAAGTCAATTTGTTCCTGATCTTCCTCTTTTTCAATAAAGAATCAGCATCCTCTGGACCAACTGCCAATGGACATCCAATGTATTCATGGAAGAACAGGACACTGAGTGAATTTATTGTGGGAATTTACCCTTTTCCAAAATGGGATGAAAAATAGTTACACATTGCTCTGGAAAGATCATTGCATGCGTTTTTTCAAATCCAGAAAAGAATTGCTAACAGAACAAGTGCTGGCAAATGTATGAACCTGGTGGCCTGGGCTGAGTTATTTAGTCATCAAAAATTCAATCATCTTAGTAAGGTTAGATTTATTTGGTCATTTTTTGCACGCATATGAAAGTACCTGCCCATTCTATCTGAAGTAGCAACAGCTAAAAAGTGGTCCAGGTGGAATACCTGCCAGTGTTTCCTTCAACCAGCTGACCTTGCACCACATGTGACCGTGTGATTTCCCTTTCACACCAAAATATCTGCAAAAAAGGATTTTTTGTTCATTGAAGAAATCAAGATGCACAAAAAGATGCCTGAGCAAGACATGCCTTTTCAGGCCAATAAGGTAAGGGTCATCCTGAACTGTCAGATGCAGAGAAATATGGTAAAACAGAGAAAGAGGAAGTATGTGTATGAGGGGAGCAAGAGCTGTGAGCAACCATCCGAACAGGATGAAGTGAGAGCAAAGGAGAAGTAATAAATCTCACCTAGAAGGAGCCAACACAAGTAGGCAATGGGTAAAGGTGACAGAAGATGCTTCAGTTTAAAGGGGCTTAAAGAGGTCTCAAGGGTGGTTGGAGTGAAGGGGGGAAGACAGGAAAGTATGTCAGTAACTGAAATGAGAAATAGAATGAAAGTATTTACACTGTCATTAGAAAACACAAAGAAAATTGTGGTAAGACAAAAATTCAGTACATAGGCTTACCAATGATGGATTTTCATCACAGTGACAGAGCAAAATGTAAACCATAATGTGCATTGGGGTATGTAATGGCCAATCTGCAGCAATGGGCTCTGCTGTGGTGTCATCCAAATGTTATTGAAATTTCTAAGCTGACTATGGGGGTGCCTTAAAGATTTCACCACAGCTTATTGCTGTGCTAGGTGACACATTTCTAAGGCATTTATCTGCTTTTTGATGTAACTCTGAAGAAGACATGACTGTGAGTCAAAATGTGCACTTTTGCATGTGTGTTATCAGGCTCTCAGCCAACTGAGAATATAAAAGCAATAATAGGGAAGTATGTTTTGAAAAGGCACTTGGTAGATGTGGACAATGACAGTATTAGAATTTAGGCCAAGGCAGGGATTGCCTTATTCACAATATAGCCATTTTTATTTGTCATTGATGTGATGCTCTGCACTCATATATATATATTTTTTTTTACATTTTTTTCTCCTCTTTTTCTGTTTGGTTTGGTTTGGTTTTTTTGTTTTGTTTTTATTAGCCTATCCTGAAATCTCATGCAAACAAAGTTTACAGGCACTTTTCCTGGGACATTTATATGTACATCACACGTGTTAATGTGTCACACATATTATATGCTATATGAATTTACACTCACCCAGGACAGGTTATGGACAGGCATATTTGGGTTATAATTGTAAAGTCATTCAAATTGCCAAACTACAAAGCCTTATTACTTGCTGCCAAATAGCTCACCAGCAACAAAAGTAAACCAACAAAAGAATTCAGCCAAGCAACAGAAAAGTTGCTTGTAATCAGGTTCATCCAGATGATGTACAAAACCAAAGAACTCATCACCAAACTACTTCCAGCAAACTCTTAGGTACCTTATTTAGGATGCGTGCGGGTAAAACATCTTCAGCGCTTGATGAAAAATAGATCTAGGCAATGCAATATTTTCTCAAATCTAATGATTCTGCCATTCTAACCAAGATTGCAAGAGACGAATTTTCTCAGTCTCTATCTTGCATTTCTATTCAGTGTATCCTCTTGACCTTGAAGAAGCTTTGGCAGAACCTCTCATGCATATGAACCCATAGATAGGTCAGCAATTCATCCTCCAAGAGCTGCATGTCTCTGTGTGTGTATGTGCACATCTCATTCTCCTTCTTGCTATCACTTGAGAAGCGTTGACCCAATGTTTCTGTACTGCTGCATTTTTTGACTTAACTACAAAAACCTTTTTGCATGATCTCTGTTGTGTCTACACAGCCATCTTTCACAAAGGAATTCAAATGCACTAACTCTTCATAGAACTGTCTTATTGCTGAACTAACATGCCTGTAACTGCAATTTTACCTATAATGAATCATATCTGTATCATTTCTTTGCACACTCAAGCCCAGATTAAGCGTGGCAAGAGTGAATTAGTGAGTGACAAAGAATTCCTGGGCTGCCACTGTGTAGGGGACTTGGATGCCTGAGGCAGACAGATGCCACGCTGCCTTGTGCTAACTCACTAGTTTCACTCCTCCACTACTTGTGCACAATGTTTCTGTCTGTATAAAAGGAAAAATTAGGTTAAAAGTACTTCACACATGCTTCACACATGAAAGTCTAGATCAATCAGCCTTTCATATATATTGCAGCCTTCATTACAATGGAAACATTAACTTCAGCTTTTGAACACTTCAGAGCTTACACAAACTCACAGAAAAATAGCCATGCAACACTTATGTTGAGTAGTCTTTCTGTCATATTATATTCCCTCTCTGATACAGGTAGGAATTCTGTACTTTGAAGATGCAACATTTATTGTTTTGTTGATTAAAAGATTTACTAGTCAATCTCCAGTGCAAGCTCTGCACACTCTGCAGAATTCTTCTGAGCTTAATTCTTCAATTGCGGATTTTACGAAAATCCTTCAGAGGCAGGTGGCAGCAGAAGGTCACTGAAGAAAAATGTTATAAAAGAAACATCATCCAGAGAGGTGCGGAGAGGGCAAGCATGGCTTTTTGGTTCTGTGAAAGGATGCTTACCTCTATCAACACTGCTTCAGAAAGAAGTTTGCATGGGCATTGCATGAACATTTGACAAGACACAAGGCATTGTTGTAATTAATTTTTTCTAGGTCTAGGTTCATAAAACCAAGAAAAACAGCTTGCAGATTCAGTAAGAAAGCTCATTAGCCAGGCTACATTACAAGAAAATTTGCCACAGTTCCACCCTGTGAGGTTTTTTTTCTATCGCAAAAGCAAAGTAGGGGAAGTCCTAAATTACTTTCAGGGTTGTCATGATAAACTTTGCAAAAGAAGGTATCACTGTTATCAGCTGATACCTTGCCTATTTTTTCATCTCAGCAATGTTCATGAAGATGTAATCTATACCTCTCCTAAAACAGGTATCCACTGTCCAGAAAATGGATAGAGAATACATATGCCCAACCCACTTAGAATGAAGTATAACTACATACAAAGGACAGAACAATTTATTTGTAAATTTCTGTGCAGATTATTTTCTCAGTAATGTGCTATTTGAAAATTAGGTATACAAATATAACCCAAATTCAAAATAGAAGATATTAAGCTTCACTTGGCATTTGCCTCCTTCTGAATTTCTGCTGAGTTTCTTCTTCAACAAGAGATTGCTTAGAGAAGATCATCTTACTGGCTTTGTTTCATGACACGTCATGTTCTTGGTGGCCAGAGACCAAACTATCTTTCAGTTATGGTGCCATAGATCTAATGCAGCTTCAGTGAGCACTGTGAGGTTAATATGATATATACAAAGTACTGACATTTAATTCAGTCCCCAGACCACAAATAAAAAAGTAAAAAATTTTTAAAGTTTCTATTAACAAGTGAACTTGAAGACTGTCCTATTGTCAAAGGCAGTGTATGGAAAGAAACAGTTCTACAACACATGGATTTGGCAAGCTGAAAGGAGAAACATTGGCATTTACAGAACACAGTTGGAAATTATCTTAGTTATGGTTTCTGATTACTTCCTTCATGCAGCAGCTATGTTCTAGAAATGGACAAATACTAGTTTATGAGACATCTTCTGCAGTTTTGGAGTTGCTCTTCAGTCCCCTGAAATGCTGCTCTGCTGTACCCTGTACCTGTGAGCCACTGTTTCCAGATGGTGTGACACAATGTCCAGAAGGAGGAGGGCAGAATGTTTTAGTTGTGGAACAAGGTAGGTAAGGTGGCTTTGTAAAGAAATGCAAATTGGTTGAGATAATGAAACTGGAATCTATAAATTCCATACCTAATTCTTTAAGTTTCACTGGGTCAGTTTCACTCATGAACATAAGATAGCTCAGGAAACAATTTCCCAGGCCAAGTCATCTGAAAGCAATTCAAAATCTATGTTGTCAATTCCAGCAGAAAACTGATCAACTAAATATTAGGAATGGAAACTACAAAATAATTTTTCAGATAAAACCACAGGGGATTTCCTGAACATTTTTTTTCCCCAGGAGAACGATCTCTTTGTCTTACCTGTAGATCTTGCACCACAAGAACACAAGACAAAACAAAACTACTACTTTTATTGGCCTATTCCCATTCTTACATTTACTTCTGTATCTACTCAGAAGAACCCATTCTTTTCTTCAAAGTATAGATAATCAAGTTTGAAAGAAGTATTAAAATATATACAGAATCCATTAAGTTTCCATATATGGCATACAACTTTGTTTTTAAAGGCCTCACCTGTGTCTTTTTTTATGATAACATTATTATTTTGCAAAGCTTTACTTCAGGAATACTGCTAGCATCTCAGAGCACTCTTCATCCTCCCATATCCTATTAATAGGATAATTATTCCAAACATACTGAGTATGCAGGTAGAAGCTTTTGTTTACTGAAGTATATGATATAAAATATAGATAAGTAAGCACATAAACACAGTCTCAAGAAAAACATTTTCAAATTACTTAATATTCTTTACATACAGGAGAACCTAGCAGAAGCGGTAACACTCTGGTTCCCCATTAAATAAAGAAATACTTATTCAAAGTCTCAGATATGATTATTCAGCTGCTTTTCATAAACTGAACACCTTTCTGCTGTGTGTTGGTTTACCCCCAGTATCTTACAGCAAGTATCTGACATCTTTCTGCTACAAGATTAGAACTTCTTAGTGCTGAGTGGAAAAAGAGAATTATAAGACAAGTTATTATTTCACATTTCTTTAGGTATTAAAAATAGGATTGTTTTGCACCTATGTAATTGGTTGAAGGCAGTAGGAGTCACCAAGTCAATCAAAGAAAAATCACAATGGAATTTTCTAGCTAATCAGTTGGTCTTTGTTACACATTTTTTATGCACAACATCACATCTAACAAAAATCAGCAGACAGCAAGCAGTGCAGGAATAAAGTACAGGACTTTGAAGCTGTACTTCAGCCACCAATGCAGCCCTTGCCTTGTACGTGCCAAAGTTTGGTGCCTAATCATAAACGTCATGCTGCTCCCAAAATCAAATTACGACTTGCTGGGACACAAAGAGTAATTGTATGCATAAGGTATAATCAATTAAGAGGACCCTAGAGAGTTACTCAGTTAGATAAGGCAAGCAATGTAAGATATTATGTCCATGCAAAGAGAAGACAACAGCTATCCCAATCTGTATCTAATGTCTCACAAAACTACCATCTAACAGAAAAGAGGTGCATGATTAGCACAGCCAGACTACTACTTGTCTTGGATTTGTTAGGACCTCCTAAGAGAGATCAGAAGGGGTATGCAGTGGGATAAATCTGGAATGCTACAGCATCCAAGATATAGTGTCCATAGGACATTATATATCTAACTTTTCTACTGTCTAAATCTCAGTTCAGACAGGTATTACAGAGCACATATTTGCAAATGTGACAGTACTAATAATCACAGCTTACAGGTTGCTTACTGGAGCCCAACACAATCTTACTGTGTTCATCTTCAAACCCAAACAGCTCGGCAGTGAAGTTGTCCGAGACGACAGATGGGCTCCACATGGTCTTACTGAAGTGAAGACACCAGTGTCCAGCACCACCTCACCTCACACCATGGTCATTGGCAACCAGAGGAAAAAATATTGGTGTGTAGAAGTTACTCTGCTCACAAGAAGAGGGGACCCCTTCTTTCCCACACAGTGTGTAAGACATTTCTATTGAAAACACTCAATTCAGTTCTGCATAGCAGTGAGAGAGAAGCATCACGAACAGACACCACTGCAAGGGTGTGCAATCTGCATCTGCAAACACAGGTATGCCTCAGCCAGTCTAGGTAGCAAAGACATGTTTAAGTTTGCATATCTTTGGAATACCTACCTACCTACCTACCTGCATACAAAAAGATTTCTGTTCTCTACTGTTAAACAAGCCAATACCAATTTGCTATAAAATCAAATCCAGGGAAGTTTGAATTAAGTTTTAAACATTAATGATATTCTTTACATCCCTACAATCTAGAAGAATAAAGGTTTTTAATAGTATTTTATCTTGCAGGACATAGACTCAGTTTTTCCATTCATTGCCTATTATTTGCACAAATGTGGCAAAAATTTGGGAATGGAAGGAAAAAACAAAGATCACCGAGAGAGCGGTAGCAAGTGAAACCATAACCTTTTCATTGCAATAAAATAAAAAAATAAAATAAAATAAAATAAAATAAAATAAAATAAAATAAAATAAAATAAAATAAAATAAAATAAAATAAAATAAAATAAAATAAAATAAAATAAAATAAAATAAAATAAAATAAAATAAAATAAAATAAAAAGAATTGGGAGGATAAGATTTAGAGACTTTAATACGTAATGTTTATTTAGGTCCAGGAAATTGATGTAAGTGAATCTTAACTACTTTAAATGGTGCTGCAATGGAAAACAGTAGCTTTTTTCAACAAGGAGTTCTAGGCCCAGAAGTTATATTTGAAGTGAGAGTTTTCATGGTCTTTTGCTTTTTGCAGTGAGAAGAAGTGAAGAGTACTGTTTGGGTGAAATGTAGATGCAAGTTAAAAATTACAGAATGTAGTTGACTTATTATGTTTATCAAACACACTTCAAAAAATGTTTCAAACAAAAAAATTCTGTAAATAAATATAATCTCCAGATAATTTCCCATGCTATGTGATTTACTTTTACCTAAAATATGTTTGCTGTTGACAAGTTGCAAGAAAATAAATAAGCTACAAGGGTATTTGTTTTGTGCCAATGGGTGGCTAAATGTCTCTTGAATTTAGTTGCAAAAGTGGGGCAACAAGCACAACTGTGATGTTCATCATGCTCAAATATAGTCCTGAAATTCCAGAACACCTTAGCTGAGATAATTTTATAGTATAGAAATCTCAAGTTCTCTATGCAGCAGCCTTAAGGTGATGTGTGAGTAGGAGGAACAAAAGAAAGTACACAACAAAAGGACTGACAACACCAAGCAGTCCAATAATTGCCACTCTAGTGTCTTTCCTGGAAAATTTGTTTGTACAGCATTCCTGTCTCTTTTTATTTGGTTACTGTAAATAAACTTGAAGTTGCCTTTAATGGCATTGTATTTGTTCGAACAATTCATCCTCATCAGCACCTTTCTGCAGCTTTAACAGCTCTAAATTATAGCATTTCTCCTTTCTGTGGGACCAGGGCTTACAGGAAATGGCAACTGTGCAGCTGAAAGTGCTTGCACAACAGGGTCCTTGAATTTGTGCTCATTAAACTCTGGCATTTGATCACTCACTCACCTTTTTGACCATAATATTTTGTTTAGTAAGGTCATCAGAGGGAAATGACAGTAATAGTGTATAATAGTTTCTAATTGTCTAACACGTGCACAGCTTTCTCCTACTAGGAAAAAAGTGTCTGCCAATTTCTGCGTAGAGACTTTACCTTAATTTGGTTTGACTTTTTGGCATACACAACAAGCACTTGTTGCATCCTCAGTGTTGCTGTTCATTTCAGAGCAACACAAAACCTTACTGCCTTGAAGTCTTCTGACATCAGATGACATGTTTTGTTCAACACTTTTTGCAGTAATGTCCATGAATCAGGCTGGTGCTTTCCAAAGAAAACTTCTGTTGGCATCAAGACAGGGACTCTCATATATCAAGGATACATACCAAAATATATCAAGTAGAGGCTAGAAATGGACAGAACAACTTACCAAGACAGTATTCTGCTCCATGTTCCTAAGACAGCTGTGTCCCACAAGTGTGATTGATCACAAATGCACATTTTCTACGAAACCTACCAGAATCTCAGGTGACAATTCAAGGCTACCTCTCAATTTAGCAGAGATTTCTATCCTACGAATGAATTTGAAAACATGTATAAAAAAAGTTTCATCTTTCTTCTCTGTGCAGCTGAAGCCTTGTTGACATTTCTTTGTACTTCACCTATTGTTGAATGCAATTAGGCTATCACACACCTCTTCCAGACTTCTACAGGTAGGATTCCTACAGGTAGGATTGTGGAAGTTTGGAAGAATTAACAGCTCTCCACTATATTCATCCTACATAGTCTTGGAATGAGGTTTTTCCCTGCTGGTGCTACGTGCCATATTTTCAGACATCCTGATCATCTACACTCTGCAAGAATAAGATCACCTCAGTGAGCCAATGAATTACTGTACCTTCAACTAAATCTAAAATCACTTTTAGTACCAGTATTTTCAACAGCAAATTTATTCACGAGTTCAACTTCAACATAAATTTAGTTTTCAGATTGAAGCACAGTCCTTGTCTATTCTAAAGCTGTCCATTGCTCTCATTTTACATTAGTTGATGGTGATATTTCTCATTCCAGCAAAATCTTGCCAAATTTATATAGTCCTTTTAAATTTTCTTGCATATTTTGTGAAGCATTCTTTTTCTTCTTCACTAAACATGTTGTCAAGCCTTGAAGCAGCCTACCCAGGACACTGGTTGAGGTATTCCCTAGGAGATACATAAAAAACCTGTAGACATGGTGCTTTAGGAACACAGCTTAGTGGTGGTCTTGGCAGCTCTAGGCTGAGGTTAGGCTTGATGATCTGAACGGACTATTTTCACCTAAATGATCCTATTATTCTGTCAGTCTAAGTTGTCTCAGGAATTAGCCTCCCCTTCCACACAGAAGGGGAAAAACTCTTCATCTTTCATGAGCTTTAGGCATGAGAAAGGTAAGCTTTAGGCCTTCAAGTTTTGAACAATTCATATCTATTCTTACCACAGCAGTTTCCTCTGCCCTAGGAAGCATCAGTATCTGCCAAAAAAAGTGTCCCAAAAACATATCCCAGGCAATACGTATTTTAGAGGGCAAGAAAATGCTGAACTTGAGCTCTTGTACCTTCAACTAAATCTAAAATCACTTTTTAGTACCAGTATTTTCAACAGCAAATTTATTCACGAGTTCAACTTCAACATAAATTTAGTTTTCAGATTGAAGCACAGTCCTTGTCTATTCTAAAGCTGTCCATTGCTCTCATTTTACATTAGTTGATGGTGATATTTCTCATTCCAGCAAAATCTTGCCAAATTTATATAGTCCTTTTAAATTTTCTTGCATATTTTGTGAAGCATTCTTTTTCTTCTTCACTAAACATGTTGTCAAGCCTTGAAGCAGCCTACCCAGGACACTGGTTGAGGTATTCCCTAGGAGATACATAAAAAACCTGTAGACATGGTGCTTTAGGAACACAGCTTAGTGGTGGTCTTGGCAGCTCTAGGCTGAGGTTAGGCTTGATGATCTGAACGGACTATTTTCACCTAAATGATCCTATTATTCTGTCAGTCTAAGTTGTCTCAGGAATTAGCCTCCCCTTCCACACAGAAGGGGAAAAACTCTTCATCTTTCATGAGCTTTAGGCATGAGAAAGGTAAGCTTTAGGCCTTCACGTTTTGAACAATTCATATCTATATCTTACCACAGCAGTTTCCTCTGCCCTAGGAAGCATCAGTATCTGCCAAAAAAGTGTCCCAAAAACATATCCCAGGCAATACGTATTTTAGAGGGCAAGAAAATGCTGAACTTGAGCTCTCATTTACTTGTCTACCTGCAGGGAGCCTACAAGGATGATGGACAAACTTTTTACAAGAGCATGTAGTGACAGGACAAAGGGAAATGGCTTCAAACCAAAAAAGAACAGGTTTAGATAAGATGTTAGGGAAAAAAAATTAACTGTGATGGTGGTGAGGCACTGGAACAGATTGTCCAGGAAATTTGTCGATGCTGCATCCCTGGAAGTGTTTAAATCTAGGTTAGATGGAACACTGAATAACCTTTTCTGGTGAAAGGTGTCCCTTCCCACAGCAAAGTGTTTGGAGCTAGATGATCTTTAAGCTTCCTTTCAACATGGGGCATCCTACAATTCTACGAATCTGTGATTCTTGGCTCTGGTTACATGCTTCTTCCAGTCCCAAGTTCAAAGACTATGGATAAGCTGACACAGTGTAAAACTTCTCTGTATTCTCTGATATGACTGGTGGAAAAAATAGATATAGAAGAGGTTATTCAGTCTTTCATAACTTATCTAATATTGGGATAATGTATGAAACAGTCCTATTAACTAGAAGTCTGTTGAGGTGTTATGGGGTCTAGGATCTTCAAAGAGACACAAGCAGTTGTGGGCTGCTATAAAGTTGTTTATTGCATGAATACATTAATCTCAAAGGCAAAGACTTCATGGTGCTAAAGTCCATGCAAAAAAGCTTTCTGGCATAAAGTCCCTGGAGCAGCAGCTACAAGGCTGCTTTCTGGTATGGGGTCCCAGGTTCTGGGCAGGAACAGCAGCAGCAGCAACAATTGTTCTCAGCACAGAGTCCAATGTCCTGGGCAGCAGCAGCAGTAGGGACCACAGCCTTTCTTGCTTGTTTCTTCTTTTCTTCTTCTTGTGCTTGCTGATGTGTTGATGATGTGATAGCCAATGATGATGATGAAGCTCGTACCCCACTACAGGGCTTTTTGTTTATAAAACATCAAATCAGCTAAAAACACGATTGTAAAACATTCTTTCTAAACCAATCTGAACTTGATTCTAATGTGCAAAAGTAGTACCAAAGTTTACCTAAAAAACTATGTATATAATATTATCTATTTATGCAAATGTACTGTTTTCTTACTTAAATGTACATGAACAAATTTATTTACGTGAATAGTTCTGTCTATTTATGCATGTACTTTTATCTATTTTACATTAATAATTCTACCTATTCTAGTGACAAGATTCCGCCATGTTTTTGCTATGACTAGGTCTAAGTTGCTGAACTTTAAACTAGGACTCAGGGCCTTTTCTAACGGGCGTAGTTTCTTAAGGCACTTAAAATATATTTCCACTTACTTAAAACCTAAAGCTTAAACTTAAACTTACTTAAAACTATAACTTACACTTCTATTTACTTAAAACGTAAACCTACACTTCTACTTTATATCTCTGTGTCTTAATATATCTAAATTTCTCTAAAGGCTTTAGAGCATTTATCTCCCTCTCTGAGGAACTCAGAGAGGCTTGCATTCCACCATAAATCTAAACTTGAAATCTCAAAATTGTCCTTGAATAGTCTTGACACAAGTATGTGACAACTTAGAATTGTATCACAGTGTTGATGAACATGATATTTTGATGGCATTTCCCATTCTTTTCTGCTGGTTTCAGTTGTTTGAAAGAAACACTATTATGTTTTAGTCTATGAGAATACTCTCATTACTTCCTTCCCCTCCTACAGGTTTTTTCCCCCAGTTAGGAAACACTGAAAAATTGCCTTAGATCATGACACGCTTTTCGAAAAGCTAGGACATTGAGCACTTCTGTAGAGAATCTACAGGTTAATTGATGGTATGTGTTGTCTGAATTTCCAGACCATTAGCAGTAATTCTGTCAATGTATCAACCATATGACTGACCAAGATAATCAGAGGAAATATGCTGTACAGAAAACCCCATTTGCCTTGCATTGCACTGTGACATCAGTGCTTTTTAAGTAATCTAAATACTACAAATTATAGCAATATCAAGACATGAGCATTCCATATTCTGCTCCAAACTACCTTTAAAGTCCTGAAAAGCAACTCACTCTTCTTTTATTTTTTTTTTAGTTGTAATTTTCTTTGAAGACAGAAACATATGAAACAGTCTTGAAAGCATTGGAGCATAAAACCTGAACTTCTGACATGGTCTTCAAAGCCATCCTGTACAAATCACACCACTGGAGGCAAAGAAACTCTAGTCCAGCTAACCAAAAGTAATCTAATTCCTTACCCTCATACAAGCTAACTTTAAAAATGAGCCACTTTAGGTAACTGGCAGTTGTAGAGGAACTTCCATTAAATTACTTGAATTTTCAAGGAATGGCATAGTTAGGATTTCAACTTATTTTAGAGTGCTAATGCCATTTGAAAGATACCATTTACTTGAAAGTCTCCTAGATAAAAGCTTCCTATCAAAGAGCCATCAGCAGCAAACACATCATAAAAGGTCAGGTGAAAAACTGCATATTTAAAAACCTGTAGTAGTAATCCCAAAACCTGTGCTTCTTGTCAGATGACAGATGGAGTATTTTCTAACTCTAAATCATGGTGTGTGGATGGAGACATGCAACCAAGATCAGTTACTTGACAAAGTCTTGACAATTCACACATTTACTGCAACATCACTGTTAAGAGAGCATTTTTCCATGTATCTTTTCTCACATTCAGTATCTGGTCACAGCAGTATCTGTGTCCCTAATCTGCACATCTCCATGGTGTCTAAAAGTTTCTGTTCTTACAGCTGCCAATTTACAGCAAGCCTTGGCCTGCAATAAAATGGCAATTACCAAAGTGAAGGTGGTTATAGATGTCTGGAAGCACTGGGGACGAGAAGAACTGAAACAGCAGATGCTCTAAGTTCTGAACTTCCAGCATGCATCCCTGAGCCACTTTATCTGGCCTGCTCCCTGCAGAGAAACACCACATTCAGCTCTGCTGCATGGTTTGGTTGTGTGCATGAAGGATTTAACACCACAAACTGCACAAGCCCTTCTCATGCAACACAAAATCCTGTTCTTTTTATTCACATGTGGGGTTTTTTTTCTTGCTTTTTTTATTCTTTTTCTTTTTTTCATTTTTTAATTTTTAGGCTATTCTTATTGGTCTAAGGAATAGAAAATCCCATTTTAATCATGCACCAGTTTGAAGGCAAAAAAAGCACCTTGAGCATCCCTTTGATAAACTCAGTTGGCTGCCTTCTACTTTATTACTAAAGAAGTTTTGTTGTTCAAAAAATGTACTTTTTTTAAGGTGACATGTGAAGCAGTACAAGCTAGGTACATAACACTCCCAGACAAGAAAAATCTACCTGAATAAGCATAACAGTTTAATTTTACTGGGGTGGATGTTTCATTTGGTGTTTGGTGTTTGTTTTTTGTTTTGTTTGTTTGAGATTTGTTATTATTATTTTTTGAATGTCAGAATATAGCTCAGAACCACTGGTTTGAAACAGGAGGATAAACCCCATGTAATTATATAAATCCAAGTTTTTCTAATTTTAATTGCCTGAGGAGAATTATGTGATAAAGTGAGGGTTTCTTTTTAGTATGTTTGTGTTTTGGATATTAGCTGATAAAGATTACATATTTGGACAATAAATCCTCATATTAAAATTTCAAAACCTTGCAGGAGAATATACTTAAAATCAGGAAACCATATTTATATTCAACACTGTTTATGATCCCACGTGCCTCTGAGTACTGTGGGACTGAGTACTTTTCAGGGTAAAGTGTGATGAGATAGTGGAGTTAAGGAACAAGTGAAGGTTCTAATAAGACTCCAAGGTTGTGTTTCCCTGCCATTACGACCTGGATTTTGCTACTTTAAATTTCTTTTTCAAAGATGTGCTGTACAGTTTTCATTGAGAGGCAAAATACTTGATTGTAACAAGCACTACCTAATGAACCTGGTAATAAAACCTTTGCAGCTCCAGACAGGGACAGAATTACTTGGGTCTGGAAGCCACACGGACCTGGCAAAGTCTGGAAACCCTGAGTCCTTGGGGCCTCATGACTGCAGCCAGAGGACCCCACCTGTTTCCAGCACAAGACCTCTGAGCTCACATCAGTGGAGGCACCAGCTCAGTCTCAGTATTCAAATGCTCTGATGCTTTGAGATGTTGTCAAAATTTGGAGGAAGAATGATAGCACAAGTTGACATTTCTTGCCTCTGAATTGTCCAAAATCAGTGAAACTGAACTCTGAGATGGAAACACCTTCAGGAAACACTTTTCTGTTTCACGGCTCTTCTTCCTGAAAACCAGGGGATTTCATAAAAGCCTTCATGAGGCCTTGACTCCATATATTCATATAAAGATTGCTTTTGCTTTTATAATGCAGTGGACCAGGAACCACAGAGGTCACTACCAATTGTCCCCATGGTAATTTCTTCCCCCCACACACCTCTCCCAGTTTATTCACCACTAAAAGGAAGAAACCAATGCAACACTGGTCAAGAAAAGTAAATTTCACTCTGAAAAAATGTGAAGATTGGAAATTGAAGTACCCAAACAACAACCTCCTATTTATTCTGTAATTATGCACAGTTGCCTCAAATACCCTATTTTTATCCTGCTCTTGTTGTTGTTAACAATATGGCTCAATCTGTCTTTCCCTTGCCAGACGTTTAGGGGAGCTGGCCTGATAGCAACCTTGGAAATTTTATTCCAGTTTCCAAATGGAAATTGGATCAACTGATAAGGCCTTTTTTTCAGTTTAAGGAGTTGTGAAAACCTTGTAAATCTATATTCAAGTTAAAAATACTAACTTGACTCATGAAATTGCATATCCTCCTGCCTTATCATTATCTTTTTTCTGCCCTCTGGCTCATATGACTCTCAAGGGTGTAGCAAACAGATGTCTTAATCCATGATTACACTTTAATTTGAGAGCCAGCCTGGTCATAGAAAGTGACTTCTTGTTGTGGCTGGAAAACAAAATCTTCTTGGTGCCAGCTACAGTGCTGTGCTTTGGATTTAGTGTGAGAAAAATGTTGATTACTCACTGATATCTCGGTTGTGAGTCAGGGGTAGGTCCGTGTCTCACTCTCTGCCCACGAGCACATGCACAAGAAGCTGTGAGGGAACAGCCAGGACGGCTGACCTGAGCTGGCCAAAAGAATATTCCACACCACAGAACATCATGTCCAGTATATAAACTGAGGGGATTTGCCCAGGTGCTACCAATTGCTGCCTAGGGATGGATTGGGCATCAGGCAGCACGTGGTGAACAGTTCCTTTGTGCAGCACTTGTCTTTCTTGGGTTTTATTCTTCTCACACTCTCCTTCTCATTGCTGTTGTTGTTGTTGCTATTATTATTATTGTTATTATTATTATTACTATTATCATCATCACTATAATGTTAATGATATTTATTTTGTTATTTAGTTAATTTTTGTTTCAAATATTAAATGCTTCTAATATCAACCCATAAGGTTTACCTTTTCTTTGCAATTCCAATAAGCTGGAGTTAAACCAAAACAGGAAGAAATAACTGGAAGCTGGGCAAAGGGTGTCCTGTCTCCATTTCTTCAGAGAAAGGATGGGATTATTCCCTCACAGCTCCAGTCAGAAAGTACTGGAGAACTGAGAAGGACTTCCCAGCTCCTGGGGAAGAGATAAAGGGATTAACGGTCCTAGCAAAAATTACCTTCATTAAGCTACAGGATTGGCCAAGACAAAAAAAATCCAACTGACTGAAACACAGAGATGCGTTTTGGCTGAGTAATAGTCCACAGAAGGACACAGGCCTTTTAAAATCTCTGATCATAACCCAAAAATCCTGCCGATGGATAAGGAAATTGGCCAGGGAAAGTCGGTTTTCTATAGCTCTCATTCTGCCTCTTTCTGAACTGAAATTAGAGGACAATTGTATGAAGTCCTTATAAATCTTACATATTGCCTCTTTCAATTTGCATATGACCCTGAACACCAAAATGTCCTCAGGGTTGATGCAGTTACAGCTGTTGTGTTTAAGCTGGTGCTGTATTTTCACCATTCAGCATTGACTCAGAGTGCTTAATAGAGATAACCAAGAAACAGGAGGAGAGAGATATGTGTCAAAGAGGCTAAAATCTAATCACAGCTTACTTCCATCCTCAGCCCAAGGATGTTCAGACTCGATATGTGTAATCCAGATGTCAGCTGGAGACATTTTATAGGGCTGCTACCAGACTTACTCAGAATTAAAATGCTGGGGTTTTTGCAGTCATGTCTTGTGCTTCAAGTGTAAGGGTACAGCACAATTTTCCTAAAAAGTTTCAAGAAGAAAACTAGTAAAATAATCTATTATAACTTACTGGGGACAGAATGGTATTACGTGGATTTGGCATGGATGTGGGAATCAAAATCTTGCTCTTAAACACGCCTCTTTACAATCATGAATGTAACAAGAAAACCTTAAAGAAACCCAGCAGAAATTCACTAGACACTCCTGACAGTGCATTCCCATGCAGTGCTCCTCTTCTTCATTGCTCACAAGTCTTCCCCCAAGGAAATCCTTACCAGCAGTTAGTTTCTGAATTTACTACCTGAGACTACACAGCTGCTGAGCTTCCCTGATCTTCACATTCTTCCACTTTTTTATTCTTCTAAATCCTTCATGTTACACACCAAACAGGAAGACAGAAAGGTAATTTTTGCATTTATAAGTTGCAACGTCTAATGCACCTGAAAACAGGGGAGTTTCACTCTAATCCCTATGTTGCTGTTGATTCCATTCTTTGATTAAATATCATGAATGGAAGATGCACACATTCTAATGTTAATAAAATACTGCTTTTCTCAGTCATTGACATCTAATAGAGGTCGTTTGATATGTTTAGAAACAAATTATATTATTTTACACCCTTGGGTAGCATTTTAGTCATAGGAGGCAATTTCATTCTAATTCAGTAGAGAGGAGGTATGCCTAACTTAAATACCCATGAAAGCCACTCTTGAGCTTTGAGTAAATTGCATATTGTGAAGGGATGTAAACATGTCTGTGCTTGTTAAACTGTTAAAATTAATGTGTTTAAACTTTATCTACTGTATACAATTTTATCTGTTCTCCAAGGATCCCTTAACAGATGCTCAATTTTAACGACTATTTTTAATATGTGTTTCAGAGGAAGTGGAAAGTGTAGCATTCCTGATAAAACCCACAAATCCAGCCACCCCTATGAAAGTAACTGCAACTCTCATTTATCACTAAAGAATCCTACACCAGCTCAGAGTGTTTCTACCTTTAAATCCAGCTACTGTGCTCCATTATTATATAATTATCTATTGAATTCTACATTTATTCATTAATTTCCTTAACTCTGTAACTGGTGTTTCCTTCTTAATTGCTTGTTTGAAAGCAGTAGTTAAAGAAACACTTTGAGATAATGGCCTGCTTATACTAAGTGCTACATAAACTAAAAGAGATGTCTGAACCTAAAGAATTTATAGACCAGATCGCAGGTCTTTCTAAGGATAGTCAAGGCATGTATAGAAGCTGCTATGATGGGCAGTGTGGTCAGAAAACAGCATAACCTTGTATTTGTGAACATACTCTGCTGTCTGTATGTTCCTATTAACATCAGGTAAGTAGCTTCTTTCAAAACTGAACAATTATATAGCCAGTAGAACATCTAGAAGCACTCTGCAAACCTCCTAATTCCCCTGGAAAGCAGTCAGATGCATAAAGGCACCCAGGGTTAGCCAACACAGTTGGTGAAAGCCAGTCAAACTGGCAGCACTAAAGCTCTCCCTTTCCTTAGCCACTATCTCAAGCTAAGAAACTCTCCTGAGGAATATGCTGCCTTTGTCTATAAAGCAGGTGTTTCAAGCACAACAAAATAACAGTGAAGTAAGTTGGTCAAGCAAGTATTCAGGTTCCTTCCTATTTGCCTTGAATATTCTAGCTCTATACAGAGAAGCTAGTATTTCCAATCAGATCTTAAAATTGACTTACCTGATAAAGGTTTATCCTACTAGCTGGTAGGGATCAAAACATTTAGCATCATCTGCCTTTTTTGCTTCCTTTGAAGAGTAAAAATGGTAGATAAATAAGTAGATAAATTATTTTTGAAGAAGAAGTTCTCTGCTTTGACTACATTTGTGTCACTATGTAGTCAAGAAAGGCTCTTAACAGAGTGCTTGGAGTCAGCCTCTGTAGACCAGCTGCCATTTCTACATGTGAAAAATATGATTTTCTTTGTCTTTTTGTAGGTTCTCCTTCATGCCTATAATGAAAGAATGAGTAATGCATCCTTGCCAGATGCAGGCAGCTTGACATCCAGTTACCAGAGATACACATTCAACTTTCCACCAGCACACAGTGCTGTCATTAGCAACATGGTGACTTCAATTTTCTTCCATGCTAACTGTGAAAATTCTTATTTATAAAAATATCTTAAGCCAGGAACAAAACAGATGTAATTACAAGTAAGTGACTGCTTCTCTCTGCATGTGTATGCAGTGATTTAAATGAAAATATTTTTTACTGCTTCTAGCAGGCCAAAAATTATGATTTTGGTCATGATGAATTTGAAATTTTTATCTTCCTTTAAAAAACACATTATAGGCTAAAGATAACAAACCTGAACATGATGCATTGTTAAGGGCATGCCTATGCAGCACAAAAAAATCTGTAGAAGTAAACAAGAGACATTGAGTGCAAGTACCAGACTTGGACACAGGCTTCTATTCCGAGTTCACATCTATGCTAGGAAGCTGTCAATTAGTATGGCTGTAATGTAGAGCTAATGCAGACAAGTGTTTCAATTAATAGCATTCAGGGTGTGAGATGGGATGCATGCTACGTGAAATCAGTTTTAGAGCTCTGATTTATCCAATAGCTTTTTTCCTCTCCTGTGTAGTCAAACATAATATACAAATTTATATATATAGTCAATGCATTGTGAAACAATCTTAGATTTTACTGACCAGTTTTGCAATTCTCTTCTCTTCTCTCTACCCTTAAATGTATCTTATAGGATACCTTGAATATTTTTTATTTACTAAAAATACCATATACAGACTGATATCACAAAGCAGATTCACATTTTGCTTTTTAACAGCAAAATTTTCTCCTGCCCTTTCAAGGCCTCTCACTAGTAACTAAATAACATCTCAATATTATTAAATAAAAATCACAATGCTGTTAAATAAACATATATATGTATAGTTTTTATGCAAAATTAACTCCTTGAAAGTGAGCAAATTCTTACTAATTATTCAAATGGGAGAAAAAATGTAAAACACCACAGTTATCTTCCCTTTCACTGAGGATAATGGAATGAATAGTCATTTAAAAGGAAAATTTTTATCTTCCTAATATGGCATACACCTGTCTTCTGTCAGAGGTTTTTCCCCTTCCAACTTCATTTAGCTCACTAAATCTTAGATACTCCACACACTATTCATGGAGCATCCCTTGAAAGTGACACTGATTTTGTTCTTGTGAGTCCCCCCCCAAGAAAAAACCAGCAAAAGAAGGTGCTCCCTCACTACTCAGGGAGAATAAAAGATGTTTTCAGTTTTTCTGGTGCTGTAATAGCACATGGAGTCCAAAAAAAGAGCAGCGGCTGTTCTTGTCTCTTTTCAAAGCACTTCATCCGGGAGGAAAGGTGGTCTCAGGAGAGCAAGGGCCACAATCCTGCTTTAGGACTGCAGCCAGCTGAGGTTTGCTCATATGGATAAACATATGGAAGTGTGCAATACCACTGACTTTTGTGCATGTTCATAAAAGAATGGAAAAATGTCACTAGTCTTTCTCTTTAAACCTCAATTTGTGCTAATTAATTTTTCTGTGATTCACAGATTTTGGAAAACACAGAAAATTGGAACAAGGTTAAGCATTATTCTCTATTTGAGGTTCTGTGCTGATGAAAATATCTTTCTGAAGAAAATGTAGACTCCATCAGACTTATGACTTTTGCTATTCACAGCACATCTGAAATTTCTGAGATTTTATGTATTCTGTAAAATTTAAGAATATTTTCTCAGGTTGCTTTTCTGAGACCCCATAAAGAGATAAGATGACTAATGTATCAGCAAGTTGCTATCTTTTTATATTAAGGAAAAAGTAATGTGAGTAGGAGAACTACTTGGTCTTCTACTTTTATCTTGTGTACTGCAAGGAAGTTCTGCCAGGACAGAAAAAGATCAAGAGGGAACTTCTAGTTTTTAATTTTAAATTTAAATCCCACTATACAGATGAAATAGAATAACAATAATTAGCTTTTAAAATAAGTTCATATGGGCATAATAATATATGCTGAACTGAATATATACTAAACTACCAGAAAATACCCTACTTATGATGTATAGTTGAAACTGCTTGCATGTATAGTCCTGTGAATAAACTGGAAATTATCAGAAAGCATTTTAAAAGTTCTTCATCATGGCTTGGAGAAAACCATTTAAAGGAAAGTAGCATCAGAGTTTCTTTACAAGATGCTGAAGATCTAAAAATGTAGAGAGGGTTAAAGCTATTAAATTTTATTATTAAACACGTAATAATTATTAAAAGTATAATTTCCTGCTAAGTTTCTTAATTTAAATCACACAATAGAGTATTTCTGGTCTCACCATTTTGTGCTCATTCTCTGAGAATGAGGGATATTACTGTTTATTTAAAATTGCTCCTTCTCTTTTCAATGTAGAAAAATGTACCTCAAATACTATTTGTCTTCCTAAACAGATTTTCTTCTGTTAAAGAAAATGTAGATTGAGTTAAACACAGGGGTTTTTTTTTGCTCCTGCATGTTTTCTTTATTCTCTTTCACCGGAGGACTGCTCATATTCTCATTTTGTGTGCCATGAGGTGCAGCAGAGAAAGAAGACAATCATCTCTAAAGGACAATGCCCTGACAACTGCAACATTTGACAAAACTCAGTGCTTTTCATAATTTAGTCATAATTTAGTGGCTGAGCTGAATACCTTTTAACCAACAACTAAGATATCTATGTCGTCTACAATGAGTTAGTAATAGCTGAAACTTTGGAAAAGGAAGAAAAAGTTATTAATGCAAACAGTTGACTAACAATTGTGTGGTTTTAGTTTGTGGTTTTCAGAATCCTGAAGTTTTCATAACACAATTTAAAGGGTGTCAAATGGGTCATAATTTACAAAAATGAGTTGGTATACGTCATGTAGCAACCCACAAGGATGTACTTTCTAAAGGGTCTGTGAGTTCCTTTGAAATTATAAAAAATGTGAAAAGAACTGGCTAGGTAAATCCACTGCTTTCAGTAATTCGTATTAAAATAAATTTACATAGTTATATTTCTGTCACAGGCAAACATGAAAAACCTCCAACAAATTCCTATTGTTTAACAACTAAAATGCATTATTGACAGCAAGGATGAAGAATTATCAGGTCATGGAGCCAACAGGTTGTTACGTTTTATTGTGGTTAAGCAGACGAATGAAGATGATAAATATTCATTATAAAAGTGAGCCTGTTGTGATGTGCAGTCACATATATGAAGTTACTAAATGTGTGGATTTGTACGGTCATTGTTAGCATTGACACTTTTGGTCTGCCTGAAGCAGGATTTGACAAACTTGTCTTTACAAATTCAGTTGCAATAGTTACATAAGTTCCCTTTACTAAAAAATTTCCTGTTTTACCCATAACTTCAGTCCATACGTGGCTGCACCCAAAAAAATCTAGAAACATACAATTTGTGAAATAAAAAGCCTATTAAACTCTACTACTCCTCTCCCTTGAGGAATCAAAACATTTACTCTGATTCTTAAACAGTAAATATTGGGTTATTTGGGAATTAACAGGTGTCTTTCTTTTATCTCCCTTGGACAGAGAAGGGCTATGGATGTCATTCATCTGGACTTCTGTAGGGCTTTTGATATGGTCTCCCACAACATCCTTCTCTCCATATTGCAGGGAGAAGGATTTGATGGATGGACCATGGTGGATAGGGAATTGCCTGGAAGGTTGCATCCAGAGAGTTGTGTTCAGCAGCTCAGTCTCCAGAGATGAGTGGTGTCCCTCAGGGATCCATTCTGGGGCCACTTCTGTTTAGCATCCTCATCGATGATATAACAGCATCGAGGGCACCCTCCGCAAATTTGCCAATGACACCAAGCTGAGTGGTGCTGTTGACACTCCTGAAGGATGGGATTCCATCCAGAGGGACCTGGACAAACTGGGGACTGGTCCCATGGGCATTTCTTGAGGTTTAACAAGACCAAGTTCAAGGTGCTGCATCTGGGTCAGGGCAACCCCAGTATCAACACAGGACCAGGGATGAACAGATCAAGAGCAGCCCTGTGAGAAGGACTTGGAGGTGAAATGTAAAAGCTTCAGCATTAATTCTCATTGTCAGATGTGTTGTACATATCATACACAAGCAATCCTTCCCTTTACAACTTCTCAGTAATCTGCAGAGGCACAAAAGCTTTCACCGTTATTGTGCAGCTATGGTACATCGGTTAAAAAAATCCCCAGTATAAATACTGTAAACCATAAACACTTATGAATAATTCTGAAGGTTGAAGAGTTTATATGCAAATAAGAAAAAATGCTAATTGCTCAGTTTTTAAATGGAGGTATTTCCTAAGATACTGATCTCTAGGTTTTAGTGCTTCTTTCATTCTACTTTTATATGTTACAGGCTGCATCTTGTAATTTAATCTGATGTGCATATAACACAGGTTTAGGCCAGAATATGCTTCATGTGGGAACTTTAAAAGGCGGAAATGATGATCCATGGAGAAAAAATATGGGCGAGACTGCATTGCATGACACTTTGCATTCCAGAAAGGTTATTTTTCCTCAAATTTTAAAAATACTGTGGCCAAAAATGTGCATTGTTAATAAATGCACCCACACCAAGTATGAAATTTGCCGATGATGTAACTTAAGCACATAAAATTACACTATGGGCAAATATCAAGAAGCATAGCTTTTGCAGCTTTTCATGCCCTCTGCTAATTTGGGAGGCTGTTTTACATGACTGATGACTTCTGCCTATACTCAATGTGCATTACAAACAGTACTGTTACATAATTCTGTTTTCAGGTAGCCGTGGGAAGCTCACATTTTCTTTTTAAGATACAAATCCACAGCAGGTCACAGAGCCTTTATTAGTTTTAAGAGATAGAAACCTTATGTTTCTAAGTTTTGGAAACTCCTTGAATCAGGAGCAGCCAAGATTGGAGGCTCTTGCAGGTGGTTTCTGTTAGACCAAGAGATCAGTTGGGGAAATTACTTTTGACAGAGCTGCTTTGCCACAAAGGAGGCAGAATGTCCCAATTTCTGGCACATAAAAGGAATCAGCATTTAGGCTAGAGAGCCCTGCTTAAGCAAAACCTTGTAGCAAAGAAACTCCAGTCTTTCAGAACTAGAAAACTGGGATATTTCTCAGCTGGGATATGCCAGCTAGGATATTTCTCCACTTGTGCTGATCCTTTCTACTTCATGTCCATAAATGAGGCCTTTACAAAATAGTAAAGACTGGCCAAACTTCCTTTCCAGCTATGTTTTGTGCCTGCCTGGAGGATGGCAGAGAGAGGTTGGAGCAGAGAGTTGCTGCAGTCAGAACTGACTTATTTTCTACAACTATTTTAAGATGAGGAGTAGCTATCACCACCTCCCAAGAATACCCTACTAATCTGACAACAGTGCAAGTGTCCTTTATTCTATGCCACAAGCAACCTCATAGAGAATCCACTGCCAACAGTTATGTTGTACTCATTCAGTGCAAGAAGAGGCCTTGACCATATCAAACCACAAATGAAGTACAAAGTAATCTTGCATATCAGTGTCATTTCTTGCATTTCTAATTGTATTTACTTTTTAAAAATTAATTACAGTTCCATGTATAATGAAGAAATTAAATATCATGTTTTCCACTGATTTATGACAGGTATTTCTATCCCTTCCAGCTCTTTTTGGCTGCTTGAAATATTCTACCATCTGAAACTAGAGTGCTTTGGCACTAAAGAAGACTCACCACCAGAGCTGGAGGAAATAAGCAAGGTGATCTTTATGAAACCAAACCAGGTTTACACTTAGCAAACACACAGAAAAGATGCTTAGAGTATTCAAAAAGAACTACAGACCCTTGGTTTCTCAACAAAACAAGATTAAAACACACAAAGCAAGTGTGAACATTTGTTATGAATTTCAAGACGTGTGCAGTAACTTGCACGTTCAAGAAGAAGCTGAATTTTGTACTTCCCTTTTATACAGGCATAAAGAGAGCTATCAATCAGGTTGCTGAAACATTTAAAAAAAACTATAATGGTTTAAAGAAATAAAATTCAAACAGAATGCCACATGTCTAAGGCAACAAAGAGAAGGAGCATTCACTGTGTTACCTGGCAGTCCACTATGTACTTGGTCCCCCTCTCTTCTACTGCACACAGACAAAATGTCTTCTTGGCACCCAGAGTGTATGCATAGTACAAATATTTGCCTCAGATCCCAGCCATTAAACAAATTTTTGAAAACAGATAAGCTTGACATTTCTTTGAGGGGTCACACATGGAACTTTTTAAAACTGTCTTACTGCAAGCAGTGATTTGTCTAGCACATCTGACTGCTGTTCTCTCTTCAAAGGGGTTGTAACAGACTAAGTAAAAAACACACATACACACAAATTTTACTGGCAGTTAATGGAAACATAGGCATTTGAGACTGGTCTGCCAATGTCTGTTTCTTGCACTCTGCTTTTTGGGGCTTCACAATGTTGTTTCCAAAAAAATTACAGAATACTTTATAATGACAGTAATTTTAGGACACTGCCAGTACTCTTGATGTCTCCTGTTCTGTTCTAGTGATAGGTTTTTAGTATTTCACAAACAGCATGTGATAAGAAGCACTTGTTTCCTATGCTCTACAAGCATTTGTAGTCTACCATTTTTATAAATCCTTCTGTTTAAGAGAATTTTTTTTATTACAGATGACAAGATTTTTTCCCTCCCAAAAACTGCCAGAGAGCTTTGATTACAGCTTTATACCACAAGTGCTGCCTCTTCCACATCCAACAGTAGCAACCAAGGTTGCAAAAAGATGATTTAAATAACTCATGCCATCCAAAGTGCCATATTTTCTTCAAGAACACGGTACAAATAATCTCAAAAGCACAAAGAGTACAAAAGCGAGTACTTGAATGACAGTAACAGGAAATTATAAATGACTAAATGTTAAACTACAATTAGATCTACAACAGTCTCTCTCCTTTTATTCAAGAGAAAATCCACATCATCTTCCCTTGGATGCTCATGGTCCTTTAACCAATACTGAATGAAAATCTGCTCTCAGTATTCAATTCAAACAAAGAATAAATATATTTTATGTGAAACTGTCTTCAACATCCAGTTATCCTTTCCAAGGTGGGTAAGGATAACTTCAAAGAATTGTAAGGAATTAAACAAACTAGAATGTTTTTTACTTTTTCTGGAGTAAAGTGCATCCGCATGCACCCTCTTTTAAAGGGAATATTTTTTATTTATCCCCTAGATATGGGAAAAAGAGCATGAAATATCTTGATGTAGAAATAATAATAGTTATGGCTAACAATAGAACTGCTTCTGCTATTACAAAGCATAGTAATGGAAGCTGTTGCCTTCATGATTTATGACTAAAAACTACTAAGCATTTCAAATGCATGGAAACAGAACTGGAATGGAGCTTTCAAACTCCTTGCATCTAATCCTACACCATTGTTAATGAAAAGCATTACTCACTTCCTGATCTGTATTTCCAGTATAACTTCTAATCAGTCCATGAATGCACAAATAAACTTGTCCATCATCTGTATGGAAATGCTTTCTGCAACAGCATCTTATAAAAAAACCCAAAATGAACAGCCAACCAGGCAACCATACAAATTTAAAGCAGCAGCTGAAACTTCATAAGCATTTAAGAAAAGAAGCTGCAGAAAAAGCACACACATTACCACTTTCCTGGAGATTAAAAGCAAAAATACCATGCACTGTTAGTTTATCAGTTTACCTCACATACTTACAGGGAACATTTAGAGATTACATTGTAAGAATCAACAATCTTAAACCAACATAGTAATTGAAATTTCCCTGTCAAGAAATTTTCATCTACAAACTTCTTCCCAATTTACAGTCTTGCAGTGGAGAAATAACAAATTGGTCTGGAAAACAGAGCAACAGAGATGGAATTGGTTTCAAACTGCCACATTTAGTGTGATGTCTCTTCTTGCAGGGTGCTCAAGCCCTTCCAATGACTAAAGTACTGGAAGAAGAATATTTACACATGTATTGTTCCCCCACATCACCTTAAACAATGGGTTTTACATCAGCATGAAATCAGTGAAAATTGATCACATATGTTGTTTTGATGTTGCGCTTACGCTGATCAGATACTTTTTTTTTTCTAGGTATCATTAAGGGTCCAAACACTGTTTAAATTTCTTTTTATGTATACACCACATATATATAATTTCAGTGAATTTTTATGTAAATTTTAGTTTAAAGGGCTTTAAATTCTATAAGCAACTTTACCTCATCTTTAATTACTTTCTATTAATATACAAAGGGACAAAAAGTTTCCAATACTATAGTTTGCATATATATTCCTTAAGGAACCTTTTAACTTTCCTTCTACACTTAGTTTCTGTTGACAACAGGAAAAAAACACAAAATAACTATGATAATCTCTGCTTAATTTAATGAAAAGCCTGCATGCTTGCAACACAGGAGAACACATATAAAAAATCAGTGAGTTCCACTTCAGATAAAAATAATGCCTTTCTGTACTTCTGTGTCCTAAATTCTACTTTAACAAAATATGATCCAGAGGACCAAAAGTAATTTCACAAAAACTTTAATAAAGAGCTGATGCTATCTCCTGTTTTCTTCACTTTTTCTATATAAACATAAATATAATTTATCTTTGGTGTCACACATCCTTGTTGCTGTACACAGGAAATTAACCTCCCTTGGAATTCCTATTTGAGAATTATCAGAAACCAAAGAATTCAGACACATCAGTAGATTACATCTTGTACCATACTGAGACTGGCACGGGATGTAGAAAGACAAATGGATCAAGTTTCTTGATTTGGTTGCAAACTACTCATAACATTTCAAAAGGCATATTTTGCTAATGTGTGAAATAAGTTACAGTAATCGTTTAACTTAGAGAAGTCAGCAAGTGTTTCCGGCCAAAAGCACTGTCCTTCTTTTTCTCATGTGTGGGAACATTTTGGTGACTAAACTAAACACTAAGAAGAGGCGTCTGAAGCCCCTGAACTACCAGCAGTTCTCCATGGATGGAAGTGGTCCCCACAGAGCCCTCATGGTCCTAACCCACCCATCTCATCCCCTCAAGAAATGTCTGCAGATACCAATTATGGTACATATTTTTTTTTCCCCCCCTAGCTGACAGATGAGAAAAACACTGTGCTGGTAATACTGACATGTTTTCTTGGTTCCTATAAAACCTGTCCAGGGAAGAAACAGAAAACATGCTACTTCACCATTTCTGAAGCAGAGTAATTCCTGAAAGAGAAGCCAACTATTCCCATCTTAGTTTTACAAGTTTTATTTGCAAAGGACCACCAGAGAAACAGCAGAAAGCCACTGCATATATTAAAAACCCACAGACCATAAGCAGAGTTACAAGCTTCTAAATGGGTCATAGATTGTGCCTCAGGGGTTCCAGCACTTAAGGTGGAAAATACAATACCTAAACCAGTCAGACTCAGGAGGTTTTGGTGTCGCTTTCTTTTTTCTCTCAATATCTGTTAAGGTCACTGTTTTTCAGAGATATTCCTACATTATCACAAACTTTCAGCAGAAAAAGACAGTAAGAGTACAATCTTGGCTAAGACATTTTCTTCCCTTTGCCACTCACTCTCTGTAGGTGACCCTTCAACAAATGCTAGAAAAATTTCTTGTTTGGCTGCACAAAGAACACAAAGCTCCTGGCAACAGATGCTGTGGTAAGAAAACTGAAACACAGCAGATATCTCACAACTTTGTAAGAGCTTTTTATCTAGAGGGCACTGGTCTTCAAAACATAGTTCATTCAAATAGATTCATGTGTTTCTTACATAAAGACCTTTATATATATTCAATTTCAAGACACTTAATGGCTGAAACAAAACCACAACTTCAAAAAAGATGGTATGTAATACAGTATGATATTCACCTGCAATGTTTCTGTCTGAGCTGGAGCTCATTTCCCCCACAGCAGCCCTCACCTTGCTGCACTTCGCACCGATAATTGGAAAGGTGCTGATAACACACCGGTGTTTTGGCTATTGCTCATTAGCACTGGCACAGCATCAGTGCTGTGCCTCCAACATTCCTCCCTCCAGTAGGATGGGGTGGGCAAAACCTTCGGAAACTAAATAATCAGGACGTCTGACCCAAACCAAACAAATGGATATTCCATGTCATATGACAGCAACTCATTTGTTAAAGCTGAGGATATAGAAGGCATTTGCTGCTTACAAGGCATGTCTTCCGGAGAAACCACTACTCATGCTGAAGCCTTGCTTCCAAGGGGAAAGTGGCAAGTGGTAGTAGGGAATAAAGGGTAAGTAGGCAATAAAATATTTGGGAGTTTTGTTGTTTTGATTTTTTTTTCCTTTTCTTTTGCCTGCATGCAAGCAACTGTCCCCATTGTTTCAATAAATCGCCTTTATCTTCACCCACAAGGGTCTCACCCCTTATTTCATTACCCTGTTTCCTGCTGAGGAGGGCAGTGATAGAGAGGCTTTTGTGGGCATCTGGTGTCCAACCAAGGTCAACCCACAACAGCTCCTTTGCCTGCTCAATTTTGGGAAGGAGGGACCTGAGATAATGATAATAATTAGGAGGTGTAACTGGCAAAACAAGAACTGAAAAATGTTAGAGAGTGGTATGATCAGGGGGAATTTCTCTTGTTTTAAGAGGTATGAAGGAATAGGTGGTGTTGTGTTGATATGTTGATTTTGATGTGGGGATTTTTTTTGTTGGTGGGAGTGAAGATTGTGTAACAAATGTGAATTTTTAATTATAATAGTTAAATATAAGATTCACAGAGGCAAGGGATTGAATATATTTGCTTCCCCATCCTCCTGTGCTGTTGAGGGCAGAAGGTAAAGACTAGGGAATAAAGTTAAGCCTGGAAAGAAGAAGGGAAGAGGTGGGGGCAAGGTGTTTTTAAGATTTATTTGTCATTATCTCACTCTAGAGTGACTGTAATAAATTCATTTCCTCAAGTTGTCTCTTTTTCTTTAAACAGTAAGTGAAAAACTGATTTGCTTCTAGACAAATGTTGTATTTTTAAGCTGAATAGCTTTAAATGTATCTAAATTGCTCTGTTTCAGAATAATTATTTAGGACAAAGGCATCAGAATTACTGTTTTTCTGAAATGCCTAAAATAATTCCTTAAATCAAAACAAGATTTTGCTTCTGCATTATTTTAAGTATATATGCCTCAAATATTGAAATAATAAATCATTTAAGGTTTGAAAACATATTTCAGTAAATCTAACGCTTTGGACATTGGCCTAGATAATCTTATGTGCATAGAGAACAATGGAAAATGCAAGAAGTTTGTATACACATTCCAAGTTATTCCTACAGATAGTAATAAAATATTCGGAGAATCTACAATGGAACACATAGGTACACAGGATCCCCTTCAGCCTCATTTTCATATGGGAAAACCTCTCAGTGAATTTATGGACTTCAGTTTAAGGGAGTGCTTCAGACATTATTTATTTGTCTTGCTTACACGTAATTTTTTTTAAGGTGTAAATATTTCTCTTCTCAGTTCTCCACCCTCAATCATACAGGTTAACTAATTAGGTGAGAAGTAGGCGCTCTGAATATAAGTACCTTCTTAGATATCAGAATGTAAAAGAAGCACTACCATTTCAAGACAGCAGAAGAAATCTATATTGTTAGACAATACCCTATTCCTGCATTGCAGTGGTCAGATATGATCCCATAGCAAGAACATTTCTCACTAGTTACTGCTAAAGTTTTGCACAATAAATTATTCAGCTGTTTCAAATTGTCAAGAAAATCCTTTGGTGCTATGGACTTAAAGATGTATTCAGTACAATTACAAAAATTATCTTCAATTGATCATGCCAAGATAAACTTTCACAGGATTCACCAACAGCCTGGTCACATTGAAAGAGAAGAGACACAGCTTCCCCTTAAGAGCAGTGTGTGCTTGTGATCTGAGAAGTGCAAGAGCCGCTCCAAATTTTCAGGTATCAGGTGGTTAGTTATCTTTAATACAGCAAGGCCCAAAGATTCCATGGCATAAAACTTCACACGCATACCTGTGCAGACACCAGCAAAGGTATTTTGGTTGGCATTGTTTCTCCAACAGCACGTGTGTGATATTCTGGCTGTATTATAAAACAAGCTTTTTTTTCCTCCCTGCTCTAGGAGTGAGTCTGAATAATTTACACACTTTGCACAGCTGGACAAGTGTGTGGAAAACAGTACTGTGTACAATTTAAATGCATGCCACTCAGCCCACAAGCTGCTAGAGAAATAAGTAGCTGCAGCCCCTAGGGTACTTGTTAAACAGAGATCATTACTTTATCAGATTATGTCCTTCCACCAGGACTTCTCCCACTATACAGTACCAGCTGGAAAAAATGGTAACAATTCTTACAGGAGTCATTCTGAATTATGTAAAACACTGGAGATTCCTTTTAAGAAACAAACCAGAAACCTCCTTCATCAAACTAAGCCACTGATGAAGTGGGGCTGCTCTGCTCCAACTCACAGCCTGACCAGTGACACCCATATATGGTTGATGTCATATGGGAGCTGCTGGGGGAAGCTGCTGCCCCCCCTCTTCCCTGTCCAATCAATCACCTGTGTGGCAGCCATAAAAAACAGAGGAATTACCCCAATTTATGTCCAGATGGCAAATCTATGACAATATCCATAGAGGCATGGATTTTTTAAGTATCTAAGTGCCAAAATCTCCATGTTGTTAGGCATCCTAACAATGCCTTTTACTAAAGGCTGCCCTCAATAGCCCTCTCTGCATCTGCTCCACCACAGTCAAATAAAGCAAACCGAGGCCACAGATCTGCTCCTCAGCATGGCCACAGCTTGTTTTCCTTGTTCAAATTGTCATTGCCTCCATGAGAGTAAAAGTTGTGGTGATGAATAATGCTGCTCTTGTCTAAATCTCCATTAAACACAGGCCCTCATAGAGGCAGAGGCTGTAATGTCAGTCTAACAAAGGCTGGCTGATGTATTAATGAGAGAGACTTAGTAGCAAAATTAGATCTGCTGTTCAGCAAGGGTTGGTGGCGTCTCCCTATTTGTATCAGACATGCGCTGGTTGGCAACCAGGATGTCTGGCAGAAAACTGTCAAAGATAAATGTAACCCTTCCCTCCACAACACAGCAGCTCTGATTTAAAAGCACTACAAGAAACGAAACTACTCATCCTCTAGCTGACAATCAGCAAATATTTTCAGCTGGTTGAGGACCCCCCAGCAATGCATGTGTTTAACAAGAAAGCTTTATGCATGAATGACAGACTCTGTGTCTGACTTGAAGTGCCACTGCTACATCTGTTAACAGTGCATTTTGCTGGTGGTGTCCTCTTGTCATCTTTCTAAAACACCCATAAAGAAAATACAGATTCTTTGGGCAAATGAAGTAGAGGTGCAAATTGCAGTAACACCTTTCTGTCTTGCTGCAGTATCACTTCTTGCCTCTAAGACCAACACAGATTCACTTACCCAATCATAGCAGGTAGACACAGCTCACACTTGAAGTAGGGATCAGCCGCAACAGATGAAGTGGCAGGCTTCTCTATAGCAGAAAACAATAAGGACTTCAACTTTCTTATGGGTCTGAATAGGTGCAGTTCTTTTGAAAATGTTCCCTGCCCTCACCTCAGGGCCAGTGTATGGGTAGGGAGAAGAGACTGCAATACTACATAGGGTGGTTGAGCATCTTGACATCTGATTGTAGGTTTTACTCTAATCCGAGGACAAAGATTACATGAGATATAAATTCTGACAAATTAACCCTCCCAAGAAGAGAAAATTTTAAAAAATCACAGAAAACATCTAAGCACTTGGACATAAGTTATTTAGCTTGAGCAAAATAAGGGAACAGGCATTCTAAAAGTCCAGGGATGGTTCCCAGAAAACCCTGACGGAATATGAGATCAACACCTTTAAGTTCACTTGCCAGCAGAAAAATGACTATGAAAGCAAATCTTTAGTTTGGACCAGTGTCTTGTTCAAATGTGTTCATTGAATAAAAAGATGAAAGAATTTATTGGATTTTGGTGCAAAAGTACATTTTTCTGCAATCTTAAAAAAGTCAGTTCTTAACTTGCTATTTACTAGTAAGTTACCACAGTTACCTGCTAGTAACTGCATGAAATAGGAAATGGGAGCCATACCCATGACTCGTCACAAAACAATTTTTGGGCATTTAGTCTCCTGTGTTCACTAATTCCTACACACATTTTGGTAAAGTGATCTGGAATGTAGACTGCTGTGAGAAGAATACAAGCTCTAGAACCAGAATCCTTCTCAGTGTTACTGATCATCAGTTTGTCAGATCAGTATGTATCTGGAAGGAAAAAGGAGAAAAAATTGAAATGCCATTAATTTTGAAGTACTTAGCTGTAGTACCTTTTTCTTGTGCATTGTGAAATGCTTGTACAGACTCCAAACAAGTGACATTGCTTTCCTCATCTTAGTGAGAAAAAGTAACTCCTCCCAAAAACTGAAACCTATATAAAATGCTGTATTTTACAGCACAATAAAGTTTGCTTTGTGTTCTACAGCTAACACAATGTACTCACAAATTTTAATACACAAATTGTAAAGTTTCAAGGACAATCCATACTTTCATTTACATTGTACTCTCTGTAGATGCATTTCTTAGGTATGGCAAGCAGATACACATAAGCAATTATAGACTGAGTGAGCAGATAGCTTCTGCTTTTTATGCATCATATTCCAAATGTTTCTTTAATGAAGACAAACCACTTCTAGCTGAGAGTGCAGCCCTTTTTAAAGTATAAATAAATATTTTCAGAGCTTATTAAAACTATGCCTCCTAAATTTTTAAACATCTAGCTATTACAACCATCACAATTTCAAGGCAAAAAGGAGAGATGCATTAAAACGCATTACTGTGCATGTAACGATTGAGCAAAGACAGTTTTGTAAGCAAGACACCCTTAAAAAGCCAAAAGAAAATCACAACTAACCTCCCTTTTCCACATAAATTATTATAAATTTGAATCTAGGTTATCAGAAATTATTAATTTTGTGAACTCCTCTGTATTTTTCTGTTTCAAACGAGATATTTTCTATAGGGTTATTCCACATATATTCTCTGTTCTTTTATTTTGAAATAATTTTAAAGTATTGTGTCAATGGAAATGCAAAAGGAGAGCTTAACTGGAAAAAAAGATCTCTTATAATATTTAAAATATTATGCTTTGAAGAACTTACATACTGAGAAGATTTAACACAAATTCCCCATCAAGACAAGTATTTTAGAATTTCAAGCACTTTGACCAGATTTCAGGATAGCATTATGTTACAGTATTTATATAAGAAAAAAACCTGCAACACAGAGATCAGTGCCTGCCCCTCCACTTCCCCTCAGGAGGAAATTGTAGACTGCAGTGAGGTCTCCTCTCAGCCTCCTCTTGCCCAGGCTGCGCAGACCAAGCTGCCTCAGCCATTCCCCACGTGGCTTCACCTCCAGAATCTTCATCTTTGGTGCCCTCCTTCAGATGCTCTCTAACAGCTCAATGTCTTTCTTATTTTGCAGCACCCAGAACTGCCCCAGCACTGGAGGTGAGGCTGCCCCAGAGCAGAGCAGAGCAGGACAATCCCCTCCCTTGCCTGGCTGTGATGCTGTGCCTGATGCACCCCAGGACATGCTTGGCCTTCCTGGCTGCCAGGGCACTGCTGGCTCATGTTCAGCTTGCCACAGACCAGGACCCCCAGGTCCCTTTCTGCTCTCCAGCCTCTCATTCCCTGTTCTGTCTGTACATCCAGTGTTGCCCCATCACTGAATGAAGAATCTGACATTTGCCCTTTTTAAACTTCATAGGCTTGGTGATTGCCCAGACCCCTGCTTCGTGGAGCCTCGGGGCCTCCCTGTCTTCAAGGGAGTGGACAGCTCCTCCCAGTTTAGTGTGAGTGGTAGATCTACTTAGTATCCCTTCAAGTCCTGTGTTCAAGTCATTTGTAAAGAAGTTGAAGAGAGCTGGGCTTAAAAGGGAGCCCTGCAGAGCCCCATTAATGTCAGTGTGAAGGCCTGAGATTTCTTTCTCAGACAGGTGTAAAAACAATAGCAATAAAAGAGTCACAAATGCAATGCCACCAGTTCTTTTCAAATACTTGAAGAGCATGAAGACTTACTGACTTTGGTGTTCTGTCACTTTTGAAAGAAGCTGCAGCTAAACTAAACCTGAATAAATATAGAAGTCATCATAGATGCCCACATATGGTATTTCCTCAGAGATAGCTCAATATGAAGCAATGTATTCAACTTCAAGTTAGAACTTTTGTGTCTTTTGAATGAACGACCAGCAAGGGAAACTCAGTTTCCTGCATGGTATCTTGTTGCAGTTAGCTGCTGCAAAAAATAGTTCCATGAACAGTCAGAAAGTTAGGCTGTTTTCTGAACACACACTAAAACCAGAGGTGAGTACGTTAGAACTCAGCTATGGCTTTCTATTAGCTCTGTTTTCCAACTCTGTAGGCAGGGAAAAACCTACCAACTGATGCTTATGTTTGTCTCATTTCATATGAGAAATAAGTGACATCTATCACTCCAGAAAACAGTTTCATATGCACAAAAAAGGAAAAAAGGAGATGTTGTGGAAAAGCTGTTCATCTGGCAGGGTGGGCATTTAGTTGTTTTTTGTTTTTATTTGTTTGCCTGTTTGTTTTGTTTTGGTTTTTGTTTTGTTGGGGTTTTTTTTGTTTTTTCCAAAACTATGCATTCCCCAAATGTTCAGATTATAAAGTCTAGGAAATTCATAGAGGTCAATCTGGTTGTTGGGGTTTTTTTCACAAACATATACTGGATTGCGCAGTAAGACCCCATCTACTCAACTAAAAATTAAAAGCATAAGTTTATCTCATTTCTTTTAGTAGAACCACCAACTGACAGAAATACTCTCTGAAGTAAACTACTTGGGAGACTCAGTGGTTTCCAAACAGAACCTTAACGCACACAAAGCCTTGATGATCTCTGCTGGAACTCAGTGTGCCAAACAGCTGCAAGTCACTGTGCTCTAGCCAATTACTACCACAAAAAAACCCCAAAAAACCAAAAAAACCCAAAAAAACCCAAAACAAAACAAAAAAACCTCCAAAAAACCCCCAATCTCTACAGTAAGAAGACTCTCTGCTGGAGAAACATTAACACATTTTTAGGCAGCGGGTCTCTGCTCTGAATCTTGGTTCAAGTTTTCCCAAAGATAAAATTTCTTCTCTAAGTTGTTGTTCCTCTACCTGTTTTTACAGATCAGTAAAAAGGGTAACATGGTCGAGAAAATATTTCAGAAATTATCTTCTGCACTTACTTTTTCAATCAAAGTTCATTATAGAGAGGAGTTTTATATTTTTTCTCTTTCACAGACTTTGGCTTATCTAAGAGTATATACTCTTGTATACTCTTCATGCAAATATTTTATGGCATACCATAAGCATGGTTAAAGTTTATATTAACTTGCTCCCTACTGAAGTGCGATCATAAATATAACTTCTTGGGAATTGCTATTCAGTGTGCTTTTGAGCACATTTTCTATAACATTCATCTGGGATAAGGCACATGGTGTGCCTTATCCCAGATGAATGCAGCTGCTTTAGTGACTGTTCAGCACTCATCTGCTCTTTAGCAGTCATTGATTAGGCATTTCAAATCAGCAGCACCTCACAGAGCACAAACTGATACAGCAATCTGAAGGCTCTATCAAAGATGCTCCCTGTTTCAGCAGCACAAGCCACGAAGAATAGCAATTATCAATAATTACGATATGCATCAGAACTCCGAGACATTGACAACTATACTCTGGATGCAACCCCCAACTACTTTCTTATCCATCCAGCAGCCCACTCATCAAATCCATCTCTCTCTAGTTTAGAGGGAAGGCTGTTGTGCACTTAACCATAGAATCATTGAATGGTTTGGGTTGGAAGAACCATCCAGTTCCTGCCATGGGCAGGGAGCCCTCCACTGGGCCAGGTTACTTAGAACCCTGCCCTGGCCTTGAACGCCTCTAGTGAAGAGAGCCCACAACTTGTGGGCTCACAGTACTGCTTTCAGATGAATTAATGATAACATGATAGACACAGCCTCTGTCATGGTATGGGAAGCATACTATAAAGAATGGTTATAATAATATCCTCACATGATTAATACACATGAAGGATGGGGTAAATCAGCTCTCCTGCTGGAGAGGAGTAATTAAAAGTGCCAGCATTTCAGGAACTCATTCTCGTTCTGCACTTATAAGAGAGCTTCATGAACAGGAGCCTTTCTTTGTGTTTGTGACACATCCCTGGGATGCCCCTGGGTTCAGTGATGTGGCATTAGCTGACCTATCATTACTGATGAGTGCCACACTTTGAAGCCAGGTCTCCTTGGTCTTGATCAGGAAAAGGAGACACATGGCTTTCTGAGAACAAAGAGTCCCAAAAAAATTTCTTTTCATGAATCCCTTCTATCAATGTGTAGGCCTCTAGTTGCTTTTACAAATTTGCCTATTTTGCACAATAGGCCCATTTTTCAGTGAGTCTGGAACAAATCTTTTTGGAATGGCATATAACTGGATAAAGATTTCATTTTCTTAATCTCTTTGTCTCTGATCTTCTCCTTCCTGTTGATTGTACACAGAATATTTCGTTCAGTGTTCCCAGACTACAGAATTAAGCATCAAACTCTAACTGATAGTGTCAGGTAATTACCCAGCTCATCATATAACACCTCTTGGTATGGAGAAAAATACTGTTTCCACATCATAGAAGAGGAAGACTCATTTTGCCTGTGATCTTGTAATTCCAAGAAAATTGCATAGATTCACCTTATAATGCTACATCATAAATCAGTGGGAAGTCTGGTTTTTGTCTCCACAGTGACAATTTGTAATAAAGAAATTATTTGTAGAGGAATTTACATAACAGAAATTTTTAAAAAAAGGTGCTTTGTTTTTGAGCAGTTAATTTTTCTGCAGTAGACAGGATCAAAATATTTTTTCTTTTAACTATGACAGGAAATAGGAAATCTTACCAGACAGAACAACAGATAACCATTCTTACTGAAGGGAAAATAATTATTAGTACTAAAATAATGCATCTTTCCTTGATTCAGAGTTTTGGGGGGGAAAGCATTTTGATAGATACAGGTCTTTAAAGATTAGTTCAACCTTAATGATCTTTCTATATACATTTTTTTCACAAAAATCTTGTTTTCACAATGTTGTCTGTGTTTCATTAACCTTTGAGGAGAATGCTAAACAAGAAGAGATGAGATAACCACAGAGGTTAATGTCTTCATTAATCATAAATTTAACCTTAACATTTCAGATACAATTTCTATCACCTTTTAAACATTTAAGTGTCCTACTTTCAGGAAAAGTAATAACCCAGCAACTTTTAAAATTTTCAATATTTACAAATTGGGTTTGAAGCGGAGAATATATAAATTGTTACAGAAAGAAAGGTTAAGAAACAGTAAAAACTGACCATTATTAGAATTTTTTCCAGTTCCAGAAAAACAATGCAATTCTCCCTCAGTGGCATTTTTCTCTTTTGCAATCAACAATATCACACAGTTTTCTATTTTTCACAGAGAATTTCTGAAATTTCACAGGGCAAAGCCTCCTAAAAGCCAATGAAACAAAAAAAAGAGTATCCCAGTAAGTCATATCAACATTTACCATCTATTTAAACACTGGTTTCCCAAAAAACCTTTAACAAATTTCTGACAGAGCAGTTGTCCATAAACATTTAAGGCTCAGCCTGCCTCGTTGCCAAGGCCAGCCCCAGACAATGAGCTGTCACAAGTGCAGCAGCCCTGTGGCTGGAGAGAAACTATACCGTGCCCGCCAATATCCTCCAGCAGTAGTTTGGACCACTCTGGACTTGCATTTTGTCTTGCCTTCACTTTGATGAAAGATGAGGATGAAAGGGGTGAATGGTTCCTTTTCAGTCCTGGCACAGGAGATACCCAGCACAAATCCTAACTCTCACCTGCAAAGACACAGAGCCCTGTTTCACCTTTCCCATGTAGCTACTCCTGTATCTTTAGCACTGTACAACAGTTTACGATTTCCTGATGTGTGCTTTTAGGGATCTGCTGCAGCTGTGAAGAATTTGAAAGTTTGGAGCCTATTCCTGTTAAAAATTCACTCTGCTATTTAGAAGAGCGCACATGCCAGAAATAGAATGGCATGAAAAATGGCATGCTTACATGATATAAAAGCTGTTCACACATAACATGATGGATTTTCCTACCTCATCTCTGCCTCTCTAAGACTAACATGCTGAAGCATCAATATCAGAGATTAAAGAGAAAGTGGAGAGGACTATCAGGGATTGTGCGAAATAGACTGATGGAGTCACACCCTTTAATCCCCGAGGGAAATGCAGCAGATGGACACTAGACAAGAGTCAAAGCAGCCCCAGCCCTCTTGCCATCAGGCAAAAGGAGGGGACCCTAAAGATGGGGGAAATTTAAACACATCCCTACTTGGGATGGCAGAAGAGCCCCCTCTCTGGCTCCCTGGCCTTCCCAGGTGCCCTTATGGAATAGATATGGAGTTCTGCAACTCCAGGGTCAGGCAAATGATAGTAGAGATGAAGGTCTGTCTGGGGCCTGCCCAGAGCAAGTCACTCACTGGGCACATCCCCACTACAGGTATTAAGAAAGAAAGCGTAATTGTTGTAGGTGCCTCTCTTCCAAAGGGAACTGAGGGCACTGCATGCTGGCTGGACCCATCCCACGGGGGAGGCTGCTGCTTTCCCAGGGCCTGGGTAAGAGATATTATGAAAAGGAGGGGCGGTGGGGTGGCTCTGAAACCCTCCCTCATTAGGGAGGGTTTTGACTGTACAGAGCAGTGATGAGGAGGCTGGATGCCTGTGGGCAGGGATCAGGGGAAAGAACAGCAAAGCAGGCATCCCAGGGGTAGTCTGTTACAGACCACCCAGACAGGACAAAGGGGCAGATAAAGTATACTATAAAAAGCTGGCTGGTGTTTCATGATCACCAGCCCTTGCTCTTGTGGGAGACTTTAACTTGTGGGATGTCTGCTGGAAACTCAACACAGTGGAGAGGAGGCAGTCTAGGAGGTTCCTGGAGTGTGTGGAACATAACCTCCTGACACAGCTGGAGGCGAGCCTACAAGGGACAGTGACCCACCAGACCTGCTGTTTACAAACAGAGAAGGGCTGGTGGGAGATGTGGCAGTCAGGGGACATCTTGGGCACACTGACCATGAAATGATACAGCTTTCTTTGGGCAGTAAGGAGAGGGGGTCAACAAAACCTCTGCCTTAGACTTCCAGAGGTGGACTTTAACCTGTTCAGGACCCTGGTTCAGAAAGTTCCTTGGGAACTTAAAAACAAAATCCTAAAAACAAAGGGGTGCAGGAAGGATGGACATGTTCTAAGGAGGATATTTTGAAGGTGCAGATGTGGGCCATCCCTATGTGCCGAAAGAAAAGCCAGAGTTGAACAAGAACAGTCTGGCTGAACAAGGAGCCTTCACTGGAATTTCAGGGGAAAAAGAGAGTTTATGAACTTTGGAAGAAGGGACAGGCAGCTCAGGAAGAGTACAAAGATATTATTAGGTCATGCAGAGAGAAAATTAGAAAGGCAAAAGCTCAGCTAGAACTCAATCTGGCCACTGCTGTGAAAGATAATAAAATGTGTTTTTATAAATACATTAACAACTAAAGAAGGACCAAAATCTCCATCCTTTTTTGGACACATGGCGGAATATTGTCGTCAAGGATGAGGATAATGAGGTACTTAATGCCTTCTTTGTTGTTAACCCTACAAACACTTATCCTCAGGGCAACCAGACCTAGAATTGGCAGACAGGGATGGGCAGCAGAGTAGATCCTCTGAAATCCAGGAGGAAGTAGTTAGTGGCCTGACTTAGACACGCAGGTCTGTGGGACTGGATGGCATTTACCTGAGGACACTGAGGGAGTTAGTGGAAGAGCTCCCAAAGCCACTGCCCTTCATTTATCCTCAATTTTTGCAAACTGTTACCAGGACTGGAGGTTGGCCAGTGCAATGCCCATCCACAGGAAGGGCTGAGAGGTGGATACAGGTCTGCCAGCCTAACCTCTATGAGTGGAAAGATTGTGGAAAAAATCATCTTGAGAGTCATCATTTGTCACATGCAGAAGAACCAAGGGAGCAGGCCCAGACGGCATGGGTTCAGGAAAGGCAGATCCAGCTTGACTGAGCTGTCCCTCTGTGGTGAGGCCAGGTGACTCGCTTGGTGGATGAGGGAGAGGCTGTGGATGGTGTCTACCTGGACTTCAGTAAAATGTTTGATAGGGATTCTCCATGGCTTGGACTCTTCATGGGGTGAAGAGTGCCAGTTAGGAGCTGGCTGGATGGCTGGGCCCAGAGAGTGGCGGTGAATGGTGCTGCATCCAGGAGCTGGCCGGTCACTAGAGATGTTCCCCAGAGGTCAGTGCTGGGGCCAATCCTGTTTAATACCTTTAAATTATCTGGACACAGTGTATCTGCAATCAGTTTGAAGTTACTTGGGCAGGAATTTTGATCTGCTGGATGGTAGGAGGGCACTGCAGAGGGATCTGGGCCAGCAATAACAGCCAAGAGTTTGGGGTTCAATAAGGTGAAGTGTCAGGTCCTGCCACATCCACAGCCACCCCAGGTCCTGCCACATCCACAGCCGCCCCATGCAGTGCCACAGGCTGGGGAAGAGTGTGCAGGAAAGCTTCCCAGCAGAAAAGGACCTGGGGGTGCTGCTCAACAGTGGCTGAACAGGAGGCATCTGTGTGCCCAGTGGCCAAGAAAGGCACCAGCATCCTGGCCTGTATCAGCAACAACGTGGCCAGCAGGAGCAGGGCAGTGACTGTGCCCCTGGACTGGGCACTGGCGAGGCCACAGGTCAAGTGCTACATCCAGCTCTGGACCCCTCATTTGGAGAAGGGCGTTGAGGTGCTGGAGCATGTCCAGAACAGGGCAAAGGAGCTGGGGAAGGGTTTGGAGCACAATTTTTATGTGAAGTGGCTGAGGGAACTGTATTTTTTTTAGTCTGGAGAGAAGGAGGCACAGGGGCAGAAGCCAGGTGGGGATCGGTCTCTACTTCAGGCAGTCAGTGACAGGGGAAGGAGAAGCAGCCTCAAGATGCACCAGGCGAGATTCAGGTTGGATATTAGCAAGAACCTCCACACTGAAAAGGTTGTCAAGCACTGAAATGGTATGCCCAGTGAGGTAGTGGAGTCACCATCTCTGGACTTGCTCAAGAAACAGCTGGACATGGCACTCAGTTTAAGTTGAGTCAAGTTTAACACAGTGTTTGGTCAAAGCATAGACTTGATGATCTTGGACACCTTTTCCAGTCTTAATCCTATGACTTTATGTTTCATATTTTCAAACCTCTTGTGTTTTTGGTGCTAAATTCCTTCCAAATCCTCCTTTTAATTCTGCGTCTTAGGTTGCAAAAAGCAAGACGTGGCTGGGGGTGTATATTCTATTGCTATCTGTCAGAGCTGGGACAGTTATCTTTTGTTAATTGCACCAGTTGTGTAATTTGAGCAGTTTTCTTTATCTCTGCCACAACCAATCCTCCCTCTGGGGAGATATCTTCTGTTAATGGGCCATTGAGTCTCACTGCATGACTGATAAAATTACATCATCCCATTGTGAGATAATCTGCTCAGAGGGAGGAGCCAAGCATTCCCAGCCGGATATGATCTGAGATTTGGAACACCAGAGGCAGGCTTTTCCCACTGGACTCCCAGAGGAGCAGCTTTTCTCTCCACTGGATTTCCAGAGGAAGACCAGGTCCATCTACACCACCACCAGACCTTCAGAGGAAAACTCTACCCTTCTACAGGATCACTGCTCCAACAAAACCACATCTGTCACTCCAGGAGGACTGCAGCCACCATTTAATCAGACCAACACCCTCACCCTCACAGGGTTTCAGGTTGTATTTTGACTCTGCCAGTGTTGTTTTGTATTACTTCATTTTCTTTTCTTTTTTTTTTCCTAATAAAGAACTATTATTCCTACTCCCATATCTTTGCCTGAGAGCCCTTTAATTTCAAAATTATAACAATTCAGAGGGAGGAGGTTTACATTTTCCATTTCAAGAGGGCCTCCTGCCCTCCTCAGCAGACACCTTCCTTAGTCTTGAAAAGACTCCTGTCTTTTCAAACCAAGACACACTGCAATAATGAAAAGATTGTGCTTAAATGCACAGAATGAAAGAGATTACATTGAAGTTGTGAACAGTGTAATATTTTCTTAATGGTAAAGGCCTCTCTGGCAGGGAATCCAGATGAGCTTTCAATTGTTTAAGAGTCTTTCCACCCTCCTCAGGCAATGAGGTGCTTGGATTGTCTTTGGGTCTTGTCCCTGCCAGCAGCACCTTGAACAGATGCATCTTGTCAACTGCATCCACACATCTTGCAGCAATAGCAAAAGCATGTGCAGTCTAAATTAAAGGCAAAAAACCCCCACTATTTCCACATGAACGTAAATACCATACCAGCCTAAATCTTACCCCCATTAATTTTTCCCTATTGTTCGGGAAATTCTGTTTTTATTATGATTATGTACAGAAGCTGCAGTAGTACCAGAGCACATGATTGCTTTTAGAGCTAGAACTTAGGGTTTTCTCATTGCATCAGTAATAGATGCAAGAGGTCACTACTGTAATTTCAGGCAGAAAGAAATTAACACAGACATGTTTGAACTGAATGCTGCATTTCAAGACACAAACACCACACAGTAAAAAAGAGCACAGCTCTAGGAAAACAGGCTTAGCTTGCCAGATCATGCTAGTAGCCAAAAGGAGAGAAGAACATACCAGTGTTCAAAGTGAAATGACACTCTCATATCCTTCTGCTCCCCTCTTCTTCAGAGTCTACAAACACTACACTGGCCAAACTGATATACAAATATTAATATGCTTCAACATGAGGCATGCTCTTTTCATAAAGCATTATGCACAAAATATCAGGCCAGAGCTGGAAGTGACAATACATAGGGAGTTGAGAGATGAAACAAAAAAATCCCCCCCAAATTTACTTTGCTTGATTTCCTAGGAAACACTGATTCTTAAGAGGGCTGCTAGAGCCCTCAGCCCAGCTGGTGATCAACAATCTAGATTTGCAAAGAACAAATCAGAATCTGTAAGGTTTGAGAATATCCAACAACCAGTACCAACATGAATAAAAATGTAGCTACATTCCCAAAGCTCTGGTGTGCAAAAAATGTGGAAAAAGTAGGTCCATTTAGGTCAAGAAGAGCACATCAACACATCTGATGGAAGACTGACATTAAATATCTCCAACAGTGTCTATCTGCCCTCCTCTGCAGCCAGGCTGAGCAGTTTAGGAAGCTGAAGTGCATCTCTTCTGGTTAAATAGACTCCCATATTCAAGTACACAGCTGCTCACTTAATCCCATTTTTTACTGTCACTTTGCTGACTTCTACTGCATTGTGTATGAATTCTTGGAGAAACACTAGAGAAGTTCAAAGCCATATTCTGAACCCCAAGTATCTCCTCTTTGCCACGTGTCTTTGTGACCAAGTGAAGCCAGAAAACATTAGAAACATGTCTCTCCCAGAGCCTGACACTTCCTTCTCCAAGTGTGTTAACACTTGGAGAAGACTGCTTTGCCCAAACCCACACAAATAAACTTCCAATCCAAAATCCTGCTGGTACTTGTTACTGTGACTACTTCTGGATTCTGACAAATAAGTCAGTTTACCCTTGCAAGTTTACCCTTTAACTCACCAAAGTCCCTTCTGCTGAAGGAATACTTAACAGAGAGTAGACTCATCAGATTAGAGGGCTCTTTTCTAAACAGGGTATTTGAAAAAAGCTAAAAATCAAAATGTGAGGAGGAATATTTGCGACATCTGTCACAATGTTGCCATATTACTGAAAGAACTTCCATGTTTAGAGCCATCTACAGAGAAAATGTCAAGTAGCCGCAAATACGGTCTCATAATGTCTTGACAAGACTCCCTGAAATATGCCCCGAGTTAGACATTGTAAAGCTTTTTTATAGTTCAAAGTTTATAAAAGCGAAAGATTAAGAACAAGACCATGTTATAAGATGGTTACAGCTTTAGCATGCTGACGTTCAAGCACAAACATTCCCAGCTGGAATATTTAATGAAACTGATCTCCATCAATGGAAGAAAGTATCTGCTAGTTTTGAGAGAAGAGGTTAAAGAAAGACTTTGTGGCAGCATCTTCAGGAATTTTCAAAGTGGTTTTTTTTTTTCACTTTCTATGAAAATGGAGTTTCCCTTTGAGAGCCTGGCAGGGACAACTTCCTTCATGAGACTCTAGAAATCCTTATCTAGAGCCACTGCTAAGGCAAAATATCTGTGTGGAACTGAGAATAAAGTAAGGTATTTTGCTACATTCAATAATTCAAATTCCATCATGAGGGAAGACATTTGATCATGAATTTCTTGTAAGGTATCATTTCCTTTTCTAGATGATAGCTACAGAATTTTATTTTGAATAGAAGCTTAGAGCAGAGGCTTTCAAAGTGTTTTCAAAAATTTACCAAGTTCTCAAAAAAATGTACAAACTTCACTGTATTCACTGTGGCAATTCAGCCAATCAGACTTCACTTTTAATTTATTTAATTAAAATTTTATTTGGAGTTCACTTCTAATTTTTTACCTTTTTTTTTTTTTTTTTTGCTTTCCATGTTTGTGCAAGTTTCAAAGAAGGACATCACCAGCTAACAGATCTGCTGAAATGTGGTATCACAATTTGAAAGATCTTTCTCAGGCTTCTGGTGCCTTTGTTTATAGTGGTCTCCTATCTCTTTTAGCTTTGTTTCTGCTTTTCAGTATAAGCTATCTTGGTAGCAGGAAATATATGTTTTCCTTGAGTAAGTCATAACAAGCCCAAGGACCAAAGAGGGTAGGCTTTTAAACAAGAATTCTTCATAAACTTCAGACAAAACCTGAATTTTCAACAACTTTTACAGCTGTTTTGGTCCAGACTTGACATTTCTGGCATTTCTTCCTCTCTTTCCCCTGGTTGCTCTGAGGGATGGCCACATAAGATCCTAAGATAGGAACTTCACATTTATGACAAGTCTTATTAAGCTATTTTGAATGTAGAAGAATGTTTTCAATATGGAAAGCAAGCAGTGTCATTCTGGAATGAGCACACTTGAAAGTAAGTTGCTAATCAACTGTGGATCAGTTTTGTTAACTCAATCTAGTGGAACTAATTGAAGACTAATTTTACCTTTCTGGTCTCCCCCGAAGTCTGTAAAACACAGAGATGCCTATGTTGCATGCAGAAATCTATTTTCATGGCTTAGATGTGTGATGCACCAGGGTTGGTTAATAACAGACCAGAGCAGTGGGATGGCAGACAGTCAAGTGTGACAGTGGAAAGCATAATAAACAGGAATCTGAGGAAGACTAAATTCCTATTAAAAAAAAAAAAAAAAAACAAAAAAACCACCTATCATCAACAGCTATCATTTACTGCAAGCATTGCACTTACATTCAAAATTCAAATTTATAACGCATCTGAGTTAGTGTTAATACAACTGGATAATGTATCTATGCACAATGAATATGCAACACAACACTTCAAGAAAAGAGTAATTCAACCAGAATGTCTCTGGAGTCTTAACTCCTCAGAAAAAACTGAACTGTTGAGCAGGGAAGGCAAAAAGCTTGAAGTGAAGGTTACAAACGAACCATTTTGGATCCGTAAGATATAGTGCCAGTACTAATGAAGGACAGAAAAAATAAATTTGCCACTCTTTTGCTTGTATTTTGAATGATGGCACAAAGCACTGACCAGCAGCAGGAAAGAAGTATTTCACTTTGACCTATCTTCACCTTCCTCTTGCTATTACAGGTTGTTACAGAGTACCTTGCATTTCTAAAAGCTAATATTAAACTTTTGAGACAGGAAGATATCAAGAAGTGTTGGATCATCTTTCAGGGATGAGAAAATTTTTATTAGAGAATATTGTCTTTCATAAGTGCTGGAAAATAGCACTCTTTTATCAGGGCTTTTAATAGAAGAAGTTTTTAACAGCTGTAGAATCTGTTAAACATTCAAGTAAACACTTGAAACTAAGAACATCCTTGCACTCAAAGGAACAGAAATACCAGTGCTGTAATAATGAAGTGCCCTACTGCATATAAGAGAATAATTTAGTAAGAATTGCTTCAAAAGAAAGTTCAGCTCTTAAGTTTTTGTAAAGTATGCAGTGTTTATAATCAATACCCTTCCAGCACTTGGATGACTTCACTTACAGTATAACAAGGTCACTAAAAATGTCATATTGATCTAAACTCATGTACAGGAATTGCATGATACAATACATAAAATAAGAAATCAAGCTTTACTAACTCTGTTTGGTTTTTAAAGTGACCTTATAAATATTACAATGGATATTGTTTTCCTTGTCCCAGTTATATCTGACAGAAAATTGGTTGAAAAAAGTGAATAATTACAAGATGAGACAGTAATTCATCGAACTTCATTACATGAAGTTAGAAAACCTCTTAATTCACTGAAGTTGCCCATATTGTTTTGAAAATACCTGAAAGTTTGCATTGCCTCCTTAGTTTTTGCCACAGTTACTGAAACTGTGGGCAGCAATTCCAGCTTTTCAGATCAGAACTTCACCCCAAGAGTAGCCTTTCCAAGACTATGACAGTGTACTGCCTCATTCCACAAAAAGACCCAATCTCTCTCCCCCACCTTTTAAGCTGTTTGGCCCAGATGACCACTGATGTGCTAGCACACCTGCTGCCCAAACCACCAGCCATCACAGCAGTAGTTTAGCAGAAGGTGCCTCTAGAGTAAAATTTAATTTAGAAAGTGTCAGTGTGAAAAAAGATGCACCTGATTATGTTATAGATAAAAACCCAGAGATACTATCTCTAGTCATAAAATACATCTATAATTCTTTTGATAGAAAGTCCTAATTAGTTGCTGCTTTCCAGTGAATAACTAACTCACCACTTCTATACATTTAGTCACTTTCATGTGGTAACAACACAAAGGGTTTTTAACATGACTCAGGTCTTCTCAGCAGTACTGGTAAGAGTACCCCAGACTTCTTAGCACCTCATGACCTCTGAGTGATGGAGAAAACAAAGAATGCACACTACAATCAACCCCAGTGGACAGCCAGCCGCTTTAAAAATGCCTATTTTTCTTTCATGCTGGGAAAACACTCTCATGCCAAAGGAAGGCTTTCCTAGATGTAGGTGGGAAGGTCACCTGTCATGACTGGTCTTGTTGCACATATCCTTTGCAGAAGAGGCCATAAAAATCTTGAGCGTGTTTTGCAGTAACAAAGACCTTCCCCAAGTGCCCCAGCTAACACTCCAGTTCCCCCACAGTATTTACAGATGTTCCTGGAACTCTTACTATTTACATGAAAAAGGAACTAGTGCCCCACAAATGGCATGAAGTAGCTTCACAATTTTTCCTTTAGCTTTATAGAACTTTACTATAGTAAGAAAAGTAGTATGTATGTATGTCAGCTACATATAATCAAATTTGTATTTTTCAGCACCGATAGTTCCTCTTTGCAACTGTACTTTTAACTGGTAATTTTTAGCATTGGTCCTTGACTGTTGCCTTCTCTGCAGCTAAAGAAGTTTTGATTTTAAAATAAAGACATTTAAATAAACATATTTTGTCCTCATTTTCATATAACAAAATACTTCAACAATGGTTAGTTACACTGTACTCAAGCTGGTCTAAGTTGAGAACTAAAAGCTACTCTTCTGTGAAAGCTGAACATACATATGGCCCTGCTGGAGCACAAACTCCACATATAGCTCCTCATTTGCTGCCAAGTAGTGTCTTGCATCCTCTCATTACTCCAGACATCCAAGCACATAACTATATCAAAAGCTACCAGCACCCAACTATTTCCCCAATTAGTCAGTTTATCAACCATGAGTGACATCTTGAGATGCTATTTGCTATAACTGAGATGTAATCTCAATTCCACAACACTGTACTGTGATGCTCATCAACACATGCTACACAGTTTTGCATCAAATATCTCACAGTAGAGATGAAGAAGGTGAAAGAAAACACTTAAAAATAAAAGCTATACTGCACAAGCCACTTTTAGAATTGTGTTCTCACTGATGGCAGCACACTCTCATTCAACTGAGTGATGCAAATGAATTAAGATGTGTATGTACCTCAAAAGGGCAGAGGAAAGCTGACTAGCTTTTAAAGGTTTACTTGAAGTACTGGGAAGGGAAAAACCCCCAGGAAACTACATCCAGTTAATAGAGCCTAGAAATTAATGCAGCAATTAAACAACAAATGGACATAATGTTAAAGAATAAATCCTCCTCTTTTCCTGTCCTTCATAAAATCATAGAAAGACTAGGGTTGGAAGAACATGGGGATGGTGAACTGTCACTTGCCAGGAAAAACAGCCCTAGTGCAGGGACATCCTGAGGCGGAGCAGGGGATCAAGGTGAGCAAGGCCAGTTTCTACTGCATTTGGCTGAGCCAACAGAGATGGAACAGCAGCAGCAACTGATTTAAACACAGCTCTCTATTCCTCCCAGGCTACCTTTCCTTGCTTTCACCCTCTGTAAGCTGTGTATTAAGTTTGTCCAGGAATGCCTTGTTCATATGTGCAGGCTGCCTGCATCCTTGTCTGATTTCCCTTGCCAGGAGACAACCCTTGAACATCATCCAGCTCTCTTGGGGCCTCCTTCCCTCCAGGGCTCTATCCCCTGGTACTCTACTGAGAAGAGGCTGAAGTCTGTTCTCCTGAACTCCAGGGTAGTGAGCCTGCTGTACAACCTCCTTGCTGCCCTAAGGATCTCAAACTCCACCATTTCACTGTAGCCCAGAATGTCCCCGAGCTTCACGTTCCCCACCAGCCCCTCCTTGTCAGAACAAAATCCACCGTAGCACCTCTCCTCCTTGGCTCATCTATCCGACCTGTAGAGGAAGCTATCACTAAAGAATTCCAGGAAGCTCCTAATGCAAGAAGTTTATGCCTCTCTGTAATGTCCTTTCAACAGACACTTGTGTGTTTGAAGTCCCCCACAAGAATCAGGGTTTGTGAAGGCAAGGCCACTCCTGTCTTTCTGTAAAAGGCCTCAACTGCTTGGTCTTTCTGGTCAGACAATCTGTAGCAGCAGACCTTACTATAAAGACACCTGTTCCTTTTGTGCCTTTAATCCTGACACATTAACTTTCAGTCAGCTCCTCATCCAAACCCAGGTGAGGCTCCATAATCTCCAGCTGGTCACTGATATTGGGGCAACACCACCTCCTCATGTCCCTTGCCTGACCTTCCTAAGGAGCCCATACCTTTCCATTTGAGTCACAGGAGTCAACCTACATTTCCATGATGCCAGTGACTGTAATCCTGCAGGCCTGCACATATCTTTAATTCCTCCTCTTTTTTTTTCCCTGGCTCTGTGTGTGTTAGCATAGAGGCATTTGAGTCAGGCCCCTATGAAGCTTTCTGGTTGGAGTATCTGGAATTCCCTGGTGTTGTAATTCAAGTACTCTCCTGCTGACCTGCTTACCCTCTCCAGGCTCTAGGAACCTCTTGCTGACTGAAGAGCCCACACCTTCTCATCATTAAATCTGATTATATCCCCTTCCCCCAAGGGGATATCAAGTTTAATGCCTTATCAGTAAGCCCCACGAGCCCTTGACAAAGGCCCTCCTTCCCCTTTTAGAAAGGTGAATCCCATCTGAATTCATCATGTCCACGACCATGGAGACCAACCCATTACACAAAAGAAACCAAAATTGTGGCAGCGTGCCACCAGCCCCAGAGTCAGGTATTAAGACTGACTCCATCCGGTTTTTTTAAATGTCACTACCAGCACCTAACAAAAGTAGAGGAAAAACAACCTGTGCCCCTGATTACCTCTCCAACCACCCCAGGACCTTGAAGTCTCTTTTGACAGCCTCCGGACTATGTATTGTGGCTTTGTCACCATGCACATAGAGGACCAACACATAGTGTGAGTCTGATGGCTGAACCAGGCTAGGAAGTTTCCTGGTGATGGCCATAACTCACATCCCTGGGAGGCAGACTTTTCTGCTGGAGAAGGACCTTTGTCCTAATTATCCACTGATTTTCCTACCACATCCAGAGTCTCACACCTACTGCACAAGGCATCTGGGAGGGTGAGGTGGACAAGAAGGGCTTTCATCTGTTGTGCCAAGCAAGGACTTGCCTCCTTTCAGTCTTTCTTTCTGATCTACTGCCTTCAGCCTGGCAGGGGGAGGTTATGCAACCCTCTTGTTATGGATTTCTTTTTGGTCTCTGCTCCTGTCTCAGGAAGGCCAGAGCACAGTTCAACTGGTGCATCTCCACCTTGGAGTCCCTGATACTTTTTAATTTTTCCATCTCATCTCTTGGAAAACACACTAGGGGCATTCACTTAGTTACACTGCATAGCACCTGTTAGACAGCAAATTAATTTTTACTGAATGCATTTAATGACACTCAGTTATTATTTCAGCCTAAGGGGTTACTGAGTGGTTAATGCAAAACTAAAGTGAAAAGACTCTACACTCAATTCTAAGGTAACAGAACTGGTACACAGCTCCACTATCTTACCTCCTTGTTGGTAACTAGGATCCTAACCTCAAGAGCTCAAGAGTTTTGCAGAAACCTTTCACTGATAGTGCTTTCTCATTAAAGCCGTGGAAAATATGGTAAAAAAACAGCTTATGAGACTGTTTTCCCTTCAACTTTGTTTATTGATGTACTGAACATGAAAAAGTACAAAGAATCCAAACACAAAAGAAAACATGTACAACCTCTTAAATATCCAACAGAATATATTCTCTATTCCAACAAATGTGAATTAAGTCATACTATACAACTTCAAATAAATACCAGCCTTATATTTTACTAAGTGCTCTGATAAACACTGTAAAGTGAAGCCCAATTTACATGCCTTCTCATCAATGCCTTTAGTTGCTACAGTAGTATAGGAAAGAAGCATGTAGCTACTATTTCTCCCACATCAGAAAGTTTGTGATTTCTATACTATATACAACTTTTAATGCAGAGGATTAGCTTTAACAATCTAAATGCACCTAAGAATGAAGTACTCAGGAAGCCAATTGATTTTTGAATAGCATTGAGTGGGTCAGCATGAAAACTTGCTTATTCACTTTAGCACGCGCTTCACAGTATATGTACTATACTGAAAATTTTATAACTACAATTTAAAAGAAGAAGAACCAAAAACAACTGCAAAGATAGTGTACAACTATGTTATGCATAGAACATTGCTTTTTCTAAGGGGAAGCATATGAGCATCTCAGTTTATACAAAAAGCAGGACGTAACTACATAGTTGTCAGTGCATCCTGGTGAAGGCATCAAACCCTCAGCTTTTTTTTAAAAATTTAATTATAAGCTAGATGCTAATCAGAAAATATTCTGTATTTGTTTTCCTTAAATTTCTTCAATACATGGTAAAGGCTTTTTCTATTTCCCCAAATAGTGATTTAAGCATCATACAAAGTTAAACTTCAATAGCATACAGGTATTTATGGTTTTCATATGAAAAATGTAAGGAAATTTGCTCAAAACATATGTTTATACTTGTTTTTTTACCACAAACATATTTATAAACAAAAATGTTGCATCACCATAAACAGCTGAAGCTAGACTATCTACAGACAAAAATAGCAACAGATCTGATGCACTGTAAATTCAAGTCCTCAGGACAAAAAAAAAAAAAAAAGAAAAGAAGCAGACCTCAAGTAACAATGTTAATGCCATTTACAAAGAAAAAACTTATACAAAAACATTCAAAATTGAACATCACTTGGCAAGTAACTTTAAAAAAAACTATAATCAAAATTAGCTGAAAGGTTCATAACTTAAGTTCTTATTTACATTACACAAAGCTCAGGTGTTAGCCTTAAACAAAACTTTCAAAATACCTCCTAATGCATCCAACTCAGGCCACTTCGGCTGATTTGCTACTGCACAAATCATGCTTGATGTCTTTTCTTAAGACAAAACAATTCTTCAAACAATAGCAAGTACATCACTAAACACCTTGAGCTCTATCTGAAGGGAATTCTTTAGGAAGAACAGATTTTTTTTTCCCCCATATCTCAGTGTTTTAGGTTTTCTGCTTGCTCTTATATTCTTTTTTTAAATTTTCATTTGCTTCAAAATCACAAATTAAAGTGAGCCACCTATCGCTTAATAACCAGGATGATCAATGACTTCACTGATGATTACAAAAAATGAAACCAACAGTGCATCCCATTGACTTTACTTCTTAATACAAAGGTCTCAAAAGTAGTTCTACATCATAAATCTTTCTAAATTTTTTCCCAACAATTGCAAATTTCCTGGTAAGTTTTAAAAGCTCACTAGGTGTCATACGAAGAGATTTCTCAAAGTATTCAAGTCAAAATATTTGTTCCAGGACCAGTAAAAAGTTTCTCCAAATTTTTTATTTTTTTTTATAAAAATAGATGCTTTTTTAAACCCACATCAAAGAGGCTCTTATCTCTTTGGCAAGGTACTGCTTTACGAAAAGTTCTCCAGTATTCTTACAATAAGCTTTTATAATGTGTTCCCACTCCCCAACCCAAATGAAGATGATGAAATAAATACTGCTTATAACTTTATAAATAAAATGTAAACTTCAGATACTTTTCTTGAACAACAAAACAATAATCCATTACAATGTAAATTAAACACAAAGCAAATCAAGAAATGACAAAAAAAATATAGTATTACACAAAGCCTCAATATTTACTCATAGATTAAAGGCAGTCATGTATAAAGAAAAAAAAACTTCTTCCCTTAGCTGAAACATTTTAAAAGGTCCACCTTCTTCAAAGAAGGCAATAGAATACGCATTGTGACAGGTAAAAACCCTGTACCTCTTGTCAATACTCAAACACAAAAGGTAGTTAAGAAGTTCTAATTCAAATATTAGCAATAAAAAAATCTCACATATTCTTAGGATGCTAAGTAGTCATTTTATCCCCATTTCCACACTGGCATACAACAAAGGCATTTACTAATGCATAAAGCTTCTTGTAAATCGCCTTTGTTGTATAGTTTTCATGTATTAATGCACTGAGAATAACTTGTTAGGCTTTGTGCGTTTTGTTTGTTTTGAAGGAGACCTGCAGTACTCTGTCACCAAGGCGGTATCCGTTCAGGCTGGCTATTGCCATAGCTGCCTCATCGTAGTTTGTCATAGTCACAAATCCAAAACCTTTGCACTTGTTGGTGTTAAAGTCACGGATGACCTTCACATTGGTCACTGCTCCGAAGGGTCCAAACATTTGCCAGAGGATACTCTCATCAGCATCAGGGGCCAAGTTGTACACAAAAATGCACCACCCAGTTCCTGCGTGTCCAGGGATATTAATTCCGGCCAAACTGGTCATTCCATCAATGGTCATTGGAGGAAACCTACTAAAGAATGAGGGAAAGCAAAACAGAATCATCATATAGCTGTTCACACAAAACCCCAGCCAAGAAATGTCAAAATAAAAGAAGAGAATGATACAGAGCTTTTCACAGAATGAACATGTTGCTCAGACTAGAAAGATAAGATCAAAAATATTTTCTGCCCCCTAACTGTGCAAATACTATGTAAAAAATAATACACAAGTAGGGAGAACAGTGCTAGGTACGTCTGAAATGATGTAACAGAAAATCAAAAGGAAAGCATGCTATAAAACCAGTGAGGATTAGCAAGTCATTTGAAACAGGAATTCCATGGAACTGCTACAAAAGGCTTGTCTATTTCATGCAAAATGCATCAAAATGAACAATCTCAGCTGAAGTCTCAACATGCAAGAATCCAACACAAGTCTTACTGAAAAGTAAGAGTTTGAAAAATACTTCAAAATAATTTGGTTGTTATGAACCAACTAATCCTTTATTACCTCTTTACTCCATAAGCTATGTTGAGCAGATTGTCCAACCTGCAAAACATTTAGCAACATGTTCAGTCTTCAGATTATTTTTCCACCCTTCAAGATTAAGGAAACTTAGCATATTACTGTCACATCCATTACACTGTACCAAACCTCATGCAATGTTAAAGTACCACCACTGAAAGAGCAATTACACCTGATAGCGAAGACAAAACAGATATTCTTCATGGAGATGCTTATAGGGAAATAGGTAGCAGCATCCACCTTCTAAACCCCACGCTGCTACAATTCTTGTGTAGTAATCACAATCATAAGAAGTTCATTTTACAAAGTCCCCCACGGCCACAAATTTAGCCTAAACCACATACTGTTAACCATAATGCTACAGACAGTGACCACATCAGTCAAGTTTTCCACATTACTAACCTGATTGAGAGGAAAACTTTTACTAAGGTTTCTGACATGTTTGCTGACATGACTATCAAGACAGATGCAGTATTTTGGATCACTAGCAACTACTGTAACATGAACTCCAAAAAAAGATTTTTCACTTTCCTACTCCTTCTGCAATTCCAGAATGTTGGGAGGCAGAAGGCTGATTTGGCTGAGCAGGGCTAAGGCAGGAAAAAGTAAGTGTAAGGACAGTGGAGGCAAAATCAGATGGATATGGAAAGAATACAGAGCTATTGCTTGCCACTGGAGGGAAAAAAATGTGTGGCCAAAGCTCAACAGGAGTTGAAGTTTGCCAGCAATATGGGGGACAGCAAGTTTTTAAAAATGCCCAGCTCAAAGAGCAGTCCAAAAATAACATCAGACTGTTACAGAATGAGAATGGTCACCCCACAAACAGGGACACAAACAAGGCAGAGAAGTTTAATTCTTTCTTTGCCTTCATCTTTAATGTTGATGATGGGCGAAGAGGGTGCCAGTGTCCTGGACTGTGAGAATAGTGAACAACCCTGAACTTGTTTGGGATCTCCTGCTCCAACTGAGTTCCTACAAATTTATGGGACTGGTTGGGATTCATCCAAAAACACTCAAATAACTGGCCCAGAAGAAGGATCTCCCAGGATCCTTCTGGACAAAATGTGCAGCACACAGCTGGATAAATGTATCATGGGATGGGTGAGCAACTGGCTCAGGCACAAAGGGTTACAGTGAATGGGGGGACACCTGACTGGTAACTGACACTACTGGGATTCCGCAAGGCTTCATTTTAGGCTCAGTGCGCTTTAGCATTTTCATAAATGACTTGGTTGCAGGACTTAAAGAACATATACTAAATAAATTTGCCAATGACACTAAGTCGGGAGGACCTGTTGACTCCCCTTAAGGCAGAGGGACTCTGCAGAGAGATCATGACAAATGAGAGGGTTGGGCAATCACCAACTACATGACATTTAAGAAGGCCAAGTATCAGATTCTGCACCTGAGATGGGGCAAACCAAGATGTACAGAGACTGGGGAGTGAGAGACACTGAAAATCATGGCAGAGGACCTGGGGATCCAGGTCAACAAAGCTGAACATGAGTCAGCAGTGCCCTGGTACCCAAGGAAGGACCCCATGTCCTGGGGGGCACCAGGCACAGCATCACAGCTGGGCAAGGGAGGGGATTGTCCTGCTCTGCTCTGCCCTGGGGCAGCAGCCTTGCCTCCAGTGCTGGGGGCAGTTCTGGGTGCCACAACATAAGAAAGGTATAAAGTCATTAGAGTGTTCAAAGATGGGCCAAGAAAATGGTGCAGGGTCTGAAGGGGAAACTGTACAAGGAGCAGCTGAGGTCACCTGGCTTGTTCAGCCTGGGGAGCCTCAGAGGTGGCTGGCCTCCTCACACTCTACTTCCTTGTGAGGGGAAGAGGAGGGGCAGGGACTGATCTCTTCTCTGTGGTGACAGTGACAGGACCTGAGGGAATGCCCTGAAATTGTGTCAGGGGAGTTTAGGCTGGATATTAGGAAAACATTCTTCACCCAGAGAATGGAGAGACACTGGAACAGGATTCCTAGGAAAGTGGTCATGTCACCAAACCTGCCAGGGTTCAGGAATTGTTTGGACAATGCCCTCAGGCAATGGTGTGACTCTTGGTCCTGTGCAGGGCCAGGAGCTGAACTCAGTGATTCTTGTGGGTGCCTTCCAATCAAGGTTATCCTATGACGCCATGATTTTACAGGATGAAATGTTTCTATAATATACACATATTATTATTTTCAAGATTTCTCCATGTGTTTCTTGCCTCACCTTTCCCCAATTACAGAATACCACCACAACTCCAAACCCCTTCAAATAATCTAGCCAATATCTGAAATATGCAGTGCATACCAGTCCTCAGGCTCTTATTCCTGCTTCTTTCAAAAAATGTTCACCCTGAAGAAGCTCTTGTTTCTTTCTGACAAATCCCAGATACATGAAGAAGTCTTATTATAGATCAAGACTCAATAAAATACGAGCTTAGGTAGAAAACGTACACTTGATTTAGTTTTCCAGAGAGCACTGACTCTGCAGTGAGCTGGGTTTGCAGAATACACTGACAAGAAACTACTGAACCCCTAAAAGGGCAGAAAAAGGAAATTAAAAAATACCTGACTGCTAGCAATAGACAGTGTGTTTGACTGAGGTCTACTGTCACTGACATGAGTGGTGGAGAGCAAGGTGAAGAGTTCTAGAAACACCACCATTTATAGCTCCTTGTTACAAGGGCTGTCAGATGAGGACTTCATACAGTAATGGTAACACTTGAATGATTTTTCAGCAGTTACCTTGAAGACTTGAAAATACTCTGGAAATATTCTCAGACACTTTCACTTTCACAAAATTTTTAAAGCTGCTTTAAGTTATGCATCTTATAGAAATTGAGGAACAATTATATAAATCTGCTTTTGAAAGTCTAGCCCAAGTTTTCACTTAAGAAAAAAAAGGAAGCATTGTATTGATCCTGTCACTTTTATTATTAAAGTTTAAGAAATTTTCAGGCCTTTGTCAACTATTAACAGAGATCGGGCAACTGCATCAGGTCATTGCCAGAGTATGTCAAATAAGCTTGTGACACAAACCCCATGATCTTATTTCAGGCAATGCACTTGAGTCCATCCTGCAATTTCTGCCCCCAGACTTTGTCTATAGAAAAATGGCAAGTCTACTTTTATGCAATATTCAGAACACTGTTGTAAGCTATCCATTTTATTACCTAGGAAATAGTAAGAAGAGCCACAAAAAAGTAAATAAAATTTGTTATCCCCTCTCCTACATCAGAACACCTACTCCTCACACCTGTGAGATGCAGCAGGTAACACCAAAAAAGCTGAATAAAAGAAAAAATTTAAAAACTAATAACAGAAGCACAGGCCATGAACTCTTGAATATTTAGTATAAGCAAGCCTAACCAATGAAGAGCATTTGAAATTTGGTATATTCCCTTTGAAGCAAGCTGTCAACTGTTCTTTTTTTTCTTGAAAAAAAAGAGAGATACTCCTTGAGTGTGTTACTATTTAACACAACCCAGTCACACTGTTCAGGGCAGAGAGAGGGAAGAAAAGATAACAAAAAAATCCAAGGTAGTCATGGATGTAGATAGTACAGTGTTTGTTACACTTTGTTCTCACCATCAGTTCTTTTCAATACACTAAATAGCACAGGGCACTATATAGCAATAGTTTCAACATGATGGGAACGTAAGCCCCCAAAAAGCACATGCAAAAAATGTGTCCTCAATCTTCATTATGGAAAGTTTTAACATGAAAAGACAAAGTACGGCATGGAGAACATAGTCACCTAAACAGGAAAAAAAACCTGAAAGCCAGAATGCAGACGAAAAATGTAGGGTTAGATGAAGAGGAAGCTGAGTGTGGCATGTCATATGGCTAAGAAAAAAACACTGTATTTCCTGGGTCAATATTAACTGAATCAACCTGCACATTAATCAAGAATAACCTAGGAAGTGAAAAGTAATCTTTGAAAAAAATTTGAGTGACTGAGTACAAGAGAGATGTCACCTTGGTGTAACTAAGTATGCTTATTAGACACCGAAATGCTATCAACAGGATGGCATGCATTTTGGTTTTAGCTGTACTGTAGTAGCATAGCTGAAGTTCAACATTCACATGTTTCCTTCCCACACAGAAGTCAGACAAGCAGGAATGCACAAGAGTGGAGGCAATCAAACAGGCCTGTGGGAACATGCAAGTTTCAGCACACTTGTGCACATTATTTGACTTACCTAAAACGTTGAGCCTGCTGAGCTAGAGGGGCAGGATACCTTCTGTTTGGAGAATGGTACAGCTGGGAAAGAATGGCCTGATTGGTTTTTTGGCTTGGATTGTTAGCAAACTTTACAGTGATGGGCTCTGTGGCACCTGGAGGTTTCTGGCCATTCAAGCCCTTGATAGCTTCTTCTGCTTCAATTCGCTTGTCAAACCGGATAAACCCCACGCCCCGTGACACCCCTGCACAAGGTGAAAAAAGCACACAGTAATGAATTCACAGACTCCAGAATATTGGATATTAACTTTTATTTGTGTGGCCAATTGCTATGTTGATGGTCGAATGCTGTGAACACATGATAACTTTGAGCTTAACAGAACTGATTGTTGCATAAAGTAAGAATTTTCTACTGTAATTTTCAATTTAACTGATGTAAGACATTTGTGTAAAGAGCTTGTGACTTTGACGGAAAACAGTGGAAGCAAATTTAGTGAGCCAAAGTAGAATTCGGAAACAAAGCAATTTTGTTGGATGGAGATGAATCCAAACCAGCTGCACTGTTACCACTGGTCAGCTCATGATATTCTGCAGTAGCTAAAGTGACAAAAATTCTGCAAATAGCTTAGTTCTCTGCTCTCTAGCAGTAAAAAGATGGCTTTTGCTCTCCTGCAGTATCCCCTGAAGCTCTCTTTAGAGCGAATATGCTCAGAGGATGATGATGTGCACATACTATATTGCAACAATGGGAATTATAGCCATGTTTTACCAGTCAGTGGTGACCTCTGAATAAAATACTTGGTTTCAGTCAATCACCATACATCACTAGGTGTTACTTTTGAAGGAAACTTTTCTTGATATAGAAAAGTCAAAGGCAACATGCAAAGGAATCCAAAAGTGTTTATGGAAGGTCTTAGGAGAACATCATGCATTAAAAATTTCAAGTGTCTTAGACATAAACACATTGAGCTACATTGGATACTTGAACATATTAACATTAAAGCTACTCACACAGCCAACATTAGTAAGATCAATGTTTTGTTGTAATATTTCAAGTGCCATTTAGAGCCCTTTACATTTTGGTTCATGAATAACCAGATGAGTTAAACATTTGTCCTCAACTGAGAAAGACATTAATGACAAGAAATGTATTCTCTTCATAAACAATGATTTAAGGCATCAAAAGTGACAATGAACAGGCATAAGAAAGCTTTAAAGAGGCAAATGTCACAGTTTCAACTTTGCATTTTTTATCTGTCAGTTTGTGTCACAACCTTATTATTCATACCATTCTGAGCCTACTTCTTCCAAATTACTAAAAAGAAGGAGGCAAGAAAGCTTAAGCCTTAACAACAACCTATATGCCAGAAAGGATGCTGCCAATAGCAAGATTTATGAATATGAATAGAATTATAACACATATGAGAAGTTCAATTATATTTACTTACTGGTCTATTTGTTAAATGCCACCTATTTCTATGTATGAGTATACAGGAACCTATTGTGAACAGCTACTTATTGCACACAGACTAGGAATTTGTCCCACAAATCTGCTTTATCTACAAGCCAGTATTTGGCCTTTAGCTTTCCTTTCCAGGCCTCTCTACACTCTCAATAACTCAACCTATTAAAATATTCTCTAAGTATTGTGTGTCAACATTGAGATTTTTTTTAACTTAGTGGAAGTTGAAGGAGTACACACAAGTTCCTCTAAAGGTCAGCCAAGACTCAAATGCTGGCAAGTGTAAACTTTTCAAAATAGGACAATTAAAAAACCTTATGACCTTCTACAGCTGAAAGCTGTTTGCCACCGAAGAGGATATGCAGCTTTGAAAAGGTACAACTATTAAAAAAAAAATCAAACCCAGCTTATTCAGGGAGTAATTATGTGAGTAAATGACTTCATCTGTCCCACCCCTTAATGTTCTGGAAGGGGGGAGCTTGGAGAGTTCTCCAAACCTGCTTTCTTTGTATGTCATTCAATGCTCCTGTCATGTACTTGGCTTTTCATTCAATTGCTTATTTCTGGCAGACACCTCACATTCGGAAGATTATAAAGATGCTCAAGATCAGCCATCTGAGATAGCAAAACCCCACAGACATTACTATCCTGAGTCTGAAGAGTAGCCACCAATTGCCACTGACAACCATTACCTGACTGACACACATACTGTAATTATGCCAATCACCTGCTACATCTTACACTTTGCGGCGTGGGTAATCACAGAACTTACCTGCTCCCGAGGAACTCAAAGTTCATGTGTGTGCCCAAATTTAATGAGTTAGCCTTGAAAACAGTCTTAATAGCAACTGCCAGTCTGGGGCTTCTGTAATCCTAGCCGCAGAGAACCAGCTGTGCATTTCTGCATAAAATTTTCTTTTTAGGAACAAAAAGTTTAATAGCATTTTGTAAGGCACTGAGAAACTATTTTCATACAAGCAGCCTGGAAAGGAAGATTATGGAAGCTGTAAATTTTTTACAAGTCATCAAACAAGCTTCATACCTGCACCTTCAGGGTGGAAATGACTCAAGCTGGCTCAGTATACTACACAGTCTACTTTTGTCCAATGCATGTTTATGAACAATTGCAGGAGAAAAAAGCATTTTCTGGCCTACATACACCTTTTATACATTATAGAGACAAGACTATTGTACTGAAAGGTGAAATATCTCAAACTGTGAATCCATGAAAGGCCATGCAAAACTGCCTACTTACCAGTGACTTGGTCAACCAGAATACGAGAAGTAATAATACGTCCATATTGGGAAAAGAGCTGTTCCAGTTCTTTCTGGGTCATTGTTTTTGGAAGTCCACTAACATACAAATTTGCATCTCTGATAGAAGCTGAACTTGGTCGTGCATAAGAAACCTTAGGAACAAAAAACATTAAAAAATCCTAGAAAACAAACACTTTAAAACCAGCTGAAATAGGACAGTGTTATCTGTTCTGAGACATAAAAACATCTCCAAGAGCAGACAGAACAGTCACTTTGCAAAGCCAGTTCAGTGGGGGTTTTTGTTTGGGTGGTTTTTTTTTTTTTTGTTTTGGGGGTTTTTTGGAAGCTAGTTTCCAAAACATGGAAGAAATGCAACTTAGACTGCACAGGAGCAGCTGACTACATGAATTCATATATAAAAAGTACTTCCAAATAAATGAGAAAAAGCTAGGTACATATTCCAGCAGGTCTTGGTGGAGAAAGTGTATGATTAAAGCAACAAATTTAAGAAGTTCCATGAATGCCCCATGTTCTATGAAGTCTCATTAAAAAGCAGTAAAACATACCAGGAATTAAGATTTCAGTGTGATAAGCAGGCCAAAGGCACAGAAAGACAGTCTGAAGCACTTAGAGGTTTGCAAGTATTTTTAAAGTGCTGTGTCTTTTGTACATGTCAAGCTCGCTACCAAATGACTCATAATGACAATCATTTATGAGATCAAGATAAACTCTGCTAGATCACTTTCACAGGCCTGACAATGAATGGCAGAAGTAGGACTCCAACCTGTATTTTGCCTGTTCAGCAGCTTCTCAATTTCTGCAACAAAGGCCTTAAAAACAAATGCCATTTATAGGAAATTCTTGGATCCTTTTGGACAGAAGTTTTTTACCTGCTGCCTTGACATGTCAGTCAAAATATTTTAAGGTGATTAAGTAGATTCTTAGACACATGCTACAAAACAGCACGTTAACTACTTCCTACTGAAGTTTGTAGAAGTGGTGTTACTATAAGAACGATTAGGACGGAACATCTGTGCTTCTCCAATAGGGCAAAATACTCCATCTAGGCTTTTCACCTATGTAAAACATAAAAGTCAAAAGGATGCTCAAGAAGTAGTAAGATTTATCTCCTTTCCTTCCCTCCCCCTTCATGTACTGTTAGCCAATACTGGGCAACTAGAACTTGATTCTGTCATTCTTTTTGCCTAATTCTTCGATATTTATTTTCAAATCCTTCCTGTCTCATTTCTGCGCAGACCAGCAGACTCTTAAGACTGCTATGGAAGTAAAACAGAAGACAACATGCTGGAGATGAAACAAGCAGTACCCTGAACACTGCTGTGATCCTTCAAGTTCCACCCAGAGGCTTTGTGCAAGGTACCTTTGTCCTAGTTGAGGAGGACAGACCTCAAACTTGCAGCTAACCAGCAGGGAACCTTCTAAGTCACACTACCTTGTTCTTTCCACATGAGAGCCATGCAAAAGCTAAAGCCCTGTGATCAAAGTTCCAGGAAAACAGAGCAAAGTGTGCCTGCATTTAGTCAAAGAAGCAACAAAGACAGAGACAGCTACCCTTTTGGAATGAACAACCTTGTTCTACTTGCCCATTTAGCCCTGAGCTTCTTTAAGAAATAAACTTCCATGCCTCACTTGGCAGGATTTTAAGGAGACTCAAGGCCAAGGAATGGAGACAGACTGCCTGGGGAACAGGACTAGTCCAAGTAAAATGAATTACCAAACCCGTGCAGACACTGTCATTCAAGGGGTATTCAAACTGCTGGACACATGCTGCCACACATAAAAATATAAATTCACAAAGAGTCTATCAGAAGAGAAGAAACCTGCACAAAAGATTTGCTAATTTACTGCAAGTTTATCTTATGCTCAGAACTGGTACCTGTCAAGATACACAGCAGCTTTGGAAAAACTCTTTCATTTTCCTATGGTAAGAGAGTATGAGTTCTCGCATTATGACAGCTGGTCCAGTATTACCCATGCCCTCTCTGGTTAAAAACATTTCAAATTGTTTAACATAGCAGGCAAGGCTTACACTGAATATAATTTCAAGAGCACAGGTAAACGGAAGCACTACTCTAACCAGTATACCCTACTCTTACATATCCAGTTTCATCTTAATACCTTTAAGTGACTACCCCAACACACTGAATTTGGGCACATTAGTCACAGTAATAACACATATAAAACCAAAATCTGTGGTTCATCACCAATATCTGTACACTTTATTCATCTTGCTAAGCACCAGAAGTACTGGTCAGGCAAAAAATCTGAAGAAACATGTAACTTAAAATTACAATGTAATTTTGAAGTCAGCAGCACTAGTGAAAAACAAGGACACCACAAAATATTACTGGTATAAAATTCCTATTAAATGAACCTTGCCTAGAGTATATCCCTCTTCTTTTTTGACATCAAAGTCCAGTCATTTCACTTGTGATACACACTTAAAGCAGAGACTCTCCAGACTAATCTCCCTACCTATATCCTGTCAGTTTGCTCATTCAGTAATTACTTGCTGATAGCTCTGTATTTAGTCCCTTTAAACAACTTTATATGGACTGAATTAACAACTGTGCCAATATTTTCATTCCACATCTAATTCAATAGGTGAACATTTCAGTTACACGATGTTAAAACCACTGAACACAAGGCAAGTCAAGAAACAGACTGAAAGCCTGCGGTTTTAAATATTGAATGATGACACACACTTTACAACATTGAACAGCACTACTCTGGAGATACCAATTTAAAAACAGTTTTACTGAAATTTCCCACTGCAGTTAGAAGGAAAGACACTTGTTTCTAGAAGTGCAAACATTACACCACTAAATCTAAGTATTTTCACTGCTTTAATACTTAATTTCCTAACAACAGGATGAACCAATTCACAATTTTCAAATGAAAACTGTGAAAGCAGGTTAAACAAAGTTATCAAAAATTATACAGAGGTATAGCCCCTTCAAGTGAATGCTTCAGTTTTTTATTATCTGCTACTACCTACAGACACCTCATACCATGCTTCAAGCTCTTTTATCTTACTATTAGTAGAGTAGTAGTATTATTAGGACAAATACAAACTATTTGTATTCTCTCAAAAACTTGAGAATTTAATATTTCTTCCTAAACACCTTTACTTAATGTAGTCTTCTAAGTCTTTAAATCTGAAATCTCTAAATGCTAAAATCAGTATTTCAGTAAATATTCACATTCACTAGCGCAAGTGCAATCTTTTCTGCTTAAAACACAACTTGTCCTTAATAGTAGTGGCGAGTTCTTTTAGAATATATGTTTCTGTGGGGACAAAAATGCCAACAAAAAACTACCATCCAGTATGTCCAGATGAAAATGGGTTAAAAGCCCTACCTCCAAAGCAGACAGATTTATATTGAGAAAAGCAATACATTAGGAACAAGTATGCCTCCTCAGCAAGCACAGTAAAAACAAGGACATACTGCTTTTTCTTACAGCAATGTTCTCAGAAGCCATTGTGCCAGGCAAATGTTCTCAACCTGCTTTTAAATTTGTATGCGATACCACAATCCAAGAACTCTTCTTAATTTGATTTCTAGTAAATGATGTTGCAGGATACCACAAAGATGAGGTCTCAGCTGTCACTAGCCAGTGAGAGGCTGGTGCCTGAAACAGGAGAGTACATTGCTGTATATTATTCATCAGTTCCACCTCCTGTCTCCCCTCAAATAAGGATTGTTCCACTCCAAACAAAGCTTCAAGGCCACTTTCCCCAATACACAAGACTACCTTACTGAACATGTACATGCTGAGTTCATGGTGGAAGCCTGCAGTAGCACACTTCTGTGGACAGAGCAAACTTGAAATCCAGACTGCCCTTTGTAAAGGCAACTTACATCCATCTCTGTGGAACTAGAAGACCTCAACACAGCTCACTTACACGTTTAGATTCAGCTGATAAACACAACCACATCTCATAAAGGTCCTGATTTTACAGCCTGCTGTACTATAAGGAATGCATTGAAAAAACAGATATTGAAGTCTTTCAGCATTATCATCAGAAGAGTTTCCCTGTTTTAGTTCATCCCTTCAAGGTGTTCCAGCTCTGACAGCTACAATCCATGCCAGAGTCACAGGCCTGAGGTGGGTCATGGGATCCACATCTGTTGCAACTCAGCTGAGGGCATGAATGGACCAACCTGACAAATTTAGACCCAAGACCAGTCTTTATGTATTTGAGAGGACTAGGACCAGAAGTCTTCCTCAGGATATACAACCAATTAAGGACAGGACACTGCTCAAAGAGGAAGACCTCATAAAATGCTGCTGTATGTAGCACAGAGGAAGACCAGAAACAGGCTTTCAGAAGACTTGGTGTAAAGTGACTGACACCCAAAAATCCACTTGATGAGTGCAAGCAGATGTATATAGGTGCTAAGAACAGAAATCAGCTGGAAATCCTGCCACTGATTGAAACAGAAGCAGAGGTTTCCCCAGAAGTCTCAAGATACTGTAACAGTTTTAAATCAGGGTCATAAGTGTCTGATAAAAGAAAAACAATTATCAAATTCACTGCCATTAAACATGATATGGGAATTATGCACTACAATCACAGAATAGCAATTCTGTTTTGCCCTTAGAAGGACTGGTACAGAAGAGCACTTTAAAACTTGCAGTCTGCAACTATCACTATCCTAAAAATAGGAAATACTCAACTAAGAATTTAAGTACAAATAAAATATATGAAATGAAAGGAGATCAAGTCTCCAAACATTTCCTACTTTCCACGTTCTTAAGTCTCTAAAGACCTTTCTTGTACTTCACATTCGTAATTCTGATGATCCCTACTCATGTCCAAACAATGAGAGCACAAGAATTTCAGATGTACTAGGGATAAAAAAAAGCAGTTACCTTTCAAGGAGGACAGGAGTACAGAGTATAATATTAAGCCCTCCACATGAATAATATAAACAGGAATACATTCTTAAACACAAGACCTCAATTATTCTCCTGAAGGAAATGAGTAAACCTCAGGTTACACCTAGGAAGTTTCTACTACTGACAGAGACTCTGGCAAACACAACACTTGGGAATCTCTTGCACTATTCCACAGACACATCTAGAAATGCACGAAACACAACCAACTTACAGTTTACTGGAATATCTTACAACCCTTCTCAAAAAACTATTACTGCATGGATGAAAGACAAGAGAATCAACATTTAATATGACAAAAAAGCTTGAAAGCTGCTAGATTAACAGAGGTCTATTTGTCTCAAGACTACCATAGTTTCAAAAGTAAGCATAACCATGTTTTACATTAATAAAAACCTTCTTACAAAGAAAACAGGTACTGGATTTAACACAAAATAAATTAACATAATTAAAAAACTCCAACCAAATAAAGGAAAAAAGCCCCTCAAAACAACAGACTGTAACAGATCTCCATGCCTGGCATTTACAGCATTTTGAATCCATGCAGAAAGCCACAACCTTCTTAGAGAACTCTGCATAGCATTGGGAAGGGTACTGCACAAAGATGCAGCATCAGTCTTAGTAGTAACAAGCAGGTTTTTGTTGGTTTTTTAGTTTTTGGGGTTTTGTTTGCTTGTTTTCGCTTGCATAGGACTTGGCTTTTGAGCAATGCCTGAAGACTTCCATCAACTTCACACAGTACTGTTGGCCCCTTCTAACAGCTCCATTTCTGCATCAGGAATTGCCTATGCAGCTCAGGAAGGACCTTATTCAACTGCAGAAGTGTTCTGGCTGCAGAGCTGCTCAGCAGCCTTAGGGTGAGCTGCACTTGTCCAAGGATTCTCTCCCTGAGACACAGGGATGGGCTCTTGCAAGACACTAATCAGCAGCAACATGGCACTTGGGGCTCAAACAGAAAACAAACTGTGATTGCTAAACATGAGGACAGCACATCTTATGGTCTGGCCTAGCGCTCCAAGTGAATGGACAACCAACCACCTGCCTATAATGTGGTTTACAGCAAGTGACAGTAACGTGCACTAAGAACTGAATCCTCCTCTCACTATTATTCAGCTACATGGAAAACAAGCAGCCAGCTTAAGTTGGGAAAGTAATACTCAGTCTGAGGAAATTTGAATTTCAGTGAAGAACAAATTTTATCTGGGAGTGAAAAGATGTGTGTGTGTGTATAGTATTAAAATCAAAATACTGCCAAAGCTTTAACTTTTAACATAGCTAAAAGATTGCATAATTTTAATTTATGTAACTCTTGCAGAGATTTAAGGGAAAAAAACACCACCTTTACATTTTTTCCAAGACAAATTGTTCTGTTTCAGGTCTGCTAGCACAGTGCAATTTGACCTTAAGAATACAGTCCTGAGGTATTTAATTACACTGTCAAGACTGCTGAATGTTCTGCTATCAGAGCCTCTCTCAGCCTTTGCTGACTAAAACATCGGTGAAACTCACTTAGATTTAAATTAAACTTCCACACAGGATTCCCTCTTGCTCCTTAGATCAATTCCTTAGATTCCTTAGAACATTAGATCACTAGTTCTTTAATACTAGTGGAGGGCAGGTGGGAATAAAAACAAAAACCCCAAACCAAACAAAAAAAAAAAAAAAAAACAAAAAAACCCCCAAAACCCAAAAAAACCCAAAAAAAAAAAAAAACCCAAAAAACCAAAAAACCCCAAGAAGGTAAGGAGGGTTTCTCTCACCTTCACAGCTCACTCGCCTCTGGTATTTTAATAGAATTTTTATACAACATGTGCATACTTCATTGCTACCCAAGGATATTAGTGAATCAAAGAATTACTACAAAAAATGGACACTACAAAAATTTTTCTCTACATATATCAGTGGTGAAGACAGGAACAATCTCAATAGTTTTTAGCTGTTGCACTGAACTCAGAAATCAAACCAGCATCTCTTTTTTTCAGTATTTTGCTATTTTCCATTAAGCATTTGAAGTGTTTTCAAGAGTACTAATCTTGGTAAAACTTCTTAAGGGTGCAGCTACTGAACAGTTAAGTTAGAGGGGGATAATTCCTTTACAATGAATCTTCTTGTAAATCTAAGTAGTAGTTCAAAACATCAAGTGAAATCACATTGCATAATGCCAAGTTTTAATGACAATGACTCAAAGAACACTAATGAACTTGCAGCACAGTCCTCACTTCACATCCTCCTTTGCTATACACAGCATTTTTTTGAGTATTTGTAAAGCTGAACACTTAGTATTCACTCCTCTACTGAAGTTTAAAGTAGCTCTTCTCATTACACAACTTTCTACAGTAGGGCAGTCAGCTGGGTGATGATGGCAAAATAGGACATCTTGTGTTTATAGCCAAAGAATTTGTCAAATTCATTCCAATAGGAAGTTGGAAGAATGTCACACATTAAGCCTCTTTTTATTTTTATTACATGCAAAGTTATAAAGGAGTGGGAAGAAAACCTACAGATTTAAATCTTTAGATAAAATATTCCTTAAATTCCTATTCTCGTGACAGGTAATAATTACCCATGTAAATATCTCAATAATCCAAACAACTTCAGAGAAGGAAAACCTTATTAAATTTTACTTTTAAGTAGCTTTACATTAAGTAGAATACATACATCTTATAAATGCTATCTTATAGAAAAAGACAACTCCAAGGCCTCTAGCCTGGACAAACTATTTTCCCCCCTTTCCAATACATACTTGCATACATGTCTACACATGTCTCATCCGCATTCTCAATTAAGAGAAATGCCAGGTCCTGCATGCAGGGGCACTGCCACTTCAAGCCCTCAAAAGTGAGGAACGAGCACAGCATTCCTGTCATCTTCAGTGTCCCCCTGCCAGCTCCAATCCACAAAGGACTGTGTCCATCAATAAGGCAGCCTAACATCCATGAAGAAAAGTCAAAAATATGTGTCTTCCTGTCTACATAAAAAGCTGCTCCTACTCACGACCCCGCACAGCTCTCAGCCAGTCCAGAGAGGCCATTTGTCTCCCACTCCTTTTTAGACAGTGAATCTTACAACACTCTCTTGTTAATGCACAACTCTTTTACTTCACATTGAAACATATTTCTGTTCAGATAATCTCACAATAAATTTACTTGGATCTTTTTTTCAGGACTCTTCTCATAAAAATCCCCCAATGAAGGGGAGTGGAAGCCATGGAGCACTCTCCCAAGCAAAAGCCAAGAAAAAAAACATGCACTCAATTTTCTTAACCCTATGTGTAAATCAGTGACTCTCATAACCAGTTCGTTTCTCTGAGTTTTCCACATTTGGGAAGAACTGATCTTTCCAGAACAATCTAAATGAAAAAAAAAAAGTCATGGACAAGTACACATGTAAGAAGAAAAATCATTTCAGGCACAAAAATCCACGTTTTTACTGTCTCTTAAATAGAACAGAGATAAAAAAATTGCCAGCAGCATCATCTTCCAAAACAGAAGCCACAGAAAATATTTTACCTTTTATAAGATGAGATTGTTTCCACACTAAAGTTGCATAACTCAGTGAAGCCCAAACTTCACAGACTATGTGCAGTACACATAAGCCTGTTTACAGTGCAAATAAACCATACATTATGCAATAAAGGGCATTGTATAATAATGGATGCATACCATCCAGCTGAACAGGGTTCACATATCTTACACACCCCTAACCAGCAGAGTGTACACCCACCCTTACTACTCAGTTAAATTAGAAGGCAATACAACAGCCACCAGGTTAGACAAGACTAAGACTGCTAATCCTTGCTTTGGAGATATATTCCTGAAAATTGGCTGAGATATTTTGCAAAAAATCCAGTAAAGTATTCCATGAAGTACTCCACAGGATCTTCTTTGAAAAAGGAGGGGAGGAGGTAATAGGATTTTGTGTTGCTATCAATATTAAAAACTCAACCCATAATCCAACATTTTGCAAATCCACATTTTTCAATGTATTTTATTTCAAGAAAACACTAAGTGGCATGCCCTTAAGGATGTGAAAAAATATATCCAATGACATGCAAGGTAGTATAGAAGCTGTGGATCAGAGGTATCTGTCACAACCCCAATCCAGAGCACCACACATCAGGGTCAGGACAGTCAGTTTCCTCTGAGTAGGATTACACTGAGTTCAGTCACAATATGAGGATACATCACACTGTGACTGAACCAGTAAAGTTCCCTCCAGTTTTACATACTAATGGAGAACAAATTTGAACCATCAATCCAGTGAAGTACTAAGCATTCCTGAGAAGTCCCAAAAATGCACAGAGAACACAAACACCTAATTTTTTTTTAAAACCCTAAATATACACTAGCACTCCTATTCAATAATTTTTCATATGAAGGTATACATAAACATCTCAGCTACACACATTTTTTGAAGCTGAAAGTTATGCGTTAGATTCTGAGTTTATCAAACAAGCTGGGGTTTTGTTTTGGGGTGGTTTTTTTTGCTTGTTTTGGTTTTTTTGGGAGGGGGAGGTTTTCTTTGGTTTGTTTGTTTTTGGTTTTGTCATTGACTCACCAACTCTGGACGTATAGGAACACTGTGGTCTGTAAAAAGGAAGTAAACTCTGCAAAGGCCCTGGGAGTGAGACTACATAAGAGACTTCCTTCAGCCAAGATGCTGCCTTCAGAGGCAGAAAATACCTCAGACATCAACTTGACCTTTGCTCACCATTGCTCCCTGGCCAATCTGAGGAACATGTGAGCTACAAAATGCCGCACAGTAGGCTGGGCACTTCTATTGCTTCACAGACAAATGGAGTGAGGTTGGGACTAGATGATCCTTAAGGTCTATTCCAACCCCTTAACATCCTATGATTCTGTGATCTTGGAAAATCCAGTCACAAAAAACTTGGCCTGAAATCCCATGTCCAAGAAGAAAGAGGAGTAAATAAAGGAGAAGACAGTAAAGCAGTTTTTGCACTCAAGCCATGCCCACTAACACTGAAAGGTGCTGCTGAAGTTCAACAGACCTGACTGGTAGCTAGAGTCAGAATTTACTTGTAACATTAAGAATCAGCATTTAAAGATACTTTAATTAAATAGAGATTTTCTTTATTTTAGCACAGAGGCTATCATTTTGGCTTCTGACAACTCCAGGGTTTCAGTTTTGCTTTAGCTAAAGGTATCTAATGTACAAACACCTGAATTTAGTCTCATTGTGAAGGTCTTTGTCTGGTATCTAACCTACAATTCCACTTTCTGGTCCTAGGAAGGCAGGAAATAAAAAGCATCACTGTCATCACTCATATCTATCTACTCAATTTTCACCTTTTTTTTAAATGTGAAAATTAATTAAATTAATCACTTAGCAAGGTGAAGGAGGATTAATAATTCAAATATGGGCAACATGAAGTAAGTTACCACAACTCCCCTGAAAGGAACATTTTGATTTGGGAGACGTGGCTTGATCTTCTCTAATCACCTCTTTTTTTGCCTACATAGTCAACAGAACTTCCAGTTTACCACCCTGGACATACAAGGTATTACACACCAAACAATACTACTGGAATATAAACAGATTCCCCTTCTCACAACCACACAAAAGACAGCTTCAAAAGTCCTGGAGCACAAAATTAATTTGCTCAATTTTCCCCTAAAGCAGAAAAGGAGAGAGGACTGAGGACAAGACATCTGCCAGAAACACACAGGGAGCTTTCAGCAGATAACCATCTGTCCATATCTTTCATCCATTGTACTTGTGTGCCATAAGCCACCATTTTTTACAAAGCAGTATTTAAGTTTCAAATCCACTTTACTAAATCTTATGAATACACTACAGGTAAGAACTTTTGCCAAAACTACTGGTATTTTATTTTTGCTTCAGCTGTCTTTCAGTGACTCCGCACTGCTTTTTAAGCACAAATGTTTTTAGAGGGGAACTTTTTTTCATGTCTCAAACACGCTCCTAGTTAGAAGGGAGGCACTAACCAAGTGATCAGCTAGCAAACACTGCTGTTTAATGAGGAAGAATGAGCTAGTTGGAACATACACTGCCTTCAGGCACCAACACCTGTGAAACATGTTCAAAAGTCTGCATTTCCTGACAATTTTATTTAATCTCCTCTCCCTCAGAATTTCAGAGCTCAATTGCTCAAATGAGTATCCTCAGCCTTATTGGATTAAAAGAGATGAGAAAAGTAACTCTCAAGATTTATTTCTAGAAATTTGAGACACTGAATTTAGTAAACAAGCATCTGAGGAGTTGTAATGTAACAGAAAAAGAATTTGGAATACCAAACATTAGAGATATAAAGACCAGAGCCCTAGAAATAGAATAATTCACAGATAACCAACAGTTATTTCAGCATTTCCTTCTAAGGATTTGTAAAATGAACAAGTAGCAACAAAAAACTTGAAGTATTATTAAGGAAGTTATAGCATCTTTCAAAAAATGAGAAAGCAGACAGTATTCAAACAACATGCAATATTGCATTTCTTCAAAGGAATATAACAATTCCTCAGTTAAAGCAATTCAATGGTACATCTAAATTGTTAAGTTAGTTAGGAAAATATAATTTTCTATACTTTCTATGCCTAATCTAACTCTAAATATAAACATTACAAAGAACCATTTACTACATGAAATCCTAGTTTATTCTACTGACATTAGCTGAATGCTTGTTACACCTGTAAAACAAATCAGGAAGTCAAAATAGTTCAATTTCTTTAAATTATTTTAACCCTACATACCTTTATAGTCTTAGTTTGAAGCCTCAATCCATTCAGGGTATTGATAGCTTTTTCGGCATCCTTGGGGTCAACGTAGTTCACAAAACCATAACCCAAGCTCTGTCCTGATTAAAAACATAAGTGTTTTACATCATTAGTACTGCAGTGCTACACAGTGAATAGCTAACTACTTATAACCTACAGATACACACTGAGCAAATATTGCTTATACGGAAGAACACCTCCCACTCCAAAGGATCACAACGTCTAATTTTTCCACTAACACTGGTAGATTTCAAGTACCTTCCTCTGTTGTTGTGATCAACACAGAAATTACTATTTACTATTTTACTAAAATTTACTATTAAATTTGAGTTTAATGCAAGACTTAAAAGCTGATATGCCTACTGAACCTACTTAGAGTAGGTTCAGAAGTGTATTATGGTCTGTATTATGACACTAGAGGATGTGCAGAAACATCAAGCTAAAAGTGACATCAGGAATCCACTACTCACTCTTAAACTTTTTATTGAACAGAAGAAGTATAGTGGCAAAATTCTGGACTACTGCTTGAAAACGAAGTACACTTGAAAGTCACTCAATGTCAGAATTTGAACCAAATAAGAAGCCAAAAATATTTACAGATGTTATTCATATACTACATAGAGCCTTTCAGTAACAGAGTTTAAAGGCTCATTTCGTTCCAACATTCAAACCAAAATGTACAAGTATCTGATCAATAGCTAAATATCAACCAAAGATGCAGTATTATTTTCAGGGTTTTTTAGTGCTGGAAATTCAGATGCCAGATGGACATAAAGCATTTCCCATTAGTTCTTAACTCTAAACAACAGCCCCTTTCTATCATTAATTTTGCCTAACCACTTACTAAACACTTGAGTTTAGCAGTAGTCATCTTTTGACAACTTCAAAACCTACAGTACACTATCCCTAACTAGCATGCTACTTTAGAAGTACTTTCAGTACATAAGAATGCAAATAAGTGGAAAATTTTAACATAGTGAAAAAATTAAAACTTAGCAAGAATACTATCCTTTATTGGCACAAATCTTTCCAGAAACACTCCCATACTCTGAGGTGGTTTTGTTTGTTGGTTTGAGATTTTTGGGTTTAAGACACCAAAACAAGATAAAACTGTCAACAAGCCATAGGGAAGCATCCAGCATATCTAATTCACAAAATGCTAGTTAGGATGATTAGCTTGGGTACACAACAATATAAAAGGATAAACAACATTACATAAAGCACAAATGGCATATTCATTCATTGTCCAAAAAAGATATAATGGAATTCATGCTTTATCAAATTCTTGTATGGTATCTATACAGTATGCATTTAAAAGTATGTAACGCAAAAAAAATCAGAAAATTTTGCATTTAATTAAATGCCATAAGAGGGTTTACTAACAAGCCATTGGTTAGTAACGCCATCACTGGCATTTCCAATTTTGCACCTATTATGCCTACCATGGCACCAAAGGTCAGAGGACACCACCGCCCCACTCCCCAAAGCTACTTTCATTCTCTCACATCTCCTCCTCAAAGCACCTCAGGCAAACATAAATTGTCTAGATGGATCCATGAACAGGTTAATACACACATTAACAGAGAATCCAAACCCCAACAAAACAGAAGATTGAGCACCTGCTCTAGAGAACCCTGCTCTGAGCAGGAGGTTAGACTCCATGATCTTCATGCCTTTAGCCTCAGCAGTTTGTCATGTTTCTGTAACAAACCATATGGAAACACCCAAAAGCATTTCTCTATTAATTTACAGCTCTGCCTAGATACTGCTACATTTCTAATCCTAGAAGCCTTTTTACTTATTAGTTTGATTACAGTAGAGCAATTTCTATACCTGTCACCTCCATCACACCCACTGTCTGCAGAAACTCTTCCCAAGCATCTCCAAAAAAGAGGAATCTTTCTTTTTACGCATTCATTTTATGTGATGTGTTATCTACTAATACAGAAATGCTGATTTCAGGTATTTTGTTATTAATCTCCTGAGGAGCCCTTTTAAACGACATCCTTAAAAGATGTTAAAATCTCAAAATGAAAGAAAGCTATTTCATGCAGGATGTTTCCGATACAACACTAATTCCAGATCTAAAAGAAAAAGATAGGAAAGAATTATTTCTCCTATCCCTCTCTGTTAATGTGTTCTGCTTTTCATATAAAAAACACCCAAACTGCTACAGACTAAGAGCTTACCCAGCTGTTACAAAGTATTCAGTTAATGACCATTCTTCTGGAGACACTCTATTAGTTGAGCTGGATAAATACTAGGACTAGCCTTGGAAGGTGCACCAAAACCCACAGTAATTTATTCAGAGCAAGTCTGAAATACTTTATGGAGTTTTATTCTATGATTTTACAATTAAAGAAAAGCTTTCACCGTGAGAGTGGTAGAACACTGAAACAGACAGCCAGAGGGGCTGTAAAGTCTCCATTCCTGGAGATACTCAAGAGCCTGAATGCACATGGACCTGTGCAACTTGCTGAAGGAAAATCTGCTTGAGAAACAGGAAAAAACTACATTATCTCCAGAAGGTCTTTTCACCCTCAGTGAATCTGTAAACAGGATTCTATTTACTTCAGTTTTGTTTTACTTAGGTTATCACCTAAAATTCAGAAGTGTTCTCTAAAATCCTTATTTATTTAGAAAGGTTAATAAAATGCAAAACTTATCAAACATTAAAATTTTGCCTGAAGATTAGAGGTTTAATTAGACATTAGCAATAACTGAGAGCCAAAAATCACCATCTTCAACACCACATAAGAAAGATAAATGTTGACTTTGAACAAGCAACACAAATAATTGTAAATCAAACCTGATTTCTGGAATCAGTGTTTGAGGAACCACACTTACATCTTCCTGCTTATATTAACCTCTTGTTAAGTGGTTTGTCAGTTCACAGACAGATGGCTGAGTTCCAGAAAATTCAGACAAGCATTAATAAAATGCAGTGGAAGCAGCTATTCCAAACAGCCCATCGGATATCTCATTCCCAGCTATGTCTGACAGGTGGTGGAAAAATACAAAGTGGGTTACAAGGAAGAACTGCATTTCTAAGTGACAAAAACTTCAGTCCAAGCTTACTCAAGTACCACTATAGCTGTAACTGCTAAAGAAAAGTCTCGTCTTATTGTGGATTTCAGATAGAGAGACCACCTCATCCACTGTGCACAAATTTTACTCAAATAAAATTAGAGGCAACTGCCCAGGATAACTCAAATCAGTTCTCCTTCTGTTTTTCCTTATTCCTCAATGTCCAAACATTTGCTTTCAAGATAAATTAAGGAGAGGCTAGATTTAAACCAAATCAGCCACCACCTACGATGTTTAAGAGGAACTTCATCATTTAATGAATGTAATAACTAGTTGAATTGCCTGAAGATAAGGACTGGACTGAACAATGACAAAACTGGACTCTTCCATCTATGCTTCTTCCACACCAAGCTCCATTTGCCAAGATAGCAATGTCCTGCAGAACACACATTTGCTTAAAAAAAGATTATGTGTCTGAGTCTGCAAAAAGGTGACAGAACAAAGAAGGCAAATCATAGCTATCCACAAGTTAAACAATCCCCAGACTTGAATGCTTATCAAAAAGCTGCTTAAGTCTCATACTAAGACAGGGTCAGCTCCAGTAGGCTCTTGCCTTGGCTTTGTGTTTCCAATTTGTGATTCATGACACTCTCTGAAAAAACACACCTCATTAAGTCAGCTGTCCTGGTGCTCTGCCTGATACTGTGTGTTTAGCTAGTTTGAATTACCAGTTTTACTTTTTGAGGATCTTTGAAATTAAGGCTTACTCAGCCTTAACAGACAAAAAGGCAACCTGTGTCATTAGTTCTTTATCTCATAACTCATATCTACAAGTATTATTAAATTTAGATTATCCTAAATAAAGGAATGACAAGAGTTTATTATTTAACTATCAGTTGAACTTAATCTCCTGGATAGTCCTCGTAGCTACTTCACAAACCTTAAAGATGTTTCTTTAAACTTCCTGCTAGATTTTATGCTTTTGACACTATGAATATTAGACAACACGGTGCAGAAAAATCTCAACAGTTAGTTAGATGACTGGTGAAAGTCACCTGGATTGCAAAAAGTAAAAAGGATTAAATGAACCTGGAAGGATTAAGGAAATAAATGGGGAAAAGCAATCTGACTTGAATTTTCTTAAAAAAATCTGAAAAACCAAAAGCCACATAGCAGAAATAGTGCATCTCACAAGCCTGCAAGACAGAAAAGAAGCTAGAATAAACGCTATGATTTGAAAGTTCACATTGGAAGCTCACAATTATTAATTACATTTTATGTTTTATGTAACAGACACTTGTAACAAAGTCAAATTCAAGCACAAAGTGGCAAAAAAAATTTCAGTTAGGCATCTCTCTGAACCTAGACATACTATATCCATTAGTGACTGACAAATGTTCAGTCTTTGTGGCCTACAAGAAAAAGTGCAGAAAGCACTATGCTATTCAGCTTAATAGGGGAAACTGTTCAATTTTTATTGCATGTTTTTGAGCTTCATAAATATGACTTGACAAATATGGATGATGTCGCAAATTAAACAGTAATTAATTAGATAATGTCAAGTTGCTTTTTTGGCACTATAGTCAATAGATGGAATGCATTTTGAGAGGGAAAGGGCAAAAAGTTATTTCAAACAATTTAAATCTAATAAGTCTAATCAGACTGCTTAAAAGACCAATTGGACATTCTAGTGTACATCAGAAAAGCATAAATGAAGTAATTTCTACCATTAAAAAACAAGTAACAAACATGCTAATTCAGTATTCAGGGAAGGAAAGCAGACAGAATCCACAAGCATCTATCACCAAAAGACAAAAAAAGTTTCAAGTTGAAATAACTAAATAGGAAATCGTAGCTATGGTTACAGTGCTCCTGCATTTACCTGCATTGCCTTGAAAAATGACTTTTTTTTAGCTTCAAAAATACACTAACTCAATAGTTATCAGAGAAGAAACAGAAATGAACTAGTTGTATCTTACCCAAGTTGGTTCATAAATATTTCCTATGAACTATAAATAATGCATACAGCGGTAAAAGCCCAAAGAAAATCTTCTGCTGCCCAATATTCAGGACAAATAGATGCTATCCAGAGAGAAAAGAGGTCATGTAAAGTAGATGTGATAGAGGTGACACGAATCCATTTTAATGTTTTGCTTTTAAAGGCAGCAGCAATATTCCTTAAAGCAGGATAGGACTATCTGAAAGCTAAAGAATTTAATCTGGCCAGGGATGTCAAAGCAAACAAGAAAAGCATCTACAACAAAGCTGGTGAAAGTAAAGGTTAGGAAAAATGTGGGCCCTCTCTGGAACAGGAAGATGACCTGGTTATCAGGGATATAGAAAGGGATACTGAACAACTTTGCTTTCCCTAGTCATTACCAGCAAGTGCTCCAGCCACACTGGTCAAGTCGTAGAAGCAAAGAAGGGACTGGGACAATGAAGAACCGCCTACTGTACAAATGCATCACGCTCAAAACCATCTAAGGAACTTGAAAGTGCCCAAGTCTGTAAGACCTGGTCAGATATATCCAGGGTTCCTAAGGGAACTGGCAAAGGAAATGGCTAAACCACTATCCATCATATTTAAGAAGCTGTGGCAGTCTGATGAAGTTCCCCCTAACTGGAAAAGTGAAAACATAACCTCCATTTTCAAAAAGGGAAATAAATACAGTAGGGGAGCTACAGGCTTGTCAGTCTCATCTCTGGGCATGAGATCATGAAGCAGATCCTCCAATTATGGTAAGACATGAGGAAAACAGAGAGGTGACAAGAGCCAGCATGGTTTCACTAAGGGCAAACGGTACCAGACAAGCTTGGTGACCTACTACAATAGAGCTGAAGGGTTGGTGGGTGAGGGAAGAGTTACAGATGTCATCTACCCACAGTTATGCAAAGCATTTGATACTGTCTCACACAACATTCTTGTCTGTAAGCTGGAGAAACAAGGATCCCATGGTGGCTGGGGAACTGGCGGCATGTTCACACTCAAAGAGCTGAAGTCAATGTCTCAATGCCCAAGTGGACACCAAGGACAAGCAGCAAGTAGTGCTCGTATGGGGTCACTACTGGGACTGGCCCTGTTTCACTCTGTCACCAACACGGACAATGAGATCCAGGGCACCCTCAGCAAGTTTGCTGACAACACTGAGCTGCATGGCACTGTCGATACACCTGAGGGAAGGGATGCCACCCAGAGGGATCTGGACAGCTTGAAAGGCGTGTGCATCTGTGATGAGGTCATGAAGCTCAACAAGGCCAAGTGCAAGGTCCTGCACCTGCGTTTGGGGAAATCCCAAGGACAAACACAGCGTGTGCTGAGAATGGAGTGAGTACAGGCCTGCTGAAGAGAACATGAGGGCTCTGGAAGATGAGAGGCTGGACATGACTCAGCCATGGGCACTCACAGCCCAGAAAGCCACACATGTCCTGGGCTGCACCTAAAGCAGCCTGGGCAGCAGGGGAGGGAAGGGATTCTGCAGAACCCCTCCTGTGAGGATGAGCTAAAAAAACTGGGTTTGTTCTCCCTGGAGAAGAGCAGGCTCTGGAGAGATCTTACAGCACCTTCCAGTACCTAAAAGGAGCCTAAAAGAGAGCTGAAAAGTGACATTTTACAAGGGCATGTAGTGATAGGACAAGGGGGAATGGCTTTAAACTGGAAGAGGGAAGACTTAGATCAGGTGTAAGAAAGAAATGCTTTACACTCTGAGTACAGTGAGACACTGGAACAGGTTGCCCATAAAAACTGTGATGCCCCATCCTGAGAGAAGTGCAAGAATGGTCTGGATGGGGCTTTGAATAACTTATTCTATGGGAAAGTGCCCGTGTCTAAGATCATCCCTGTTTGATGATCTTGTATGTTCTCTTCCAAAACAAACTATTTTATGTTTCTAAGAGTCCAGTTATCTCAACTGTTAATTTTGCGTGAAAGTGTTCAATAACTATTTGATATACATTAAAAGACTTGAAAGATAGATGAATACAACTTTTAACCTAACAGTAGTTAAATAAACCCTTTCAAGAGAGGTGGAGTCCCTCACAAATACACAGTGAACTTAAATGCTGTCTTTTCAGTAGTCCTGCAACATTTTATAGCTCCTGAGAAGAATGGATATTGCTTTCTGCCTAACACCAGTTGATCAGTACAGTAGTTTTATTTCATGACCGATTAAAGCATCTTGGCATTCTACTAGGTCTTCTCTGAAGTTTTTTGTGCACAAATTTTAATAGGTTTGACCCTAGCCATTTCTGGACTATATAAACCCTGGTTCTGGACTATATAAACCCTGGTTCTGGACTATATAAACCCTGGTTCTGGACTATATAAACCCTGGTTCTGATGTTTCCTGCTGTCTAGCTATCTACTTAACCTGTGTTCCCTCTCTAAATAGCTGCTGCTGAAAGATAATTTTCCTGCATGCATATCTGAGAAGCTTATCTTCCCTGACAGAATCTAGAGCCAGTGCTGTAGAACTTCTTTGCTTGAGCACGCAGCTGGTACCTTTTATTCCCCCAACACTGCTGCACTAGTATACAATGGTATTATTACCAGGTAACTAGCAGGTGCTGAAAGGGGAGCTATTTCAGCACTAGAAGAGCTTCCACTGCTGCATTTCTTCCCACAGTCACCCACTTGTGTCATTTCAACATACACTTTCTGCTTGGTATGAACCAGAACAGCCTTTTGACAATGCAGCACAATTCCTCTGAAAGTCTAGGACACCCACCACATGAGGGAGTCCTTGGCTTCTGTTTCCCATCAGAGCTATGGAATGCCCAGTGAAAGGGCTGAGCAATCTACCTTTTGGAAGCAATTATTGATTACATTACCAGAGTACTCAGATAATCCTGTATCTTAACTGTAATTCTTAAATGTTCCTGTAATGTCTGAAGGTCAAACAAAACAAATAATTAACAGTATCAGTAATATTTTTTTCCACAAAAACCAGAGTCATGACAAATTCTACAATCAGTCAAGCTCTCAAAACCTCTTCAGAATGTACTGATCAAGTAAGACTAAATGAGGTCTATGAAATGTACCTCTTCATTTTATGGAGCAAGAAGAGCTCTCATTGTCAGGTAAAAGTAATGTAAGAAAAGCAGCCCCTAATTGAATTCACTAATTGAATTCTATTAATGCTAAATTTTGGAAGAGAAAACCCAAAACTGTCATAAATGACCATCCCAATAGGCATACCAAACAAAAAGGAAAAAAAACAACAAAAACCTAAAATGTTTACAACATCGTTAATAATACATTTTAAAATTAATACACAACACCTTTTATACCATTATAAGGTATAAAAAAATTTCAAGGTCTAATGCAAAAATTAATCACAGACTAATCATACTCCAGAAAATTAGAAGTCTGAATAGCAAATAACACATTCATACATTTCCACAGGACAACCAAAAATTATTGATAAGCATACATTTAAAAAAATGGATTTTTCTGCAATAGTCACCATACCATCACATTTAAAAAGTTGGATTTTTCTACAATAATCACCACACCATCATTTCAGACATATAAGGCTATTTCAACTTCTGCAAAAAAGATCTTACTGCAAAAGACTAAGTTATAGGAATATAATCAGTAAGAATTTCAATATCACAGAAGAAATCACAGGTAAAAAAACCTGTCTTGAAAAAAACCCCAAATGGGATATACTGTTTGCATCAATATCACAGTGAAAGGAACAAAACTCTGAGGTTAATAAAGGAACTAAAATTCATTGTCTACAATGAATTTCTACAGAAACAGAACTCATAGGAATTGCAGAAGAGTGAGGATCTTATTTTTTTTTGTAATTTAACTTCAGCTACACCCACCACCTTCAGTGCTTAACTCCTCCAAAAACTGTCATCCAGACCTTGACTGAAAGAGAACAGTCCATTTTCTAGTGAACAGTAGTGTATTTTCTGCTTCCAGCCTTTAAGTCGTCATTCTACAGGCACTGTTTTCAACAAACTACACTGTATTTAAAGCCATAAGCTTCTGTCTCAGTGTATGAAGTTCATTGGCAAAGATCCACTAAACCAGTGCAAGAAAAATTCAGCTTTATACTTTTGTGATGAGGAATGAGTCAAGTTCACAGAAACTTGTTATTACATTTTATTATGTCTTTCATCACTCCAAAGGTTGTATGCACTGGTGGAAGAACACTGTTAAAAGAAACATCCATGACAACATATGAAGACCATATATGAAGCTGTTATTAGAATTCATCTCATGGACTCAGATAATTTTTGCAAGTCTCCTAAAATTTCAGAGTGAAGATATGTTCCCTGACCAATACACAAAAGGGGCACTACAGAAAATCCACAGGATTATGTAAAGATCAACCTAAAAGCTGCAAGTAGCAGCTATGTTGTCCTGAAAGCAAGCGTGGCCACAGCAAAGATAATACTACTACACTCCAGCCCAACTTCAGAAGCATGAAAAGCTTAACAGAGTTTTAGAGAGTAAAAACAGAGTACAAAACATTCAACCCTTTTGTCTGTGTGGATTTGCAATTAAGGACATCAGAATGCTCTACAATGTGCCAGAGGGATCCTGCAGAGTGACAACCCCACAAAGGACTTGTGAGTCAACACAAGACATCATTCAGTTTGTACCAGCTCTTTCACAAAAAAGTTGCCTTATCTTCCTAAGTCACTACTGTCATCTGTGATTAATGCCACAGAGACTACCACAGTATTATCTTGACACTGAATAAGGCGAAGAGCACACACTCAGACACACAACTCAATTAAGGGTAGCACTGTATCTGAAACTCCCTACATGACTGTGGTCTAACAAGAAGGGCTAAATGCATAAATAGAGGATACATTGAGTAAACAGAAAGGTTGATGGTAAGTTACTGTTCAAGTTTCAAACTATATTTTACTTTGCATTAAGGCTTGAACTGAATTTTAAAAGCAGCTTAGCAAAATAAGGGAACCTGCATAAGTCATGGAGCAATCCCTAATTTAATCGCAGTTTGCTTATAGTTCCAGCAGATGGATTCTATTTACTGAACACACAACTCATGCATCACTGAGCAGGTGAGGCTGGGAAGCTTGTAAGAAAACACCTGTAAACTATGATCACTCTAGATTTCAGTATTTGTTACTTCAGTGCCTTTCTCCCAAACCATTTCTCAGCTATTGATCTAAATCTGGAAAAATGACGGTTGAAGAACGAATGGAAAGGATCAAACATTGATCAAAGTATTTGACACACAGTGAGTACATCATGTCTAATCTCAGCCAAGTTCAACTCCTTTTAATTTGGTGCCATCCTCTTGCATTATAGCTTATGGTTTTTCACATCATCATCTGGTACTTCATCAACATAAGCCTGTTGTTGCTGGATGCAAAAGTGATGGTGCAGCTCTGGTTCTTTCTCCTGAAGCACGAGGAGGAAGTTCATGGTGGAGGGCCACCATGGATGCTAAGCATTACATGAACTCAATAAAAGATGTTCAGCAAGCCAGAAGAGACATCAGCTGAAGGTTATTAACAGAGATCTACCATGTCCAAATAGAAAATCTCAACATCAGAAAATGTGGTTGAAAGTCGGAACTGCATGGAAAGGCGCATGCTGTTGCACAGGCAAAAGAAACAGCAAATCCTTATGGACACTACAGGAGAAGGAATACTGAGAATCACATGCATTACTGCCTTGGGTTCAAACACAACAAGTGACAGCCAAAACCTACTTGAAATAATGAAGACTGAAGACACCCAGACCTTCTTACAAACTAACCTGTCATATTACAAGGAGAAGATCCTTACCAGTCCAAGGTGAAAAAATACCATGGAATTTGCCAAATCAAATACTTTCCTGAAAGCTAGCTATACACTTTAATTTTTACCACTATTAGTAGTAACATGTTCCAGGCATCTCAGTTTTGTCTTTTGCAGCCAATTTACTCCTTGTCAGGAATACAACCAGCAGTGCTAAATACTCCGTCTTATGGTATCCACCTAGTTACCTGAAATAAACAAGTGGATGTAAAGCACCTTGTTCTACTCCTTGGGTGTTTCAAAACCTGTGGTAATGTGCTCACCCAAGTAAAAATATGCCATGACACTTTGTTGTGGATTAAACCCAGCTGGCAACCAAGAACACAGCCTCAACTGAAAACACACCCCCTCACATCCTGGTCAAGAAGGGGAAAAGAATTTTAAAAAAAGCTCGCCAGTGAAGACCAATTTAGTAATTGAAACAAAGTAACATGCAATGACACCACTAAAAGGAAATAAGAAAGGAGAGAAACCCCAAGAAAAACAAGTGATAGACAAAAAAACTGCTCATCATCATCATCATCATCCACTGGCTTATACTAAATCCTATCCTTGAACTGTGAGCACCCCCTGTTTCAAGTAACTCCCCAGTATATAATTTGGGCATGAGGTTCCATAGAGTGGAATATACATCGTTGGCCAGTTCAGGTCCCTGAAATGTCAATGCTCCCACACCTGCTCGCTGGCACAGCACAAAACAGTGAACGGTCCTTAATTCAGGGCAAACATCACTCAGCAACAGCCAAATCATCAGTGTGTTATCAACATTATTTTCATACTGATTCCAAAGCACAGCTCTCTATCTACTGCTGAGAATAAAGGAACTCTCTTCCCAGCCAAAACCAGGACACACCTGAACTAATATGCTTTTCCCAAACTCCACAAAAATACATATTACTTTGGAAAGGTTGTTTTGTTTTGGTTTTTTTGTCCAGGTTTTTACCTGCTACTTAATCTTAGAATTTTGAAAGGCATCCTGAAACGTGCCACGATCCTAAGTTTGAAACATTTTCCCTCTCTAGGGAGCTTTTTTCCATAGGTTAACTACCGATGTTACTTTCAAATCACATGCTTGGGTTTTGGATTTTTTCTGTTTTACTGATGAAAGAAAAAGGGTAGAAAAATGCTAACTTGTGCTCAAAACAATTTCTTTCCCTAGTGGAAGTCCTAACTCTCAACTCAAAAAATATGTGCTTGAAATATCCAAGGGGAACATATTTTTTTCAGTTTTAACAGCTGTAATTAACAAGCAAGAACAACTGCTAAACTGCAATACTAAGTAGCTGGAAAAAGCCATTTCTTTTTGCAGTTGCTAAATGAACACCGGAAAAAAATACGCTTAGAAAAGCTGAAGTGTTTGTTATTTGAAACTGAACTATGTCTCCACAGCAATTAATTCTTACATGAACACAGAATTTTGTCCATAAGTAAGCCTGGCTTTTTGAGTTTAGAAGGTGGTAGGGAAGGGTGGGGAATGCAAATAATCAATGCATCTTACTATAGATGCAAGACTTCATAACCACTGTGTGGTTCCAAGTGCATTTCAAAAAGAGCTTTGGTTTAATACACACAAAGCCACAGCTACCACAAAGACTACGAAAAAAACCTCCTCTACAATAGATCTAGAAACTCAGAAGACAGGAAAGAATTCACATTACAAATCCCCTTCTGTTTTAGTAAATTTTGCTAAATGCCTGAAATAAGCAAAGGTAAAAACAAAGTAATTGCAGCAACTGGTAAACAGCACAGAAATTTTGAAGGTAATATGGCTGTGTTCTTGATAACGGTGGGAATCAGTAGATTTGCAAAAAAATGTTAAAGGAATTCTAAAATGAAATAAAATATCTGAGCCCTCTCAGTTATTTTCTCTTTACTGTGGATTAAAGTATTAGGTCACTAAAACCACAGGCTTGCATAGTTTTCTTCTGTGGCATTCTACAGCCTTCTATTTCCACTCTGACTTGACATACTGCAGGAAGAAAAATTCCACAGAGAACAGTATAATAAGCCCTCTTCTGCAGTTGTACAAAGAAAACCACAATGGCAGTCTGGCAAATTTTCACAGCAAGAGCTGCCAGTTGAAGTACCATGATAAAAGAATATCAAATGCAGATATACATATATTTTATAGAAAATAAACACATGCAGCTAGAAAGTTCCTTGCATGTATTTTAAGGTCTTGCTTCTGTAACACAATATACTAGCTGCTTCAATACATAATGGACCAGCCATGAACCTGTTGGAAACATCTGCAGCTTGAAGTCTTATTAATTACCACTCAGCTTGTGAAGACTGAGAGGAAGTGTATCTACTTTCTGTAGGGATATCAGGGTCCCTATAATCCATGTGACATCCTTGGCATGAAAGAGCTTCAGTGCAGGTCACTTAACATCACTACCCAAACTGAGGCAGACATCACTGAAACATACCTTCATTATTATAAATACTCTGCTCTAATCTCACAGCACAGTCGCCCTGAAAAGCAGTTATGCTGTAAGAACTTCAGGTTACGAGAGGTCTCTCTCACGCACCAGCTTCCACTAGAATTAACATTTGTTCAAACAGCTGGCCCAGGATCACTGAGATGCAACAGCAACATATACCTACATACAGGTACAGGTACGAAAGAGTAAATAGTGTAAGATACACCAAACTGGCAGCCTGGGACTCCCAGTGTGGAAGCAGAGAGCTCTACCTTAGCTAAAAGCACACAAGATAACCCACATCACTACAGGACCAATGCCAGTTTGCAGACCTCAATGCTTTCATAGGCTTCTTGTAAGTCTCGCAACCACTGACAAAAGTGAATGGTAATCTGCAGGAAAGTGCAAGATAACATATATTGCAATTATCTCCATCAAAAAGCTCAGTGTTTGCCAAAAAGAGTGATTTAGTGATCAGAAAGGTCCCTAATTATATTTAGTCATATAAAAAGAATTACATTTTTAAAACATCAAGTTCTTGTTTATGCTATATATCGAGATAAACACATTAATTCAGGTTAATATATGATGAATAATAATTTTAAAAACAGCTTGTTTCCACAAAGTTGGTGCTATGAGTGAATCCCTGACAGGTTTAGTCAAACAGGTCATTTCTACCTCTTTTACTTGTAAAAACAAAGCCTATGAACTTCTGAAAGGCCAAAACAGCATTGTGCCTGCCTAACAGTCAAAGTACACAGACATATGAAAGTACAAAGACATTAAGTGCTGTCTTGAGTAACACAAGGTGAAACAATTTCCTTCATCCTCACCTGTTCACATGACTTATTTCCAGGAGATACCTGAGTGCAATAAATTATGCCGTTTACTATGAAAAGGTACAGTAAATGCTGCTAAATACTTCTTAATTATATTAAATAGCAATCAGAAGTATAAAACACCACAGAATTGCCTGGGTTGGAAGAAAACCTAAAGACCATTTAGTTACAACCCCTCAGCAGATTTAAGATGGATCCAGACATAAAGCTTGTTTTAACCTTAACTCTTCCAGGATTATCCCTGCAGGATGGTACTTCAAGCACCCAAGCTAGCTAAGTAAGCCAACACTCTGTGGCTGCACTTTTCACCAACAAGCACACAAAGTTCAAAATCACTTTATTACCTTTGTGCTATAACTCACCAAGTCCCTAGGCCACATCAGAAACTGCATTTTAACATTGGCAGAGCTCAAAACATAAACTTGAAAATTAAAAAGGTGATTTTAAAATCAACCCTCCCTCTCCTCAGAAGATCTATGCTTCAAGGTCTTGAGCAAGATGCTCCAGAGAGCACTTAGTCATGACAGATAAATACATATAGATATAAATAGAAATTTGCCTCCAATCCCATTTGGCTTCTATTCTTAATTTCACATTTTAGTCAAGTTTTGCACAACACATTCTACTGGCAAGATGCAGTTTTTCCAGGCAACACCTTTTGTCCACAACCCTGCCTTATTCGGAAATTGTCAGGCTGACAAAAACTCACTCATCTCAGCACACCACCTAGCAGCAGCTAGCAAGTACCTGTGCATATCACGGACTCAGAACACCACAAAAGAGCAGGCAGCATCAACCAGCTCTTCCTTTAGCCGCCAAAATACTCTACTCTTCAGCCAAGTGCACAAAACCCTGCAAAACCATCTGATGTATTAGAGTGATATAGGACTGCAAACATCAAACACACTGGGAGTAAAGGCTAACAAGGAAAAAGACCTACGAGTTTAACAAAGATAGCAAGCCTCTCTTGAAACATGAAGAAGTTTTTGTGCTCTGATCATTCTTGTGGTCCTCTCTGTCTCAGGCATTCACACTATATGAGCAAGTACCTGAAATTCCAGCTACTCATTGCCCTACCAGGCTCAATTTTTATTTTATTTTTTTTTGCCACGGGAATGCTTAAAACTTTCTACACTGTAAATAAAGTAACTTTGAACACTAAGCCCCTCCAGAGATATACCATATCATATCTTCCTGCTTCCTCAAGGACATAAAAAAAGACACCTACTTTGTAGGTAGGACCCACCTACTTTGCTTCCTACTTTATCTTCAAGGCAGTAGTCAGCCTCAAATTCAGAGCCTCAGCTAAAGCACAATCACATTTTTTTCCCCATCTTCCTGTAAGGTTAGTTTAGAAGCCCTAAATTTAGACTTCCATTTAGGGGAGTGGAAGATTTAGAGCTGGAGAGAAAACTAAGACTGCTCAGAGCAAGTGACAAAAGACTTGAAAGAAACTGGCAGCCCAGGTTCAACTGAGATCACTTTCAAAGTCAGGAATTTTAGATATGCAGTAGCACTGACAAGGCATAAGGTCTCCCACAGCTCTGCCCTTGCCAGACACTAACATCTACAATGTTATAAAAGGAGTGAACACTACAGAGCTTAACAAGTTTCATATGCTCTAGATTTAGGCAGCCAGTCAGTTAACACACTTTGTATTGCTTCCACTGAAAACACAAATAGGTTTCCCCTGATTACCAAAAGACTGCTGTACAAGTCACAGCAAGTGTTAAGAGCCATCACTAAGAGATGGCTGTTTCAGCCATGCTCTGCTGAAATAGGCTACTTGCCGCTCAGAAAAGAAAATCCTTTTCTGAGTCATGGTCTCAGCTGTTTCAGCTGACTATAATTAAGCATTCTGACAAGCATTTCCTCTGACCCTGCACTAGAGGAGGCTGAGTGCTCCATAACCAAGGATCTGGCAGAGCAGAGTCCTTCCCAACACTGCACTGCACTGACTGTATGCATACACATGGCTCACACTGAATTGTGACCAGTGTTACCACTGTGAACACAAGCTCTGTCTGACAGCATCATATCCAGCTCTATGTATTTCTTTATTTCTATGACCAACTCAGAATCCTTTACATTTATTACCATGGTACTTCAATGAAGATCAAAAGCATGCATGAGAACTAAAACACTCTGTACAAACTTTAATTGCAAAATATTGACACAAGCTGCTTCAAGAATTTTACAGAAGTTTTTCTAGAACTACAGTTCTAGACATCTCAATCATGTGCTGCTTTTTACATCTTCACTTTGTACAACACAGGAATGAGAGAATACTTCAAAGTATCTGAGAAACTACTATCTTCAAGAGGACAAGATTAAATCTACAAAATTAAGCAAGATATCCTGTTAGCTTTAATCGTATGGAAACGTGTGTAAGACACAGAAATGTGATCCTTCCTCTACACAAGTATCCATCGCAGTACTGTAGACTAGACTACAGTACTCTGGATTGTATTCTAGACTGCAAAAGCCTAGTCTGCCTATTAAATTTTTAAAGGGGTCACATAGACATGACTTGAAAATTGTACTCCCTGAGCCTATAATGTTGACCATAAAGAAACACCATCACAATGTTACAGATAGTAGCCAGTCACAAGACAAACAGGAGCCTTGATTTTTTTGAAAAAGGTATGTAAGAGGATCAGACTTTCAACCAACATGTAAGCTCCACAGTGGCAGCTGGATCATGTGTGGAAAAAATGCCATGTAACAGTGATCAGCAGGATGTCCTAAAGTAGACTTACTCTTTATCTTCAAGCAGAGATGATAGAAAGCAGAAGCAATTGATGAAGTCTTCAAGCACAGAGCACCTGTCTCCTTGTACTAAAGGTAAAAGTATTACCAGAGTTTCACAGCTCATACACAAGTCTATGAATGTGAAATATGCTTAGAGACAGGATAGGTCTCTAAGCATATCCTGCCTCACTTTCTAGACAGAACAAGCATTTGCTAAACTGCAAATGAAATCCATATATAAGTATTATTGGTATTCAAACACAGTTAAAGAGACAAGAAATCCAGCCCTATTCATGAGCAGGTTCTCTTTTAAAGAAAAAATCTTGTGAATTTTATAAGCATAGGATTATTTTAATAAAAGAACAGTACGGGAGCTTGGAAGCCAAGAAAACAAATACTTTCCCAAATTTAAGACATCTGAGTTAGCTGCTTTCTGAAATTAAGGAGTCTATGTTCCATGAGTTTCACTTTAGCTAACAATGCCACAAGCACAATGAAAACGGTGAGATTATTCCACAATGTGAAAATAAGGCATTAATCTTCCACATGTACAATTGAAATTGTACTGAAGACAGTGGGAGTTAAAAGAATGCAGGTTTTTCTGTTGTTGTGGTTTTTTTAAGGAGACTACAGTCACATTTTTACCTATACTCAAGTTTCAGAAAAGTAGGTCTAGAAAATGTTTACCGTACTATGATATTTCTTACTTTTTAAGTGCTAGTTACTACTGTTTCTTGTATTTTTCAAAAGATGCTAAATCCCTCTATCTTGTGGGAGCAGAAAGCTTTAAAGTGCTTGACCAGGGGCAGCTACAGCAATTAAATTTCATCCCATTTTATCCTCTTCCCTAACACTTTGAATATTTTAGCTTATATTTTGTAACCATACATGCTTAACATTAGATTACATAAAAGGTTATCATTATACAATAAATGTTACCTCTGCTGCCTTTAAATATGCAGAAGCACTTAAACCAAACTAAACAGCTATCTGAAGTGGCTGACTGGAAATGGTATGTTGCTCTGTTGAGACCAGGGTCTCCTACCTATTGTACAAGCACAATTAACTTACACGGCAGTTTTGCAATTTGTATTGACATACATCTGCATTAGTCTAAAGCACACAAGAGTTAACACAGACTGTAAAATATCTAGCCACAGTGACTCATTCCTGACAGATTCTCTGGTTAGCAAGTGAAGATAAAATGACGTTCATGACCCACTTATCAGATGCTGTTGTCAGTGGGATTCTCACATGAAGAGAGACGCTTGTTCAGCACCCTTTAGAATCTTCAATACTACCAACATTTAATTTATTTACCTTCAGTAAAGCAACAGAATTGCAATCAGCTATTTTAATTCTTACTGATAACACTTAAAATGTTTTTTTGCAAATACAAAAAGCAGACTTCACTTCAACTACTAATGTCACCCCAACAGACAGTTCTGCCCATGAAGTGCATGCTTGGAGATGACTATTAGGAACCTTCACATATCAGCTTTCTCCCGTATTCACAAGAAAATCCCTAGCTAAAAATAAATAAAATAATCAGGACTTGGACTTCAAACTGCTCACATGAAATTAGTAAATTAACTCCAGGGTGCCTCCTTCCCTCAAACAGGTTTTCCAGAGGAAAAAAACGAGGAAGGCCTTCAAGTTCAATTCCTCTCAATCCTAAAGTGTGCAGACAGCTTCAAGGAAATAGGGCGCTTTCACCTCTAGTGGGAGGTGTGCCTGACCACAGCAGGGAGGCTGGAATGAGGTGCTTATGAAGGTACCATCCAACTGAAACCATTTTGCTATTCTACGATAATGCAAGTGCACTTTAGTGTTGCAGATGTGATCACAGAGTAAGTACTGAACAACAGGGTGGGAGATAACTTGGTTTAAATTCACTGGATGCTAATGAGTATTTGGGTCAAGATGACAGTGGCTGGCCATGATTTCTCTGTATTTTAACACATGGCACTGGCAACCCAGTGATCCTGGCAGGAGTAACCCTGACTCTCAGGACAGGACTATGGTTTCTAAATGGGCACACTTCAGGCAGGGATCCACTGGGTGCCCTTTAGGGCAAACAAGTTGATCTCTGTCCCAGTGCTCTGTGGGTTATGGTCTCTTCCTCCCTGTTGCTGGTCCTGCCCACCAGTGACAGTGGCCATAAAATAAAATGCATTCCTTGACATCGAGCTTGCAGGATGGTATCACTCCAAGCCAAGGATAGGACTGGACTGGCCCACATGTGTTCCCACCAAACTCCACTCTGCAAACTAGCAGGCAGAGAGTGGCGGAGACACAAGCCATTACAGACCTCAGTGATACCATAAGTGTAGAAGTGTATTTCAACTTCTGTGCTACCCTAATCTTATTTAAAGATACTCACCAAGTAACCAGCACTCCTGACAGTTCATTTAAGATGGACAAAAAAAATTATTACATTTTAACAGAGGAATTAAAACAATAAAAGTCTGAAATTCATGCCATATGAATGTCACAGAATCTGGTAACAATCCCTGTTCTGAATTTAGAAGGAAAAGAAAAATTTGCTTTTCAAAACTCTTTGAAGAAAACCTGAAAATGAATAAGAACAGGACTGAAAGTTGAGAGCTTTCTCTTAAGCATCTACGAACACAAGGTTATCTTGCTCCAGGCTACTTAAATCAGAAGCATTGCTCCCAAGGCAGTTGCAAGGTCAGTCACTGTACTTCTCAATCTCACTTATAATCCTAAAACCTTTTGGAACAAGACTGATGCAGCATTTTTGCTGGTAGTAGAAAGTACATCTCAAAGCTGAGGATCTGCTCTCTGATAAAGTAGAATATCAATCTCCAATAGACAGGATCTCCAATAGAACTCCAATTTCAACTCTGGAGTTCTCTGCTACTGAGAATATAATTTAAATTCAGGATCTCTCTCAGGCATCACTTCATGCTATATAGAAAACATCACACCTTGAAACAAGAGGTCTACAATTACATCCAGCTCCATTCCCAGGTATGAAGCCTCTTGAAACTATGTAGCAGGAACTGTCGGGTTCTGGCACAGGGAACATCAGACCCATAATGTAAGTAAGTGGACAATTTGAACATTGATCACAAGACCTTGAGGGTTATTTCTGTGGGCCAGAAGTAGCAGCCTTTGAGGTTATTCCTAAGCAGCTTCAATAAGGAGGTTAAACATGCTAAACAAGCGGGATACACAAGACAGAGACAAACTGTCGGAATAGCCATCCCACTAGCTGATGAAGTACCAGTTACATCTTTGCACTTCCACAACAAAAAGTCAGGAAACACCTAAGGAAGGGACCATTTCTTTCAAAGCATTGAAGTCATTACCTACAAAGAAAGCAGGCTTGTTGTCTCCAACAACCAGATTTCAGCTGACAACAGCAAGCTGTGGCATAACCCCATCTGGTTTCTTTGGCATCCCCAAGAATATTCAGTAATCTTCACACTAAAGAGCAAAGATTGCCTGAAGGTTTGGTCAGGCCAGATCAACTAAAAGCAGCGATTTCTAGGATCCTAGACTATCATGCTGAAGGAGGGTCCTTCAAAGATTTACCCACTCCACTGCCTGATGTCTTAAGAACAAGTCATCTGCTGTGGGAAGATCTGATGGTTATTCAGAGCCGTAAGGGAAATAAACCACACTCAGCCAACAGAAGTCAGCCAGAGACTGCTCAGTGAGAAGAAAGCCAAAGAGCATAAATTGGCTCAAGTGTGCATCCTAAAGAAACTGTTCAAGTGCTGCAACTCAAAAGCAGCTTAACCAGTGAAGTAAAATAATCTGCCCTTTCTCCAAGGTACAAGTTTCATTATCTACATCCCTGAAAAGAAGAGCTTAGCATCAACAAGAGCTAAAGTCTAACTTCAGTGAGGTTGAATTACAATTCAAGGAAACTTTGTATAAATATCTGCTTTTCCACATGTGAATCTTCTTTCCTAGTATTCTGAAGCCCAAGTTTAAACATCCTGTTAGCATTTATACCACTCAAAGTAACCTAAATTAAATGCAAATTAATATGCTTAATTTTGGGGTATACAATTAAAAATTATTGATGTAAGTTCCTTTCTCCTTACTTAAGAGAATTGCAGAATGCCATCTGAGAGTTTGCTGCGTGAAAAAATGAAAAGATACAGAAAACTCCAAAGCCAACATACCTGTTATTTTGTCCCTGACAAGCTTGCAGGATTCTATCTCCCCAATGCTGCCAAAAAGACTCTTCAGTTCCTCTTGTGTCATGTTTTGTGGAAGGTAGTTGACTATTAAATTGGTCTTGCTGTCTTCTGTGTTCCCAGAATCAACTGGTGATGAGCAGTTGTTTATGGTGGCTGAACCATGGGCTGTGTTATTACAAGTTGGTCCATTAGACAGTTGTGTTTCCATGGCAGCAATTACCTGCTGAAAATAACAAAAAACAAGAACCATCAAAATTTAAATTTCAGTATGTAGTAGGAGAGTCCAAACAAGAACCTAAAAGACCTGTCACTATGCAGAAATGGTATTGCCAAGGCCATATACTGCCTCTACATGCAAGAAAAAAAACCAAACACCAGTACAGAAGGGTGTTAAACTGTTAGTCAAGACAACACTTTAAAACCTTGTAACAAATAAACTATCTTCTACAAGTTCACTAAATGAAATCAGCACTCAAAGCTTAGTTTCCATTCTCTGCCATTCCTCCAATTTAGGGGAATCACAGCCTTTCTATTACAGAAGTTACCAAACAAAACTGGCCTGTTGCAAGAGTAATCACTTCTGTTAACTTACAGCTGGTTACTGAAATAACATAAAATGCAGTTTTTAATGAAGTAGCACTTGAATAATTGCAAAAAGAGGTGGGCATTAACTGTATCCAAAGAATATTTCTCTTAAGAAATAGCAGAGATCAAGGTTAGTATTTAAAGAGATATTTAGGATATATGAATGTACTGGGATGGAAAATATACTCTTCTTTGACAACATCTGTGTCAAACTTTTCACCACAGGTTGGAATCAGGCTTCTGGATGCTTTTATTTGACAAAACGGACAATTTCTCGTTATTATTTCTTTCCTCGCCTGAACTCTTGAGAAAGCTAAATTTGAATCTTGATCTTAATGTACTTTTCAACCACTCCAGAACTACTCTGTGCCTGGGAGACCACAGAACTGATCCTCCTAGAACCTGTGCTAAGGCAGATGGAGAACAGGAAGTGATCTCAAGACAGCCAACATGGCTTCACCAAGGGCAAGTCCTGTCTGACCAACTAAGTGGCCCTTCTGTGATGAAGGGGCTCCTTCAGTGGACAAGGGAAGGGCTGCAGATGTTATCTATCTAGAGTTACTCAAAGCCTTTGACACATTCCCTTAAGACATCTTTATCTCTAAAATGGAGAGAGAGTATCTATGGGTGGATTAATAGGATAAGAAAGGGATTGGAGGGCTGCATCCAGAGGTGGAGGTCAATAGCTCAGTCTCAACAGACACCAGTGACAAGCTGTGTCCCTCAGGGGTCCATACTAGGACCAGTGCTATTCAATGTCTTCACTAATAACACAGACAAATGGATCAAGAACACCCTCTGCAAGTTTGCTGATGACCCCAAGGTAAGTGGTGTTGCTGACACTCCTGAAGTTCAGGATATCATCCAGGGGGGGGACCTGGACAGGCTTGAAAAGTGAGACCATGGAAATCTCATGAGGTTTAGTAAGACCATGTTCAAGGTGCTGCACCTGGTTCAGGACACTCCCAGTATCAGCACAGGCTGGGGAATGAACGGATTGGGAGCAGCCCTGTGAGCAGGACTGGGGGGTGCTGGTGGGTGAGAGGCTGGACATGACCCAGCCATGGGTACTCCCAGCCCAGAGAGCCAAACGTGTCCTGGGCTGCATCCAAAGCAGCGTGGGCAGCAGGGGAGGGAGGGGATTCTGTTCCTCTGCTCTGCTCTGGTGAGAGCCCACCTGGAGCCCTGCATCCAGCCCTGGGCTCCCAACACAGGGAGGACATGGACCTGTTGGAGCGAGTCCAGAGGAGGGCCTGGATTAGAGGGACGGAGCACGTCTCCTTTGATGAAATGCTGGGAGAATCAGGCTTGTTCAGCCTAGAAAAGAGATGACTTTGGGGTAGCCTAATTGTGGCCTTTTAGTATCTGAAGGGATTTTACAAGAAAGAGGGAAAGAGAAATTTTTGAGTATCGTGTAGTGACAGGACAAAGGGGAATGTCTTCAAATCGAAAGCTAGGAGGTTTCAATTACGTATTAGGAAGAAATTCTTTACTGTGAGGGTGGTAAGGCACTTGCCCAGAGAGGCTGTGGATGTCCCATCCCTCAAAATGTTCAAGGTCAGGTGGGATGGAGCTTAGAGCAGCCTAATTTAGTGGAAGATGTCCCTGTTCATGGCAATTGTACTAGAGACAGACAATCTCCAAGGTACTTTCAACTCAAACCAGTCTGATTCTACTGTGTCTCACCCCAAAGTCACTGACTGTATCACCGCAAGATGCAATGGACATAATTAGGAGGAGTCTGCTTGTACACAAGCACTTGTCCACAAGCTGCCACATGTACAGAAGGCACTCTGCCCCCTCAGTCAGTGACTGAATGGCAACAGCTGGTAAATACAATGGATTTTTAATGGCATCTTAATATCTAAGATTTGGGCAGCCTACCCTGTTTGGGACCAACTGTTTAGACTACATGCAAGAGAAAATTGTGTACGTGAATTCTCCAGTAAAACATTTCAACACAAGAAGTTCATTAAAGAAATCCATCAATTACTGAAATTTAGCCTCATAATTAAACTGCTAAGAGGGGCTCTCACTAAAAAGCCTCTTGTAAAATCACAGAGCAGCATCAGGACCTCTGATGGGTCTGTCCTAACAGTCCTGTTTAAAGCACCATAGGCAATCAGTGCCAAATCCAAACAGCTGATAAGTTCAGCTGTGTTCAGGGACTGCTGAATAACTGAATTTCCTAACAATAAGAGAGGGAGCAAGTTGCGTTTCTTACTAAAAGTCCAGCTTTGACATTCCTGGGGACACATTTCTATGTTCTCTGTTTTCCATACAGAAGTATTTTCCAAGAGGCTACTTCAGCACAACGCAAAAAAAGGGATCCATCTTTTAAGAGGACTCATTAGAAAAGCATGATCTCATTTTCCTGAAGAGCTACAACTGGAACATTTTCTTCCCTTGTGACAAACTCCAAGGGGTAACCTGCTTCTGCCAGTGATGAAACAAGTCCACCGAAAAGATGATAAAGCAGATTATCCCGATCAGGATAAATTACTTTTCAAAACACTAGCATACCTGCTAAAGGTATTAGTCACAAATGCTGGGCTTTGAGGCTCTGTAGGATTGCCTTTTTCCTGTTTGCATGTTTTATTCTCAAATTTGGAGTGTTCATTGATCAAAATTAGCAGGATTTAGCAAGGACAACAAACAATTCTCTTTTAATTGCACATTTATTTTCATGTTCAGGTGGCCAAGTATGGGTTCCTAAGCCAACATTCAAGTGAACAGCTGCAGTAGCCTGTGTGTGCTGAAAATTACAGCATCTCTCAGCTATAGAACCATCTGCTCTGAATGAAGTGATACTAATATGTTTTACAAATAATGCATACCCCACTAATAGGCTAAAGAGAACTGTTCACAAAAGACAAAGCACTAAATATTTTTCACTCAGAAAAATAGCTTGAGATAAATTTACAGTTTGAAAGAATCTTAGAATAGACTGGCAAATAATTTTAAAATAGTAATTATAAAAACACAACTACACAGTTTTTCAAAGTTACTGCAAATTAGTAGTCAGACCATACCAAAACCATTTTAGTACAATACTCCTCTTCAATTATCCACCATGTATTTTTAATTAGTACTAAAATCTAATTGACAATAGAAGAAAGACAAGCCACTGCAGTGTAATTTCTACAGGAGATCAGCATTTTAGAGAAAAAGTTGTTTTGTTACACCAGTGTGCTCTAGGCTCTCATAGAATAGGAACACACCCTACAGCCTATAATGAAGATATATGTGAGTTAGCATTCCAAATGGAAGGTTAAAAGACTTTGGTATGGCCTCAGCACTATTAACATGTAAAAAAGTAGCCTACAGAATTTAAGAAAAGTCCCACAGACCCCAGTCCAAGGCTCTGCTGCCCACGAACCACTTCTAAGCAGAGAAGCCACATCACACAGTCTGACTGCCATGTTAGTTTGGAGTTGCCGTCTGCAATATGGACACAAAAAGTACTGTATGTTAGATTAGCAAGATAATGCAACAAATCAGTTTGTACAAATTTACAGTAATTGCATTTATATTCCCAGCACGTCCATGCAGTGTGGCTTAATTGGATTTGAGGCAATTCCAATCTAATCTTAACAAATTCAGTTGTAAAATTATTTTTCTTATGTGAAATAAGATGCTTATTTTTAACAAGACTTAAAAGATAATGCAGTCTAGTTACCCCTGCATCTGCCCTGGCAACTACCTTCAGTACCACACCATGCCTAAAAGAAACTATATCACAAAACAATTTTTTAAATCTTCAAGACTGAAGAGGAAAGTAAAGAAATACAGTGAGTTTATTTTCCATCATCACATAAGATGATCATGCACTACAGCTCCCTTTACACATCTTTCCCAGCCCACAGGAAAAAAAATACACGAAGATGACAGAGTACTAGGTCAGAATTGATTCAGTTCTCAAAATCCTGGGTTTCAAAAATTAGGTAAATGAAAATCTTGTGCAGATGGTATTCACTAAGCTTTCTTGCAACAGCTGTTTAAAAGTACCACGGCACGTACAAGTGGCAGTAGAGTCAAGGATTTATCAAGTGCAGTAACTGGAAAAAAACATGTAAGTGTTTTTCATGAGAGTATTTTGTAACCAGGAATATTGTTCTTTGTTTTAACTAAAACGTCACTGAAAATCCAGTTAGAATAACATTGAACAATGCCAGAAGGATACCACAAAAGACAATAGGCCATTTGCAGATAATTACAGGTAGTCCAGATGTGAAATACAACCACAACAGAACAAAGAGAAAGGCTCCTGACCACTGCCAGAGCTTAAGACTGCTGTTAGTAAAGAGATCCTACTCACAGCTAGATGAGTTAAGTCTAAACTTGATTAAAAAAAGGCTTAGGTTCCAGAAGGTGTTGTGGCGTGCCCACAACTAGCCTGTGTGAGTGACCTGCGCTCCCAGAGCCCCGGAGCACGCTTGCTTAAACTGCCAATGAATGAGGCGAGAAAAACTTTTCACTCTTCACATCAGTTTGCTTAGCTGACTTAGTGTCTGGTCTTTATTTCTAACTTAGGTTAATTACGACCTTCAATCACCTCTCTTTATGCAAAATACTGAGGCTTTGGTATCAAGTGTAACTTTGCATGCCATTCTTTCTGGTCTGAACCCAAAACGAACACTAACAATTTCTCAAGCTCTCAACTGTTCATAGGCAAGTATGTTTGATGAACTGCTTACTACATTAACAAAATCTGGAGGTCTCAACTGACTTCTTTTAAGTCCAGACAAGCCTTATTAAGACGGCTGCTTTAAAATACCAGTCTCCAACATTCTTGTCCTACAGAGACGATAGTGATGTGCACAATGATGTATTTGGATCTCTAATGGCTCTCAGCAAATCAGTGGGACCCGACGGATTATCTGTTTCCTGTGAAGCATATGCTGTAGAGAGAAAACTTCAAGAGAACAGTTTACTTTCTTGTAAGGACTTCAGTGTACTAACTGGAGACTTAACTGTCCTCTTAAAGACCGCAGCATTTGTCAAAAAAAAGCTAAGAGCACCTGCCAGTTGAAGTACTTCCAGCCTGCGTAACACCTTTATCTTAATTGAAGCATTCTACACAGTACTTGCAATCAGTGTGAAAGTCAGTTCTCTGACTAAAAAAACCATTATGTCTCAAAAGTGTTTTCTGCTTTACCAGTTCTTCTACCATTTTTATTGCTTCCACGGCTGTATGGACTGCCGTTTTTCCAAACTAGATGTAAGAGAGCATTCTTACAATTTCATTTGCAATTCTATCTGACCTAAAAATAGTATTAAATATGGCTAATGACATTCTAGAAAAAAACCCTAACACCATACTAAAACAGCAGATTAACACAGAATTTGAGCTGTGAGTTTTCTTCCACCCTCCCCCCCCCGCAAAAATTTTAAAATATTGAACTACTGAAGAATCCCCAAAAGTTAATTCATTTTTTTACTATTAGCCTCAGAGACAGTATTACACTTCAGGTTATTAAAATAGCTTAAAGTTACTGCATTCAAAACCTATAAAATTATGTTCAGGAAACAGGGTTCTATATATACCTACTAAGGAAAAGTTTGTCTTATAATACATTCAGATTAAGAGGAGAACAATAACAGTAAACCTTTGAGTAAATCTGCTCCCTTTATAATGCTGAAAGGAAGCAGAACTAAAGACACAGTTGTTCAGCAAACTGAGTGGGTCTCTCTCAAATGCAGTGCATGGCAGCCATCTATCTTTCTATAAACTTACTTTTTCCTCATCAAGCACAGATAAGATTTTAAAACCAAGCACTCTTAAACACTGTTTATGGCATTAACTGAATGCCAGTTACTAACTAGCTGCAGTTCAAGCAAGTCATGAGTAAAGTTTGCCTAGCACAGAAGCAAGTAGGTTTTTTTTTGTTTTTCAAGAGAACAGACATCAGAAGTTCAAAAGCCATATGATTTATGCAATTAGATCTGGTTGCCATAGAACAGTTCCAATTATAACAGCAGATTTTTATATGAGAGCTTTAGAAAATATAGTGGAGCTAGCAAGATGAAGACTGGAAAAAACAATAGCCAGAGTGGCCTACTAACTTTTCTTTCAATGTAGATATTTTGGTATGCAATATACTCAACTATTCAGCTTAGCTGAAAATGCAGGCTGAGGCTGGATCCTGGTAGCACTGTGACAGAACCAAGGAGGTGACACAATAGGTAAGCCTTCAACCACTACTACCAACTCACATGCATCACACAGATGCTAGGGAGAAACGTTTAGTGCATTAGACTTCTGACTAAAGTCCTTCTACCACCTATTTCAATTCATACTTGTGCATCCTGGTCATTGCTGGGTGGGAAATAATTTCACATAGGTTTTATATACATAATTTAGTATTTATAGACACTGCACTAAAAAAAATCACTGCCCAGATGCCTGCCACAATTACATTATGTACTTCTAAACAGTATTATCATATAAAGGTGATTACAGGAATTTAAGACAGCAGATACTAAACACATCTGCTTGCTTCAATTGTTAACACTGTTCAGAGGCAACCCAAGCTGCACCATGAGATGCCTCCAGCCTCAAAGATCACAGCTGACACAATGCCCTTGGTAAAGTCCTAAGAAATGTAAATGTGCTCCTGAAGATTCTCGTAGAGGCTTACATACCACAAAACCTTCAGGGCACATTTTACTATTTTGTGTTTGCCCTTCCACCCCGTTTTCCAGGGCAAGGGAAGCATGCAATGGATACAACACACCACCATTTGGACAAGCAAATTATAGAGATTTTGTTTTCCTAATACCAAACTGCAGAACAAGAAACACCTCTGGCTGCATACATCGTTCTTTATCTCTTCCAGACACAAAGGTCTAAACCACAACTTTGCTCTCTGCTTGTAACAAAGTTGATCTCTTTCCAGAGGATTTATTCCATCCACTTTGACTCACAACAGTAATTAATGCATTTTAACAAGGGTAAACTGTTTCTTGTCTGTGGGGACTGTTGTTAAACACAAATTAAAAGAAAAAAACATTATTTGAGTGCTCACTGAAAGATAAGACCCGGCACAATACAGATGGCTGGATTTTGCTTTAAGAAGCACAACTCAGCAAAACAAATTATTTTTAGATATTAAAATTTTAAGTGCAGAGTTACTGATAATTGGAATAGGTGGAATTCTTTATGCTTCCTTTTTAGTGATTTTTATCTTTACTGAAGTGTTAACTTGAAGGACGCCTTTTTTTCAAATGGTCAAGTACCTCAGAAGCATATACAAAAGTACAGTGCTAATTTTTGCACACTCAAAACAGCTGTACAATAAGAGATAACAGAGACTGTTCAATCTAGCATATACAAAAACTATTACATAGCTTGCCTGAACATCCTGAAGTCCTTTATGGGTAAACGCACACAAAGGCCAGAGGCATGTCTTTAGTTAAGAACCTTGCCTGTCAGAACACCACACTACTCACTCTTAGTTTCCCTATAAGAAGGATAGCTGTGAAGGAGAGCTTAATGATTGCTCTGCGATCCACATATTAACAAGACATCTTGTGCTTGGCAAGTCTGCACAAACAGGCTAAACAACTATTATTTCTTTGTCTCTGTTTTCACTTTTTGTTTAATAGCATAAACCACCATTTGTCCATTAGCAGCCCTCCCCACCTACATGTACATTCATTTGCTGTTCTCTCCATTACACTATTTAAGAATCTGCAGCACAAATTAGATCAGGGTAGTGCTTGATGGAATTCATGCAGCACAGGAGGAGAAATCAGAAGAGCACCTCTTGATTTATGGTAAGTTATATGGAAGAACTTTGATAAAATAGATGAAAGACAGAAAACTTCACAGAAAACTTAGAACTTTTCTGATAACGAGGTGGTCTCAAATCTTCAAGTAACTTGTGTAAATACAGGCATTTAAGACCAGAAAGCATGAGCCCTTGGCAACAATAAAAAGCAATTTCTAGCATCTCAGAAGTGGCAGTTTAGAAGGGGAACCTTTTCACAGACTCTTCAACGAATCACAAAAATACCACTTAACATTTCTACATCTTGGCCTCAGTGTCATGATGAGCTGAAAAAAGTGAAGAAAATGAAGAGAGCTATAAAAAAAGAAGTCATTTGAATTTTAGGGAAAAGTATTGTAATTCACCCCTGTGATTGCTGCTGCAAAAGTTAATCTGCAGAAGCTTTCAGCAGATTAACTCTTCTTTCAGCAGGAAAGAAGAGGCACCTGAAGGCCCATTCCAGGTAAGCAGGGAGAAAACAACTGAAAACCTGGAGACAGTTGAACAAAACAGCTATTTGTAGATGCATGAAAGAGCTTAACAGTGTTGGTGACCACTAAAAAGGACAGATGCAAGAAACCACAAATTATCTATGGAATGTAAATATTTGTAAGAACACTAAAAATGTATACATAGATTAAAAGAAAACATCTTCACTCAGTAGGAAATGCTTTGGAAACTCTTAACATTTCTGCAAAATACTTAAGAGTATTAGGATACTCTAAACAATCCCCAACTCAAGCTACTATGCATTAGGAATGAAGGCAACAAACACTTGCAAGGGGTTCTGAAAAAATAATGCATGTACAACAAGGCAAGAACATTGCCTGGCAATGGACTAATCTACAGAAAATAAACTCTCTTCTGACTGAAATTACAGATTATCCTATCAGCTCGGGTAAAGGGAGGGAAACATGCAGGGTAACTTAAGTTATCCTACAACCCATATTAGAAAGATCAACTCTAACAGTCTTCTGTAAAGAAAACAAGCACCGCCATTCCATTAAGGGATCAGTTCAAGTGAGACCCCAATAAACTATAATCATTTTTACATTTCTAATTATTCAGCTCAATTTAGACACACAACCACTTCTACCAACATAACTAATTCCCTGAGCAGGACAGCATCAACATGCATTACTAATTAGCTCAAATACAAGGAAAAACCCCCAAAACTAAGCACAAAATTTTACTTTTTCCTTGTATTGCCCTCTTTCATATAAAAATGTTCAAAGCCAGCTAAGGGAAAATTATTACTTTGGTTATATTTGAAATTTTAACTAAATATCAAGTCAGGACTGTTTGAACACAGCCAATAGTGATGTTCAGAAAGAGTTTCACGAAAACAATGAACACAAATGATGAACACAAAATCACAAACAGCTATTCAGATCTCAAATAAATAAGCTGTGAACAATTCCTATACTTAAGTAATACTTTAACACTGACTTTTAACTGAAGTAACTTTTCAACTGCACTCTAGCCACAAAATCTTGCCAACTGTGTTTATTGCTCTTATTTGCTGTCTCAGTCTCCCGTGTTAGCTCTCCCAGCCTTCTAGCAAAATGGTCTCCAGGGCAATATGGCTCTGTCAAAATACATATGTATTCTTCAAGAGGTAACTGCATCTTATTGTAGACACTTCCCTTCAGCCTTAGACATTTGCAGTCCTCTCAAGTCTACTAACACAACAAAACAGAAGATTCAGTGGGGTGAAAGGAGACAACTTGATGACTCTTCAAATATAGTAACTTGATAGGTTGAAGGGTTTCAAAGTCAACATCCACTTGAACTAGCTAGGATGCCTACTTCAATTTTTCAGCATTTACCTCAGTATTCCAGCTGGGGTGTGTAAAACTTCCCCCCTTTCATACTGCAGTTACATCCTCCTTCCCCACTGCCAATTTCAAAAGCTGATGTTTACCAACAGAGACAAACAGGAAGCAAGCCAAGTTAGTCTGACTGAAGAGGTATACAAATCAAAAAAACACAAGTAAGAAAAAGATGCTCTTCTAATCGAGAAAGCATGTGTCACCTTCAAGGCCACACCCTATTCCATTTACTCTTTGGTGCATCTTCCTGAAGGACAATAGGGTTTTCTCCCTCATGCACTCAGCCTTCTTCACCGCAACAGAGAGCCCAACGATGGATGACAGGATTAATCTTCCAGGATAAGGGTGACAAGGTTAGAGGAACAGTTCTTTTGTGCTGGCTTTTCATGGCAGTACCCCTTGCTCAAAGCTCAGTGGTAAACTGGAGAGATGGTTAGGCCCAAAATGCACTCCCATCACAGACATTCCAACAGAGGCTACACCTCAGCAGATCCACAGGGCATGAACCTGTTATCTCCATCACAGCCCTATCCTTCAAACTGCAGGATCTCCCTTCAGGAGAGTTTTTGCTCTCTCACAAGGAACTTTTAGTTCAAATGCAGATTTAGACAAGAGAAAAGTTGCATGACTCAATATCCCTATCCCTTAAACCCTCATGTTTACTGCTAGTTAGCTCAAAAAATGACATCCTCAACACCATACAAAGAAGGGGAAAATGCAAGCAGCTCAAAGTCAGGAACCAGTAATCGCCATGCCCCTCCCTGCCCCTATACCCATGTTTACAAGTACTATCAAATTGGTATCAGGCTGGACAGCAACACAATGCCTACACCCTCAGATGTCTCCATAAGCCCAGATCATCAGTGGCCTGACAGACTGACATGTCACAGCATCCCTCTTTCAGCTCCAAAAGTCATGACAAGCAAAGCTTATGTGCTAAAGTATTCAAACCAACTGAAACATGCACCATTATGTACACATAGAATCAAGTCATTTTTGCACAGAAAATATTAATTCTTCTATTGAGGAAACCTACTGGGGAAGAGATCTTCATAAGGACAACAGCTCAACTAGCAACAAAGGGTAAGATGTACTGGGATTTTCCAGTATCTGCCTTCCAGGAGACAAGACAGCAAACAAGCTACCTGAACAGCCTTGGACATGATGCCCAAAAGTGCTTAAATGGCCTAGGATCACATCTTAGAGGTTAAGTATTATTCAAATAATAAATACTTGCTTTCATTCTTTGGTGAAGGGCCTCAACGTAGCATGGAAGGCAAAGAACAGGAACTTGTGTCAACAACTGACTTGACCAGCAATTTTTTATTTTTTTTCCCCCTTCCACAGCTGGCCCTGAGGGGTTGGAAAAACAGAAAGGAGGAGACACTGTTCAAACTGAAACACTTCCAATCAGCATACTCTGCCCTCTTCAGTCAATATAAGAAGAGATCACAGAATAACAGGGTTGGAAGAGACCTTCAAGATCATCAAGTCCAACCCCTTCCCTAACACCTCAACTAAACCACAGCACTGAGAGCCACATCCAGTCTTTTTTAAAACACATCCAGGGATAGTGACTCCACCACCTCCCTGGGCAGACCATTCCAGTACTTTATCACCCTTTGCATGAAAAACTTTTTCCTAATATCCAACCTATATTTCCCTTGACGCAGCTTGAGACTGTGTCCTCTCATTCTGCCAGTTGCTGCCTGGAGAAAGAGACCAACCCCCACCTGACTACAGCCACCTTTCAGAAGTTGTAGACAGTGATAAGGTCACCCCTGAGTCTCCTGTTCTCCAGGCTAAGCAACCCCCCTCGCTCAGCCGCTCCTCACAGGGCTTGTGTTCCAAGCCCCTCACCAGCCTTGCTGCTCTCCTCTGGATGTCCTTCCCAAACTGAGGGGCCCAGACCTGGACACAGCACTCAGGGTGTGGCCTCACCAGTGCCAAGTGCAGAAGAAGAATGACCTCCCTGCTGCTGCTGGCCACACCATTCCTGATAGAGGCCAGGATGCCACTGGCCTTCTTGGCCCCCAGGGCTCACTGCTGGCTCATGTCCAGCCGGCTGTAGACCAGAACCCGCAGGTCCCTTTCTGCCTGGGTGCTCTCCAGCCACACCGTCCCCAGCCTGTAGTGCTGCAGGGGGTTACTGTGGCCAAAATGCAGGACTCCGCACTTGGACTTACTAAACTTCATCTTGTTAAACTCTGCCCACCCATGCAACCATTCCAGGTCTCTCTGCAGAGCCCTCCTACCTTCCAACAGATTGACACACACTCCCAGCTCAGCGTCATCCACAAATTTACTAATGAAACACTCAAACCCCTCATCCATGAGATTTTTAACCTACAGTTACAAGGCCTCTTTTTTATCACTTCTTTAAAAAAAGATTCCAAATCAGCAAAAGTGAAGACATCAACAAGCCATTCTTGTTAACAATCCATAGTGAACTAATAAGAAAACACATGGCCAATGCCAGTTTACTCTCAAAATCTACTATGGATAAAGACAGACCATTCAGTCTCCAAGAAGTGTTTTTAGTGGTCTTAAGTCAAAAATCACATCTTTTAGTCACAAAACCACTCTTAACTGGAGCTATGATTTCTCCCATCCTGCTGCACCTGGAGTAAGTAGTCACTGAAATAGGTTCCATGAAAGCAGTACAAAGGCTACCTATACCACCAGATCAACAGAACTTTTATTTCTTAATCCTGAAATACCATGAGTAATGAATAATGCAATACAGATATAACATGACAGACCCATATGCTATGCTGTCTTGTGTGCAGAAATCTTTATTTCTATAATCCAACTAAAAATGCAGAGCAATGAATATTTAAAAGATTTGCTAGTTTAAAATACTCTTGCTCTTGCTTTCAGTCACCACAGAAACAGCGCCCAGGTCTTCAGGTTTCCGACCTCTGGGGATGGGAATTCCTGCACAAACATGAATTTAAGAACAGAGAAGCCAAAATATCAGAACTTCTTGCTAAAACTGTCAATATTTTAATACATCATCATTAATACTGGTAATCAGATTTTCCTATTATTCTGTCCATAAATATGGAGTTTCTGGGACCACTTGGCTTCCACATGCTCTAGTTCTTCTAACCATTTTGTCATGGCTATTTGTATGTATCTAGTTTGTCTCCCACTCCAAGTTTTCTCCAGTAGTCCAAGTACCATTAAACTATGTATCCACTGAATTGCCTTAATATACCTTTTCTCCTTACATGGGCTAACCCACATATTTTGACTCTCATCCTTTATTCTTTCATATGTTATTCTATGCTGTGTCTTAGACCCAAACCTATTAAAACTACAACTTGATGTATTTATATAGTTGACATTTCTATCATCTGTGTCTTAACATTATATATACTTATTACTGAAATCTAATTTTTTTAACAACAAAATCTAGATTAGGCAATTTTCTTTCAAAAAGATGATTTCACTTAGATATTTATCACTGCATAAAAAAACCTGAGGTAATACTCCCCTTCAACATAAAACTAATTATATGCCTAATTCAACAGCAAGAAAAACATAGCCACAGAAGGATGCCACTCTAACAGAGCTCCCAAATACCTGAAATCATATTTTTGACAATTTATTTTATTCATACACCTTCAAGTCTCAATATCAAAGGAAAATCAAGAGAATTGTTTGTGAAAGAGATGGTAAGAAGTCTTATAAGATAGCATGACGGCATAAATGAAGTCAAACCAACAGCACACAGCTATGAATAACTTAAACTTTTCTTCCCTCTTTCAATGCCTATCAAGTTCTACAAAGTCACCTATGCCCCAAAAATCTTGCTGTAGTACACACTGGAGTACAAAGAAAGAGCTTGGAAAGGGACACATACACAACAGTAAACCAAAAAATTACTTTGAGAACATCAACAGCTGAAAAATATTATACTGATGCCATCTGACTTAGAATATGCTTGCTTTCTATATGGGCTAACCTGCATATTTTTACTATCATTTCACTACAGAAAAACACTAGATCTGAGGCACTACAGAAGGCCTCCTGCCTTCACCCAGAACACAAGTTTGAGATAAGAAAGTTAAGTCTTAGTTTACCTCTAGCATCCATTATAAGAGACCTGTCAAATCACATTATTTGTCATGGCACCCAAAGGCTGACTTCTCAAGTCTTGAACAATATCTCAAAATAAACTAAATGTATTTTATACTGCAACATACGCTCTAATATGGAGAGAAGAACATGAGTTTGGACATTTTAGCCTTTGTTTCATAATGAAGCTGACTTCCAAAACAGGGACATTTCACTTTCATGGGCTGAACACTATGCACAACTTGTGCACAGGAATCAGTAAGTTAATGAAGACTGTTTCAGAAACAGTATGCATCTTCCCTCCTCCCATTTTGTCTTGCAAAAAGTGACAGTGGTTTATACTACATCACAAACTACGGAGCACTTACATGTATACTTCACCAGGAAAATCAAGAATGTGTTTTACTACAGCAGGGAAAAAACCCCAGACATCAAAAACAAGACCTGATGACATGCTGACAAGAACTCAACAGGCATCAGTGCTTTGGAAGAATCTGAACAAAGTGTTAGAGTCAGTACTAAAAACCTTGCTGGTATCAGGCATGGGGAATCACTGTGCTACCTCATATATTCCCATTAAATATACAGAGGAGTCCAAAACAGTTAAAAAGATAAAAGTTACACTATTTATATAGTTCAGTTTTGGTAGTAGGATTTGAGCTCCCTTAGATGCCACTGTCAAAAAAAGCGCCATCCAGATTACCCTGGAACAGATTCTTCACACTATAAAAGCAGCAGATAAGTTTGAAGAAATCCGTGCCATTGGATGTCAGCACATTCTAGCTCTAAAACAATGTGTATCAGGAAGAAAAGTATTTAATTCCCACTATTCAGTAGGACAGACTTCATTTAAGCTTTTCTGCCCACAATTCAGGTATAGGTATTTAAAAGAACAATGTAACTAAGAACATAAAAACACAGGCATAAGAATCACCCATTTCTAGAAATGAAGTTGTAGTCAAGACAAGCAAAATTTGAAAGGAGTTAGTTCATCTGAAGTCCTATATTGTCTCACAGCCATAAAGCTAGGACTTTCCCTTCTTCACACTGCAAATAACTACTTTCCACCAATTTCCTAAACAAAGACCAGCACCTCTAAGTACAGCAACCCTGGTATTAACAACTCACACATCTCCGACTCAAAGATCAAAATTGTGTTCCATTTTACAGATACAATATTAAAGAAGACATGATTGGTAGGCTATTTTTAAACCAACAAGTCAAATAGGATTTTTATCTACTTAATTCACTCTGCAGACATTTTATGCTATTCTGTATTAAATGTAGCTTTCAGTCCATGTTCAACTTTTAGCCTCCCAAAGTTTATTCTTTGCTTTGATTTTGGGTAGAACACTAGAAGATAAATTCCTAGAAGCATCAATAAAGAAAAAAGGAATTTAAGCTCTCCTTACTGCATAAATACAGTACAAAATGTACAGTACAAATACTGTACAAAATGTCACACGTAACCTGCAATTGAGTTCTGCAAAACTGTTTCTCAGATAAAAGATGTCCAAGTACCCAAAGTTTGCTGAATTACAGCTCTTTTACTCTGTGAAGACAGAGCACATCAGGACTAGCTACCTAAGCAGTAAGTTATTTCAGTTTCTCCTGAAGAAGCCACAGCCCATAACTTGAATAGGTGCACTTTTTACTGGGTTAAGAACTGTCTGGATGGCCTGGCCCAGAGAGGGCAAAGGAGCTGGTGAAGGGTCTGGAGAGTAATTTTTACAAGGACCAGATGAAGGAGTTCTGGTTTACTCTGGAGAAAAGCAGGCTCAGGAGAGACATTACCACTCTCCATAACTACCTGTAAAGTGACTGTAGCCAGGTGGGAGTCAGTCTCTTCTTCCAGGCAACCCGCAAAAGGACAAGAGAAAATGGCCTTAAATTGGGCCAGAAGAAGGTTCAGGTTGGACATCAGAAGGAAATGCTTCACTGAAAGGATTGTTATACACTGGAATAGGTTGCCCAGGGAGGTGGTGGTGTTCACAATTGCTGCAAGTGCTCAAAAAATGACTGGATATGGCACTCAGTGCTACAGTTTAGTTGACATGGTCATGTCTGGTCAAAGGCTGGACTCAATAACCTTGGAGGCCTTTTCCAACCTTAACAAGTCCAAGAATTTGTAGAAAAGAAATATTTAAAGAACACTGCTTCTTGTGACTGCCAAAGTTCTTTTAACCATACCAAAGCTCTGGAATCTGATGTTGAAAAGACTTCTTAGAAGTCAGTGCATGGAAGGCTGAAAAAGTTAAATTCACAAATTTTAACGTCACCTTATCTAAAATCTATGACACTGGAAGAGTCAAGGACAAAGGGAGGGTAAGACTGGGACACCACACAAGTAAAAAAGAGCAGCATTCTGAAACTGAGGAGCTGCCATCAAGCATGACTTGACTATCAAAAGGGCTTTTAATATAGTAATTCTTCTCGATTTGTAAAAAATAGACTATTGGTAACTTAGCTCCCAAACTTACTGCAAATTCAAAGAAGAAAATACCGGAAACTACATATACTTATTATAACCTCTGGCACAAAAGCATGTACAAGTTTAGACTTTGCTTTCTTTACTACACATTTTGAAAGGACATGCAACTGCTCTGTAAGAATTATTCTATTTGTATACAACAGCTTAATGAAAAATGGACTCAACATAAGCAATTAGCAAATATTCTGTTGTCTCAGCTATGTCTAAACTCCCTGTAGAACAAGGAAGCACTGCTGAAGTAGGGTTTGGCATACATGTCTCAGAATAACCTCCACTGAGCCCACAAAATCTCAGTAGGCTGCTAGAAGGTTAAGCAGCTGTAACAGAAAGGCTTGAAACAAACATAGCAAAGTGTTAATCTTAATTTGCTGCTTTTTTCACTGGTGTAACACCAATTTATTTATTCAGTTTGTTTTTAACAGAGATCTAAAATGCACTCCATAGAGAGAAGAACACCGAATACTGTTGTAACCATCCCTATTAAATTCAGAGAAAATAACTCCCTTTTTTTCAACACGTTTGGACAATGACAGCAGCTCTCATTTAAAGCCATATGACAACTTCACTTAGATAACACAGCTAAAAATGTTTAGGCACAGAAAGTGCTTAAACACAGAAAGGTTCTCGACTAGCAGAGGCTGTCCTCACAATAAAGACATCCCATATGGCAACTATTTTTAGACTGTTAAGTATCAGAGGTTAGACAAATCACATGGTTGTCTCCAAACTACCAGTTCCTCAGCTGATTTTTATCTCTCACATAAAGAAAAAGCAATTTGGGATAATTTTTAGAACTAACATAGTTCAAATTTGAAAACTGTGACCCCTTCCGAGTTTGTTTAGCTTCCATAACTACCTATTCTTTCCAGTAAGGGCCTGAAAAGAAAGCAAGCCTGTAACTTTTGACAAAAATACCTAGAACATTCAAAGCAGATCAGCTGAGTTTACTTAACCTGGCTCTAATTCACTGCAGCTGCATCTAATGAACCACAAAGAAAAGCTTATTACTGCAGTAAGTGACAGAGCTCAGTGGCTGAACACCCTCCAAGTTTCCAGCATCCTTCAGTTGGCTGTGCTCAGCATTGGCTACTGAATGACCTGTGTAGTGTAGCTAAGCATACAAAACCAACAGACAATACCACCTCCCCCGCCTTTGTAATTTCCAGGATGTATTATCAAGAGGGCATCAGGTAGGGTATGCTACCAGATCCACTCAAACAGTCAGCTGCTGCATTCATTGATCCCTGCAGTACTCACCTGCTTTAAATACTGTATAAAAGTTACAGAGTTCTTGTAATGATAACTCATACACAGACTTTGACATAGGAGTATGCAATCTGCCACATGGGAGACAGGAGAACACCCTCAGCTGCCTGAAACACCTTCAATCTCGTCTTTACAACTATGACTACAGGTGATCTAAAAACCTCAGGACTTAATGCAGCTTGGCTAAATATCAGTTAAAAACAGACCCATGCATTACCTCTACATACTCACACAAAAATAATTTAGGGATTCCCACGAAGAATTTATATAAAAGTTTTATTTTAAATGAGCAAATGCGTACAGTGCACAGAAATCTCAGTGACAGATTACTAAACCCGTGCTTAGTTCTCTAAAATTCCCTTCTCTAAAAGGGAATTTGGCCTTTGACATAGTACTGTTTAAGCTCGTATTTTAAGACTGTGGTTCCATAAGGAACTTCAACCATATCCATCTCCAAAATTTCATGTGTACTTTTCCATGACCAAGTTTTCTAGTCTTAAACAGAACAGTATACAAAATAAATAAATCAAAATGCATAATGAGTAAACTGAAGCATTAAATATTAAGTTAAATGCATTTCGTTCACATTCTTCCTCTTATGTCAGGAAGGAGAGAGGGAAGTGAGGGATGTGGTGCAGAAGCCTCAAAAGCCACAATGTTTTCAGCTTTGGCTAAGACAGATTCATACCAGGTGCATCAAAAAGCATTGTCAAAAAAAAAAAAAGTAAGATTAAAAGTCTCCCTTCCAATTCTGGTAACAGAAAAGTGATACACTGAAAACAAGAAACTTCACCAATTCACTCAACAGCTACACTCCTATTACAGAAGTATGTAGAACACATGTAAAGATTCCCAAACACACAGGAAAAACAATGACTGAGAGAAAAATATTTTTGTTCCAGGAAGTTAATGACTTTTTTTTGTTTGTGTAACAGCACAGAGAGTGTTGAGCTTTCTACTTCATTTATCAAAGAAAATGGACAATTAGATCAACATTCGTAAGTAAAGCCTTCAGAAGGAAGGTGAGTAAACCTCATGGAAAAGAGGTAAATTAACCACACATCAAGTTCTAACACAAAGCAGCAATGCCTTTAAACAGCCTTCAAGAAACTAACTGGGATTTTGGAAATATCTTAGTATGCCCAAGCACTACAGGATGAAATTAGAAAGAATGTTTCTGCCAGAATTTCTCTTGTATTTCTCTCCCCCTTTAATTTTCTCACACACTACCAAAACCACTTAATTCATAGTTTCAGAAAAGACACAAATACTTAGTGATGTCTTTCCTCACAGCTGATTTACAACACAGGTACTATTTCTCCCCCTACCAAGTAAGAAAGAGTCTCTGAATAGTAACTCAAAAACTAATATAAAATGGCAGAGGAGGAAAAAAATCCACAAAAACAATTCTTATTCCCAGTATTTTAAAAAACATTAAGTTAAGCAGTCTCCCAAATGTCACACCAGCCTGTTACACTCTATTTTGCTCATGCAAAATACAGATTGTTATATTTCTCTACAGAATCCACTAGAGTAAGTGGATTAGCTATACAGACTAACATTATTAGAAAGGCTCTTCTCTGAGACACTAAGAAGAGGTATAACTCTTAAGGTGAATTTCTGCATTTATTAAGACAAGGCACAGAAAAGAACCAGCAGTAATTTTTCAAGAGAACTAAGAAAGCAGTGAGTGGTAGAGGTAATTCAGCAGGCAGAGAGAGTGCACTTGAAAAGCAAGTGGAGAAAAGTGGCATTAGTTGTTTTGCAAGCCTATCACAATTGGATTACTTGATCCAGAATAAAGTGGAGTGTAAACTGGAGTGCCAGTGTAAATTGACCTAGCAGATTCTGTTCACCTCAGGGAGCAATCTGCTTCTGGGACTGCTTGTTCCTTCTGGTTTTTAGCCAAGTGTTTGTGATTCAATGACTGAACACCACATAACCATGGGATCTTGGGAGCTCATTAGGGAGGTAAACAGTCTTATTACCACCTCCATGAAACAAACTCCTTCACACCATGAAGCTGTGTCCCTCAAACACGCTGCACAAGACTACAAACCAGAAAGAATATGAGTCAAGTTTTTCTAGCAAAACACAGGTGCTCCTGAAAGCTTAAAGATAAAGGAACTGAAGCCTCAACAACTTAGCATTTTATTGTAAATATTTACAGGATGCATTAAGGAGGAGAAGAGGAGGATATCTCAAAAAAAAATTGACATGAAATGTTAAAGCACATCAATACAACCCAAGTAATAACAACAAGAAATCAGCAAAAGCTTCATCAGGTGAGCTCAAGGTTGCTGGGAACCTTCTACTACGCAAAACCTTGACTTTCAAACCTTTCATATTTGAAAGCTTCATTTACATTTTTCAAAAAAAAGCTATAAGCTATCAACCCTTACAACCTGCTCTAACTGGGTGTGTCTGAACAGTTAGGAAAGACAGTTAGAAGCTGTTTTAGGAAACAGCTTCTATGCATACAGTACACATCCCAACATTGTCAGTGCTACTGAGTGGCTAATCAAATAACTTAGATTTGACTATTTATCTTGTTTGGAAACCCCAACTACATGCCATAACTTTATTCCTTCCTTCTGGAGAACTTTCTAAACTTATCACATCAACTTTGTATTCTTACTAAATGAGAAAAAGACTGATGTCCTAGTAAAGAACAAGTCTAATACTTAATCCCTTTGTTTATCAATTTCATCTGCAAAAAAGTAGAATTCAGCAAGCTCGTGGTGTGTTTGTTGGGAGGTTGGGTTCTTTTTGTTGTTGTTGTTTTGTTTGTTGTTGTTGCTGTTGTTGATAGCTGAATTTGAGCTATTAAGAAAAGTGTAAAGGATCTACACACAGTACACAGACAAGACTTTTCACTTGCAAGCCTGATTTTGCAGACCCTGCCATATTTCAAATGCCATAGCTGCTCCAGCAATTACATGTGCTGTTTCCCACAAGTTTTCCAAAGCTGACACTCAGCTCAATAAGGCATCACATACACTATTCTTAGAACACCTGACCACCTAAACCACAGATTCACACAATGATCACCGAGGGCTGGAAGTCACCTCTTGAGACCACTGGGTACAACTGCCCCTCTCAAACAGGGCCAACTAGAGCCAGCTGCCCAGGACCACGTCCAGAGAGCTTCTGAGCATCTCTGACATAGGATAATTCACCATCTCTTTGCTTCATTCCGAAAATGTCAGCACAGAAATCAACCTCAAGAGCTTGAAAAAGAGCAAGATCTGGAAGTATGTGAAGGTCTGGAAGAAGGTGAAATCCTATCCATTATAAGGTGGGAGGTGATCCTTCCCAATACTCAGCCCTAGTTGAAGCTAGGGGCTTCATGTGGAGGGCTGGGTTGGGTTCTGGTTTCCTCAGTAGAAGACAGACAAGGAGCTACCAGAAAAGAGCCCATCAGAGGCCACAAAGGTGATCTGGGGCCTGGAGCATCTCCCTCATGAGGAGAGACTGCAGGAACTGGGCCTGTTCAGTCTGGAGCAGAGAAGACAGAGGGGATCTCATTAATGCATACAAATGTCACTAAGGTGGGTGCCAAGAGGGTGGTGCCAGACTCTTTTCAGCATGCCCAGAGACAGAATGAGGAGCAATGACTATAAACTAAATCACAAGAAGTTCCACTGCAACATGAGGAAGAACTGCTTTACATTGAGGGTGGTGGAGCACAGGAACAGGCTGCTCAGGGAAGCAAGAAGACATTCCAAACCCGCCTAGACACATTCCTATGTCACCTGCTCTAGGTGACCCTGCCTTGGCAAGGGGTTGGGACTGGACTATATCCAGAGGTCTCTTCCAACACTAACTGTTTTGAGATTCTGTAAGATGCCATTAGCTGCTACCTTACTAAAATTTACATCATTTTAAGAATGCAATGGAACATACCCAACCTTCCACTATCACTCCCCAACTACTTCACCATTAGAGTATTTTGTTCAACTTCTGAAGAGTTAATAACTCAAGGAGACTGTTGCCATGTTTAAGTGAGAAGTAATTTTCTAACTTTCCATTATGGGTGAAAATAATTTCAACCACCTCCCTGTCCTACAGCTAGACCGTTACCCACTTTTAAGGTTTAACAAAATCCAGAATAACTGAACAGCAATCCCCATGACCTACTTGCAAGGGATCTCTACCTGAAAGATGGGCAGAATATAGACATATCTGATTTCAGGTTTAGCAATGCAAAATCCAAGATACCCAAGATGTTATGTTTGACTTTACTAACACATTTGTCCAACAATCTCATTTCTCTTCAGTCTGAGTGCTGTAAAAGCCCTTCTTCCACTGCTGCCACACAAGATCTCCATTGTGCCTAGGGCACTGAGCTAAGTGTCACAGCTTGACAATGACCCCTCCTTGTTATTATTATGAGGCAATCTCAGGTGAAATATCCAAGTTGCAGTTCTCTTTTGCCTTTTCATACCAATAACCCCTGACATGTCACCTGCAACTGGAAACAAAACAAAAAGGCAACTCATTGTACCTAATATTTCAGAAGTCCAACTCTGTATCGTGCTTGCTCAAATATGAAAAACCTCAAATCTGAGAGAGTTAACCAGCAACCATCTACAGGCATCAAAAGTTACTCAATTACCAGCATCATCAGTTTTATGTCTCAAATCTATGGTAAATGATCTGCTTCCTGACACTGCTCCAATAAACCTCTGACACAAAAAATACTGTAACAGACAAGCTGTTTCTTCAAATAGGTTTCCTTTAATCTTCCATATACAAGTACCAACAAACTCATCCAATTCTAAGCAGATAAACTGTCACATAAGAGACTTCTAAAAACTCCTCTTTATTCTCTGTGGAAAAAAAAATCTCACTTTAAGAGCAGTTGTTTTCATACAGAAACAACTGGAGTTCAAAAAAAAAACCCCAAGTCCAGACGTATCAGATACCCAGCCTGCTGTGCAACCTATTAACTGGTGTCTGAAACTTAACCTTAAAAAAAAAAACCCAAAAAAACCCCCAAACATGCCAGGGTATGTCAAACATGCTACATCAACTTCATTTTTCCCAAATCACCACCCTATCCAATCCCTTTATTAAGTCAGTTTTTAGAGTCTGTTTCATGTGTCAAATAGTCCACTGGCATTCAAGTGTGTTTATATTGCATTTTTTTCAATCCATTGCCTCACTAAGTTAAACACTCACCTTCCCCCTCAGCACAATCTGTCATACAGGGGTAACACTGTCTCACAACCAGGAAATCTCACATAATGAATGATTCAAACTTACTGGAAGTGTTAACGGGCATAAGGCACAAAATAGTAACTTTTCTTTAGCTCACAACACTTCATTTCTGTACAGATTGCCAAAGTGCCTTTGATTCTGTTTTCTATTTTTGCATCTGCTCAGCTCAACTGGTACACAGGACTCAAAATTTTGGAACACAATAAAGTTATTTAAACACTGACAGTTATAAACAACCTAAAGCAGATGGCCAGTTCTCTGAGCTTAAGAGTCACGAAAGCTTGGAAGTGCTCAATGGGCCTGTTTTCCTGATGCTGTAAGTCTAGTAGAGTTACTCTGAAAGACTACCCTAGCACAGGTTCAACCCATCTTCTACTTTTCATCACTATGGAAATAGAGCAAATGTCTGGTATCTTTCTTGTATTCAAAAAACCCTACTTCAATCAAAACCTGTTAAAGCACAGGAGTTCCTATCTGCGTCACAAAAGCTAAGCAGGCCACCTCCAGGAGAGCTGACCACCATCATGTGTAAAGGTTACTGGGGAAGATAAAAGCTGTAACTGCAAACATCCTCCCCTTCGCATAGCTTTATGTACCAAGCAGAATATCATATGGTCTGGAATATCCCTTTGGTCAGTTTGGGTCAACTGTCCTGGTGGTATCTCCACCCCCAAGCTCCCATGCACGCCCCACCTCCTCACCAGCGTGGCAGTACTTGCGTAAGTACAAAGGTACTTAGTACAAAAGTACTGCTCCATGCTAGCCGCTGCAAAGAAAACTAACTCTATCCCAGACAAAACCAGCACACTCTCGCACAGTAATTCTTTGTAGAAAAACTATGGTATTTTCTACAAAGCCTACCCAGAGAGATAAAGATACTTCTAATCATCATGCCTTTTGGTGTACTGTACCATTTTCTTCCACTCACCTCTCAATGGCTAAGCTTGTCAAAATAGTGTGATGTCATCCAGAGGGACCCAGGCAAGATCATAAAGTGGGAATCTCATGAGATTTAACAATACCAAGGTGTAAGAACAAGTACAAGGTGCTACATCTGGATCACAGCAAGCTCATGTATCAACACAGGCTGGGGGATGAGCAAATCAAGAGCAGCCCTGTGAGAAGAATTTGGGGATGCTGGTGGGTGAGAGGCTGGACATGACCCAGCCATGGGCACTCCCAGCCCAGAGAGCCAAACGTGTCCTGGGCTGCATCCAGAGCAGCGTGGGCAGCAGGAGAGGGAGGGGATTCTGTTCCTCTGCTCTGCTCTGGTGAGAGCCCACCTGGAGCCCTGCATCCAGCCCTGGGGTGCCAGCACAGGAAGGACATGGACCTGTCAGAATGACATCAGACAAGGGCCACACAATTTATCAGAGGAATGGAGGGAGGACCTCTCCTACCAAGACTAGGAGAACTGGGACTGCTTAGCCTGGAGAAGAGAAGGCTTTGGGGTGATCTAACTGCAGCTTTCCCGTACTTAGAAGAAGCCTACTAGAAAAACAGAGAGGGACTTTTTTGCAAGGGCAAGTAGTGACAAGACAAGGGTAAATGGCTTCAAACTGAAAGAGCAGGTTTAGATTAGATGTTAGGAAGAAAACCATTACAGTGAGGGTGGTGAGGCACTGGAACAGGTCGCCTGGAGCTGCAAATGCCCCATACCTGAAGTGCTCAAGGCCAGGCTAGTCAAAACTCTGAGCAACCTGGTGTAGTGGTAAGTGTCCCCGCATATGGCAGAGGTGTTACATCAACATGATTTTTATGGTATGTTCCAACTCAAACCATTTTATGATTTTAACAGGGGTGACTTTCACAAGTACTACAAAACCTTCTTGCTGAGCTCAAAGACTTGTGGAAGTTTATTTCTAGTCTCATCAGTAGTATTTTTGTCCTTTATTTAGAATTCATTTAATTTAGGATGATGAAATGGTTGAGTTTGTCAAAAATAGAGGAGTGATACCAGAGCACTGGCTCAGAAAAGATGCCTAGCTATTTCTGTAACAAGAAAACTACTTGTGCCTTTAGTTTTATCTGTAATTTTTACTGGTACATCCTTTCACAGACAGAAAACCATAATGTAACATCCTCAATGTCAAACACAATTAGGAAAGGTAAATGCCAGAATGTAGACAAATTTTTCAAGCAATATTAAAAATCAGGATTTCTTCCATCAAGCTCTTAACTAAAATACAAGCTTAGGAAAAGAAACAGCCATCTCTCTACAAAAGAACCACCTAGTATAATTTCAGGCTCCACTACAATTTGAGGAGTCTTACATGCAGATTGGAACTCCAAGGATTATATTAGCAGTAAAACCTGAACACAGTGGAAATGAGCTTCTCTAACAAGCTTATGCAGATAGAAGATCTCTTACCCTCAAAAGCTTTTCAGTCAAAAGCTGCAAAAATGATGAGGAGACAGCTTGGCAAAAATGTTCCGAGACTTAACAATAACTTTGTCCTGGTGCCAAGCAAATTGTATTCTATTTACCATCTGTATGGCAATTGTCTTTTGTTAAGTTTTCCTTATCTCTTCCCCACCCAATTCTTCCTCTAAGGGGCCATCTGCTGATAACAGGCTATGGAGTGTCACTGCATGACTGATAAGAACTATGGCATCCCATTGTGAGATGCTCTGCCCAGGGGGAAGAGCCAAGCATTCCTACCCAGATATAATCTTGAGATTCTGGAACACCTGCATGGCTTCTCCACTGGATTTCCCAGAAGAACAGCTGCCTTTTCTTCCACTGGACCTTCAGAGAAGGCAACACCCTTCTACAGGATCACTGCTACAACAGAACCACACCTGACACTACAGGACGACTGCAGCCATGATTCCAATTGGACTGCTACCAACACCCTGACCAACAGGGTGTCAGGTTGTGTTCTGACTCTGTCAGTGTTGTTTTGGTCTACTGTATTGTTTATATTTTTATTTTCTTTCCCAATAAAGAACTGTTATTCCTGGCCCCATATTTCTACTTGAGAACCACCCTTAGTTTCAAATTTATAAAAATTTGAAGGGGGAGGGAGGGCGTTTACATTTTTCCATTTCAGGGGAGGCTCCTGCCTTCCTCAGCAGACACCTGTCTTTCCAAACTAAGGCAAGTTTCTATTGTATCAGACAACAAGACTAGTACAAATTCACTCAACTATCAATTGTCTCCAGTCTTCAACATTTTGGTAGAGGATGTTGCTGATGACAACACATTTTAGTCCTCCTCTGAACCACCGCTGTTGGGTTTTTTTCCCTCTATCTAAACAACTGTTTAGGTAGTGCAAGGTTTTTCCACTAAAGATCTGAGATCAAAATCAAACTCTAGACATATTTGATGGTTATTTGCTTTCTGACAAGGTCAAAAATAACTTCATATAGACCAAGCAAACACATTTTTAGGCATGTTCTCAAAATAAGAACTTAGCTAGTACTGCACATCCAAAGCTCTTTCAAAACCAGATCGCTAGTAAGTATTGCATCCCTGTCACACAACTCACAGTACGGAAAGTAGATTACAAATAAAACACTAATTTAAAAAAGAGTAAACAACCATGCACTCTATACCACATTAAATCTCCAGCTATAGCCTAGCATCCTACAGAAGAAACAAAAAGAAGTAAATACTTATGGTGTAACACTGTTTGCATACTCAAGCTGCATCTTTAAACACAAGGATATTAACTACTCTTACATAAGATGAAAAGCATGTTAACTTTTCAATATATAACAGAAATTTGTTTTGTATCTCCTTTTCTAAATAGTGTGAAAAGCAGAACTAAACTTGATTTTTAAGAGTCACACAAACTCTTAAAAATCAAGCACCTATACCTTAATACAGAGGGATGAAAAATATTCTGTGCATTTTTTTAAACTGCTAGCAAGCTGATTGATTACACAATATGTACTTTAAAACTGCTGAAGTTAATATAACTTATCAGCATTGCTAGAGACGTATTAACTTCAGAAGGCTGTTTGGAAAAAGCAAGGCAGAAGAAAGACTACAGAAATTGTGGGCCTTCTGCTGAATGGGGCAGAGAATCTGGTGACAACAGACATGGAAGAAGCTGAGTTTGTCAACCTTTAGCCTTGACCTTTACTGGTAAGACCAATATAAATACCAGATGGAGGGGAGTAAAGAAGGTTAAGACACTCTTTTTAGAGGTATCCAGTGTCAGGACAACATATGTTTAAACATATGAGAATTTATTCCCACAGCTACAAACACTGACAAGTGCAAAAAAAAAAAATCCACAGAGAATACAGATCCTCTGGGCAGAGCAGGAGACACCCAAAACCCAACTGGACATTGTTTGGAGCAGCCTGCTCTAGGCTGACCCTGTTTTAAACTAAGGATTGAACTAGAGTATCTCCTGAAGTGCCTGCCAATCTAAATCATCTGTCATTAATATAACTTAAGTATCTTTGGTAGCTTTTAATATATTAAAAAAGCTAAAGTATGCAGTAGAGGGCTGTTAACCACTAGCATCAACTCCAGTCAATGAGAACAGCACCGAACACAAGAAGAGTACATCACATCTGTGTCCTGTTTTCCTGCAACTAGAGAAAGATCTTTTCAGAGGTTTCCATGTCATCCTATTATTTCACCTCTAATGACAAACAGTGTTCACTTATACTATATTTCATTAACATTCAAAAGCATTTGAAGGTACTGGAATACATTATGGTACACCTACACATCAACTTTTACCTTCCACAATTCTGTCAACAGCAATACTGCTTAACAGGCAAGAGAAGGCAATGAGAAAAAGCAGAATAGAACCTTAAGGAATACCCAGGACCTTATTTCTCAGACCAAGGTGATTTTAGTAATTTTTTGGTTTAGTGTTTTTTTATTTTTAGCCAAGTTTTCAACTAGCATTGTGATATAATGCATATGAATGTTGGGATAAAAAGATAATGTATCATCCATGCATCCTGTGGAAGGACTGGTACCTTTAAAATGACCCTTAAAGAAAGCACCAACACTAAAACCAAGCATATACTTGTGTTACACTATTAACCAACATAAATGAAGAAAGAATTAAACAAAAGGCTCCAGAAAAGCTACCTGGCAAACCAGCATTCTACTTCTAAAATCAGTTCAATACTGCTGCTTACAAACTCATTATATTACAACTATTTTCAGTTTTCTGCTTAAACTGAAGGATGGAATTGCATGTCATCTGATGAAATACATTTTAGAATATGGATCAGAGCAACAGTGTTCTCAAGAGTACATAAAGCATTCCATTTATGCTCAGGAGAATGCCCTGTTTTTTTCCTAAGAAGTCCAACTTTCCCCTCAAGCTTATAGATCTGCCACTGTTACCAGCATAAATAGGTAAGCAAATGCAAGACCTGTGACAAGACAACACTTCTTTCAAAGGAGTCCTGCCAACACCACCTTCATTTTCTAAGGAAATCAATGCAAATAATGGATTACCAGACTTAGCAAGAAATTTGGAAAATAAAGGTTTATGCTTCAAAATTTTTGATAAAGATTCAACTCCTTGAATATTGAGCTGGTATACCTCCCCAATTCTTTTCTGACATTTCCACTGCAGTTGACCTGCTCAAGGCTGTTTGTGACAGCTTCTTTATCAACCACAGACAGACAAGATGTGACATGCCTTTACAGGGGCTTCAGAGCTGAATTCTTCAATGCTAAGGAACAGCTGTATGCAAGCTATAAAAAGAAGTGCAAACACACACATGGGAACAAACTGAAGCAGAAGCAAGCTGCCTCAAACAGCAACTGTTGCATGATCCATTGTGCAGGTTCATCATCACTGTTCTGGCTTTCTAGGATTTTTCCCCCACACACATATCAGATCTTGCCTATGTAATTATTCTTCAGTTTCCACACATAGCTTTTGAAAGCACTGTTTTACAGCCCTGTTATACTGAAGTAATTTCATGGTCACCATGCTCATCTGCTTAATCCTTTCTTGCTCAGAGCACCTGTTAGACTGAGTTCACTAGTGGTTTTTCATTACGGCCACCTCTTCAGTGCTGGAGCTACCAAGCACTTCTGGCTTTATTCGCCTGTTGATTGTAATTTTGCTTCAATCCACCACCCCACATCGTGATGGATCCACAATGAGAAATTTTAAAACACTGCTACAAAATGATAAAGAAGGAAAAGACTGGATAACAGTCTAGTAATACCACCAAAGTCAGACATCTCCTAATTACTTCTAGCTTAAGATACCCATCACCAAATCCTATCCCAAAACACAGATAGATCTATTTATAGACCCATACCAAGAAGGAAATAATTAAAATTGAACAAATCAAACATGGTGCTTAATTCTGCCAGTAATTCAATGCACACTTATTTTTCACATAGAATATGGTTTTGCAATGTCACAAGGAGGTATGAAGAACAAAGTAGAAACAGTCATGCAACATAACCAGTGGCTCTGGCTTTTGTAGCCTTACAGTGTCTTTTTAGCTTAGTTGGAGGAGGACAAACAACACATACCAGAACAAGCCACTACTACCCACAAGAGGCCATCTCTGCTTCTGGGAGCTCCACACACAAGAGAACACCATCACCACTACATACTCCACTTCTTCATTCATCTTACATTAATTCAGTAGAAGATATAAATGAAAAAATGAAGACAACTGATAGCTTAACAGGAACAACAGTAGCTTAGGGGTACTGAAGTAAGGAGTATACAAGGATATGCAGGATCAGTAATTTTCTCATTGGTAGAAGGCCCCACAGCAAACACAGCTACCTGAAGTCCTTACAGGCCCCATTTTCATCTCCAAACCGGACAGTGTGACATATAAGCTTGACTACTTCAAAAAATACCTGCTATCTGCTTCTCACAAATGAGAGTGGGAAACATGCAAAATCCCAAAGTCACCTACAACCCATGGTAATACAATCCATTCTGCACCCAAGTATGTGTGATGTGGAGAAAGAAGGGAAGAAAACACAGGTCTGAATTTTTACATCATTTCCAACCATGTTACTGTTACACAGCAGTAGTACTGCCAGTTTTAAGGGTGAATACACTTATCTTAAGTAAGTTTCACAATATAAATTTTTTAAAAGGTAGGAAAATACTGAATTAGACAACAGAAGATTGTGCTCTGGCTATACCTATACAGTACAGTAGGTCATAAGCACTTCCTAATCATAAAACAACAAAGCAGTTCCAGGAAGATATACTGCAGGTAACTGTCATGAAGCATGCTTTTAGAGGAAGAGCTACAGAGACTGCCAGCTGCTTGCCATCAAGAGCATGCCAAGTCATACACCTTAATATATTGATGCCATTATCCTGGTTTGCTGCAGAAAGTGACCTTGAGGAGAGGCTATTTTTAATTAAGTTGTAAAGTTATTACAACTCACTGGACTGAAAAGATGCTTAAAAATGCCAGCTCGTCTCGAAGAAGGTGAGTACTTGTTTTATACAATTCCGTCTTGATGTTACTTGCAAAGGATGAGATTGGAAATCTCTCCTAGATATTAGTGACAGAACAATCTCGACATTTGGTCACAGAAGAAGCATAAACTAAGGACAAGCAAGAGTTTCATCTGTCTACCACACAACTGGAGGTTTTATCCTTGCCTATAATATCAGTCTCTATCCAGGCTTCTCAAGTTTCTTTTGTACTTGTTCACAACTGAATTCAGCAGCTTGCACAGACAGAGTGAGCTTCTTCATATCATCTCTCACACATTTTATTTGCATAGTTGGACATTTGCTAGCGCCACCACTATCTGTTTGGTCACTCCAATGCATCAAAATGACTCACAGGATTAAATCCTGAGCAATAAGCTTCTCCTGAGAAAAGCGGGAACCAGAAAGGGAGAGAAAACAAGACTTTGCCACTAATTCTGTTAGGCCTAAACCATTAACTGAAGTTAGTCATCAAGGAGGTGAGGCTGGACCACAGTGGGTCACGTTGTCCAGCCTCTCTGCTCTGGTAGCTTCATCCTAGAGCACTACTGCATTGGATTGCATACAGACAGTTCTTGAGAATATCTGTGAGGGAGACTCTAACTTCTCTGGACAGCCTGTTCCAGTGCAGTCACCTGCTCAGTAAACAAGTTCTTACTCAGGTGGAACTTGCTGCGCATTGATTTCTGCCCATTGCCTCTCGTCCTATTGCTTTGCACCACAACCTGGCTCTGATCTCACGACACCATCCTGTCAGGTACTCATAGACACTGACGGAGTCCCCCCTCAGGTGTCTCTTCCTGAGGCTGAAGAGGCCCAGCTCCCTCAGTCTTTCCCCATCAAGAGAGATGCTCCAGTCCCTAAATCATCTTTGTCACCCTCTGCTGGACCCGCTCCAGGACCTCCAAGTCTCTCTTCTACTGAGGAGCCCAGAGCTGGACACAGCATTCCAGGTGAGGCCTCTCCAGGGCTGAGTAGAGGGGTGGGATCACCTCCCTCAGCCTGCTGGCACTGCTCTTCATGGTGCAGCCCAGGATGTCACCGGCCTTCTTGGCCACCAGGGCACCGCTGGCTCATGGAGAGCTTGTTGTCCACAGGACCCCCAGCTCCTTCTCCACAGAGCTGCTTCCCAGCAGGTCACCCCCAGGCTGTGCTGGTGCCTGGGGTTGTTCTCCCCAGCTGCAGGACCCTGCACTTGCCTTTGCTGGGTTTCAGAAGGCTCCTCTGTGCCCATCTCTCCAGGCTGCTGAGGTCCTTCTGAAGGGCTGCACAGCCTCTGGGCCATCGGCCACTGCTCCCAGCTTTGTGTTGTCAGTGACATTGCTGGGGAGGCCTCTGCCCCTTCACCCAAGTCATTGATGGAATAAATTAAACAAGACTGGGCCCACTACTGGTGGGAGACACCACTAGGGACAGGCCTCCAAATAGAGCCTGTGCCACTGGTTACAATTCTCTGGGATAACAGTACAATGGCTAGTTACTAGCAGTCCCACATGAGCAGTTTTAGATCGACTTAACTCCTCCAATTTAAAGAGAAAAATTTCTTGTTCACCTTAACATACCTTTTAATAACGTACCATGACTACATAAGGCAGCAACCATTATGGGTTTGATCTGGAGACAGTCCAAACTGCTATGTGGCAAAAATGGTTATGAGGCAGAATGCCCTAGAAGTGCAAGTCAAGATTGTCAACACCAAGCTGTATGGAGTAACTGACATGCAGGGATGGACAGAACACTGTAACAGACTGCCAGCAGAGGTGAGAGATGCCCCATTCCCGGAAATATTCAAGTTCAGATTATATGGGACTCAGAAAATTGAAGATGCCCCTCCTCTTTGCAGAGGAGCTGGACTACATGACCTTTAAAGGTGTCTTCAAACCCAAACTGTTCTATGATCCTTATTTTTCAGTGCCTTTAGAGGCCACTCATATTACTTCACTCAAAGGACAGCAGGCAGAGAAGAACACATAAGTATGAAGGTGAAAGACATGAAGAACAACTTCATGTTCAGTCATGTTTTCCAATCCTCCACAACCCTTCAAGTAGTTACCTGGTTTTCATGACCACTACTATTTACCCTACAGAAGGCATAAGCTGCTTAAACACACATTCCATTCCTTTCTACATCCAAGGTCCAAGAGAATTGTCCATACCATATTTGAAGTAAAACAGTTTTGAAGCAAAGTGGAGTACACACAGAAAAAGGGCATTTAGCTATTATTAAAATACATGAGCCAGAAGCAATACCTTAGCTATTTACAATCCTCACCCTCTCTGCTATCACTTCCTTTCATGGCCAGGAGTTCCTTCCTAATCCTCCTGAGATCACCCAGTATACTGTAACACAGAACAAGGGACAACAAATAAGGTACCATTGACAAAAACAAGTTGTGATCAATTAATTGGTTGCATATTGCTATTTGGGAAAAATGCATGCCTTCCACAAAGTACTGTGTGCAGAAGTATGTGACAGATGTGTTATTGCCAAAAGTAGTTTTAGACAAAGGTATTATATTTTTTGTTGCCATACAGAAGTTCCTCTTGTGCAAAAGCACATATATGTACCTAGTCCTTTGCCTTCCCTCTTTAAGTTAACATTATCATTTAACTATATAATGCCACAGTCACTTCCAGAAATTAGGAAGCTAGAAATGCAGAAGTTATGTGGGTAAACAGGGATATTAAAGTCTAACACACCACAAAATATATCAGACTGATACCGTTCCATGAACGGCTTACTTCAATATTTACAGCCATTTTCCATCTCCTAACTCATAAGCCACATCTTCCCATTGTTCATCTCCTTTGAAGCCACATTTTCTCTCCTACTCTACCAAAAGGTGCCTAACAAGCGAAGAAAGATATTACCCAAACCAAGGCACCCTGATCCATAGGACATCATACAGCCTATCTCTGAAAGGTCTAAACAAGGCCAAAACTCAGACATGCTCTCCTAAAGGTGTGCCCAAAACACCCTTTGTCATCTGAACCAATATTCACATTAAAAAACCCCAAACCAACAAAAACAAAATCTCACCAACAACAAAAAAACACCTCCCAAACACAACAAACAAAAAAACCCCAAACAAAAGCCAGAAAACCTCACATCTAAACTGTTAGACAGGCAACAACTCTGAATATTTGACACAGATTGGGCCATTGCTGGCCAGCAGCTTGCTTATTGTATCTTACCTCTTATACAGAGAGGCCATCACACCATCATACTAATCATTCCAGTTGTCAAAGGATTGTCATTTGGCCCAGAACTGCCCTTAAGGATTTTCAGAAAAGCCTTCTGATGCCCACTGCTCTCAAGTGGTTCATGCAAAGGTACATACTTTTAGCTCCCAGAGAACTCTTGAAACAACTTTAAAATCTAAATGTGTGTGCCTCTAGGCTGATCCCCACTAGGAAAACAAGTTCAGACAGATCATTGTTTATTCTTTTAATAAGCCAACTTGCATAGAGGAAAAGACAGCTAAATTATTTCCTCCCAAAAGAACAGCATCATACAACTCCTAAGAATTAGTAAACATTTAGGTCTACAACCATTGATGAAAAAGTTTTTCGAGAAAGTGCTGACTGATGATATGCTCTAAGTACAAAGTAGACTCCTAAGGGCAACATATAGTAGCTAGTAATATTATTTTTCCAATTACTATCTCAAATACCTAAAGAGAAGGACTGGAAGAGTGTCAAAGCTGTGTTACAACTGTTAAAACTCTGCAAATGACTGAATTTCACCTAGAGATGCATTCATAAGAACAGCCAGTAGTTTCTCACTGCACTGATGTTTCTGGCTCAACCACAGCTGAGCTTATTGCCTTTTTTTTTTTGTAAGACCCAAACTCTGCCATGCCTCAGCTCTCTTTCCAGTAAATACATTTTGTTTTATTGGCAGAAGTGGTAGAGAGATGAGTCATTTGAGTCAGTAGGAACTTCAGATCATCTCCAGTCCCAACCCCTACCCACAGCAAGATTAGCTGGTGGTGAGTTTGCTCAGGCCTTCATACTGTAAGGGCTGAAAACTCTCCAAGGAGGCAAACAGCACCATCCATCTCTGTGGACACCACACACACTGCCCAGCAGCTCTTGTGGAAAGAAAAGCTTTCCCTCACTTCCTGTCTCTGTGGCCCAACTCAGCCCACTGCCCACCAGGGCTCAGGGCTTTCTGCCCCTAGCCCTTGCTGGCAACACTGGCAGGTCTGCTGAGTTTTCAAACAACAATGAAAGCTACATGGAGTCAAGCATACCTTAAACAGACCGATCAGGAGGCTGATTCGCTTTATAAATTCATAAATTTGGGTAACAAGCAAAATTTAGGCACCACTCAAACTATTCATATTGCATTCAGATACGAAAGCTACCTTCATCTCTTTGCTACATCCACAACACTTTTCATGTTTCATGAAACTGAGGTTCTTATTACCATTTATTAATCATGCTGTACAATTTCCATAATTTCCTAAGGAGAATTAACTAACTCCTCAGTCCATACACATGAAGCTGCCCACTCAGTATCATGCTGTTCCTGAGTGTACCATTTCACATCCTTTTGTGTAGGTCAGTGTGAAAGCCTGCCTGCATGTACTGCGTTTGATAGCAGTTTACTCACAGTTATTCTAATTTGGACTGAATGAATAACCACATGTCTATAGCTTTTCCTAATACCCGACAAGCAGAGTCTTTGATTTGTATGCAGACAAAAAAACACAGCCATCTTAGGTCAAGCAAGTTAGGAAAAGATACATAAATCAAATTTTAAAAGGGCAAGTCAACCCCATTTAAAAAACAAGACGATAGCTACAATTAGATGGTCATTAATTTTCAGTATTTTAATAATTCAGCAGGTAGTACCAGCAGCCACAAAAATTAGGTCTCTGATCTTGGACACTCTTTCAGAACACAAAGATTACTCAAGACTGATATGCAGAAACCTAAGCTAAATCTGATACTGCACACTTAAGTTAAAAAAAGACAACAAACTTCTCCTGTAAAAACTATCAACTCACTTTCTGTTCTCATACATTGCTTCAAGCAGGAAACCTGATGCATGCAATCGTTCTATGAAATTAACTCCAAAGACAGGCAATTTCACTTAGCACTTCTTCAGGAACATTGACATTCCTCATTTCAGAACACCTAAAAATGTTCAAAACAAGTATTCCTTAATCCACCTGGTTTTACAACACACATAATTTGTAAAGATCAAGAAAATTGTAACCACAAAAGAAAACAAGGTTTTATTTTTGTCACAGCAAAAGTCTGCAGTATCTACTCCTTTTGCAACAGCTAGTTCTACACTTATAACACTACCAAACTTGCACAGAAAATTGCTGTAGATTCACAGAATGGTCTGGTTTGGAAGCAATCTTCAAATCATCTAGTTCCAACACCTGTGCCATCAGCAGCATTATTGTTATCTCGTTATCTCCCACTAGATTAGGCTGCTCAAAGCTTTGAATGTGTCATCTGTGTTACACCATTCAACATAGAAACAGTCACCATCTCAAACAACTGAGTTGCACATGAAACCTTCCACACAAAAAAAAACCAACAGCCCTGTTATAACTTCAGCATGATAGCTAGTTTTATATCGCTCAGCTGCACTGGTTCAGAGGAATTTCACAAGAACCACTTTTCTTATAAAAATAGCCTTTAGCAAAAGACAAGCATGACTCCCTTTAATTTTCTTTCAGTTTGCTCAACTGTTATAGAGAAAATTCAGCTACTCAGTTGGTTAATGAGGCTGTAATTCTCATCTTGCCTACCAACAGCTCAACCATGGATACAGTCCAAGGCAAGTGCTATTGCTATGCCAAGTTTCACAGTTTAGCTATCTGAATGCAAAAGCAGCTTCTACAGTCTTCTTCACTTTATGCAGTTCACTTTGTCAGCAATTTTTCAGTTCCCTTCAGAATGGGTGCTCTGGCCAGATTAGCAATAGCAGTTTTAGGTTAGGACCTCCAATTTGGGTTTGTAGCTCAAGGTACAAGCACATAAAAATTAGAAAGTCAAACTCATTAATACACTAATTTCTTCTCTACTGCATGCATGCAGTACAAGCATAGCCCGTTACAAGCAGCATATGGTGTTTTAGAGTTATGACTTTAGCTTTCCCTCTTTTGGAAACAGAAAGCAGCTTCTAATGCTTATTTGGGTGGAAATGGACCACACCAGGATGTCTGATGAGATTTCTACACATGTTACTAGAGGTAAAAATAATATCCTTAATTACAATTATAACAGGTCCTAGGATTTTAGGATTTAAATTTAAAATACTTAAAAGCCTTTCTTAAATCAACTGTAAGTGTTGATCTTGCATCAAATCTTAAATCAACCAGTAAGCGTTCACCTCTAGTTATGCTTGTGAGATCAAGACTGGAGATGAACAGCAGATACAGAAAATTTAAACAAATCCCAAGATCTTGCTCTGCCTTTAAACTGGGCTGGGTTGATGCATATGAAATTTAATGCTAATGGATAATAAAAATAGAGGCCACAGCATTAATTTTCCAGCATTTCAAGAGGATGGCACTGAAACAAAGACTTCGTTACAAAAATAAAATGGAAGCAAACAAAGTTTGCACACTACCATTCCTGCAATATATTGCCCATTTCAGTGCAATGGCTACATGTGCATATGCTCAAAGCAACCCCAGAAATCAAAATACCCCATTAACAATCTTCTCTTTTGCTAAGACAGATGGCCACAATACCGACTCTTCTGCATCCATCTTCCTTTCTCTATTAAAGAAAAACACTCTCTACTAGACCAGAGATGTAAGGGCCCACCTTCTCCTCCTCACCACTTTGCACACACTTCCCACAAGGTCACCTAAAGCAGTGGTGCAAGGAGCCTTAACTATTTCTGTAGGTAAACAAGTATATTTTCACCCCACTGGTTCCATGAACTATCAAAAATTATCTCACCATTCAGCACATTTTCTCCAAAGATGTGACTCAAGCCCAGGCACAGCTGTTCCTGCAGCATGTAAGTGATAAGACCGTAACTTCCAGAATGCATTCAGAAAATTAGTAATCACAAGTAAGATTTGGAGAAGTTCTCCACTTTGGTACTGAAACCAAAAATCACGTGCCACAAACACAAAACTAGAAGCAGCAAGCTTATAAGGCCAAGTTTGAAGAGTGGGCAAACAAACTCTTGCCCTTTTTCTGCTGTTTAGGTATTTAATTAATAAATTTTGGCATCCACCACACCAAGTCTAACTCAGGGAACCATTTCTTGAAGGCGTTTTATGGTTATATTATTAACATCAGGTACTATCATAACATACATCCTCAGACAATTTTATTTACATTAAGGTATTTTAACAGCAAGCTTTCCATAACATTACACAGAAACAGTCTCTTGGACACCAAGGCAGACTGTCCAAATCCCAGTATATTGAGAGACAAGTCTAAGCACAGGACTCTCAGAAGCAGATCTATCCCTAAAGAAAGTCAGGTACCATGAACATGAATGTTTGGGATGTATCTACTACTCATTTAGGAATTAGAGACAAAGCCAGCTCAAGAAGCCCATTTCAAATGTTTATTCCCCATGACATGCAAGTGCAGTCTGAATAACTGCAAAACCCACTGAAATCTCTACCTCATCATGCCAATGGAGCTAGGTAGAAATGGCAGAGTATCCAAACTATCTTCTGACCTGACTCCTCCTCTACCTCCTTCCAGGTAATACTGCATAAATTTTCATCAATATAAATAATAAGCAACGGGCAATTAAAAAAAACAACACAGAAAAGACAGCTCAAACCACCCCTTCTAGTACGCAATTCTACTTCTGAAAAATTAAGTAATAACAGTATTGCAAAACACAATCAGTGGGGACACTTCTGGTAGAGAAGTTCAATTTACATTACCTTTCCCTTTCCATGTCTGAATCTCCTTCTCTCAACCCTTATAAAGAGGAAGTGACTAAGGCATTTGCCTCTAAATACTTATTTGAATTTTCAAGCAAAACTCTCTTCATCCATTCTGTAAAACAAATCCTAACTTCTTTTCTGACATCAAGATTTAAGGCATAGAAGAACATCAGTACTCCAGCAACCATTCAATGGCAGTTTCATTCCATAAAAATACATAAAGCTTATTCAGCTAAATCAGAGTAAGGATTTAGCTAAATAAATTCATCCAGAGCAGTGTGAAAGCAAATGCAGCCAGCACAGACCTACAGAAGGCTGCTCAACACATCATAGTGAATATTCCAGGACACCCTGAGCACTCCTTCCTCTGTGTAGATTTACTTTACTCTGTGTAGACTGTCTCACAATGTATTTGAATGTTAAAGTGTTCCCTCTTTTGCCAGTACTTAGGTAGTAAGTATTCACAAGACTGTGTATGCATACTTTACAGTACATTATGGCAATTCAGTTACATTGCATTGTATAATGCTTTCCTTCTACCTCTACTCCACACTCACCAGAAGAAGTAAAGAGTCTTACATCTTTAACACAATTCCTGCTTTACTACCTCAGTATTTTCTAGCTTCTGCATCATTTGGGCAGCCACAGTGGCTTTACGTGGATATACCCGTTTCTTTGCTAACTGCAGCAAATCAAGCTACTCACTCTTGCAACATTTTACAGCTTCATCTAGACCAAGAATCTCTGCATTTTCTGATCAGCAGCTGGGCTATTTGAGCCATCAGTGTGAGGGAATGAATAATCGGTATCACCAATGTTTTGCATGAACTTCAAGACTGCCTAAAATTATTCTCATTCTGATCCCTGACTGGCATGCTCACACATTTAAACACCTAACTCTCATCCCCACTTTCATCAAGAAACCACAGCTTGCTTCAAACCTTCATTGAATTGGGACTTACTATGACTACCAAAACAAATTAAAATCCCTGTTGCTTAAGTACAGGAGTACCACAAGGCTTAGACAGAATAGAAAACAATGTGACACCAGTTTAATTCCATCTGGAAAACTTCAGAATTTGTTCCCAATTCACAATTTTCAAACATATGAAAGTAAGATTTTCCCATTACAATTTTCCACATTATGTAATTACTGCTCTTAAAACTCCACATATTTTGTCAACCAAGTCAATTTAGACTGTGAGCTACTTCAAAAACTTAACATGGCATTAGAATTTTTAAGTAAGTTTCTGAGAAAGCATACTTCAGATTTCTGCTGTGAGCTGTTTCTCTTTTGTTTAATTTTAAAGCTGAAAACCTGCAGTCCATATAAAAACACTGACTACTAAAGCCAAGTGTTTCACTGAGGTCATCTTTCCAAGATGTACTTATTGCAGAGCTCTAGGTCAGAGTGTCTGTGTGAAACACGTGCTTTTCTTCCAAATACATTGAAGACCAACGAGCAATTAGGTCTCTTATCACAGATTTTTTTAGATTTAGCATTGCATTTAGCTGTTCTATAAGCATTAGAAGCAAGGAGACCCTACAAATATACAACAATTCTTACTGAGCAAAAGCAGCTTGCTCAGAATTGGCAGTTTGTCTGAGCTTCAGTGGGAATCATTCAAGAAGCCTACTTGTGTTTTTCACCCACCAGAGACTCGCAGTACAACTCTCAGAATTTCAGTATGGATTAGGCAACAGAACATCTTGATTTGGCCCACCAGCTGTAGTAGCTAAAACTTACAAATTGTCTTATGCCAGCTTCTCCAGATCTAATCCTTCTGAGTGCATCAAATTGGGTAGATTTTACACAGGCAAAACCATTTCCTTCAGAAATGGAACTACAGATGTCAAAACCCAAGACACCATCAGCTAATCCTGCTGGACAGTGTCATGATTTTTTAACTGATTTGGGGGCTGTCAGAAAAAGAAATCTGTGCACTAAAGCAACACTCTCATACTTTTCAAATGTTAGCAACAGCTGGTAACACTGACTGTCCTCTGAAGACACTAGCATCTATTAGAGAAGCATTTCAGCAAAAGTGAAGATGGCATTAAAGCAATATTGAAATGTATATTCATCACAAATTGAGCTTATCCATTAGCTCACAATCAGCTTTACTGCTATGAAGAACATCACTGGCCACAAATATAATCAAAAGCCATTATGTTGTAAGACAAAGAGTTTTACCTATAAAAGCAGAATTTCTGCAGTGCTGTTACAAGACAGGAGCTCGTGCTTGCATCCTTGTACTATTTTTAACTGAGAAGTCTGTATCTGGAGGAGCATTGACTTATTTTACTAAGCACAAGAAAGTTGAACTATTCCTTGGACTTTTAGAACACGAGATCATATGTAATCTATTTCTACCTGGACCCCAACTAAGGCATGCTTAGCTCTCTCAAAAATTCTATCTTGGAATTACAAGGACTTTCACAGAATTCAGCTTGAGCCTTCACTGTCGGTTGAATATTGTCATCTAGAAACCTGGGACACACACTGCAAGGTTTTCTGTCTTGTCTTTATTTTTTTTTACCTAGATCATCTAGCTCAGTTTAACTATGTTAGTTCACAATTTTTGAAAATGAAGTAGGTAAATCTTTCCCTCCCATTTCAAAAAACAGCAATTAAAAATAATCCAGGAAAAAGAATAAAAATCAATGTCACATTAATATGATAAAGTCACAATAAATTTACTTGCAGGAATAATACTCTAGCATGATTACCTAATAAAAGCAAGATATTTATATAAATGTGAGCATATTTAAGACATACCCACTGCAAATACTAAATCAATTAAAAATCTCTACTGCACATGGAAAAGATCAGCCACTCCACCAGAATAAAACCACATAAAATAAAGATGCTTATTGCTGAAGCAGAAATATCAGTGTAGGTACAATCAGAAGACATTTGAAAGGAGCATTAAATATGTGCTTTGTCAGATTTGAATACATCTGGCAAAATTCCTTAGTAGTTTCAAGGTCATTAGTATGTGTCCGTAGTTACAAATGCTCAATAATGTATCACAGCAAAAACTTCAAATATCTACGTTCCTCTCCAATTAAGTAATATTCCATTGTACACCGTGCATATAGAATTGCCAATTTTATATTTGCAAACAAAAATATTTATGCATAATTTCTAGAAATGAGGTTCAAAGTCCACTGCTAGAACTACCACACCTAATATAACATTTCTGAAAGGTCAGAGAAAAGAGATGAAAAAAACTGAATGTAACTTCAGGATTCAGAATTCACAGAACTGAAGAAGGAAAACTGAAGCTATCACTGTGCTTCCTCAACCAAATGTCCCCTCACAGTGGAACACCTCCTAGGCCCCCCCAGTTTAAAATAAAATTTGCCATCAAAATAAAGTCAAATGGCAAGGAGGTTTTCAGTACAAAATATCAGGAATCTATTACTTTTCAAGAAAATACATACATCCTGAAATACTCAATTCATTAGGTGCTACAGCTTCATCCAGTATCACTTGTAAGAACACAAGACACTGACATACTAAGTACTACTAAACTTCATCAACCAAGGCTGTCTTCAAAACTTAAAAAATATGGCAACACCTTTTAGTCTCAGAGACTTCAACTGAATAAACTCTCATCAAAGACTATTTTATAACCACAAATTCTCTTATGTGCTTTGCATGGTTTCTGGATTTTTTTTTTCAACAACTGTCAGCTTTCCAGTTCTAACAAGTAACACCTGAATTTAAACGGATGCTACCGAGAGGGTAACAAGCTTAAAGGGGTACCGAGCTGCCTGGCTGCTCCAAGAGTTCTCACCATCAGCGTTATGCAGTTGAAGCAAAATCAACTCATTCTCCACGCACTCAAGGCAAGAATGGAAATTTTTTTTCCCGGGGCAGGGCAACCTGAAAAGGTAGGCAATACACCGAACCTGGTAATGCTCCGTGTAAAAAGCAGAGATGACGGGGTGACAACCCCTCAGCCTGACCAAGCTCGGACGCGCTACGCCGGTGCGACACTTGACTCCTCAGCGCGACGTAACCCCCGAAATAAAACAAAGCATTTGCACCGGGCACCCTCCCATCCCATCCCCCCACGCCCTGCTCCCCTCTCCAGCGCGGGAACTCCCCAGCCCAGCAGGGCCCGCTCGCAGGGCGGGACCCTCCGCACCGCCTGCCCCGGGGCGCGGAAGGCCAGCACGAGGCAGCGCCGGCCGTTCCGCCGCGCCTTTTCCATCGGAGGAGCGCTGCCGCCGGCCACGCAGCCCCCCGGCCCCGCCCGCGGGCGCGGCTCCGATCTCCGCGCCCCGCAGGTGCGGCGGGCAGCCCTGCGGCCCCTCCGCAGCCAGGCACAGCCCCGCGCCCTCCACCGCCACACGGCTCCGCCGCGCCGCAGGGCGCGCTCAGGGGGCGGCAGATGCACTACGGTGGACATAATGGACATAAGCGCTCCGGTTAGAGCAAAGTCAGACGCGAACAAGGCGGAAAGGAGGATGCAGCTTGCGGGGAGAATGGGAGCGACTCTCGAGTGGTAGGGCCACGCTAGAGAAAGAGGTGGGGTGAAAGTCATTCAGAGAGATGCTGCTGATTAAACAAAGGGTTTATTGGACAATGTTATGTCCGGGGGACAAGTGTTTAAGCACCCAATTATTACCACACCAAAAAAAAAAAAAGAGGGTGGGGGGGAAGAAAGGAAACAGTCAGAAAAGCCCGAAGGTTAAAGCAAAAAGCGATTAAACTCATCTAGTACGGGAAGGGGGAAGGGGATGAAGCAACCGTTCGCAGAGAAAAAAAAAAAACCCTACTGTCCACAACTGTCAAGAAGCGCCTCTTAAGCTAACACCACCAATATCGCCGGTACTGGCGGAAAGCCACCAGTGACTTACAGTAGTAGGGGACGGTGAAGGTCTCCGCACACGCCTCGATTTACCTTTACCCTCTGCTGGGGGTACCCTGGCCATGCGCCGGCGGCCCGTAGCCCAGGCCGCCCCGCCTTCCCGCCGTGCTCCCCGCGCGGGCTACAGCCCCGCTCCGGCTCCAGCTCTCCTCCACTCCTCCTCCGGGGCGAATCCGGCGTCCCGGCGCGCCTCTGCCAAGACCGCATGGCTCCCCGTAAGCCCCGTCTCCGTTCCCAGCCCCTCGACCCGCCCTTCTTTCAGCAGCCCGAGACCGGCAGTCCGTCTGCTCGCTGTCTTGCAGGAGCGGCGAATTTCGCGGAGCCTGGTTACCGCTGCTGCCCTCCGAGGCTGGGAGCAGAGTGGGGAAAAGGTGTCTGCTACCCGAGGGAGCGGCACAGCGCCCCGTCTCACCTGATGGCTCTGGCGCTCCCGCCACCCCACCGTCCCGCACTCGCCCGGCCGCCAACAGAGAGAACGAGCTCGCTGACGGGCAGATAAAGGCCCCCACAGCCCGCCCCCGCGGCCACCGCCTGAGTGACGCTGCCGGCGGCCACTCAAGAAGCCCGCGCCCACGGGGCCGCGCCCCCGGGCAATGCGGACAGTCGGCGGAGCCAAGGCCGGGCGGGCCCTACTCCGAGCGCCTTGGGGCGGCGGGGAGAGCCTAGCAGCGGAGTCTGCTGGTCAGGATGGGGCGGGAGCTTGCCTTCCCCATCACCAGTAGGGTCGGAGGCAAGATACCCACAGTGCTTGCCCATCTCCCTAAAGCTCCCCGTCTTTTCCTAAAAAGTGTCAAACCCCGGAGGCTCCACGCTGCCTCCTCTCCGGAACGGCTCGGTGGGGGGAACGAGCCCCCAAGCCGCCCTCCCGAAGGGGTGCAGCAGCAGCGAGCGCTCCGTGACCTGCGACGGGCATTAACGACTCTGACAGCGCTGTCCCGTTTCGTGCACCGCCCGGCAGCGAGGGGACCCCTCCTCGCCCCCCGCAAGGTTCGGCTGCCGAGCACCGCTGCTGCGCTCCTGCGGGCGGCTCGTTCCGCGCGGGCAGCGCTCCAGCGAGCGCCCAAAGGGCTGTCAGTGCTGGCAAGGGGAGGTCCCGTCCCCGCGGGAGTGCATGTCCCCTGCCCTCCCAGCGCTCCAAAGACTAGTCAAAATACACCGCCTCACCGCCGGCTCTTGAAAACGACGCGTGGTGTAACTATCCCTTTGCCTCGCTTCTATAGCTATCACATTAGTTATTTTACTTAAATAGATGGGTACGGCGTAGCGTGCTGGCAGCAGCATAAATTAAACAACAATGGCAGTGCTCGAGGCCGGTCTTTGCCGGTAGAACAAGCTGCAGCGCCAGCATTTACCATCGCCGCCTTCTCCTCCTGCCCAGACCCTCCCACCGCCGCGGGGACGAAGGGCGAGAGGACGGGGGACGCGCCCGCGGACGGGACGCCCCGTCCGTCCCTTTGCCCGGAGCCTCGCTGGGATCCCTACCGCGGCTGCCGGACGCAAACTTTCCTCGCGCACACCGGCGACCGCTGTCCGCGTCCCCGCCGCCCCGCTAGGACCACGGACAGAGATCGGGGCCGCCCCGCCCACGCTGCCCATGCACCGCCGCGCAGTACCCCGACGCCGGGAACAAAGGGACGCATCCCCTCCCGCGGCGGGTTATTCATCCCCACGAAAAGACACGGGCCCGCCCCGCCCGATGGTAATAGACTTCTTTCCGGGAAAGCCCAGCGGCTCTCCTCAGCCCGCCGCCCGCCCTCCGCACCCGCTGACAATGCTGCCGACCGCGTCTTTGTGCGCCGTGGCACGCAGTCGCCTCCCAGCCCCGCAGGAAGCCAAAAAAACGCCGTGCGGCTAATGCAGTTAGGCGCGGAGAGCCTTATCCCGGCTAATCTGAAAATGCGAGTTTATCTCCTCAAAGTGATACCGTCTCCTTTCACCAGCACGGTGCGGGTCCGTCCCCTCGGATACTCCCCGCAAGGAGACGTATCCGGAGCTGGACGGGCGCGGTCACGCCGGGAACTTTGCGGCTGGGCCAGCCCAGGTAGGGATGCGCATGCTATCCTGCGTGGGCGCGGTGCGGTCCCCCAGTTTCAGCGGCTGCCCTCCCCACGCTGCAAAGACTTTCAGCAACTCAGCTCCGCGGGCATGCTGCCATAGCCACGAACAGCCTCACTCAGCGCCGTCGGCACGAACCGTGTCAATACGGAGCAAAGACAGCAGGTGATCAGCATAATTCTACAAGGCATGCACCTCTGGAACGGGTCGCGTGGACCCTATCGGACACGTACAATAACAGGAAGAATCAAGCCATAACTTACCTCCCAGTCCTCGGATTAAAAAAAAAAAAAAAAAAAAAAAAAAAGTAACCGTGCAGTTCTCCCGATCAGGAGTAAGAGGCAGATGGATAGTTCTCTCAAAACAGACAAGAGCTAAATTGCTGACAGTTATAAAAGGAAGCAAATAAAAACCAAAACAAGACCAAAAAAAATCCTTTCCCTCCCCCACCCCCAACAGCCCAACACTAGGGGACAAAATCAAAAATGAAAAAAAAATTAGAAAATTAAAAAATGAAAACGGGAGAACTCAAAAGTGGGAGAGTGACAGGACGACCCTCCTTTCGCAACCCAATGGAACAAAACGAGGGGAGGGAGAAATGAAGGAACAAAGAAAAGAAGGATGGAAGGGCGATTTTAAAGACGCTCTCTCTCTCCCTTCCTCCCTGCTGGTCACTTCCTAGCGGCTCGCCACCCGAGCCAACTGCAGCATCGCTGAGTGCGCGGGGGGGTTGGGGGAAGGGGGGGGAACGACGCCGTGCGGTGCCGCGCCGTGCCTCGAAGGGAGGCGGACCGCTCCGCAGATTTATAGCAGCCCCGCCGCCCGGCTCCTGCCCGCCGCCGCACCGGGGTGCGTGCGTCTGCGCGCCGCGCCCGGCACCGCGGCCGCGGGGACGCGGCGGGGGGCGTGTGTCCGTCCAGAGGCGGCCGCGTCCCGTCCCGCGTCCGTCCGTCCGCGCCCGCCCCCCCGCCAGGCAGCCGCCCCACGCCTACCCCGGCGCCACGCGCGGCAGCGTCCCCGCACCCCGGCGCAACGCAGGCTGCTGGCGGCGCCGCGCGCCCACATTGGCCCGGCCGCCGCCCACTCGACCCGCCCCCGGCGAGGGCGGCGGCCGCCCATTGGCCGCGCGGGCCGCCACTCCGGCAGGGCGCATGGCGCCGCGCTTTAGCGTGCGCTGCGCCGCTCGGGGCCGCCTCCGCGCGCGCGGGCGGGCCCAGGGCCGGGCGGGCCCAACACGGCCCCGGCGAGGCGCTGCGGCCGCCCCGCGCCGCTTCCAGCGCGGCCCGCGAGGCGCCGGGCGCTGCTCCGGTAGCCACGTGGGCGCGGGGCGGTGCATCACGGCACGACCGGGGCGGCCGGACCGCGGTGCCACCATTCCTTCGCAAGCGGTGCCGCCGAGAAGGCGGTGTCTTTTTTGTTGGTGTGCTTGGTTGGTTTTGTGTTATTTGTCTGCTTGTTTTTGTTTGACTATTTTGGTTTTGTTCCTTTATTCCTTATGCCCCCACTCCGCCCAGTTCTGTTTGCATGTGTGCCAAGTTTGTTATTATCGGCCAGGGACTGCTGTAGCCCTTCTGGGATTGGATACATTAATGAGTGTTAAATAATAATATATTAATAATTCTTCAATAAAAAAATTCTGGAAGGAAGTGGCGGAAGGCAGTGACAGAAGGAAGGAAGGAAGGAAGTGGTGGGAGGAAGGAAGTGGCAAACGGAAGGAAGTGGCGGACGGAAGCAAGGAAGTGGCGGAAGGAAGGAAGGAAGGAAGGAAGGAAGGAAGTGGCAGAAGAAAGTGGCGGAAGGAAGGGAGGGAAGGAGGTGGCGGAACGAAGGAAGTGGCGGAAGGAAGTGGCAGAAGGAAGGAAAGAAGGAGCTTTTATTCATGATGTATGTGTTGCAGAGCAAACATGTTTACAAAGAAAAGACTTATGTACAGAAGAAACAATCCTGCATGGTATTCTGAAGGGTGCCTTTTACTCTCCATACTGTTTGACCTTCACTGCACTTTATAATTTCTTTTCAGAATCAGAAGCGCTTCCGAGACGTGGCTTTTCTTCTGTAACACAAGTGTGTGTCATGTGTTTCCGATAGAAAAGCACTTACACCCTGCAGAAAGCAAATGCTTATTTGGACTATTCTGGCATTTGCGTGTAGCAAGGCACAAAAATAGAGGCATGTGATTTCAAATACAGACATAGCATTTCAGTGAGAGTGTCCCTGTGTGTTTATAAATGATATACAATGAATTGTGTATCATCTGTTTCTTATGATCTCCCTATCCTACTACTGTGACAACAACAGAGAGTTATACAGGGACTGATTTTACATTTTACGTGATGAGTTCTATGCTTAGCACATCTGATGTTTTTCTAGAACACACAATCTAATCATTAACAATTTATCACCAACTTTTTAAATCAGCAGCATTCCAAAAAGGTGAATAACTCCCTGGTGGAACAAGTAGCAAACTACTGGCTCCGAGGCCTGAATAAGGAGTGGGGTGGGGGCACCTGCTTTCTCAAAGCTGTTTATACAAAGGTCCTACATGAAGTGATGTCTATTCACATAGTTTGTGGATGTATGCATAAACTGTGCTCTTAGCAGTGTAAGTATTCAGAAAAGTCTACACTTTCTCAGCTTATGTCTGAAGCTCAGACTTGTTTAATTATGGCAAATTTTACTCTTTGAAACAGCCAATCTCCTTCTGAAAGTCTCCTTACGATAGCAAAATTAAGCTGCTCAGGTTCTTTATTCTATAGGAGCATTTATCAGCAAGTCTTATGTATATTTATATATATATTTCTGAAACAAAGTGCTGTAAGTATTGTTTGTTCTACCAAATAGAAAACATCTATAAAAACTGTGCACAATGTTTCTATCTTCAGAATGACTAGATTTAGTTGTTTATTACTTTTTTGCTTCATGTGTTTAAGCAAAAAAAAGTGTTTCTTAGGAGAATATCATTAATGTATAAAAAGATAGAAAGGAAAAAAATAAAAGAATTTATTTAGATGATTTCTTAAGCAGTCTGATGCATTCACTCAATGCCCCCAAACATGTCAGGCCCTTCCCTCTCCCCCCCCCCACCCCCCAATTTTAAAACAGTAAAACTGGTTTTAGAACTAAAGAAACTCTGTTTAAAGTGGATACCAAAATGCAAAATGTATGCTGTTAGAAGCCAGAAGAGTGTCTTCCTGAACTTTTAGGAAATTAAAGGACTCCGCTCTCAGTAGCTTCCCTGTCCGGTCTGATATTCAGGACTCCTGATTCCATCTTCCCCCCCGAATACTCCCCACCCACAGGGAACAATCTTCCAGCTATAATTAATGACCAGCTTTTCGAGACAAAACCCAAACTTTATGCATTTTCTTTCGAGGCTTCGATATCTCTACCAGTAATGTACTCACATCTGTCATGTTTGTCAATACACAGTGCTAAAGTGAAATTAGGCAGAAAATAGCTGTTTTAGCAAATTGCCTTGTCATCGGCCTTTCTCATCTCTGATGTGTATTCAGAGGGCCTTGATTCCGGCAATGTCAGAAGAAAAGCTAAATTTTCCATTCTCCCCGGAAAAACACTTTCCTGTGAAGTTCCCCTTTGCTTAAGTAATACATCTGAAAAGAAGTCTTTATGATTAGCAGTAGCAGACTGTCTGGACATAGCCTTTAGCTAAAACGTGTATGGGTTATTAAATAGGCGTTGGACATGGAAGGAGAGAAGTAGGAGGAGAGAAGAGCTGGTTGCTCAGGCGTGCTGAGCCCTGTTGAATCCTCTGGCTGGAACTGAGTGATCAGGGAACGGCAGTAAAAGCAGCAAATTGCGCTGGAAGAAAGATGTTTACCGGATAGCACAGAGGGGGCCTTTAAAAATTTTTTTTTTTTTTTTTTTTTAAATGAAAGTGAAAAAATAAGAAATAAAGCAAGCGGAGAAGGGGCTGCTGCGCACGGGTGCCGGGCAGGGCAGCGAACCGCGCGGCCCCGCCTCAGCACCACGGACAGCGTCTGCGGAAGGGGAAGGGGAGCGTGCCCTCCCCAGCGTCAGGAGAGCGCCTCCATCTGTACGTGACAGCAGAACGTGTGGGCTCGGCACTCCCTCTCCAGCACTTCGGACGAATGGGTCTTGACTTGGGGTGTTCGGGTGCCGCCATATGAATGGGTGTGTGCGTGGTGCCTGTGTGTTACTGAAGCCCCGGGACTCTGCAGGTTCTTTTCCTAGGGGTAACCTATGTTTGTTCCCATTCCTTTCACAAACAAACGGTGACACGCATGGCGGTCTCAGACCAAGTCTTGACACACACACTTCCCGGGATAAAACATACCTGCAAGGCCTTCAGTATGGGTGTGGGATTGTTCTACCTACTCCTTCTCTGAGCCTCTCTTTGGTCATACGATACAGACATTGTGCTAAACTATAGCAGTATGAACACTGCAGCCGAGGCTACTGTATAATTTTCTATTTTTTTACACAGCAATGCCTGAATTGTAATAAAAACTATTGTCAAAAAGAGGTTAGCATTTAGGTGGGGAAAGGAAAGGGGGATGTTTCACTTTTTTTTTTTTTAAATTATGATTAAAAAGGTATCTCCACAAAAGGTAACCACAACTCCTCAGATTTTCTACAGACAACTGTGGAACCTTTGTCTGGAAAAGAAGTAATACCTGAAAGAAGTTGTCTTATTTATCCAAACTATTATATATTTACTTGTTTCCTACTGCGACCAGGAAAAGGTAGATTGCTGCTCCCCCACAGCTGAGGTAGTTTCTTTTATTGAGGATTTGTATTTCCAGTGGTGTGAAATGCACATCTAATTGTAAAATAAGACTGTGTCACCTGCCAGTCAGTTGCTGCCATGAACCTCTTTTGTGCTTGGATCAAATTACTGCACAACAGAGAAACTGACAGCATCAGGGCACAGTGACAAAGCTGTAGTTTGCACGGAAAGAAGACCGAGGCCCAGAGAGACACTGCAGCTACAGAAACAGCTGTCTTATCAGCACACTGCAGAGATAGGGATGGCTCAAGAGGTCCTCAACAGATAATGACTTGAATAGCTTTGCAATGCGCCAAACTTCATGCTTGATAAGACAAGCCCAGTGTAAAGAGCAGCAGAGATCGAGCTCTGTTCTATTTTATCTGTGCTGTAAATTAAGAAATTGAAATTCAGGTGGCACAGCAGCCAGCATGTTGCTGATAATCCAGTGAAGTAAACTGTCATTAGGATCTTTTCAGCAAAGAGAAATAGGTTTCTCTTACTTGATGCTGCTTTAATAAAAACACCCTAAAAAATCCCCGTCCCAAATTGCTGTCCCAGCAGTACCTGAACTGGGGTGGGGGCTCCTTGTCTGTTCCACTGTTGTGACATATCTTTGGGTCCCAGAACAAACCATCCATTTGGCTGTCAAGTTCTTTGCAAAGGACAAAACACTTTCACTTTGAAACTGCAGCAGCTTATTTTCAATTCCCCATTTCCTCTGCGGGAGAAGGAACCGCACTGTGATTTTTAATACACAACAGTCAAGCTCACATGAAAGCACACAAGCTCAATTCTCTAGCAGACAATACAAGCATGTGTTTGCGAGCACAGCTAAACAAAAATTAATTGCTGCTGTGAAAAGAATCTGTAATGACCTTTGGAATTATTCACTTGAAAAAAATATAAGCCATAGTACACACATTAATATATTCTATAGGAGAAAAAAAAATCCTGTTTCAAACTGTGTTTTTAGTTTGATTAAAATATTAGCAGATTAAAATATCATAGCTCCACATTTTTCCAACAGAAATACTTACTCTAGACTGAGTTCAGCTTACCTTTGATCTGTGTTTTTTGAAAAAAAGCTTTGTAGAAAATGCAATTAAAAGGAATATAACTGCAGCATAAGGTCACAGAGCATTATTTTCTAAAGGGTTTGCTACATGCACCTAATTCCTTGTGATTGGTTCTTGAAGAGCCAGAGTAATTGTATAGGCTTGTAAACCATTAGGTTACCTAACTTTAGCCACTAAGGCTACTTTTCCATCTTCTTCAAATAATAAATTAAGATCAACTATTTCTTAATGAAACACAAGGTACTTAAGCCAAGAGAAACCCAAACCTAAACAGAAACCTAAAGATTTACCACTCAGACTTGTTAAATGGAGGGCACAGAGGTGAGACTAATTCTATCCTCTGATAATTTAACCACATGTTTTGTCCTTATCCTGTCACTTAAACATGTCTGATAGCATGACCTATCAGTTACAAGGACCCAGAAGATGAGTCATTTATTTCATATATTAAAACAGTAAGCTTTCTCAGAGCCAAGAGGAAAGGCAGAACCAGGGGAGAAGGGATGCATCTTTGGTGCATGCACTTTGTTAGTTACACTTTTTGCTGGCCCCTGAGATCTGGTGGCTTTTCTAATGAAGTGAGTAATGAGATGTGAGAAAGCGTGTGATGTGAGAAAGCATAAGGCACACGTGGATAAGGTCAAACCTGTTCAGCAACTTAGGTCCGCTGTGCAGTTTCAGCACACACAAATTACTGCCAAGTGGCTGTCCCTGAATCAAAAACACACTTGGTTTTTGAGATGCACTTCAGAGTTCACAAGAAGGCAGGTCGTTTTGATAAAATTCACAAGCCAGAGAACTCAATTATAACAATTCGTCCTTGTGCCTTCTAATTTGTGGGGAATACATAAACAGAGCCTGAAGTGATTGATACCCTTGCCAGCAAAACACTGTGTAAATGTGAGGAGAAATAACCTTGTGTCAAAGAGACAATGAAAAGCAAGAATACAATCAATATTTTTAATGCTGCTTTTTATCCCAAAATAGCAAGTTCTTTTTAAGTTCTCCAGTGAATCATCCCAAATACTGTCAATTCAGTTAGATTAGACTTCCACCATAACAATAAGTTTCTCCAAGAAAAAGATATATGTTTATGAAGTAATTGTAATGAGCATATCCTCTCATGAAATTAAAGCCACAGGAATATTGACTTAAAAGATGGATTTTACTTTTTTTCAAGAGCCTGTGTCTGTTTTCATTTGTTGAGCTGGAAAACACATATTACTCAAAGATAGCTCTTTAAGTATGCCACCATATTTCCTGCTGACAGCACAGTGAAGCAATATAGTGGAAGTTGCTGCCATTATTTTACTGAAAAAGTCCTTGTAAATTCCAAAGTGTTTGGATAATATGTGATTAGATAATTTTCAAATAATCAGATCACATAGGTAATAGATGGAATTTTTTTCGACCTTGTAAAGCAAGTACTTAAATATATTCCACGTAATTTTAAGTATCAACTTCAATTTTTTGTTTTATTCAATTAAGCGAATGTGACTCCAGCTAGCAATAATGATTCAGTAAAGGTACACATTGTGTTCTGTGCTAACATATAAGGGCAGGATTTCAGAAAGTGTGTGAAACTCCTTCTTCAAATAAAGTTCATCTTTTTATAACACACACCTGCTATGATTGCTCAAATGTGGCGAGTGAACAACTGTCAGCATGCTCTTGAGAAGGGAATATTAAAAATGCTTTTTTCATAGCAATATGTTAAAGGCAATTATCTCTTTTTTATGTGTACTCCATGCTTGCCACATAACTTTACACAGTTTTTCATACTTTTCCTTTACATTTATATGTTACATGTTAAAATTTTTTAATAAAGAAGTGGCTTAATATTCAAAAGATGTGGAATTTGCCAATTATTTCTTGCAATTACTAGATACAGAAACCAAATCACACTTTCAAAAAGGACTTCCCTTATGTTACTTATGTTATCAATATCTTTCTTTGAACTATCAAGCTTATAAGTATGTAAATAACTACTTTTTATTCTTTTTTATGTCAGAATTACTCAATTGTGGATGACACAATGGTCTTTCACTGGTGCTGGCCTAGTTTTCTTGTCTTTAAGTGCTGGAGGTTTTATTTCTTCTTTTATACTACTCAGTTTTTCCATCAGAAGTACTATGCATAGCTCTGTACTACTTTGATTCTGCTGGAGATGAATCATCAGCAAATCCAAATCATAAATGATTGTGTAGCTTTAAATATCTAAAAGGTTATTAAAACTAATAGTAGCATACTGCACTGTCATACGACTTAGTGGAATGAAATATGTCACAAAACTCCAGCAAATTATTCTGATGTTGTCATGGATGTACACTCTCCTGAAAGTTCTTCTCTGTGTTCAGTCATTGGTTAATAAGTATATGCCCTGCAGAACAGACATGAAGGTGCTATATTTCTTTTTGTTATTATTTTAGCAGAGATTCAGGAAAAAGAGAGAATAATGAGTTTTATTTCTGTTTCTTAGTTCAAAAGAAGCCCCCAGAATTAAGGAATTTTTTAAGTGTAGTAGTAAAGAACGCTACTTTTAAGTAGTATTTTAAGAATAGTAAAGTACTCGATCATATTACCTAAGCAAGTTGCTGAGGTTCAAAGTTAGATATGAAGTTTATTTCCCCCCAGCTAATAAGATTTTTGTATCATTTCCCACCACCAAAATGACTACAGTTTTAAATAATGTTTTTCCCTTTTCCTCATTTAAAATCAGTTGAATGTCTGAGAACAAAAGCAAAATCACATAAAACACCCAAAACATTAAAACCACAGAAAAAACACCCCAAAAAACACTACCAAAAAGCCACACCAAGACAGAAATGGATCTCATGAGCTAAAAAAAACCTATAAAGTACTAGACAAGTTCTCTACATACTTTTCTCCTGCTGTCAGTGAGCAATGAAACCAAGAAAATACAAGCCTGATGAGAAAAGCTATTTGCATTCTAGCATTTTCTTCAGACGAATTTAAGCACTCATTGCTGGTTTTGTTTTGGTTTTGATCTTCCAGACCTCTAACTTCAAAGTGCCTTTCAGCATTTGGCTATTGGTTTTCAATTTGCTTTTATTTGGTCCACATGAGGCATGTTAATCCAGAATTAAGCTAGATGCATTCTGAAAAATCATGCATCCTTTCATAATTCTGGTTTGGCCACTTAAAATGGTGAAATATTAACTTATAGATGATAACTTTGGACAACAAAAAACCTGCATCAAACACATAAATACACACCCACCAAATTCATCCAAGAAGGAAAAAATTCCACACTTTAGGCATCATTATCAGACATAATCAATGATACTAAAGATTCACCCGTAAACTGCAGAATGTGAAACTACAATGAAGAATCTGCTTTTTACGTTCAAATAGTAAAATACTGAAACATATATGATTAAGGACCAGGATTAAATTTTCATGGTCTAGTAATGGTTCCTAATGATAGGAATGGTTTGAAACAGTATTTTCATGATAGCATGATTTCCATAATATTTCCCCTATCATGTCTATGTCATTTTCTTCATGCTTTACAGGAAATGGAAGATACATTGTGAGACTAAAAGCTGATTTAAATCATGTGATATTTAATACAAAACTGATAATAATCATGTCATGGGTCAAGAAGCTGTAAAGTCTCTTTTTGCTACTCAGATTTGCTTTGCAAACCTAAGATTTGCCTGCCTCCTTCAACTCACCTTTAACCACTTTTAAGAGGAATTTACCTTTTGTTTTGTTTTGGTTTGGCTTGGTTTTTGTTTGTTTGTTTGTTTGTTTGTTTGTGGTTTTTGTTTTTGTTGGTTTTGTTGTAGTTTGCTTGGTTTTTTACTGTGGGGACAGGGAGAAAAAAGGAAATGAGTATTACAGAATGACTGGATATTGTTTTTTGATTATGGAAGCCTACAGCTCTTCCCAAAGATATGAGATCAACGTTTCCAATCTGCATGAAAGAGGATGTAAGCAACAAATGCAATTAAGCCACAATTATTAAAAATGCTGTAAAAAGGCTTACTTAGCCTTTCCATCCACTTCCTTTTTCATCGTTTCCCCTGCATGGAAAATCTTGAAACTGACAGGATTTATACCAGATGTATTCTACCTATCATATAATCAGTGCTCCTAGCTGCTACATTAAGACAAAAGAAAATATCAAGTTGCACTCCAATTTTTGTTTTGCTACAGTTCCTCCTTAATCCTTTTTAAAGCATCCCTGTAACTGTCAATGAGCATTTAGAGCCAGAATAAAATAACTGAATTGTGAAACTTGCATCCATCTTCTCACTTTCTAACAGTCAGATATGTGGCATTTATTTGCTTTCAAATAGGATCTTTTTAGTTCTCCCAGTCTTTGTTTTATGTATTCAGATCCCCATGTTTCTCTAACATTCTCAAACAGGCTAATGTATTTTTGGGTTTTTTTCTATTTCAACTGGGTGTTTGAGGTCCTAACAGTCTGCTATGCAGTAACTATGCAAATGAGCATTATGGGCCATGCAGATAGACTGTGTAATATGATGTTCAAACAGTCACTTATTCTGCAGTCTTTTCTGCTTGGAATAACTGCATTTTCCATGAAAGACAGACAGCTGAGACAGAGGGATCAACTATTTATTGCTTGTACCTGTGTAGAATCACCATAGTTTCTATAGAGTATGTGTTAAGATATATAGTGTATACATATCTTAAGAAAATCAATATTTAATTGCATACTTTGATGAAGATGGTATACTGAAGAACTGTATATGAAGCCCATTTTCACAACATGGGATAAAAAGGCTAGTAAAGTCATAATCATTAAAAAGTTTCCCATTAGAACCTGTTCCACAGCAGGAGCACCTACTTTGTCATAAATTGGTGTTAAGTTGTGGCAATGCTATACCACCCAGTGCCTGGAAGGTGTGGGCAGAAAACAAGCAACAGTAGTGAGAGAAAAGGGAGGTATTAAAAAATAAGAAAAGGAGTCAAGAAAGTATTTTAAGCTATAGTTATTCAAATTGGGAAAGATTGTATTTTTAATACACAAGAAAGAAAGAAACAGAGACTCTGGACATATAAGGAGACACATAGCAAATTGAAAAGAAAAAAAAGAACCATTGCCCCATTTAAGCTTGAGAGAGGAGGTGGGGAAACAACAAATGAATTCAGAACATATCCTTTTCACTCTCCAAAACCAGTATTTTCTCCTAGAACTTAATGCTTTCACAGGGATGCTCTTCTTGCATCTCCACAGCACATTAAAAATAATTGAACAGCTGCTGTTTGGAGACATCACCTCTAACATCTCTCTTCAGTCCACAAGGCTGTATCTTTCCTCATTCTTCATAAGATTGACACAAGGAGAAACAAGGTTATTAGAAAGTTGGGTTTAGTCTTTATATAATTGTTGCTTCTCCCAGCTCTGATTGTAATGTGCTGATTCAGCCATAGCCCAGTACTGTCTTGATTAGTCAAATGCTTTTGGACAGAAAGAAAAGTTAACTACAGAATTTTTATGCTTTTTTATTTTTTAAAAACCAAGTTACAACTCCAGAAGTTGTTTGTATAGACTAAATGAGTGGACAGAAGGTGTTCTTCCTTGCCTTTAGTTTTTTTGCTGTTGTGGAAAACGGCTTTCTTAATTTCCATTTGGGTAATATGTAGGAGTAGTGATGTAGAGCTGTAACACTGTGGAAACTCCAACACATAGTTTGCTCTTCTTGTTACGGTAATCTTACTGAAATAAATGGAAATTTTTATAGCAGGTGGAGTCAAATACGTAGAACAATTCTCACCTATTTAACTGCAAAGAATTTCTATTGCTTAACATGTGCCTTATACATGTATGATTTTGCCTGAGTTAATTTTTGTACTGTATGTAAGAACTGTTCTCAAATGGACTGGCAATGTACATCAAATGTACCATCTTCTTAATTCTGCAGTTTCATATGAGAAATAAATATAATTGTTGCTTTAGGAAGTGCTTTAGTAATCATAAGAAAATTGCCCTAATGTAAAATGTAATAAAGCTGGTTTTAAATTGTTAGAGTAGCAACAGTTTTTTTTCATTAATTATTCTGACATTATATACCATGGAACATCTCTTTTATTCTTACTATGATGCCTTTAGGTTACAGAGGAAAGAAGAATTCCTTCTAGTCTTACATTGCTTAACTCCTATTATGCCAAGAATTTTCAGTTAAGCTTTTTCATCTTTCCTTCTTTAGTTTCAATGTTATTATTTAGAGTAGACTTTCATTTTCTCTCTTTTGTTTTGGTATCTTTTTTAATTCACAGAATTCTGCAAAAAATACCTGAGAATAAACATACCATATTTTATGATAAACCTTCCTTCTTAACATACCCAGTAAATTTCTATTCATAGCCTTTAAGTACTGAGGCACTATCTTCACAATTTCTTATAACATGACAGATAATTTATTAGTGTTTACTGCTTCTGTAAGAATATTTTGTAGTTCTGCAAATTTTGGTTCTAAATTAAAAAAGGAAATCACACTGGAAGCAGATGATGTGGGGATAAGATCAAATATCCACCAATGAGAAAACAAAAACATGAAAAACAATTAAAAAATTACAAATTAGTGTTGTTTTCTGTCCTATTGAGGTAATCCTAACATTCAAAATTGTAGTTTTCAATTAATTATGAAATACTCTGCTTTTGAACACTTTTCTTTCATGCTTAATTTGCATATATTTTCAATACCTTCCACATTAGTTTGGCTAAAAATGCTTACTCTGAATGATAACATAACAAGAAGGTAACATAAGAAGGTATTAAAAGAAGATGCCTAAATACTTCTTCGGCTGCAAAGTATAAGAGCACTTTGCTACTAGAAGTATGTAGTGTGGCCAGCTTGCAAAGAGGACTCTGAAGTACCATTTGCCATTGTGAAAATGCAGTGTCTGCAAAGAGTTTGGTGTTTGATCAGAGTGATATGGCAGAATGCACATTGTTACACTGCAAAACCTCTACTGCAGAAACACATCTTGAACAGATTAGGAATAGATATGCAATCAAGCTGCATTAGGAAAGGTAATAAATTTAGAACCTGGATGTAGTGCCTTGTTTAATAAACCATTTATAAAAAGAATTAATACAATATTCTCTACAATCTACAACCTGCAACCTCCTGCTCCTTTCCTCATTAAGTGCAGGACATTTTGCAAATACAAATTTGAATTACCAGCAATTAGAAAACTAAGTCCTAAGTACATTTTTAGTTTTATTTAATATAAAAGCATATTAAGCAAGAGAGGATAAAGAGCAAACTAAAACAGTTAAAACATAAGAGAGGATTCACAGATCAGGATTTCTTGACCCTTGTTGTCCTGGGCTGAGCTCTGATTTTTAGACACTGGTGACATGATGAAACATTCCTTGATAATGAATGAGAGGTAGGTGATAGCTCTGATAAACTCTTGCATTATCTGCTTTTAAGATCAATCACCTATTCTTTATTTGCCTTATGGATAGGACTGATCTCAGTGTCATTGTTTCTCTTTCGGCAACCCATTTCACTTTCCTGCACAAGGAAATAAACTGCTGCATCATCTGGAATTCCCCTGCCAGAGTGTGAGGAAGGGAGGAAAACAGCTCAGGTCAAACAAAACTTTTCCTTAAACAACAGAAATGCAGACGAATGTAGATGCAGTATCAAACCTTTGGGGGAAGTAAATAATGTTTTCATTTGAAAGCAGTTTTCAAAAGGAAATGCACCTCTGCTATCAGTCAGTCAATGTTTGAATATGTAGGTTTATAAAACCCATTCCAGGTCTGCATGTGACAGGGGCACAATGATCCTTCCAGAACAGATCTCACTGTTGTGGCTCCTGGATTAGATGGGAAGCTTGATTTGGCTCTAAGACACTCGAGCTGGAGGTGAAAATGCCCCAGAACTGCTGGCCATACTGCACACAGCTGCTTGGGATTGAAAGGGAAAGCTCTGTTCCCAGCAGTCTGCTGCCTGGGCTCTGGGATTGTACCTTCTGCCTTTTGGTCTCAAGGAGATGTGGATTATGCTGCTGGTGCTAACAAGGCATTGTGAGTTTAAAAGACTGCATGACTCCCCACGCTGTACCAACAAAACTGCAATCAGTGGATTTACAGCTCTGTTCTATCTGAAAGGGCTTTTTTTTCCCCCTCCAGTCTCTAGGCCATGCAATTTTTCTCTCAGCTTACACTGCTATAGCCAAAACTCTGTAACATTCTGGATAAGGTAGAAAGGCATGGGTTGACAGAAGTTTTGCTTCCATAATTGATAAAAAGGACTTTCTGATAATTGGCTGAGTTTAACCTCTGCTCTCATGTAGATTTTTAAACTTAAAAAATAAAAACCCAAATCAATCCCTTTTTCAATTTGTACTTTTTTTCCTGGTCATCTCCTTTGCATAAGTGTGACCTGTGGGAGATCCGAATTGTGAAAGATTCTTTCCTTCTTTGATGAAAGATACATGTTTTAAGACAGCTGCTGTAGTCTGTCTTTGAAGAAGAAACTGATGATGGAACTGTTTTTGTATCAGCCCCCTTGAGTGGCAAACTGTGATTTATACAGAGACACTGTCACTGATTGCCTGCATAAACAAAGCAGCAGAGGACAAATGGCAACACATATGGTCAGACTTCTTCCTGTAAACTGCAGGAACCAAACCTCAGAGAGCAGGTAGGAAAAAACCCAGCAACACTACTTACATTTGTAAGATAAGGAAAACATCAGAAGATACCTGCAAAAATATAAATATGTGAGATTTTCAACCAATTGTGTGAACTAAAGAACTGTCTACATATTTCTAGATCTTGAGAAGCCTCTGAGTCTTTTCATCTCTGTTTATGTCAGTGCTCATGAACTGACAGATATTACAGCATCTTGTTGCAATTCACAGGGATTCATTTCTCTCCAGCATTGATCTTCACTGCAAAACTTCTCCATTAATGTTCTTAAACTCGAATAAAACTAAAATTTATTGCTGAAACAAACTCTAGAGAAACCTCCTGGTCTAGCCTAGCTCATTCCAAATGTCACTAGGGCTGACAGATACAAAGAGTGAGCCCATGATCAAAGCTTGTATCATTTGCCTATTTATTAGCTTCGTTACTGTCTGTGTCAGTGCCTGCTCCTACCTCCTTTCTTCCTCCCCATATTCCTGCTTACTCTTACTTCTCACTTCTTGCAGAACAGACAGACAAGAAAATACCTTGCAAAATCACTGTCAATCTATGTTTTGTCCTCCAGAAATTGTCCCAGGCCCAGAAGAGCTCACAGCAACTTCTTCTGTCTCTGACCTCTAGCACTGTATTTCAAGCTGACATGAAGGGTCTGGTCTTCCAGTTGTCACCCCTACTACAGTACTGGCTACATTTGAGTGTTTGAAAAGCCTTCTGCTTTAACACCTCCTGTTATCTCGGTAAAGTGATGTTTAAATAACTGAACTGGCTTCAATGAACTGCAGTTGCCATTTTTCTGCTTCTTAGTGAGAAAAAATGGAGATAATTATGAAGTGGATGAGCAGGTTTAATGAAAGCTGGTTTCTTTTGGTATATTCCTGAAGCGGCAATCATCATCTGTTTGGCTTTTGAAGAGCAACAATTATAATCACTCAAAATCCCAAGGGGAACAAAAATAGAACTTAAATTAGCATATAAAATATACAGCTGGATTGGGCAAGCCTATAAAAATCTGGGAAAATCATTCTAATTTCAAAGCTATTCAAAATCACAAACAAAATGAGTACAAGAGTATTTCACATGTTTCTTCCTTTCTTTTCCATTTTGAAGTAGTAACATAACAACATTTATAGGATTTTCCAAAAACATGAAATGAAAACCCATTGCCAAGAAAGAGAGCAAGTAAAAATAGGCTAAAGGTGCATATTTTTAAAATAATAGATAAATTTAAGTATTATAAATTAATTTTAGTGGTGTTTATGTCCCAAAGTTCTGATATAACTGTATTGCAATGTGCAATGACTTTCCAGAGCTGAAAAATAAAAAAATAGCTGACACAGCCAGTTAAACATCTCAGCTTTATCAGACAACTGAACAATGATACTACTTAAAAGAAACTAACAACAAACAAGAAAAAGAAGTTGCAAAATTTACACTATCCATGAAGCTTTCAGTGATCATTTCATATGGTCATTTTTATAGTTAACAAAAATTCAGCAATGAGTAAGAAAATTAGTTTCCTTATGTTGCAATGTCCACATTTTGAACAGTTACCTAGTAATATTAGCTTCTGGAATTAAATCTTCATTTCAGTAAACTGTTAACTCAAAGATGGAATTGCTTTATAATACTAGTGAATATCTATTAGTTTTAGTAATTTTGACTTGAAATACCAGATCTAGTTATTCTCAGTCAAGGTTAAAGAAGACAGTATGCAGCTGAAGGAATGGGATAAAAATAAAAAGAAACAAAACAGCTACTTCTAAAAATTTATTGTGGACATGAATATGAGGAATTTGGATGGCTTACTACTTATAATACTACCAGTACATGAAATATCTCCTAAAAAGACACTGTCTTGCAGCCTCATATTCATATGGTGGGGTCTGATTTTCATGCTTCTAGTACAAAACACATTGCTTGCCCTTGATTAGAAGATTCTACATGTTTAGAAATTTTGAAACCGTAACCAAGCAGGTCTTGGAGGCACAACTGTTAATTTCACAAGGAGATCTATGAAATCATAATTAAAAAAAAAATTAAATTAGACGTTGCAGGACTTACATTCTACTATATTGTACACAAAAATATTTAAAGATGCTATGTGAAAGTCCTGATTAAATTTATTTTTCTGCACTGCTCAGTCCTGTGATAAGCATTTTGAAAAATAGCCTGCCCCCTTTCTCACTGCAATTTTCCATTCTTCCTTTCATCCCCACAATCTCCAATAATTTTATTGTTCTATTACCCTCAATTAGGTATCTGTTTTTATATGTGTTACTGTGATTGAGTAGGCATGGCTTCAGACACTGAGCTTCCTGAACACTGTGTTAAAGCCAAAAATTACAGCACACTTACTCATCCTCTCTTTTGCTTTAAGGTAATACCAGAGAAGGCCCAGCAGGTTTTTTTGACAGTCTGCCCAAGCCATCTGTTTCATATGCTGCATGTTTTGAATAACATAGTGTGCCATGGGATGTAAAAACTCATCACAGCATATTCAGTTTAATGCAAAATCCAGTGGTCACTCACTTTTAAAGAAATCATAACTGATGGTGGGACACTAGTCAGAGAGCTTATTTTGTTTCTGTCTCCCCCTCTCCCCTCCCAAACTAGCCTTCTATTTTTTTTTAAATTTAAAATTTTAATATATTTATTAATATGTTAAGATATTTTAATGTTATATTTCAACACTTATATTAAAACAATTTACATCATCTGGACTAAATATCCCAACCTGATTTAATGAACACTTCATAACTAGAAAGAAAAAGTGAACTTAACAGGCATTAAAATTTTATAGCTCAGAACCAAAACCTTGATTCACTGATATAAAAATAACAGCCTGTACTCCCCATATGTCAATGCCCACTCTTGCCACTTTGTTTATAAATTATCACTTCTGCAGATTGTCTGACTGGTCAGTAGGGCTACAGAACCAAGAAAATGTAAAGTCATGCCTGGAGGGAATAACCAGCTTTACTTTAAACCATGTTCACCCCAGCAGCTACGGCACATTTTAGAAAAAGTAGCCACTGAAGCAGCAAACACTGTATACACTAAACTGTGCTCCAGGGGGGAAATAAAAGGGTTTCAAATTGTAATATTTGTAGATTTGTTCTTATGCTGAGGCCATGTGTGTGGCCGTTATCTCTTGGTACTGATAATGACATCAAGTATTTAGATCTCATACTTAAAAAAAAAGGCAGTTCTCAGCAATGTGCCAATTTTGCACTTCTTTGGCCACAAATACAGCTGAGCATGAGGATTTAATATCTAGAAGAGAAGTCAGTCTTAACTCTCTGACTAAACATAAGCATCAGGTGAACAGGAAAGGGATTCCAAGACAAGCACAGCATCACAACGCTCCCAACAGACTGGTCAATACCTTCTGCATTTCACAGAAACAACTTGTCTAGCCACAATAATTACTTGCTGACTACTCACTAGAGTATCACCCTGGTGATGTTAACCCTGATTTTTATACCTACAATTCCTAATCCATACAGCTCTATTTATGCTGAGCTAGACTAGGCTGGCATTTTTGTCACCATGGCACCAAACAACACCCAGTGCCAGTAACAAAAACTGTGAAGCAAACTTCCAAGAAAAACACAGCTCTCATGAATCCCACTCTCCTAAATGGTTTCATTTCAATACAGATTCTCCTTCACAGATACTTAAGTACCTTTTCTTCTATTGCCAGAGGTTTCTGAATGCCTGAAATTTGAAGTACTGATCATTAAGTCACCAAAACATGAAAAACCAAAAGTTTCAAGCAATGAGGTTTTAAAAGGCTTTGGTGGCTTAAAGCCCTTAAGTATATATTATAATATGTTTTGCTCTCCCATGGTGCTTAAAGGTTTTAATTTCAAGGACTAGGTAAAATTAAAAATGTTTAATTCTCTGTAGTAAATATGGGGTATGTATCTCTGCAAGTGTATCCATCAATACCCTGTTATAAACAGAGAATGAAAGCACACTCATGATGCACCTCCAGTACTTTTAAAGAGAATCAAAGATATATTTTCTCTAAGACCATGTCTAAAGCTGGGTGGGTCTTTTTGGGTTTTAGTTTTTTTTACTTTACAGGCATGCAGAATTATTTTCAGGATTTGGGTCAACAGCTTTCCTTATGTGAATCACCAAACATTTAGGTTAGGAAAATTAGGCTCTAATAATATTTGTCTAAAAAGACCCAGATACCTCCTAAACAAAGCAATGTGATTTCTTTTAAAATATTTTTATTTTCCCACACACGTGAAATCTTAGAATGTGGTAGACTTAAGCATGCAATTAACTAAGCTTAAAATATGTAAGATGCTGCAGTGACTTCATCACTGAAGCTGAGATAAATTTTAAATGATTCTCACATCTCTAACTAATAGACATCTACACATCCGCACTATTTGAAGATGGAAACCCCCCAAACAACTGCAATTTTATTTTTCCATTATTTTCAATCTCCTCTGTAAAATAGACAAAGCAATGCCATTCAGAACTTTGACTCCCAAAATTTCAAACTCTCTTCTGAGGAGAATCATTACTGAAAATTAGTGCTTGAACTAACAAATAGTTCAACATGAACTCATGCTTTGATTATATAATCTCCAAAACAAAACTTTCAAAGTATTACAGATCAAGACTTCATGAAGTTATACAAATATTTTGGCAGAAAGGAAAGAATTTAAACTGATTTTGGTTTTATTTTTAATTATATTAAGTTACTAAAACAAGAGGTTCTTGCTACCTTGTTTTGTTAAGTTTCAAACATTAAACTATTGCTGTAATTAATTATTCTAACAGAATAAATATCAATGTCTTCTATACATTTTTGGTACTTGGCATCTAGCAACTGAGAGGGGCTTTCAGAATTATAGGTGGTTTGGGAAGGAAATAATCCCAAAGAATTATTTAGAAAGTCCTGAGGAAGCAGAAGAGGATGACCAGGAAGCTTCAGAAAATCACCTTTACCATAAATTTTCAAGAAATTCTTTCCTATTTGATGTAGTTCTGGTAGTTTTACTGATGCCCTTCAATTTTAACCCTCATTTTTCACACTAAGGCTGGACTTTGAAGTTAGGAAGTGTGATATCAGAAGAATTTAAACTCATTTCCTACTTGTCCGCTCTGAGGTGTGTACATGGGCTTCCCACCCCACCCTTAGTAATTTCACACAGGAAGTCTCTGTGTACATTTTGCTCACAGTCACTGCTATGATTTTCAGTTACACTTTCATCAGAACATCCCTCCACGTATTCTTCAGGAAGGTAGCATACACAACGTGTCTGCACAAGCATGCAGACTTTTTTCCCTAGGTATTTCTAATTATCAAGGAAAATAAAGCCTTTCCTCTACAATCATCCACTCAGACAAACACATTCTTAGCCACTGCCCAAGCAAGATAAATCTATCAAAAACTGCATCCATGAGTCTTCCAGTTTTCTTGATTGCCAATCTTTTTCAACAGTTTTGATTAAATTTGACCTACAGCATTCTTAGATTTCTTGGATGATTTTTGTTGTTTTGCTTGTTTGTTTGGTGGTGGTTTGGAGATTTTTTTTTTTTTTTACATTGAGGGTCACTAATGCATAACCTGTGATATCTCCATAAAGAAATGCAGATGAGAGTAAATGAAGGTACTGCTTATGCCTCTACATTGTGACCGAGTGGGCGAGATCTGGGCAGAGAGCACCAAAGGGTGGCTGCTGCCACCGTGCCTGAGAGCATCTGTGTGAGGGGAGATATGAAAACAGACTAACCATGGGCACAGGTAAGCCTATCTACCCCCTACCCAGGAACTTGATGACATTTGTGGAGAATATATGCCAGAAAAGTGAGCCCCCTTCTAATTATCTGAGTTTCCTGACATTCAGCATCCTTTCCTGCCAATGCTCACCAGTTTTCTCCTGCTTAGTGCTTAAAATGACAGAAATAAAAGGTGAGCCATTAGTGAAGGCATAAAAGTTATAAATATTTACAGCACTTAAATTATGTGTCATTGCTAAAAAAGGAGAATATTACTATGGGGGGCAGGGGGAGAAACAGCCTTTATGATGGGAAGAAAAGAAATACAAGTTTCTGTCTACAGAAATACATGTATGCTTTACCACCTGTAGTTTCTTAGAAAGGTTCAGATAACTGCAGCCAGTTCAGGATAAAACTGGGTAGAAGTTACTAATCCTAATGAATATTAAAATGAATATACTCATATATTTTATGGATTATTGACTTTTCAGAGGAAGAAAAGTATTTTTGAACAGAAAACACTGCAAAATAATTCTGCAATACATCAAGGTTTTTGTGGAAAATATCCATCTGAACATTACTGCCTTTGGATAGACAACATTAAAATACAAAATAAACCAAAACCTTGTTTAATAAATATTAATGATTACAGGAAAAAATCAACCCTGACTATAGCTACAGCTATGAAGTTTGCCGTTTCAACTCTTCTCAGCGAGGGCAGACTTTATTTTTTCTCACTTTCTTTTACTCTGTTAGACTCACTTTAGAGTGCACCACTTTCAGCTACAGTTAAATTCTGCTCCTTTCAACAACAGTCAATAGACTAAAAGTGTCATCAGAATAGTGACTAGATTTAAAACTGCTGAAAATGATCTGTATTGCTTTAAGTAATGCTGAAGTTAAGTAATACTTACTGCTACTTCCCAAATTCTATTATTCTGATGTCCACAGAATGAGGTCGGTGCAAGGTAACTATTACTGTCTACCAGGCAACATAAACTCTCACCTACTGCTAAATGTCACAATGAGCATGATTACCTACGGTAATCGTGAAGCGAGGAAACTTGCTATTTCTGTAGATGCCTCGAGCAGCTCTAAGCATACATCCCTTAAGAAAATTCGATCAGTTTGACAGATTAATTAAATAAATAAATACATAAATACAAAATAAGCCCTCTCAGTGCAATGCCCGGCTTCTTTTCGGAGTGCTCCCCGGGAGGGAGGCGGGGTTCTCTGCCGCGCACATCCCTCCTCAGAGCGCATCCCGCCTCAGAGGGCATCCTGCCACAGCGCGCATCCCGTCTCAGAGGGCATCCTGCCACAGCGCGCATCCCGTCTCAGAGGGCATCCTGCCACAGCGCGCATCCCGCCTCAAAGCGCATCCCCGCCACAGCGCGCATCCTGCATCAGAGTGCCTCCCCGCCACAGCGCGCATCCCCGCCTCAGAGCGCATCCCTCCTCAGCGCGCATCCCCGCCTCAGAGCGCATCCCCGCCTCAGAGGGCATCCTGCCACAGCGCGCATCCCTCCTCAGAGCGCATCCCGCCTCAGAGCGCATCCCGCCTCAGAGCGCATCCTGCCACAGCGCGCATCCTGCATCAGAGCGCATCGCGCCTCAGGGCACACCCCGGCCACAGAGCGCATCCCGCCTCAGAGCGCATCCCGCCTCAGAGGGCATCCCCGCCTCAGAGCGCATCCTGCCACAGCGCGCATCCTGCATCAGAGCGCATCCTGCCACAGCGCGCATCCCGCCTCAGAGCGCATCCCGCCTCAGAGCGCATCCTCCTCAGCGCGCATCCTGCCTCAGAGCGCATCCCGCCACAGCGCGCATCCCCGCCTCAGAGCGCATCCCCGCCTCAGCGCGCATCCCGCCTCAGAGCGCATCCCTCCTCAGAGCGCATCCCGCCTCAGAGCGCATCCCGCCTCAGAGGGCATCCCCGCCTCAGAGCGCATCCCTCCTCAGAGCGCATCCCGCCTCAGAGCGCATCCCGCCTCAGAGCGCATCCCGCCTCAGAGCGCATCCCCGCCTCAGAGCGCATCCTGCCACAGCGCGCATCCCGCCTCAGAGCGCATCCCGCCTCAGAGCGCATCCCCGCCTCAGAGCGCATCCCGCCTCAGAGCGCATCCCTCCTCAGAGCGCATCCCCGCCTCAGAGCGCATCCCGCCTCAGAGCGCATCCCGCCTCAGAGCGCATCCCGCCTCAGAGCGCATCCCGGGCGCAGCTCTCGGGCGCCCGTCCCGCAGCAGCTCTGCGCCAAGGGCAGCGGCCGGAGACAGGGGCGCCTGCAGGCGGCTCCTGCCCCGTCCTGCCCCGCCCGCTGCGGGGGCACCGCGCCCGCCGCACGCCCGCGCCTCCCCCGCCTGCACCTCCGCTAGACACGAGGTTTATGTTACGTGCGAGAATTTTTTCCTCATCCCGCCACCACCGATAGTGCCTGCTGCCTCCTTTATTTTTTTTTTTTTTTTAAAACCCCGATTCCAGAAAAAATTGAAATAATTAAAAACAAAACAAATTGAAATAATTAAAAACAAAACAAAACGAAACAAAAAACCTCCCAAACACAAAAGCAAAACCCCAAAGCACTTACCATTCAGACTTTGTCATGGGCTTAAGAAAAACCCCCACAGACACATAGAGACATAGAAACACACGCGCGTATTAATGCATTTTCTAAACATTTGTGCCAACGTCGCATAGGGGATGGGGGGACCTGGCTGCGCTGCGGAGTGCACTAGAAATCAGCGCACAAAAAGAGGGCGAGCCACGCAGCCCGGACCAAACGCTGCCCTCCCCACGGCCCCTCCAGACCACGTAGGAACAGCAAGAGAGGGGGGTGGAGAAGCGTGGGTAGAGGGGAGGGACCCACGCTCCCATCCGACTGCGGGAAACACCCGCCTTAAAAAAGAAAAAGAAAAAAAGAAAAAAAAAGCTGTTTGGCGTGAGGGTTAAGGGGCGGAGGTGCAGCCCTGGAGACGATGCTGTCGGAGCCCGCACCTGGTATTCCCGCACCGCCGCCGGCCCGCAGCGTCCCGGCCGCCCAGCGTGCGGCCCGCCGCCGTCTGCACCGCGTCCCCTGACCTTGGCAACCCGCGCCATCCTCCCGGCACCCTCCCGGCCTTTTCCCTCGAAACCGCTCCCCTGTGCCAGTCCGTGCGGCTGGGGAGGCGGGAGGTGGAACCCTTCAGTGAGTGCGGTCAAAGACGTCTCTCCAGGAGGATGCTGCTGGTGCATGCTTGGCATGAGATGTTTCTCACTGTCAAGTGCCACTGTGGAGTACTGACAGTCAACGTGCACATCCAAACCATAAACTATGGTATCTGCAAAACATCCTTCTCCGACTCCCCCACTCCCCTGTGGCGGGAGTGCTCTTTCCTTCCTGGAGACTTGATATCACTGATTTCACTCTGATTTCACTCTGATTTCACTCTGATTCAGTATGTGAGCTCAGATGACTTTGAGCCATGGAACCCATGGCTGTAGGCACCTTTGGCTGGAAGATATTTCCTCCTCTTCTGTCTTCCCTGCATATCATGAACTCATGCTACTGCCTCCTCCTCCTTTGCTCAACAACATCCCCTCAGGCTTCTGGGCTGTCCAGCTGAAGAGCTGAGCTCCTCTGTAGTCATAAATCCCAGTCCTGGCACAAGGGCACATTTTATTCCTTTGGTTTATGGTGTGAGTTTAGATAAATCAAAAGGAGTTTAAATTCTTGGAAGTCCTTTATTTATCCTAGCTCATCTTCTATCTGTTGTTTTCCAACCTATAATAGGCACCACAAATACACTGTTTTGACCTTGATGAGATACTTGAATCTATGGAAAAATAAGAAATTACAGTTTGCTTTTATTAATTGCATTTCTTTATGTCTGAGCTGAAGAGCAGCATAAAAAAATACTCCAAACATTTTATTTCTAGAAATTATATACACATATTGAATACTTAAAAAATAGAATTATTCTCATGCATGAAGATATATACAGTGCACCAGCAGTATGACAACCATGATGGAGAGCTCAGGTTTTGGACCTCAGTTTTTCTGGAGAGCCGGAGAGACGAGAGTCAAGTCTAATGTTTTCCAAGTCATTGTGATGGTCTCTACGGACAGAGAGGTGGATGTTTGTGTTTGGAGGAAGGCTCATTCCACTCCTAGCACATGGAAATGATCTTGCACATAGGCTCATTTTTGAAGGCAAAATAACAGAGGATGACAGTTGCCATTAAATATCGGGAGGAAAAAGGCCTCAACAAAGTCCCTAAGCATTTTGGTGGTCACAAAGTTGTTTTGTTCAGCGCTAGGTGTTTGTAGAGGGACATTGGATAGAAGAAAATACTTCATGATAGAGAAATTATAAAAACATTTTAAAAAGGAAGTTATTTTGAGCAACACTATCCTTTTTTTTTTTTTTTTTTTTTTTAGAAAGCATATACTGAGTATACACTTTTGGGTAGCTGCTCCAAAAGACCATCTAAGCAAAGGTCCTGTAGTACTAGCAAGTGCAAATACTTTTTGAAAAATTTGAAAGCCATGTCCTTCTCTGCCTATTTCATAATGTCCCTAATATCTCTGCAGCTTTTACAAGAGCTTTGCTTCATTGCTATGTGCTGCTAGCTAGTGAAACCCAGGGAGACTTCAGTGTACCCTGTAATAGATGTTGAATTGAAGTATCTTTTCTTTAGTTTGTTCTTAGATTCCTATGTGCCTTCCTATCCTGCTTATATGTTTGCCCAGTTTTAAGTTACTGAAGACAGCAGGAAAAGTTGGAAATCTAGTGAATTTCCTCAATATTGTCTGGAATTTGAGGAGATCAGGATAACTGCATCTTTTAGAAAAGGAAACCTTTACACTGACAAGATTTCTGTCCCTCAAAATTGTAGAGAGTGGGAAAAAAAATAATTTAGGACATTATAGTAGATGGTAAAGATTTCTCTTTACTTAGCCTACTGATATATTGATAAATTTGTTTCAGAATAAAAATAATAATAATATAACAGCATGTTTATTACCAAGGATTTATCTAAATTTCTGACTGAGAGCTTTTTTCCTTCTTATTGGAGGTTGCTCTTGTTCACCTCTTTTTCTGGGTTTTATACCAGTTTACATGTAGCAGAACCTGATTGAAGTATGGATATAAGGTTTCATCTCTTGAGTCATTACAACATCTGATTATGACTTATTTCAAAGCCAAAATTCTTCTAAAAAATGCATCTCCCATTTGCATATCTGTCTTCACAGTTTGAACAGATTTTGTGCTCTCACAATCTGTGGTTTTGGGTCGATGTTATTTATGTAACATATGACAAACTAAGAACAATTAGTTTCTCATTAGCTGCTAGGCAAATGTCATGCCCTCAGATTTTAATCAGCCAATGCAAATATCATCCAAATATATTCCATTTGCTATGTTTTTTTATTATATCCTTCTAAGAAAATGGCTAACATTTTTATTTCAGTTCATGTATATTAACTAATTTTTAGATCTAACTTGCTGAGAATCTATTGTTTCTGTAGATACTCAAGTGGTTTTTTTTACTAATACAATTAAAATAAATAAATAAATATCTAGATAAGCATTATTTTTCAGTCTGGATTGGGTAGAAATGCATCTTCATTCTGAAGTCTGAAAAGTGAATATTAGCAATTTATAAATGTTTGGTCTTGGCTTTCTGCCAAGATGAGATGACTTAGGCTTTTTGCTTTATATATCTCTCAGTAATTCATGTGATGCTGATTTACCATCCCCAGTATAGCTGAACTGCTCGCTTGAGTTATTGGCACACCTGTGGCAGAAAAGGATATGTTTCCTAACTGAAACAACAGGGGTTGTGTTGTTGCTTTCTGTCTTTCATTTTGGGATCTATGTAAGCAGTCCCAAATTTTCTGCCTTGGGGCCACGACATCCTTAGGTACCATCTGGAAAATGGAGTCAGAATAAAATATGTTTTTTTTTTAATAGTAAATTGCTATTGTAAACACAGAGATACTCAGCCTTTAGCATTAGGAAATACATCACGTCATCAAACAGTACTCCAGAGAGCTAAAATACCATTGCATTGTGGTATTTTGTGACAATAGCTAATGATGCATGGCCTGATGATTCTGTAACACACTTACTCAACTTAATGATACACATGCCATAATTTAGTTTCTGCTCCTTTTCCACCATGTCCAGTTGTTAAAATGTCGTGAGATAGTCACCCCACTTCATGTCCCCCCCACTTCACCCCACTTATGAGGATCAGGGAGATGCCATCTTTCTGCTTCCTCCTCCTAGCAAAGATATTTGATTTCTCTGTCTTCTGTGATGTTACAACTGCTACTGTGGTGAACATCCACTCCTGCAAAGTTAGTATTCAAAGAAATGTAGGGGGGAAAAATGCCAGTGACTCCCTCACAGCAGGTTGTACCTATGTTCACTTGGGAGCACCTGAGTAGGAAGTGTGCTAACTCAGTTCGTTAACTTTTTCCAGCTGGTGTTCTGTATCAGTCCTCTACAGCCATCTGTCTTGAGTTAAGAAAAGAACCTCACTAATTGTGAAAACACAAAATGTAGTTTAAAAGTCAGAAGACTAGAAAATGAAAAAGAAATTTTCACTCAGAAAGTAAATTGACAGATGAGAGTTGTGATGAGAGAACATGTAGCTGGTGGCTGATAAAATCAGACAACCAAATTGTGAACAGTTTGAAGGGTTGCATTATTTATCCATTGAAACAATTACCAAAAACCACGTGAATCATACCACTTGAGAAATAATTTTGCCTTTATTTTTCCTCTCCTTCCATACCCATCCATTCGATAAGAAAAGACCTTATGGGAATGCTTTTCATCATAATGAGAAATATCTGTATGTGGTTCACTCCTTTCTATCTGCTTGAATGGCAAAGAGCTTTTCTCTTTCAGGAATTGCTTAAGCCACTCTGGAGGCTGTTTGCTGAACAGAAGAGGAAGCAGGGTCATTAGAAGAACTACAGTTAGAAACGTGCATTAGTGCATATACAGTCATCACCATGAGACTCTGGTGCTGGAGGAAATTTATCCTGTTTTTCACATTAGCCTGTAATCTTAGGGGTTATATGGACATCCATTATTTCCTTTAGAAGATAAACTTACAAACATTTTGATGAAAAATAAATTTTTTGAAGACAAGTCCTTGCCTTTAGACAAGGAAAGATTTAAAGACAGATAAATAGACCGGCATATTTATTTTATTTTGGTTACACAGTTCAAGTGATTTATTTCTAATGTAAAACTATTTTTTGCTTTCAAAGTGCCTTTCCCTCAAACATCTTAGAATTAATTTAAGTTGATGTCTTCTTGGTCTTGTGAGATAAGTACATTTTTATCATGATTTATAAATGGGTAAACCAAGGCAAAATCAACAAGAAAATCTATTTCCATCATTACTAGAATTCCTATCGAAACATGAAAATCTGAAAAAGAGCTCCAGGTGATTTTACTATATATTTGAAATATGTGAACAAAACCACAAAACAACAAAACAAACAAACACCAAAACCCAGGTCTCTGAAGAGGCTCTTCATTTAAAAATGAATTCTTTCTTGCCTCTGTGCCAGTTCCCATCACTGATTTAATAGGTGTTGGACATACTTAAAAGCTTCAGGAATATGCAGAGAAAATAAAGAAAAGAAAAACCCCCCACATTATATACAAAGCCTACTATTGATGCATTTATTAATTTAGCTAATTAATTGAGTGACATAGGTTCCTACCAAAGGTGAGTACCAGGCTATATCTGCAAAAGTGTATCTATGCAAATCTTTCTATCTCAAACATGTTTTTTTTCTGTGTATATTAGTAATAAAGTTCTACTCTGTGTAGGAGTCTTTGATGTAACATCACAAAAGATTACCACTAGAATTAAAAGCACCTAAAGTTCTTCAGAAAAAACCCCACTTCTTTTAAATTAAATGTTTTTAAAAGTCCTATGACTTACTAGTGATATGATTTAATTTGGTGATTTCTTCTGACTGAGGCACTTTGCTGAAGTCAGGCTTTTGACTTGGCTTTTGACTGTACTGTGTACTGATTGACCAGGCTTTTGATGAGGGAGAAACCAAGAAGTGTGTAAACACATTGTATGAGCACACACAGAGTTAATTTCTTTGCAGGATGTTTTGGTGTTACAGTAGCCATAGAGAAGGAGTTGAAAGAGTGCATGAAATATGCATCATGTCACACGCTACATGAAAATCTGGCTCAATATCCCTCCAGCTTTGGTTTCACTGCATCTTGATATAAGAGAACTGGTGGCAGGAAGAGCCAATGAACCCATAGCCAGACAATCTGTTGGCAAAATCCTGGCTGACTGTCACAAGGCCAAGATTTCCCTTTGCGTTTCAGGCCATGATAAAATTGTTTTGTGAGTGAAAGTGAATTGCTGGTGAAAAGCAGCATGCTGCAGGCAGTGCTGGGTTTAGTGGGAGAGTCTGGCTGCAGCAGGACTTTATAGCCAAGCAATGATGTCAGGAGTAATTTAGTGAGTGGTTACAAAGTGTGAAGGATCAATAAGAAGAGCTATTAATTTCCATCCTCACCTCATACCCCAAGTCTGTGATAATATTTAATTCAGAAATCATATTCACAGGTAAAGCAGAAAGGAGGGAAAATCAATTTTTTTCTCTGTGGACTACAAGATTCGTTTTCTAAGCTGGAATTCCTAAGCTTAACAAAACTCAGAAAGATCTCTCCACAGTATGTAGGAAAAGTAGCTTAATTTGGAGGACAATGAGCTTGCCATACATATGTGGAAAGTCCCATTCCCTGACTTGTGGTTTTGTGTTCACATAAACACTCAAGTGTTCCCTTAAGACCAAATTTTTCTTTTTCGACTCAGATCAACAGTGTAAAGATACTTCAGCAGTCTAGCTGCGTAGTTTTGAATTTCTAAAGTAAGGACATTTTCTCTATCTAGAATTCTCTTCTTTCTTATAATGAACAGACCTTTTTTTTAATAATTAATGAATACTCTGAATGATTTAGGTTGAGGAATTGCAATGGAACTGATAACACACCAGTTAAAACACAATTAGATTTCCATTAAAAAACCACAGACCGATAGTGAGATTTTAGTATAAGCCCCAAACTTTGTAATAGGCATTGAAATTTAGTTTTCACTAATATTCTCCTTGGATTTGACTACTACTTTTGTATAAGCTACTGCTGGTTTATTATAACCACATTCCCCAAGCTGCTCTTGTCCTTGTAAAGTCCACAGGTGTTTAACTAAAAACAGCATTTCCTCAGAGGTGTCCAATGTGTCTGTCCTGGTCTCAGCTGATATAGCTTTCAGCTTATTAGCAGGTACAGTGCTGTGGTTTGGATTCAGTGTGAAAATTATGTTGACAACATGCTGCTGGTTTGGCTTGTGCTGAGCTCTTCTGCTTACCCTGAGCCAAGGACTGTTCAGTGTCTCATGCTCTGCCAGTGAGGAGTTGCACAAGAATCTGGGTGCCAGCGTGGCCAGGAGAGGGGACCTGATCTGGCCAAAGAGATGTTCCACACCACAGAAGGTCATGCCCAGTATGTAAATGGGGGAGTTGACCAGGAGCAGCTGGTCCCTGCTCAGGAGGGAGCTGGGCATTGGTCATCAGGTTCAATGGGTTTGTGTTCACCAGTCGTGTTTCCTGGTTTTTATTCCTCTCTCTTCCCATTTAATTGCAATTATTATTGGTAGTAACAGTAGTAGTAGTACATAAGGTTGCCTTGTGTGTGCCTGGCACTATACAGATATGTAGGTGTGTTGAAAACCTTATGGTTATTCAAAATGCCCGACCAAACAGGACAGTGACAACTGAACTAATGCTGAAATAGAAAAAAATTGATCATTATACCAGGGTTTAAATATTGAATATTGTTCCAGGAGTAATGATAAGTAAAAGGAAAGAACAGGTGAAAATAAAACCAGCAACTATCAAACAATAGTTAATTTCACCTGTGAAGGTTATATCATTTTTACAGGTAAATGATGCATTCTTGACTTTTTCAGTATGGAAAACACTGTATTGGGTTTGTGTGGTAATGTTTTCATAGGGAGGGTTGTTGGGATGGCTTCTGCGAGAAGCTGCTAGAAGCTTCTCCTATGTCCAGTGAAGCCAAAGCAGGTGGGCTCCAAGATGCACCCAAGGCTCAGCCCATCTGTGACAGTGGTGTGACCTTTGGGATAACATAGCTAAGAAGGAAAAAAATGTTCCTGTGCAGAAAAGTATTGCAGCCAGAGGAGTTCAGGCACTAAGGCAAAGTAAAAAATGAAAGGAAGGAGGCATTTCAGGCTGTGGAACAGAGATTCCCCTGCCTGTGGTGAAGGCCAGGGTGAAGCAGGCTGTCCTCCTTTTTAAGATCTGACTAGTGAGGGAGGCCTCTGTGCAAAACAGGGTGTGACTGAAGCCATATGCCAAAGTCAATAATACAGATTTTATTTAACAAGGAATGTAAGAGGGAGACATGGAAAGAAATGTGGGAGGCTGCAGGAGAGGGGAAAGAGGGGAAGGGGACAGGAGGGAGAGATCAAGCAGAAAATATCCCCACCTGTGGATCCAGTGATGTCCCAGTGGTCATTCATTCCTGGTTTCTCTGTGGTGGGGGTCCCCAGGTCACTCAAAACTTTCCAGTGCTTACACATCTTTTAGAAGTTTCATGAAGCAGAAAAGGACCAAATGCATGAGTTCTGTATGAGTAAGGAGCACGTTGCAGATTGGCTGTTTCTGTTCGGTGTGGAATACTCAGGCATAGGACAAGTTGTGCAAAAGGGTCACTTCCTCAGAGTTTCCTTCTCTGTTCCTCAATAGAGCCCCAGTTCTTGTTTAAAGGATACAGCAGAGAACACCTATCCTCACAGACTTTGAGGTGATGGTTTTGAATATGTTGTTCAAGATTTTTCTTTGTTACTACGAGGGGTTCTTCATAATTACACTTAAGATGACTTCCAGCATCCTACCCAGTTTCTTTCCGATTTGCGATTACTTTGGAATATATGCATGTGTTTTTTAAGTGATGATCAAATGTCAGAGCATCCTGATCAAGAGAAAGAAGAAAATGTTTTTCTCATTTGTTTGTTGATGCAGCATGAAATATTTATTTTTCTTTTGCTGTCTTTAGCATTCCATTGCTTCAGCTGATGTGTTTTATGCTTTCTCCTTCATTGAAATAGAGGTTGAAGCAGCACAATAATCCTAGTCTATCTACTTTTCAATAAAGTTGTGTTGGAATACAACATTTTATGTATTCTGAAGAAGAAATAATACTAGCCAGTTGAAATCTTATTTTTCTTAACATTTGAGCAAATACACTGTGGGCAACTGTTGTGTTTCAATTTCTATAGTGGTACTTTTTTCCGGGGCAATGAAACTAAACTCGGCCTTATACAGAGTGCGCAGTGTAAATTTAGATTTATCCCTGTGAACGTGTCAACCTTGTGAATGCAGAGATGCGATTTCAGTTCTGTGGTTCACTTTATCTTCTGTCATTCAATGCCCCAGAATGGGTGGTGCACAGGAATGAATCAGCTGCTGCTTTTTCTGGCTTGGCCGAGGACAGTAATTCCTAGGAAAATTCCTCTGTGAGGGTTTGGTCATAATTCACTGGAGATTGTGAGGTTAAGGATGGAAGGACTAAAGAGCAGAGTGGATACCCTCTTTATTTGCTGTTTTGATTGTGTACTTTGGTAGATTTATGACTGCTCCTAAATGAAGTAGCTTAATCTACCAAAGCCATTCAGATCTTCTGTAATGGACAGATCTAAACAACTCAAAATGGCTTAATTAAAGATATAGCCAGGTTTACAAATAATCAAAAAGCATCCTGTCTTTGGAAATTCCTATTTCTCCACTCTTAATATTGTTTTAATATTAACTATAGTGATCCAACCAGCAGTATCTTTAAAACTTATGATCTTTTGCAGAGCAACCTAAGGTGCACATAAAAGTGAAGAGTTTTTAATATGTCTAGAATGTAAATGTCTTGATATCTCTATAAAAAAACAGAGTTATGAACAGTAACAGAGATATGAGCGTGTATCTCTTGGTCTCTCATTATGCTCTGCATTTTGTTTGTTTGTTTGCTTGTTTGTTTAAAAAAGTTTGCAGTGGATACATGCCATATTTTACCAAAATAGTCAGATAGTTAGCAAACCACAGCATCTGCAAGTTGGTAGATGCCAATCTGTTTGCACCAGTTTTCTTCTACCCACTGTCTTTATTTTGGCACATACATTGTTGCTGACATCCAAATTGGTTGTGGTAACTCGAAACAGACACAAAAAAGCATATTTATTTGTGTCTGAATTTACATTGCCATATTTAGAGTTGGCGAGCAACCTGTCTGTCAATTCAAATCTCCATGCTTGTATTTTAGAAGCGTGCCCATTAGAGACAGAAGAATTTCTGTACTATTTTCTACATATGATTGTGTAACTCTTGTCTTAGTTACAGCTTCATAAATGTGTAAAACATGAAGTATACCAATAGGTTATAGTAAATAAACAAATACAGTTTGATAAATAAATGAACAAATATAATTTCAATTATATTTAACATAAAAATCTTTGGCCCAGGAAAAAGAAATGGTTAAAGCCAAACATCTACTATACTAATAAAATACTTCTGGTAATATATGCTTGCTTCAAACTCATATAATGAGTCAGACATTGCACCTTAGAAGAAGAGATCAAGAAGCTAAGTGTGAATAATAAAACTAGCCCACAATTTCCCTTAACACAGCTGAATAGGTGCAAAAAAAACCTTTGCTGATTTTGGAGATGCTCCCTACTTATCATCGTGTTATGAAAGACCAAAATCTAATTTTATGGAAATCTCTCCAACATTATTTGTTAGTTCTACTTATTTCTCAGAGGGTCATTGCTGTGCACCAGAGAGACCTAGTATTTTGTTTGCTTTGAAGCTGAGAAATACCTATTATGCCCACATTTTTGATCTGTCATTTAGTGTTCATCCTCTCTCTATGGTTATTTCTGACTTGAAGCTCATAGGTCCTTTGTTTCCCAAAGCACTGAATGCCTGCAAAGTCATTAACAGAGGGATTTCAATGCTGAATCTTCAGTAACCAAAGTTTGCTTCTGCCACTGAAGTAATAGTGAACATGTTTTGAAATTGCTAAAGCAGGTGGTACAATGAGAAGAGAGGCGGAGGTCTGCCAGGTGTACCCAATTAACCACATATCTGCTCTACCTCTTACATTGTGTTCACATTTGTAATTGAAGCTGGAGCACTGGTGAGCTGGATACATTTAGCACAGAAGAACACATTATGCCTTATCTGAAAGGTTTGCAGTTCTTTTAATGTCAAACTATAGTGCATCAAATTGTAAGTTGCAGTCACATGAAAACAATATGTGGAAGATAATACAATTTGGAAATGACAGGGGATAATAAGGTGGTGGATGTAAAATTCAAGGCATTGAACTGCCATAGCTTTTCCCTAGATGCTGCAATATGATCCACTGCTCTAAATTTTTTGATACACATAAGATTTTTTTACAGATGAGAAATAAATAAGCATTTTTACATTTTTAAAAATAGTTTTATCCAAGTATATTTCTTCAAGCTATTGGCATTGTGCATGCTTTCCCAAGCAGAGGGGACAAAAAGAAGAATCATGGGGTTTTTTCGTATTTTAATACTTTATCTTTGCACATGGACACTCACCTGCTTACATCTGTAGGCTGAGACCGCAGAAATCACAGCTCTGTGGCTAGGAGACTCTAGGGGCACTCACTCCAAAGTTCCTTTTCAAAAGCCACCAACAAATGGAAATGTAAAAGCTGTCTCTAATGTTCCCAGTTACCAGTGGCTGCCTAACAGCTGCTGTACTCCACCACTTTCACCTCTTCTTACCTCCAGCCCTTCCCTCTGCATCAGAATTTCCCTTTGTTGGTTATCTGGTTTGTGCCAGCTGAGGGTCAAACCCTCAAGCCCTCAGAAATCCCCTTTTCAGCATAAAAGTAGTTATTTACCACTTCAAAAAGAACTCAATTTCTATGGTGGTTGCTGTTTAGGATTTTGGCTTAGCAAGTCTTAAAACTTTGTTCACCTGGTCATGTAAGTTGTTAAAGTAGTCTGTTCATTTGCTTTTCTACAGTTACGTATTTCTGTGGGTTGGATTAAATAAGTGTAAACAAAAGGAATTCAGTCTTGTTCCAATGTAATTTTTTCCTATGTAGAAAAAAAAAGGCTGTGTGAACTTGGTGTAGGAAAAATAGGACAATCTTTCAAAAGTACATAAAGAGCATTTAGCAACATAATTTTATAAGCGGGGGAAGTTGACTCTAAAATGCCAAATTTTAGAGCTAAAGACCAATGCTTTTCTATTACTATTTTTTAATGGAAATCAATGTCAACAGGTTTCTGATGAGAGGATTAAATATTTAAATGTCGATTATTTGTTCCCAAACATATCACATCTCCCTTGGTGATAATTACAATTGTTGAAGAAATAGCTCCAAAATTAATATGATGAAATGAAACAAAATAATATTAAAAAGGTTTAGTGTAGCAATACATTTTTTGCTTCATGGGTCTTGTGCAGAATACTGTTGTTGACATTTACTGTTTATTCAGAACATTATTTAATTCAGATTTTTAGGGGTAGTGTTTTGCCACATTACATAGTTACAATTTTTCAACAGTTTCATTCAATCATTTGCTTCCTGGTATTAAATTTTCCTGGTCTGGCAGCTAAGACTCTCAGCTTAAGTTTTGGGCAGTCCTTTGACAAAACTGTTGAAAATTACCATGACAGCACCATGAATATTGACTTGTCCCTAGTCATGACAAAGCAGAGCAGAATCCTTATAAGAATTCAGGACTTCTGCACTCTGGAGTTCTGGGTTTGTTTGTTTTGGTTTTTTTTTTCTTTACTGCTTTATCACACTGCACAGCAAAATCTGTTTTTTTTGCCCAGACTGCTTGTATGTTGTGGCTACTTTTCTCAGACAAAGCTCTTGGCATTTTTGCTGTTCACTGGCCCTGTTCTGCTGCCAGTTTTGGGACTTTGATTTTTGGCTGTGTGCTCATCATATATTTGCTGCATCAGTGCAACAGGTCAGTGATGAATTTTTGCTTATTACTAAAAAAAAAAAGAAGAAAAAAAAAAGAAGATAGCATTCCATTTGAAAGAAAATCCAAGCATTTGAAATCCTAAGCACCTGGGAACTTCCCATTTTTTGAGACTGTCTGGTTTTGCCAGTCTCACAGGACATTTGTTGCAGTGTGAGACCTCTGTGGTTTTCAATAGAATTTTGTTAATTTTTTTGTTATGATCACATCAAATATTTTTATGTCTGCATATGTGTAAATGAGCTGAAAAAAGTAATTGTAATTGATTTTTATCACTGTGAGTGATGGATTTGTAGAGACAGAAAGACAGATTCTGCAGGTTTCATTTACTCTCCACTTCATTGTATACACCAGAGCCCAGGCTTTGATTGAACAGAGAGAACAACATTCTAATACCAAACTACTGCAAGTCAAAATTGATAGTTTCTAAATTTTTTTGTAAGTAGATTTTTCTTCTTTCTGTTAAAAAACACCAGAGTGATGATGATTCTGATGCAGAACCTGATACCTCTATCAGAGAAGCATGTGGTGGGAATGAATATGAATAAAATGCAAGAGAGAAATTTTGTTTTATTCTTTTAGTTTTGTAAAATTAATACCAGTTTTACATAGAAAATTACTCCTAATGAGGAATTTTCTTATTCTTCAATATCAAAGACTTGGGCTGGGAGGCAGAGTATTCGCAGTTTTCTCATAACAGCCAGTATCAGTTATTTCAGAACTACATAGAAAAATCATGACCAGACAGTTTGGAGCAAAAAGATTCACTTTTCCACAGAAATATTTTTACTTTCTATCCATAACTTGATTTAAGAAAACTGCCATGGACATGAAAACTTTGATCTAAGGGATCTGTTCTCTGTGCAGTTTACATGGCTGCTGGTTACTGTTTGTAAACTATTATGTATCCTGGTATTCTGTAGCTAGCACATAGTCACATCAAATACAAATAAAGAAAATATATTTATGAACTTTTCTTTAGAATTTATTCAATTTCTTGCCAGAAAAAGGTACCTTTGTAAGTGTAGAATACATGACTTGTAAATAACTTCTAAGAGTATATTTTATTGAACTTCATCTTAATGATGCTAATTAAAGTAGATTGTAAGTGTCTAATTTAACATAAGATTATCAGCTATTTATTAAGGCACTTCAATCTTCATATGCCATCTATATGCAATAAGATGTCATTGCATCTGCATTTAATTTCTTGTATTTATCTGATTCTCATCATGTGAATTAGGCATTTGGCTCAATTTGCATTTGGTTATAAAACAAATAAAGGGAAAAAAATTGGAACAAAAATACTGATATCATTTTAGTTTGTGTGGGATAGCAAAAAGTTTAAATTAATAACCACATATATTTATGCTTAATTTTCAGATTTCGTTGTGTTCGAGTCATACTTGTGATTCTGGAAATAGATTTTCACTGTGCTGTTAAAGCATGGGATGCAGTATTCACAAGTCTTTGTCTAGTTTTTCTTGATTAGCTTGAAGGGAAAATATAATTATCAAGAAGTAAAATGTTCGTAGGCTAGATTCCATAATACCAAAATTTTTATATGTGACTGCTGCCAAAACAATGCTTTTAAGTTCTGAAGGTGAAAGTAAGTGCAGAAGCCAAAGCTGTAAAGCCAAACTGATGTTTCTGAAACATCATATAGGACAGAGAGAGCAACAAAACAGGCTTTTAGTCTCTGGGCTAAAAATAATGGTGTACCGAGGCCAAGCACAAGTTGAATTAACACAGGTCTGTGTAGAGAAGTTTGAATTATGCCTGCTGCCTTATCTGCAGATAAAAAAGTAATCATTTTGGTTGCTAAGGGTAGCAGTCCCATGCCTTCTGTACAATCAAAATGTAAACCATCACAATAAATAGAAGGAAATTATTTGAAGGGCGGAAAGAAATGTTTCATCCAGTCATACTATTTATGAAAACTGACAATTTGTAATGGGCGTTGGCAACAGAAGGGTGCAATTACTTCTCTCCTGCTGCTGGGTTGTGACATTGCTGGGAGCCAGGGATCAGAGAAGTTGTGGGAGCTGGGGAATCCTATCTTATTCATGCTCTGGAGGCTGTTGCAGACAGGTACAAAGCAGCAGACAGAATATGAGGTGCCAAGTAATACCTACTGCAGAATAAATGGGATTCCCATGTTTGCATACACAACTCCTGTGGCGCAGCCCATGAGCACTGAGCAGGTGGGGTGGAGGGGGAAGAAGCCTCCTGCAAAGTGCCATTCATAGCCTCAGTGACAGCACTCAATGCATCTTTACCATTGCTACAGTACCGGAGGGCTGTAGGTTTAATTTCCAGTTTAAGTTACATACCATTGTTAAATCACAAGGATTGGAGTTTCTTAACAACATGGTTTTCTTGGCTTCCTTTAGAATTGCAGAAGGAGTAAGCTTGCAAATCGTTTAATAAGGCAATTACATGCAGACAAAGATTAGATCTCATGGTACAATGAATTTTTGGTATATTATTCAGTATCTTTTTGGTATTCCACTGTCACTAGATAAAAGCTCTAGATAGTAATGTGACAATTCTATTCAGGGGACAACAATGCATATTCCTTATTTGTGCTTACTTGTATGCCACACAAACCCGCAGTTAATTTTCCTGCCCCTTTTAAAAATGTGAAAAAAAATGCTACTTAGATTCAACAATGCTTTTAGTGCTTAACTGTGAAATCTACATTTTGCATTTGTAAAATGAAAATGTTGAGATAGTCAACCACTTAATTTTTCTGATAGAGTTAAAATCTTACAATCTTCTAGTTCTAAATGTCAATCCTAATATAGAAATGAACTTCTTATTAAAAAAGATAAAAGAACAGGGCAAAATAGACTGCAAAAGGGAAGCCATGTTATTTTTAATATAAAGCATCTTTAACCTCATGTTTGTTTTCCCATTGTCTACCTATGAAATAAATCAAGAAAGTGATGGGAGTATATTTTCTTGGCACAGCAAAAAAAAAGTTAGTGGTATTATGTAAGTAATAACACCTTTAATTCCTATTCTCACTAAAATCATGTGCATAAAGGAGCTAATTGTCATTATTCACAGATTTCGGAGGGAGGTTACGGTAGAGGTATGATGGTTTGCAGGAGTCCATGTTTGTAGAAAATCAAAGGTCTAGACCAGAACTACTTGGATTCCAATATAGCCATGGAAAAATGTCCAAGTATCTTCCAACAGAGATTGAACATTTCTGTCATGAATTAACTTCTCACTTCACAATGAAAAAATTATAATCTATTCTACTAATCAATCCCAAATTTATGAAGCCATTCTGGACACATTTCAGAAGACCCGAGGGATGTTCATCAAAATAATATTGATGATTTCTTTTAATCTCAGTTATAAAAACAGATAAATATTCCTATAATAAAATAAATGTAAATTTTTACTAAATAACAATTAAATCTTCAAATGTTTGTTCTTGTCTAGTTGAGGAATGAGCTCTGCCTGTAGGAGTCCATTGGATTTGGAAGACAACTTTATTTAATTTCATGTTTATTGTAGAACACCTTTACTGGTGCGTAGATCTTGTACAGAATATGGTTGTTCAGGTACCTTGTTTGTTCAGAGTGTGCCTTAATTCAGACTTTTAGGAGTAATTTTTGGTCATGTTACATAGTTAGAAATTTTCAACAGCTTCAGACTATTCATTGGATATATATCATGTCTAAACCCAGTAGGACTTAATTCCATGTTTCTTTGTGTCTAGTGAGTTGTGCTCCAATGTATTACATTCAGTTTCCCATTAGGATTTCAAAGAGTAGATGCAAATTACAGAAACACTTCATAAGAAGTTGCAAGTTTTTACAATGGGCCACATAATCTTTCTGCATACTCTTTGCTCTTGCACTCAAAAAATTGCTCTCTGGCTTTTTCTGAGATTTTTAACTGCTGTATTTCTAAGCCATTGAAGTCACAGCAGCTAAAGAAAATCTTTGCAAGTCTGTTGTCCATTTTGTGTTGAATGACTTGAGAGGTGGAGGTACAGGACCTCTGGCTGATCTCAGCCAGTTCAGGAGTGGTATCATGAAACTGAGAGCAAAGAAGCACAACTAAAAAGATGCAGCTCCATGAAATACTTACATACTGCATCTGCTCATGAAGTCATGGTAGAACTGGAAGCTTTTTTCAAAAAATATCTATTCCCATAAATATATGAATGTAAATAAATTAAACGTGGCAAGTATTGGATGCGAATAAAAAGATGATCAAAACCTAATGTGCTGTGTCCCCATGGGTACCCTGTCTATGGTTCTGTGCTTGGAGTCCGTGATTCCTGCTGAATTCATAGTGACAAGGTAGAAGACAGTGCCACAGCCTTGCATGAACCTTTTCTTACCAGATGTATTGTGGAAAACAGTGCAGCTGGTGAAAATAAAGGATATAATTCTGACCATGCAAACACTCAGGGTTAGGTCTTGTAGTTGGGTCTACGTAAGCCAGGTGTAGCAGTGTTTATGACCATGGTCCATCCCATTGAGTTGGGCTGGCTGGGATTACAAAGATAGTGAACTTTTACTTTGTGTTGTTGCAGGGCTGAGCATTCTGTTCAAAGAGTTTAATGCCAGTCCTTGTAATTTACACAAAAAGTGAAATTAAGACTATCAAAGAAGGAATACAGAAATAGAATTGGAATAAAGTTAATGATGTTTTTGTTCGTTTGCTTTGGGTTTTAGGTTTGAGGTTTTTTTGGTATGTGTATAAACTGCTTTTTGTCATCACGTACTGAAGATTAACCAGGGTAAATTATAGAATGACCTACTAGTTCCAAGTAATCCTTACAAATCTGCACACAAGGTTATGAGTGTATATTAACTTACTTTTTTTTCATATACCAAAATCAAAATAGCCTGTTAGGAACATATCCTACTTCTGAATGTCAGAATGTCTGAATGTCAGCCTTGTATTTAAACAACACAGAGGTGACACCTGGGAATGCTGCTAGTTTTTCCACGTTGATATGATGTATCTTTCAAGCTGTTGTCAATCCATTGTCTAAATCCAGGCTGTATCCTCACCCCTCTTTTCCATGTCAGCTTCTTTACCCTTGTATCTTGATTATTATAAATGAATTCCTTACTTTGCTTTGAATGTAGAAAATGTATTTTTCCAGACTTTATAAAGAGAGTGTTTCACACATAAAGGAAATGAATGAGTGAGCCAGGTGCATAGAGATATGGTTTCAGGCATTCCACCCCAGCCTATCAGCTAGATCTAAGAAGAGTGGTTCTTGGTTGTGCAGTGTTTTCACTGACTCCAGTGATCATAACTCTTGACTACAGATCAAATGGCCCAGACAGATACAGCAGTTTGCCATGCAGCTTCTACACTCTTCTTCTTTGAGACCCTCTTCAGATCTCTTGAGCTTCCTGGCAATTTATATAGGACGATTCAAATACTCTTGTGATCCCTCTGAGGAGCCAGAGGGCTCCAATGCAGCCAGAAAAAGACAGAGATAAGGCTAAGGTAAGAACAGAGCTAGAGTCTTCTAAGGAACTATGCCAGCTGCCTGTGACAAAGGATGCTTGCAGTATCCTGGGAGAGGGTCAAACCTCCTGCTAAGGTTAGGACACATGATCTTCTGGCTGAGGAGCTGCACTAAGTGAAAGAACTGTGGAAGGAAATCAGCAACTTGCAGAGCATCAGAGAGAATGAGGAAGACATTGAGGGGGTCTCCGCCAGGTCCCTGTAATTTCAAGAGTCCAGCTCTCCAGTTACAGTGGAAGAGCAGGAAAAATCTCTGACTCTGAAGTTGGAAGGAGAAAATTTCCATACCTGAACCTCGCAGAAAAGCCTTTATACTGAGAATGATGGAAAAAGCAGAGATTCTTTAACAAAAAAAAAGTAAAGGATGAGGAAGGTGAGAAACAGTCATGGAAAAAGGCTTGGCAATCAGTGGAAGTGAACTTAAGTCAGTTTCAACAAAGACAAATAGAGAGGGAAATGCCCAAGTGGTTGCCTCATGTGGAAAATGCATATGCTTTTTTTGGGGAAGCAGCCTGTTTGGGTCCCCATCTGAAGTGTCTTTTTTAATGTATGCAGAGTAGGAAAAAGGCAGGAGGGATTAGAACTCTGCATGCAGCTGCAGGCCTATGAACTCATTGGTCCCATGCAGATATTGTTGGATAGCTTGCACAACCAAGGAACTTCCCTGTATGGATACAGGTACTTTAGGATGCCCAGGCTGGGACTCTGAGGACGGGGAGTTGCTCTGTATGTGAGAGAACAGCAGGAATGTTCGGACCTCCAGCTTGGGCTGTGCAGGGATGGGTGCAGCACACATTGACTTGGGGCTTCCCAACAACAGAGCAGCAAAAGAAGGCCAGACACAGCCACACCAAAAGAAAACCAAATTCCCAGGACCAGCAGGATCCCTGGTCAGAGAGACTGGCTGTGTGTGTCCAGCAGAGCAGGTCTCTGGATGAGAGGAGCTGCAGCTCCCAGCACGGCTCCTCTTCATCGCAACAGCCCTGGAGCCAGTGATAGCCCACCCCTGGGCACAAACAAAACAAAACAGATCAAAGACCCCAAAAATGGGATGGGATAATAAACCATCTCCGAGACAGGCAGCTAGCACAACTGGGCAGCCAGCAGCCACCATGGGACCCCTTGTTCAGGGTCATTGAGAGGACGATGCAGAATAAAAAAGAATGACCACAACCCTGGGCTTCAAAAGATCAGAGCTTGGACTGTCCACAGTTCACAGATCTTCGAAGAATGTTTTGGCTTGTGGTCCTGGAGAGGGCCCCTTCCTTTCCAACCTCAAACTTGTTATAGATGGATAATGAGATGCTTGCAATTAAAGGATGACTATTGTGTAAATATTAAGAAAATCTTTAGTGATGTATAGTTATTGTAGTTTAGATGTACTATGTTCTCCCCATAGTTTCCTTTTCACCCCCTGTATTGTGACCATCAGACAGCCGGGGTTGTCTAAGACAGGTAAAAAGAGGTCATGCACATGTGCCCCTTGCATGGGGCAGATGGTAATGGAAAAGCTTGGTGCTTAGGGGGTGCAGCATGGCAACACCTGACCTCCAATCAAGTTACAAGAAAGCAGTCTCCGCTGATAAATGGCAAAAGAAGAGCTGACTGACAGACTTTGGGAGGGGCCAGAGTTAGCTGATGCAGGAGTATAAAAGTTGGAGCAGGGCTATAAAAATGTGGAGCAGGGGTATAAAAGATGGAGCATCCATCTTGAAGATGAACTGGTCACATGGGTTCACGCAGACAGTTCCCAGCGCTGCTACTTTTTCCTTATGTAGTCCTTTGTTGTATTTTTGTTAAGGTTTAAAAAACCTTTTTAAATTTTCAAAGTGAGCAACTATTTCTCACAAACTGACACTATGTTTTAATGCTGAGACTTCTGCAGCAATTTTGAGGTGCCAAAGGAGCAAGGAGGAGTTCAGGACATGCCTCAGCCAACTGCTGGGGTCATAAGAGATGATATAAATGTGTAAACCTGGCATTGTACATTAACAAAGGGAACAAGAAGGTGCAGATAAAGGGATGGGGATCATTTAACAAACGCTGGTGGTGACTGGCTTTCTTACAGAAAAAATAAACCATCATAAACCCCAATTGCCCATCCAATGAACCAACAAAAACCCAGAGAGGGGGAAATGATGTTGCCCTTTTCAAAACCTCAAAATTTTCAAAAATATTTTTCTTGAGAAACAGCAGCACAGGGTTCATTTATTCCTGACACAGAATTAATTTCAAGGCTTTTTATTCTAACTGCTACAGCTTCAAAATATAACTGTCTGGCTGTCCATATCATCAATCCAAAACATAGGAAATAACATTTAAATGTCAAAACATTTCTTGCTTTCTTATTTTCTAATTCTAGGATTCTACAACTACAGCAGGAAAGGCCGTACTTTGCCAACAGGGAATAAAAAAATAATTGTACTTCTTTTACAGTGATTCATAATTCCTGATCTAATAAATAACAAAAGGTGTAGGTCAGGATTCATATCTAATCCTAATAGGGTTTCTTTTTGGATGTGCTTTTCACATTTCAGAAGGTTTCTGATAACATTATGACTTTGATGTTGGTACATCAAGCTGCTCTTAAAGCTCCTTTTATTTTTCTTATCATGCAGCCTTCCCTCAGACTTAATTGCTAAATATGTGCAAAAAATTAAAACCTTTTTCTTATGATCTTGTAACCTAAGTTATAAAAACTGTCTTTTAGTTCATTGTTACATGCAAATTAAGTAAAGGTAGTCTGTACTCTGGAAGGTTATTTTATTTTCTTTTAGATCCATTAAAATGATTTTTTTTCCATCCTGAGCAATACACAGACTGTTGGCCAAAGTTTTAGCTAGAAGACATGAATCAGTTGTTGACCATTAGACATGGACTAGAAAGCTGTAGCGTGGGCTGACTGTGTTGGAGATGATGAGGCATCTTGTGGATTGGAGAGGCTTTTCTGTCACTTGAGTCATCATTCTCTGTGAGTCCACACTGTGCTGCTCTCTGATCTCCTGCATGCTGTGCCATTTTTCTGGGAGCACTACTCCATGTAAAATATGAGCTGATATCTGGCTAGAATGGTGTGAACTAAAGATAAGTGTGAAGGTGAAGTTAATATGAATGCTGTGAAAATGATTAAAGCATGAGAAAGACTCATTCTGACAGACTATTCAAAGAGAAACTCCAGGTACTAGAGAAGACCAGGGAAATTCTGTTGTGTTGTCAGTATTAGAGTCCAGCTGATGAGAGCACTAATTCAAGGAAGTTTCACCATTTCTCACTGTAAGAAAGGCTCCACTCTTGCTGAAATAAACACAACACTCCCACTCCCCCACTCTTTATTTTTACTTCAGTCTAATCAATGCAGTTATTAAATGGAGCAGGTTCTGAGGCTGCTTTTTCTGGAGTCTGCGCAGGACCATGGAAGATGTCCAAAGGCACGTTTATGTAGTGCTAAATATATATTATATATAATATAAATTAGACTAATTGTGTTTCTATTTAGATGTAAACCATAATGTCGGATCAGCTGTGCCCCTTCATCCTCTTAGGAGAGTCATTATTTTACAGTCAGAAAATTGATGTGATGAAGTGTGCTGATTTTGTTTGTGGTGGAGCTACCTTTCTTCCCAGTGGCTGTTTTGGAGCTATATTTTGGACTTCTGCTGAGCACAGGGCTGATAATACAGAGATGCTTTTGTTATTGCTGAGCAGGGCTTACACAGAGCCAAGGCCTTTTCTGCTGTTTGTATTTCCACACTGGTGAGGAGGTCGGGGGTGCATGGGAGACTGGAAGGAGACATAGCTGGGACAGGCGATCCAAACCGACCAAAAGGGATTTCCAGACCATGGGGCATCCTGCTCAGTACATAAAGGCAGAGGAAAGAAGGAGGAAGGAGAGGACATTTGGAGTGATGATGTTTGTCTTCTAAGTCACCATTATGCATGATGGGGCCCTGCTCTCCTGGAGATGGCTGAACACCTGCCTGCCCTAGGATTCATTCCTTGTTTTGCTTTGTCTGGGTGCATGGACTTCAGCGCCCCTATCAAAGTGGCTTTATCTCAACCCATGATGTTTCTCTCTTTTACCCTTCTGTTTGACTCCCCAGACCTGCTGCTGGGGGAGGGAACGAGCAGCTGCTGGGGCTTGGATGCTGGCTGGGATGAAACCATGACATGATGCCATCAGCTTCTGCATGATAACTGAGTTTTTTAGACAACACCAAAATAATAATCTGGCAAAAATTTAGAATTTTTTGTAAATCAAAATGTTTAGACAACACCAAAATAATAATCTGGCAAAAATTTAGAATTTTTTGTAAATGAAAATGAGGAATATAATGTAGGTCTGCATTCATCGTAGTTGGACATTGACATAGATGGATGAGGATTCTAAAGTAGAAAAGAAAGATAAAAAGCTTGAGGCTTTCATGACTATGCTCAGTCAGAGAAATGATAACTGGTTGGCTGTAGCCAGCAAACAGTCAGAGAAAAATATTAAATATTTCTTAAAATTATGCAAGAACTTGTACAGAAGATGGCTATCACCATTGACAGTACTAAAAAATAATATGACTCTTTTCTTGCTCAACTTTGAGAAAAAATTTTATTTCTCATCGCCAGTATTTCCACAGTATACATGTAGAAGCATACCTTTTGGTGTATCTGCAGACTTCTTCTCTGATGCAAAAAGCTGGTTCTAGCTGCTATAAACATGTCTTAGTACTACAGAGGAAAGAGTCTTTGACAGTCTTAGCCACTTCCTTTTTTCAAAAAAGAACCAGGAATATCAGTCCCTACTGTTTCCACAGCTGAACAGAGCTATAGTAAGAAAAGATGTACATGTATCAGTGCTCTACTGATATTTACTACAAAATTTATTGCTTTGAACTTTTCTCTAGCCTAACCAACTAATAATTGCATACTTAAGATCCAAAGAAGTTAACCCCACCTTCAATTTTTCAGCTAACTTGTTTAGAATTTTTTTCCCTTCATTTTCAGAACTGTTCCTTTCATTGCAGATTTGAGTTCAAGTCCTGTGGAATAATATTTCCCTGGACAAATCCCTTGATTTCTTTATGTCTCAGTTTGCCTGGTAACAACAGAAAAACCTTCTGCATTTTAGCTTGTAGGTAGAAAATGCAATGTAAATAACTTGATTAGGTATAGTCTTTCATTCTCTGACAGTTGGTATCACTTCTAGTTCAATACTTTTAATTTCACTTTTATCTTGGCCGCCTTAAATTCATAAAACTGGAATCCTCTGCTCATTTAGACAAAAAAGGATCTTCTGTCTGGAAAAATACAATACAGCCACCAACCCCTTAAACTGGCTGTTTCTTTATGTCTAAGGCATCCATTTTCATTTAGTCGTTTTATAAATAATTTCCTGTTTGACATTGAGTTATTACTTATTTCCTCTGCTGAAGTGCACAAGAATTTCATTTTTTTCTATGGTACCTTCTGAGAACAGCCATTATACAGAGTTAAAGTCTCTGAATTGTCCATTGTTTGCTCATTGGAGTGTATAAAACTGGTGTTAAGTAGCTTACCAGCCCACTTGCCTCTTGCTTATCTAACTGTAACATTATTTATTATTTTAATTGAGTTGGAAATGAGTCATTCTTCCATAGCCAAATAAAGGATAGTAAAGAATTTTTTTTCCTGAAGTGTTAGATTTTTTTTCATCCCAGGAAAACATAAGGTGACTTCATAGCTGTTTCTGTAGGTCTGTTGGTATTCCTATTCAAATCAGTACCAAATGCTTTGGGTTATTATGCATTAGATAAAGGCTATATGAAATTCATATCCCTAGCCCTTGCTGACTGATTGCTGAGCCTGGCTGCTAGTACAGAGACTCAGATCTCAGCCTAACTACTCTTTCTGATAGTGTTTATATCCTCCTAACCATTCTATGCTCCAATGCACCTATCTACCTAATCTTCTGAGTTGGTGTTGATGGGAGGGAGGGCTCAGAAGCTGGTGCAAAATCTTATTTATGTTGAGGAAATATCTTCCTTCTTCTCCCCAGCTTGTAGAAAGCTGCTGATTTATGCATTTGCTTTTGCACTTCACTACCTTATACATTAAAATGTGGATGTAAAGATTTTGTCCGGAAATAAAGTGAAATGTGGACATAAAATTTTTTCCAGAAATAAAAGTAAAAATAACCTATTTTTGTCTAGTGAAGTCTGGCTTCTGACAGCAACATGTTTTTCTTTCCTCCCTCTCAATTTTTAGTCTGACTCCAGCTTCTGCAGAGAGGCAGCTGCACTTGTCTTCATGGGGCTGTACTATCAGAGTCAGGAAACAATCAGAAGAGGACTCATGCTGATCACCTCTTGCAGGGTGGTCTGCCATTCTCAGAGATCCCTGGGATTCCACTGAGTATGGGGGATTATTTTGAGTTACACCAAACAGACCAGAAATACTTGAAGTCTTGTGGGAAAGAGAAGACATTGCTTTTTTCCTTCCACAGTACAATGCATTTATTACAACATATTCTTTAAACTCTCTAGCTAACAGAATGACAAACCAACTGCTGAAAAAATGCTGTAAAAGATATGGAGCTTGAGGGCAAGGTTCACAGGAGTTTTCCAGATGTTAAGTGTCCCAGCTTTTCATTCTGCATTCATGTCCTCACTGTGCCTTCATCTTCCAGATCTGCTTACCTGAAGGAGATTTAGGGCAAACAACATAAGTATTGTGACTTGTTTCATTTAAAGATGGAAAAGGAACAATTAATGAGAAAACAGGTCGTTCAATTTGCCTTCTCCTCTATAGCTCACGTAAGCAAATAAATGCGTAATGGAATTTATCAGCAATGTATTTTTCAGGGTTTATCTGATTGATTGTTCTTGTTGTTGCTTGTTTATTTGTTTGGAAATTGTTTTTTCTCTCCTATATTCTATTTACATACAGTTTTTTTCTTCCAAGGTCATGGTTACCTGAGGTTACAGCTGGAGAAAAGAAGTGTATTGCTAGCCAGCCAAAAAGGTGAAATAAGTATTGCCTTTAGCAGTAGCTTGTGACTGATCCAAGTAACAGTTTAACAATGGGTAGCAATATATTAATTCCTAAATAAAGACCAAAGCCCAGCAGTCCAGCCAATGACATATTCCCATTGGTTCTAACCCTTTTGTGTATTAGTCCATAACCTGCCATATGGTTTCTCACCTCTGCTATGATGATGTGCTTGTGATTAAGTGAGAAACAATGAGGAAAAGCAGGTATACAAAATGTGGACCTCTGCATACTATTCTTCTAAAGAAGTGAATGCTTTACTGTCCAGAAAACTTATGTTGTGAATATTTTGGAGTTGATTTAATAGCAATGATGAGAAAATTCTAGTGGTTTAAAACCTTAGAAACATCTCTGATCTTTTACCTCTAATAGTTGTATCTGTATCATATTTTCATATGGTTCATTTAGTAATTTCTTCCAATTAGCTGCAGTGGAACTGAAGTCAACTGTATTGCAAACTTTCCATATTTCTTGATATTTCTAAAATTCTTAAGGTACAAAATGCACAAATTTTATTTAAAGGAAATAGTATTAAAGTGAAATTTTCTAAAAATTTAAGAACTTTGAAAATATGAACGGCGAATGTATACAGAACTATGGAAGGATCATGAGGAAACCAATTTTGGTGGTTGTTTGGCTTTGTACTTTCTTTTTCCTTTTTGTTTTTTCTAAAACTGCAGGTTTCATAAAGTCAAAAAGCCTTTAGTGACTTAATTTATGCTTTAAAAGTGTTTTCGTAGAAAATATGTGGGGAAAGGCTTTCAGACCTCTGGCCCAATAGATCTCATCTGATTTTTTTTTGTCCATAATGCTGCAGAGAACTGTAAGCCAGAACAACAGAAACCTCTTTTATTGTGGTACAAATAAAACCCTTTCAACAGCACATTGGTACTGCTATTGTTATTAGTACCTCACACAATAATGTAAAGGTGAGGTAACTGACCTTTAGGTATTTCTTATTATTGTTAACTATTTCTTCCAAATTGGTTTGACCTTGTTTTACTGTCCAAAGGTTAATACTTATCCTGAAGTACCTGAAGCACAATTTTCTTTCATGCTACCTAAAGTTGCACAAAGGTGGTGATTTCAAGTGTGGTTCTCTTTCATTTGATGGCACAAAACAAGCCCAAGATATCATCAATAACCATTTTTTTCTTCTGCAGTATTCTGAACATTCTGTTCTGCAGCAATGTACTTTCAAGCTTTGACAGGAGATAAGAGAACAAGAGTGGGGCATGCCTTATTGTGAAACAATGCAGCTCGTTTTGAAAGGCGGCGAATCAATACAGCTATTTATTTAAGCCCACAGGCCAGTTTAAACTAAAATGATTCACAGCGCAGGTTAGAGAGATCCGGCCTCCATTCTCTCTAGAGAAGACACTGCTTCTCTCTTTATTACAAAACTCTTATCTTGAAAACCTTAAAATGCAGTAGATTAAAAAAAAATCCAAAGAAAGAAGATATTTTGGCACTGCTGTCTCTGAGGACAGGACTGTGAAGTTTAAAAGATCAAACAATAGAATATCTCTCCTCACACTGCAAGCGATGTTTGAGCTGTTTCAGAACAACACCATTGGTAACACCACTGGGAGAACAAGTAACTTATGAAAGTATTCATGTTCCAGAAATGGGCTATTTTTTTCCCCTCCCCTTCTTCACTCAGTCATCATAACAAGCCTCAGAGGAGATGATTCTTCCTGTGAAAACATCCTCCTTGGATCTCATCAGTCTCATTGCTGAGATCCTTTATTAGATTAGTAACCCTAACCTATTCATCAATATAGTAGCAGCTAAGGAGATAACTAGGAATCTTCTCTTCCATCTTGAATAAAAAAATATGTTTCAATATTTTGTAGTACTTGCACTGTTGGACCTCAAAATGAGAAGTACTGCAGGACTGGAAAAGGGTTCTTGTGCCTGAAAGTACAACAGATGGCATATTATAAACTCCATATAAAAATCTCTTTACCTTCTACATTTATTTTTGAGAATGTCTCCACTTTCACCATTTTAGACCAAAACACTGGAACAAATGTTCTAAAATTCAATTTACTCTTTAGAGTAAAAAGAAAAAAATGTATCTTTTTTCAGCTCCCCTCACAGCTTCAAAAGCAAACTATGCTTGCTGGTATCTAAGATGTATTCTCTTACATGTGCCAAAAAAAAGAAAAAAATTGCAAATACCTTTGTGGTATGACAGAAGTTTCATGTTATTTTTATGAAATAAATGTTCAAAAAGTAATCTAAATATTTTCTGTATTAATGTGGGGAGAACATAAATATGATACATAGTGCTGTCCATATCCTAAGCCAGAAACATAGTACAAATAAAATATCTTAGTGTTGTTTCTGCAGCTAGGATGAGCTGAGTTAGCCATTTCAATGGGTGTGTCATCCAGGTGCTGAAGGGAGTCCACCTTGAGATCTGGATGTGTAAAAATACCATTGTGGTCTCTGCAGACTGAAACAAGGGTTACAGCACAGAAGCCAGACAAGGGGGTTTCCACTGTTTCCTTGTTCTGCCAATCCTGAACAGGTCAGCCAGTGCAAGGAGAGGGTAGAAGAGGGAAAAAATTTGTTTTGGGAAAAACCCTGAGATCTCTTTCTTTGTCAATTAATTGATAAATGGCCAAACATCAACCAATCCCTCTACTGCACTTTACTCAGGCTGTAATTGGTAAACATTTCCCTACTTCTATGGTATACTTGGAAGTACTGTGCACTCCATGTTCATTCTTCCCCTGTACATCTTCCTAAATAACAAAAAATTAATTTCATATTTTATGATATAGGTGTGTAGTTTAAGTTACTCCTGGTATGTGCTGCCCCATATTTCTCAGCATTTTGTTTCATTTGCTGTTGTTGTTGCTGGTTGCCAGGCTCTAGTACATTGTGTAAAGCTTTCCTTGATGCAAACTTTGTAGTCTGACTTTTCAGGCATCTCTTTCAAACTAACACATCCTTTATAAATCTCCATTTTAAAATCAAAACAAATCAGATTTGCTGGAGAATACAAATGTTTAATTTTAGTTTTACAATAAACATTGAGTTCTATTTCATGGATCTCAGAACTTAATAGACCATACTAGTTAAAACATTTCTCTAGACTGCTACATTTTTAGGATGGATCCCAAAGGTTAGGAAATGTGCCTAATCATGGAACACCAGTTTGGAAGGAGCCTCAAGAATCATCTGGACCAGCCATTCCTGGCAAAAGCACACTCTAGAAAAGGTGGCCCAGCACCTTCTCAAACTGGATCTCAAAAATGTCCGGTGTTTTGGAATTCACACTCCCCTAGAGAGGAGATCATTACCATGGTTAGTTGCTCTTTTTGTGAGAAACTTTCTCCTTGTGTCCAACTGGAACCTCTGCAGGAGTAATTTTTATCAATTATCCCTTGTCTTTTCCATGTGACTTCTTACAAAAATGGAGCTTCCCCCTTCTTTTTAGCCAACCTGTAAATATTGGAACATGGCATAGTGAGTTAACTTTGGGAGACCTGTGCCCACCAAACCACTCTAATACTTCAGTGGGACAGGGGAGGGAAAATAAAATAGAAAACAACTAGTAGGTCACAATAAGGCAGTTTAAAGCAAGAAAAAAGCAAGACAAAAAAGCAAAGATTTGCATGCACTTAAGAAGAGGGAAAAATAAATTAATCTCTACTTCCCATCAGTGAGTGTTGCTCAGCCACTTCCTGGGAAGCAGGGCTGAAGGCAGGCTCCAAATGCTGAAGACAAACACTGTAAAATAACTAATGCTTCTCATTCCTCCTCCTGCCATCCCTCAGCTTTTAGTATCTGATCTGACATCAAATGCCATGGGGTATGGGTTTGGGCAGCTGGGGCCAGCTGGCCTGGTTGTGTCCTCTCCCAGGATCTTGCCCACCCCCAGCCCCCTTGATGGAGGGAGGAATGTTGGAGGCACAGCACTGATGCTGTGCCAGTGCTAATGAGCAATAGCCAAAACACCGGTGTGTTATCAGCACCTTTCCAATTATTGGTGCAAAGTGCAGCAAGGTGAGGGCTGCTGTGGGGGAAATGAGCTCCAGCTCAGACAGACACAATACACATGGTAATAGGGTCTCCCCTAAGACTTCTTTTTCAAGGCTGAACAAAGCCCAGTGGCTCAGCCTTTCCTCACTCAGCAGGCTTCCCAACCTCTGGACCATCTTTACGGCCCTTCTCTGGACCCTCTCCAGCCTCCTTTTTTAGGGACTAAAGCTAAGCACACTATTCCAGGAGTGGCCTGACAAGCACTCAGCAGGGTGGGATGGTGGTGCCTTTGTCTCTGTGGGTGATGCACTTTTTGGTGCAGCCCAGCATTGGCTCTCTTTTCCACAGCACGTTCTGTACACCCAGTGTGAGTTTGGTGTCTACCAGGACCCCTGGGTCCCTTTCCACAGGGCTGTTCCCATTCTGGGAAGATCCCAGCCTGTGCTGCCCTCCTGGATTATGTTTTCCCTGGTGCAAGAGCTTGCACTTGTCTTTGTTGAACTTCATAAGGTTCTTGCCAGCCACTCTTCCACCCTATCCAGGCCTTCCTGCAAGGTGCTTTCCCTTCCCAAGAACCCGTGTCCCACTCTCTTTGGTACCACCACAGGCATCATCATCATGGTACACTTGATCCCATTGCCCAGATCACTTAGGGAGATAATCAGCTTTGGGCCCAACACTGATCCCTGGGCACCCCCCTTGTGAGAGGTTGCCAGCCTGGAAAGGAGCTGTGGACCACCCCCATCTGGGGGCCCACAAGCCAGAACTCATGTCCAGACCATCACACACCAGTTTCTCTGGGAGGAAACTGTGCAGAAAACCTTGGAAAAATCCAGGTAGACAGTGTCCACTGTCAGGTAGACAGTGTTCACGTGAACTGAGCATGTCACTTTATCCTAGAAGACAATCACGATGCTTTGACATGATTTGCTCTTGGTGAATCTGTCTTGTACTTCCTAATCATGTGTTTCATCTGATTTGTGGCAGTCTTCAGGAGGGTTTGTTCCATAACTCTCCCAGGGCCTAAAATAAGACTGATATGCCTATAATTACCTGGATCTTAAGAACTGGGTTCTTGAATCTTCTTGTAGATGGGGTGCCATTAGCCTTCTTACAGTCTTCTGGGATGTCTCCTGGTCCCCATGGCTTCTTAAAGATTATGGAGAGCACCCTCCTCACAATGACATCAGTTTTTTTAACACCCTTGGGTGCATATTTTCAGCTCCTGCAATAATTCATATACTCCCTCTTTCTTCACTGGCCCTTCACTGTGATTGCATCAAACTGGGAATTTGCTTGGGGCCCAACAGACATGAGAAGTGTTGTAAAGACAGACATGAAGAAAGTGTTGGGAACCTCTGTCTTTTCAACATTGTTGGTAACTGGGTAATTCACCTCTCCTGCAAAACACCAGTTCATTATTTCATTCTATTTCAGCTTATTGTTATTTATGTTACCAAAGAATACTTGTAGTTTTTAACATATTTGGCCCTTTTCAATTTGAGTGGAACTTTTGCTTTTCTACCTGCATCGCTGGACACCCAGATAATACTTGTCTAGTTCTCCACAGATATTTGTCTACTTTTCCATCTCTTGTATGCCTTTGTTGGTTTTGAGCAAAACAGAAGTTTGCAGTTCATTCAACTGGGTCTCTAGCTCCACCTACTTCCCTTAAATTTAGAGGGCCTGAATGATTACCATCTTTTCAATAGGACTTCCTTGAAATACTCAGTAGCTCCTTGATCCTCCATGGTGTCTTGCCACAAAATTCCTGCAAATTAGCTCTGAGGTAGCTCAAATTTGCTCTTTAAAATCTTCAGCATATTCAGTGGGATCCCAAGTTCTGTAATATTGTGATCATTGCAGCCACAGATGTCATTAACCAAGGTATCACAAAGTAGGTTTCCTTGGTTTGTGAGGAACAAGTCCAACAGTGCCTGGTTCCTGGTTCCAGAGGAAGCAGGCCTCTGCACATTTCAGGAACATGCAAGCTGCTGCATTGTTCTACCAAGAAATATCTGGGTAATTGAAGTTGCCTATAATAATCAGATCATGTTTTATTTAAGTGAGCTAAATTTTGATTTTTTGGCTTTATCATCCTGGTTTTAAGGTTAGTAGCAGATGCCAATTGTGAGATCTCTCTGGAAGACTACTGTTCTGATCTTGACCTAGGGGCCCATGAGAGGGTTTGCATAATCAACATAGTTCAATTCTATCCATTCAAGGTTCTTTTTAATAACATAGAGTGCAACTCTTCCTCCTCTTCCTCACTGCCTATCTTCACAAAACAGCCTGTAGCCACCCACTGTGATCTTTCAGTCATGTGAATTGTCCCACCACATTTCAGTCATTCCCAGTAATTATGACAGAGTAAGATAATGTCCAATTTCTCTAATTCCCCAGAGGACATAAGGGAGTTCTTCACTTCTTTTTCAATACCACCAGTCTCTCTTGAAGGCCTACCAAATGTGAATGGGCTTATGATTTTTGTAATTGCTCAGTGAGAAGCACAGGACAGGAGAAAGCTAAACTAAGAATGGAAAAGGGGTGGCCAACAGTGCTGGAAGACATCTGTATGTGCATTAGAAGAATTTCAGGAATGTTTGCCAGAAAAAATGTTTTATCTGGCATATTCATTATCTTAAAAACACAGCAATTTTCTTATTACTAAAGGTGTAATTAAAAACCAAACAAATAAAGATAAATGATTATGAGCTTTGGTCACTTGTTAGCAGGCAAAGACATTTAAGAGTTCATTAGCAGGGTGGAAATCCTTGCTGGGATTCCCAGTCTCTCAAGGGAAGTAAATGATATCTGGACTTGATCTTCTCTTGGCAAAAAAAAAAAAAAAGGTCTGGAAAAAGTTGTCTACACAGTAGAATCTATTCTTCAGTTTCCTCTGACTGTCCTTGTTACGCCTATTTCATAACCAAAGGGGATAATTTTCCAGAGATGCTAATCCAACATTACCCACAAACCCACTGATACTATATTGAAGCGGGGGAGTGGTGTGCAGGGGGGGAAGAAAAGATATGAGTTCATAATGAGAAAGTCCTAGATTGCTTTCCATACCTAGCACTCAAAGGGGCAGGTTTTAGAGGCTGACATTAATTATATCAGCTTTTAAAAGGACTGCAGTAAAAGCATGAATTTATTTTCCTTAATCTGAACAATCATTCCAAATCAAAAATCCTTCAATCTTTCTGCGACAAACTTTAATACACTTATTATGACTCTACCTCATAAACCCCTATAGACAAGATTGAATTTAACAAATGTATACAAAGAATGACAGCTGACACTAATTTCATGTGCTGGAAGCTAAATGCAATGACAGCCCCTAAAGTAATGTAGTTGATAAAAGTATGCAAATCTCAGAAGAAGTAAAGAGATTAAATGAGGCTACACAGCTCCTTTATCTATAACTGCTAGAAAACTGCAACTGTACTATAGATGCACTTGACTCCACAGCCAAAAGGGATTTTTAAATATACCAAGTAAGTACATCTCTCTCTCTGAGCCAATTGTCCTGCAATCCCTCAAGCTGCTAGGCTCTCTCATGAAAAATATTCAGTAAATGTTATCAAATACCCTTCTTCCCACCACAATGCTGACCACACAGACCCTATGGACTACCCTGAATTTGAGCTAACTGCAGAAAAGAAGTACAGTCAAACATGTTCTGAATAGGAATCTTTAAAAGCACGATAAAACCAAGCTGGGTGGGCGCCTGGGGAATGCACACCAAAGATTTGAAAAACATTTGAGTTAGCATCTGTAGATGAAAGTGGTGGACTAGAAGTTCCCCAGGGAGGCAACTATGGCTAGCAGCTGATGGTAGGTAACAGGACACTGCAGCTGGGGCCCTTTCTTGCTGAGCCTGTAACAAGCCTTCTCTGTAGGGTGGCAGATTAAGAATAAGGCTAAGATAATGGAATTTGTGCATGCCTGGTCTGCTTGCTCTGCCTGACCAGAGCACTGATATCACTCTGACAGCTGCCTTCTCAACACTCTCCCCTTGCAGCAAATGGTGGGCCAGTCTGTCAGCTGCATGTGTATGCTTAACAGTGACATATTGGCAATTAAAGAGAGAATTATTCACTTTTGTACTGGATACGGGTCAATAATCCATGAAATACACAAGCATGAAATGTTAGGGTAGAGGAGTCCTGGTGCAATTCGCGGCAGTTTTGGCAGGGTCTGTTTCCATTTTTACAAAAAGAAAAAGAAAAACTGGGAATTTGAAATTACACATTTGTTTTAATACTTGGAGTAAGTTTGTAATATTCACTACATAGTATCTTGATCAAAGCAGAAATTCTGGCTGCTTAGCAGTAATCCATAATGAATAATTTAATAAAATAATAAAATATGCATGTAAGACCCTACATTTAACTATTAACTTTTGAAAACCTCAGCCATAAATTCTATGTTAAAAATTCTGAAGCATTGGTGATATTTTTCAACTCTAGATTACTCTAAGGCTGGTGGCTTGCTACTATTTGTCATTTAAGGGCTTGTGAAGACAATAATAAAATATTTTTTGAAAAGGAGAATAAAAAGGGGAGTTAAACAACAGCTGTCAAGCTAAATCTGCAGAAATAGGATCTCAATCTCACGGTCTTTAATACAATTCTAATTTTTTTTCTTTTACTGAGGTGTTTTGCTCTCCTATGGAACTAGAGATTATAGATAATATTTTTGTCCCTGATGTGGGGCCAAGCACTCAACTCTACACATAACTGCACTGAATCTTGTGACTATCAGCCAACAGTCCCAACACACATGCACAGGTATATTTTTATGTATTGAATAAACAGATGCTGAGGATAAAAAAAAATTATGGATATTCTAAACCAAAAACAGAAGAAGGAGGAACTGTAATAGCTGCTTGTGGGGAGGACACAATTCCAACCCAGTGAGAACATGCATTGAAAGCTTTGTAGATCATTCTTCAGACAGATCATTCACAATACAGGTGAGATAATCAAACCTCAAAACCTACATTCAGATTTACTTGAGTTAGTTTGCATTGCTAGGTCTATTTGAGCATTTCTTCAGCTCTGCTCTTGATTTTAATCACACTTTCTCTACTGTTTACTAGTCTTAATCTCTAACCATTCATAAATTTGGAAAGACCCTACTTAGGACTACCATCTACAAAAAAGTGAGAGAAAGAAGAAATAATTTTTGAGAGGGATTCCTGTTGTTAGCTACTTTTCATCAAATATTTCTATGGCTCAGTTTGCTCAAGTGCTGTTACCATGAGAAGAAAAGTGCAATGGTTTCAGTGGCAGCAGCAGGAGCTGGTGGTATTGCTACTCCCATGCTGTTGCTCCACCTGCCAGCTCTTCTCTGCTTGTCCTGATGATTTCTCTCTTGGGAAAAAAAGCAGGAAGAGCTTCTGCCTCTTAGGTGAGGAATTGACAGAATAGATTGGTGTCTATGCCTTAAGATGCCAATAGGAATATTTAGGATGCCCTGCCTAAATGATTGTGTGTAGCTTCATCCGCCGCCTAACCTTTAGGCCTTTTGTAGCCCATGGCAGGGGCTCTTTCCTGATTGTGGTACATCTTTGAACTCCTAAGTTCTGCTCAAGTTTTCTTCTTTTTTTGGTTCTTTCAAACACTAATTACAGAGCAGTTCAATTTCAGAAATGGATTTTTGAAGTGATGTGTCCTCTACTGTACTGCAATACAAAACTTTCAGTCTTCCTTTTTGATTAAAAAAAAAAAAAGAGAAGTTGAATCTTAAAGAACATACCATTTTAGAAATAATCCGTTCCTACCAGTGAAGAAGCCTGCATATATTTAAATAAAGTTTTTGTAGTTAGTGAATATGTTGTGTAATACCTGGCTTTTGATAATCACTGTCTTCTTTCCAAGAGAACTATTGATTAGAAATTATTATTGGCTTTTTGTGCAGTATGTTCTGCCCCTTTCATGACTTCTCTTTCTTTGATTTTTTTAAGACTGTGTAAAAAGAGAAAGAAAGATATTCAGAGTCTGTAAGATATGTTCAATAGTGCAAGGTATGACTTTGGCTACAGAGGGACATTTCTCCTCATTTACTAAATTCTTTTCCTTGATGTTTCAATTGCCATGATGCATATTTTTCTGTGGTGCTTAACCTTTAAACACTTTAATATGATTTTTCAAATGTGTCTTACAGGAGCCAGAAGCCATGGCACAGAATGGAATTTAAACTCTCTCCCAACTTACTAATGTAATTACAGAAATAAATTTTCTTTCTTTTGCTTTCCTTTTTTTTCCTCTGTCATTGTCTGTTTCCCCACCTTCTTCGTGTGCTTCTTTCCCTCCTTTCTCCTGGAATATTCAGAAGGGAAAGCAAGCCTTACAGTATGTATTCTGTCAGTGACACCCTGAGAAGACCACTCCTTGAGCATGCCAGGCTAGTGATAGACTCATACTGACCAGTTCCACTTTGCTGGTGAGACTCTCACAGGATGTGGGACTTTGATTTTGTCCAGATGATGGAGAAAGATTTCACTGTTTCATCTTCTTTAGTACAAGGATGGCTCCTGAAAGACCAATGAGGTAAAGGAGCAGCAATTCACTGGTTTTTGTACTGTACAGGTTGTCTGGAGGCTCTAGACAATTTTAGTATGCCCACACACCTATTGTCTATGGCCCAAAAAGTGTTATTTGGTGATAAATGTGATAGCAGAAGATGCAGAGTACCACTTTTTAAAAGGCCAGAAGCATTACAAAAGTTGCCTTCTTTATGCTAAGCTGTGGAACTGTTTCAGGCGCTTCTAGACCCTACAAAACCTCTCTATCTCAGAAATTTGATGGATTGTGCACATCAGTGTTGCTTTCCATAAAATTATTTTTAAGATGTTCTATCACATTGTTTACAAACATGAACATGAGAGTGTGTATTGGTAAAATGGCAAGAATTTGCTTTTTATATCTTCTTGCAGGATTTCAGCCACTTTTGTTTTCAGTTTCAAATGTTTCTCAGACTTTTATTAGTTCTTATTTAGGTAAATAAAACCTTGCCTCTTTAGCTGCTCACTGTGATATTTAAAAAATAAGAAGGTAGAGTGAAAAAATTTTACATTCTCTTTTGATGTTGCATTCTCTTTTGACACCATTACCAATACAAGGCACTGATTAATGGAGAACCAACTTCTGTCAGAAGCACTAAAGATAACAACAGAACTCAAAAGTTCTGTTGTACTTCTGATAATGTTGAATTGTACTTTTTATAAAGTTAAATTTTATTGATCTTAGCTGATACTCCTGATAATGAGAGGAAAATGTGCATTTTTCTGAATTGTTTTTCTTTTACATTGAGGGAAAAATGATGGTGAAAAACAAAGACTAAATGGGATGGCATTCTTCATATACAGGTTGTTTAGCATAATGCCTTACTTTGACACATTGATTTTACAAATTTTTGCTCCTCTCTATTCCTCTCTCTTCACTGGAAAGAGAGAAATGGGATTACAGATTTTCAGATGATGTTCTGTTTTTGATTATAGTTTGAAGCTTACTCATGAAAGTGATGAGCAAGACTCCAATAAATTGGTGATGAAGAAAAGAAACAGTACAATGATCAGATCATTTGCAGCTAAGTATTCAGTATTGCTCATGCCAGTGATAATGCTAAAAACTGCTCACGTCTCTAAAAGAGATCCCCACCTTTTAATGACATATAGGCCAGTAGACATTGATAAAGTTTTATAACAGCATTTTTATTGACAAGTGAGGATGCTGCCAGGGACCCAGGCCAGCTTGTCTCAGAACATCCCAGGAATGTTGTCTGAACTATGGGGCTGTGATCTGTAACAGAGGACAGCTACAGGTGTTGTTTTTTGACTCAAATATTAGCATCTCCTGTGGTTTATTCTTTGGAAGCCCAATTCAGTACCTATGTTGGCTAAGAGAGCATCTGCCTGAAAAACAAAAGCCAGTCTGGAGCTGTTGCAGACACACATCTCTTGTAGACTTGTTGCAAGCCATCATATATAAAATATCCAATAGTGATACACTCTAGGTCAGCAATAAAGGACCCAGATAACAACGTAAAACATTTAAAATAATGATCCAGTAATAATATTGAGGGTAGAAGGGATGAAGAATTTTTCTTTTGCTTTTTCTTGTATGTGTGTAGAAGTCAGTAAAAGATTTAAATATGAGTTTATTTCTAAACTAACAAAAGTGGATTTGGGCAATTCAAAGGGTTTTGCTGGTGAAAATGAGAAGGTTGTTTTTTAATTCCGTGTGTTAGTTGTACTTATGTCAATCCAGCACTGCCATCGTGCACACTCTGTCTCAGACATGGCAAGAACTATGAACACATGTGTACAAGGGATATCTAAATGTGTTTATGCAAAAGTAGGCATTAACTGCATGATGCAACTCAGTTCTGTAACAGACACTTGGCTATGCACAAGGTGCTTGGTTTCCATCATGAGCTGAGTTACCCCTACAGAAGCCTAGAGCTATGTAGTCAACTTTGACCTGACCATGGAGAGGATAGGAAGATGAAGAGCAGCAGTGGGAGAGTAAACGTGTTAAACGAGTTGTGAGAAAGTAGTGATGAAAAGAGGTCAAGAAAAAACTGCTGTCACTATACAATCCTTGAAAAAACTGCCCCTGAGTTATCATTTCACAGAGCTCCTCTCACAGAGCAGACCAGTAGTTACTGAATGTTCTTTTTTAATGAAGGTGAGAGCATGGGGGACAAATCCTGCTTACACTATTCCCACTGCCCCTCTCCTAGTGGAAACATACAGCCATGAATTTGGATATGAATCTCAGAGAGCTAGGTAAAAAGAACAGTTGAAAACAGATGGCAGCAGTTACAACTGGCATATTCCCAGTTGGTGGCTTTAGCATTTAGAAATGAGCATCTGTTCTTCTTCTCTATTGCAAAGTGTTTTTAACTCAGAGGTGTTAAAAATACGTAAGTTGCTGTTTTATTCATTTCTGCTGTTTACTCTCTTTAATGACATATTCAATAAAAGTACAATGTTTACCTGTGTGGCAGGGGAATCAAAACAGAAATACAGGTCTCTGATGTATACCCTGATGTTGTAAAGTAAATTATAAGGGGAAAGGGGAAAGGAAATTGTGTGTGTTTATCCTAATACTGGAAAGAAAACATTATTGAAAGGTGAAGCTGTAGGAACACAAAGATCTAACCTTTATAACATATTTCTGATGCTCATTTTAAGTATCACCTTACTTTTTAAATAGCTGTGAATAAAATCCCATGACTAAATAAAACACTAATTTACTTAAATGTCTCAGCATTATGTCACCTAAGACCATTGAAAATTCCAGTTCTACCTTCAGAGAGGATCATTATTAGTTTAGTAGACAGTGACTTTTTACATACATTACAGTTAGGTGCCATTAAATTAAAAAAAAATCCTAGTTTGTAATACCTGTAGTTTCTGGAAAAGATCTTAAGGAGCAAGCAACTCAAGAGGTCTACAAGGATGTTTTGAGGTCATGTAAGGACAAAAGCAAAAAGTCCAAAATCTAACCAGAATTTAATCTTGATACTGTCATAAAAGAAAATGAAAAAAAGTTTATATGAATGCATGATCAGCAAAAGGATGGCCAAGAAAAATCCCCATTCTTTACTGGATATAGAGGGTAGCAGCAAACAATGAGGAAAATGCTGAGGTACTTAATGCATTCATTGTCTCTCTTTGATAGCAAGGTTAGTTATTCCAGGGGTACTGGAAGTGGAAGAGGGGTATGGTGAGGAATATGAAGCTTCCATAATCCAGTAGCAAATGATCAGTGACCTGCTACACCACATAGGCCCAGATGAGTTTATGGGGCCTGATAACAACCACTGAAGGGTACTGGTTGGGCTGGCAGAAGTGCTTGTTGTGCCTCTTTCAACCATTTAACACAAGTCCTAGCTAACCAAGGAGGTCCCTGCTGGACCTTGGTGAATGGGACACCCATCTGCAAGAAGGGAAAGGTCATGGATGACATCAGGTGTCACAACCAAGGGATCAGGCCCAGCTAGCATGGGTTCAGGAAAGGTAGGTCCTGCTTGACGAATGTGACCTTCTTCTATGACATGGGTGACCAACTTGCTGGATAAGGAAAATGCTGTGGGTGTTTTCTCCCTAGACTTCAGTAAAGCCATTTGACACCATTTCCTGTGGTATTCTCCTGGAGAAACTGGCTGCCCACAGCTTGGACAGGAGCACTCTTTGCTGAGTTAAGGTCTCACTGGATGGCTGAACCCAGAGAGTGATGGGGAATGAAGTTAAATCCAATTGATGTGCAGTCACTAATGGTGTTCCCCTGGGATCAGTGTTGGATCCAGTCCTGTTTAATATGTGGGTGAGGATCTTGAGTGCACCCTCAGTCAGTTCACAGATGATACTGTGTTGGGTGGCATCGTGGATCTGTGGCGGCCAGGAAGGCTTTGCAGAGGGATCTGGACAGGCTGGATTGATTGGCCAAGGCCAATTTTATGAGGTTAAACAAGGCCAGGTGATGGGTCCAGCCCTTGAGCGACAACAACCCCTACAGAGCTGCAGGCTGGGGAGGGAGGGGCTGGAAATCAGCCCGGAGGTGAAGGACCTGGGAGTGCTGGTCCACAGCAGCTGAACGTGAGCCAGCCATGTGTCCATGGGGGCCAAGAAGGCCAATGGTGTCCTGGCCTGTACCAGCAATAGTGTGGCCAGCAGCACCAGGACAGAGATTGTCCCCCTGTACTGGGCACTGGTGGGGCCCCATGTTCAATGAGGTGTCCAGTTCTGGGTGCCTCAGTTCAGGAAGGACCTTGATATGCTGGAGAATGTCCAGAGAAGGGCAACAGAGATGGTGAAGGGTCTGATGAGGAGTGACTGAGGGAGCTGGGGATGTTTAGCTAGAAGAAAAGGAGGCTCAGGGGAGACCTTATCACTCTTTACAACTGCCTGAAAGGAGGGTGTAGTCAGCTAGGGTAGCAAGCCATAGCATGAGAGGAAATGGCCTTGAGTTGTGCCAGGGGAGTTTTAGGTTGAATATTAGAAAAAATTTCTTCACCAATAAGGTTCTCAGATGTTGGAACAGGCTGCCTAGGAAGTGGTTCACCATCCACTGATTCAAAAGATATGTAGGTAGATGTGGAGTTCAGAGACACGATTTAGTGATGGTCTTTGCAGTGGGAGATGAATGATTTAGCTGGATCATCTTAAAAGTCTTTTCAAATCTACACAACGTTATGAGCTTTGTGAAATGCAGAAACATTTACAAGCTAGATTTGTAAGACACCTCCATGAATATATTTATCCATTTTAAGCTAAAAATGGGTATGACACATGACAGACTTAATTAGATGTGACTGTGCACACTATATGGCAATCATGCTTTTGAGCCCTAACCTGTGCTATTGAGTCTGGATGAGAACCAGAGTCCATCTGGATGGATCTGGCCATATGACGAATTCTGCAGGGCACAGTTCTTTTCGTATCTTTTGGAACCCTAATGTATTCTCAAAAGGAGATAGAATTATTTTTGTGATACTAAGCTTTTTAACATGGAAGATCACCACATACAGTGACAGATAGCTTCCTGAAGTACTCTCTTGTCTAAGTTGTGTCAGGGTTCTGTTGCCGTATGTGTTTACTCAACACATGTATTGAGGCGAGGAAGAAACTGAGTTGTTTTAAACTGCGGCACCTTCAAAAGATTTGATTCTGTATTATTTTAAACCTTAATGAGGTTTTGGTTTACTTTTCCAGTGTCTGGACCATGCCAACCTTTTTTGAGCTGAAAGTCAGAGAATTAAAACAGGATCTTGATAAAATAGAAATTATGCTAGTGAGTGGAGCAGCATTTTAACTTGTGATTAGACCTGATGGCTACTGTATGAATTTAAGAGCTTTTCTCCCTTCTTTTTGTTTACTTACAGACACAGGGATCCTGTTTAGTCTTGAGTTGCTTGCACAGCAAGGTAACATAAAAAGTACAGTTTTCTCTATTCTCTTTGAACAAGCATGGAAGTCATATGGCATCCTTGAGAGAGTGAAGAATGTCTCTTGTTCCTAGAGATGGAACTATTAGAATATGATATTTATGTAACCATGTCAGATGTCACATTATATGCTTTTCAGACTTGTGATTGATGGTTACATGAGAAAAGTTGAAGAGCAAGTTTTGACACAGGAGGTGTTTTATTGGTATTTATTTGGTAAACCATTGTGTTTGGTAATCCATGAGTAGTGTATGTATTGCTCAAGTTCCCAAGAATTAGCAAATGGGAATATGCTATAACTGGAAATGTGAAGAAATAAAGGTTAGCATGTCACCACTTTTTATTAGAAATTGGTGTTGAAGATTCTTGTTTCTTGTCTATCCCTGGTTTCATTACTGGAAAATTTATTATTTTCTCTAAGAGAAGTGCAGTGCATTGCAAAGTCCAGTCATTTTAGCAATGCTCTTACAAATGGATTGAGTCCTTCTGTTGCTTGGTAATAACTCTTTAAAAAAAAACCTATTTTTATTCTTTTAGCTGGAAGAGACCTGTTGTATTTTTGAATGGCACTTTTCTTTTGCTGTATCTCTCTTCTTCTTTCTTTCTATGAAAAAGCCCTTAATAGAAATGTGTAAACATTGTGAAAGTGTTTAAGGAAGAGTATTTACTGGAAAGCATGTTGCTCCTGTAAATACAACAGCAATGAGTGACTTTAGTCGTTCAAGTCATTAACATTCATCACAATAATAGATACTGACAAAAGCCATCTATTGGCTTTGCAATGTGGTGTTTGATTCAGCAACTGTGACTCTCTGCCTCACTATTCATGGAAAAGTAGCATGCACAACACTTTTATGATCAAGCTCTTCAAGGGCCAAATCTATCTTAAACCACTCTTATTTGGTCATACTGACCTCATGCACACATTAGCACACATGTGTTGCTAATTGTGAAAGCACTTGTAAAGACTCAAGGTTGCATGTGCAACCTTGTGGTATTTGGCATTTAAAGGTATGAGCAAGCCAGACATACAGGAGCTAATTGTGTATTTTAGCCTCAAAATTATGTTATTTTGTGACACCTTTAGCTGACTGAACATAAAATTGCAGTGGAGAAAGGGAGGATCAGCAATATTCATTTACATGTATGCCTTTGTAGTAATTTACGTTCTTCTGTTCCATGTAAGCCTGCCTTTCATTTCTGCTTCAAAATTCTATCTTTGATAACCTTTATTGGTCTTTGTCAAATAAATAAATACTTCTTTGGTATGCATTATGGCAATTTCTCTTTGCCCTGGGTTTTTATTTTTTATAGAAAACCTCTGAACATCTAATGTATTGTTGTCTAGATAGTTATACAATGTTCTTAATTAATAAATAGAGCTGCATTACCTGGCTGAAATCAAGCTTAATATTTTTTTAATAGAAATATACTATAATTAAAATAAATGGATGTAGTCCTATTTTTATGAATGTTTACCAACAAGCTTGTGTCCATTCATGAAATTTTGCTAACATGCTAGTCTCTTTTTATTTAATTTTGCTAGAAAAACAGCCAGCATTCAAGGGGTTCAATCATCTGAGTGTTAGCAAAACTCATGGAAGATAATTGGTCAGAATTGTCCAACTACTCAACTGAAGTTAAAAAAAAACAAACAAGAAATCTCCAATGGAAACTCTTCACCCTGTGATACCTATATCCTTCACAGCTTTTATACTTTCTATCCGAGGCAGTACAAAATTAGTACTACAAGGTAAGGCTTATTTCATAAATACATATAAGGACTATAAGCAAACACTTTTATCAGCAGAAATTTAGTCCTGGACCTTTTGCCTGCCACCTCGATTTCCATCTGATCGTAATACAGATAATTTTTGGTGTGTATTGATCATGACAATTGACCAAGGCCATGCTTGTTACATATTTATTTTGCAATCACAGAAATTTTACATTTAATGAAATTCAGGTTAGGAAGTTCTTGACTCTCATGCATAGCCCAAAGTATCAGCATAATAAGGTGAACTAGCTTCTTGTGTTCAGACCCAACATTTTGTCTATCATAGTGATATACTCTTCATCATCACAGTTTCCTCAACTATCCTTTTATACCACATGTAAACATTATGACAGCCCCATTTCTCCACAAATTACAATAGACACTGAAGAGTAAGCAAGACATAAAAATTACCATAATTAAAATATTGTTACTGTCTAATAATAATAAAGGGAACATTTCAAAGCTAGAACTAAGTAACTAAGCTACATATTTCAATTTATGGAATATTGATATAAATCGCTGGGCAAGTTTCTGTTTGCTTCTGTGGAAGTATGTATGTGAGACAGTGTTTATGTTTTGTGTGTATGTGAGCATTTTTATAGACCTAAGCAAACAATTTGCAATAAAATTATTGCAGAGGGCTATGTTCATGTTTTTTTATGTTCATGTTTATGAACAAATGGCACATATTTCTAACAGTCTGTTGGTACAGAAAATTCAAAACACTAAGGAAAAATGCTTTTGCGGTACTGTTTCCACCATTGACTGCAAATGATAAAATCTTAAAATGAGATTCTTGATATGAATGCTTATGGAAAGTGCATTCAATTTCTGGGGATATCCTTGAGAAAATCCTTATAATATTTACATATGTTGAACATTTGTTCTGGCAAAATTCATTTGGATTAGTGTGCACCAATAGCAGAAACATTAACTGTCAATATAGAATGCTATTGTGACAATCTTGTACTTGAGATTCTTTCAGACAAGTAAACTTGATTCCTTCTGCTTTTTTTCCCCCTGCATGTGCAAGTTTGGTCACTGAAATCCCTGGCCAATCCAACCCAATTAGAATTCTAAATAGAATTAGGAAGCACCTGCCTTCCATTCATCACAGAGTAGCAAATGGAATAAATGTTCCTAGAGTTATACACTTGTCTGTAGTTGCACATGGTACTGAATCATTTCTGCTGCTGACATAGCGACAGAGGTTAAAGCTTCTATAGGATCCAAAGATTTTATAAGATATTCCTTCTTTATAAGTTTTTTGTATCTTGTGTTCATATACTAAGAGTACCACTGTAAAGCAAGGTTAGAGCTAGTCCAACATGGAAATGTTGGCTGATTTCCCAATATCAACTTTTAAGATGAGAATATTTGCTGATAGTCTTTGAAAAAGGTTATAGAAGGAATGCCAGGATAAAAAAAATTAGATAGTAATGCAAGATTTAATGTACCAACTTCTCTCTAAGTCCCTGCTGCAGAAGCTGTGAACAGTTCTTCTGTTTTAGGATTGTCCTTCAAAAAATTCCCAAATACAGCTGTACAAGGCTGACATGTTTCACTTTGTCCTAGTATACCTTCTTGTTTGAGTCAGAATTGTGGGGGCCTATTATGAAATTCCCGTGTAGGGAGAACCTGTGAACTCAACTCCAGTTCTCATTTGACTCCAGCCAGCCACTTGCAGTACCACACAGCTCACCTGCACCCAGTGAGGAGGAGCATCCAGGAAAAACCCATGGTTTGAGATAAGAACAGCTTAATAACTGAAACAAAATAAAATGTAATAATATTAATAACCCCAACACCAATAAGAATAATAATAGTAAAGAAAAAGAGTGAGAGAGAAGTAAGCTCTAAGAGAAAGAAGTGATACACAATACAACTGTTGATCATCTGGTGACCAGTCCTCAACCATCCCCAAAGACCAGTTGACCTCTTCCAACACATTCTATGGTGTGGAATATCCCTTTGGCCAGTTTGAGTCCTCTCTCCCGGCCATGCTGCCACGCAGACCCTTGTGCGCCTCCTCACTGGCAGAGCATGAGACACTGGGGTCATTCCTTGGCTCAGGGTACCCAGAGCTCAGCAGCAACCAAACCATCAATGAGTTATCAACACTCTCACACTGAACCTGAAACATGGCACTGTACCTGCTACTGACTAGAAAATTAACTCTATGCCATCTGAAAACAGGAGGACATCTCCTTGAAAGAGTTCAGGTTGTCTCTGCAATTATTTGAGACTAGTTTATGAAAAATATCAATATTTCAATTTTTTTCTGCTTACATTGGTTCTATAACAATTACTCTAATGAGAGTACTCAAAGAGATTGAATTGTTGGTAATTTGGGTTTTTAAAGCAATATTTCTGAAATCAGTCTTTTATTTTTAGTCATAAATAGAGCGGTTCTTTAGTACTTTCTTTCTATAGTGGTACCTCAATATAATTGTATAATTCTATTGTTGTCTGTTTTTCTGTTTTATAATAATCATTCAGACTAATTACATCACACCTCAAAGAAAATAGTGGTGGCTTTTTTATGGTTACCAATCCATGGTGGTATTACAATGAGATGAGTGGCCTGAACCCGGTGGTGAGTTTTGAGTAGGAGCAAAAAGAAAAACTAGTACTTCATCAGTGAAATCAAAATTCAGACAGATAAATATGAAATATATAGTGCTTAGGCTTTTTTGGATTTGTTATTCATTTGGTTGTTCTGCTTCCAAGGATAATTTGATACGATCTGAGATGGAATTTTCCATTTTTCATTGTCTGGTCTTAATAAACTTCTATTAGAGTTCATGTAGTAAATGTGGAAGAAAATAACTTCATGCAGTACAGTTGATTCAGAGATTACACTATTTTCATGTATACATTACTACATACATAGCTTCAAAAAAAGGATTCGTTAATAAGATGTCAGTATTAACCTGTATGTTGTTTCCTGTATGGTCAGATTTAGATATCATCTGAATTGGGTAGGAGAAATTTTAGACAGATAGTTTTGCTGTTTTGAAGGCCATTTTTGGTACATAGTAATGCTGTGCAATGAATTCTGTAGGACGAATTTTTCTTCATGCAGTATTATCAATAAAGGGCAGGGCTCATGGCTGCCCTGTTGAGCAGTGCCCTTCCCTGCTCCCCTTTGCTCTCAGACAGCAATAATTTTTGTCATTCTTTCCATGGCTGCAAACTGTCTCCTTTCTTTATTAGTGGACAGGCTCTGTGCAGAGAGGTCACCATAGTCAGGTTCTGCTCTCCTTGTTAATGGAAGGGAATAAACCATCCTGTGGGTCTTTGATCCACTTGTCTGGCACCTATCCCATGATGAAAGAAATCAGATCTTGTGGCAGGCTTATCCCCTGCTGTGAAGGATGGGCCCAGGGATGGGTCATAAGGGGCAGTTTTGGGATCCAACCCCAATGCCTTTCTGCCACTGGGAGTTTGGGGCATCCATCTCTGCCACCAATCCTCTTTGAAGCCACAGAGAAGAGTTTACCTCTTAGCAGGGGCCACTTATGAGTAGACTTTTTTCTCTTAGGGCTGAAGATTAAATACCCCACAAAAATATCCCAAACTGAACCAGTTGTTTCTCTTGGGGATACTGGCACTCTCTAGGCAACAACAAAGAAGCTCTGAATTGTGTAGTAGAGATGCAGTAAGCTTTGAAAAGGAATCACAGAATCACAGATTACTCTGAGTTGGAAGAACCCAGAAGCATTATGGAATTCAGCTCTTAAGTGAATGGCTCATACAGGGTGGAAGTGTGCATGAAAGCAGAAAACCTTTGAGGGAGTGAACTTTGAGGTCATCGTGGTAGTGGTCCCATGGGAGTAACAGACTTGATCTACTCTGAACAAAGGTAGCAATGGAAAAGCAAAGGCATCTGGCTTACTCAGGCCTATCCCTCCTACCTAGAAACCTTCATGTGGTGCAAGGTCACCCTTGTTTAAATGACTGCATTCATATGACCAAATTACTTTGTTCCTTCCTTCCTCTAAGTTGTATCAAATTAATTCCCATCCTTAAGTACCAAAATTAGGATTTGGCACTTAAATGGATGGTGGTTTGATAGCTGGAGCATAGGTACCGGCTTATTGCAATTACCTACCTGCACCTTCAGTGGTCGGAGGCCTCCAGGTCACTACTGAACTTCTATAAACCAAGTCTCTGAAAGAATGGGGAGAGGGAGATTTTATGTCCTCTCTGGTATACTTTTTTGAAATGTGTTCAGAAAGGCTTAGAGAAAAAAAAAAAAATAAAATGGACTGAGTGACCTGTATTGTACAGTCTGCCATTCCCCTTGTCTATTTGGTTTTCTTTATTTTCTTTCAACAGTGTGGCTAACCTCACCTCTTTGTGATAGCGGCTGAGCAAAATGCACACTGCTATATTCAGAAGCACCCACTCATTCCTTACAGCTTTTATGACAAAGCTGTCCCTCCACATGTCCATGTTGGCCTCTGACCCTGCATGTTTACTCAAGCAAACATGCCAGATGGCAGAGAAAAGTGGTAGGGTAAAGAACAATTCTCTGGGGGCCAAGAGTCATGAAATCCTTCTTCACAAACCAGACGTAAAAGCAACAATTTCAAGAAATGCCTTAGAGCAAGTTCACAGCTAGAGTGAAAGGGAGAAGGAGAAAAAAAATGAGCAAAAAATCCCCAAACCAACTCTCTTGTTGCATATTTTGTTTTCTGTACCACCAGTTACATTAGTAGGAAAAACAAATAAAAAATATGAGTGATCATTAGGAAAGACAGACAGATGGAATGAGTTTTTAGGCAGAGAGGTGGAGGCGGGCTTGTATTTGGAAATGAGCATTAAAATCTGGTGCTTAAATCTTTCAGTGACCACTGCAATATTTCCCACATCACTGTCCCTCCACAGGAGCACTGTCAAAAGACAGTTGCTGTGGTTGCTACTGAGCCTGTCACTCTTCCTTGCACAAAAGTAAAAAAGTTGAAATCAGGGGACACCTATGCTGGGGCCATTTCCTGCTACAAGTGACCATATTGCAGTCATAGGCACTGCAGAAAAGAATAATGCACAGAACGGGCGGAGCAAAGTCCAAGGAGTGAGAGCCACCTCCAGTTAGCCTGTCTGACATGGAAGGAGGAGGACACCAACACATTTTGTGATGCACCCCCCAGCCCCTGCTAGAAAGCAGCCCTAGGATGAGATGTTACTTCAACCAACAGAAAAGGCCTCCCTAACATCCATTAGTTGTCATCCCAGCAGCTTTGTTCTTGCTGTGGTTTGGTGGGCAAGGTGTGTTCAGTTTGTTAAACTTTTCAGTTTTATCCCAAAGGTGAGGCTGAGTTATTTCTCCAGACCTCTTCTTGTTTACAGTTTAATTTCAAATCCTGGGTGTTTATCACCATTTGGATGACCAATGCTGCATTCAGACTGGGACACAGGATATTCATTCCAGGTCCAAGTGATTTAGGTTACCTAGCTGTAGAAACAGCTGCCTTAAAATACATCTTGCTGCAGCACCTTCTTGTCTGAAATATTATGGACACCCTGACCCATGAATGAAGCTCAAGACATGGTTTGAATGCAGCCTTTATACCTATTCCTCTGAAACAGTTTTTTCTTGCCAGCCCCAAAGAACTTGACAGTACACAGGTAAGCAGCCATTGATTTTTCTTTTTCTTTGCAGGCAGAGAGGCAGGAGTGTGCAGAGAGGAACAGCATTCCCAAGGCCAAACCACAAGCCTTTCAGCATCTCAGCTTCTCTGGTCCTAGATGCCTGCCCTGAAAAGCCCCAGGGAGGAAGGGGAAGAGAGATGGGTGCAGACTGCTTTGCACATACCTGGCCATAGACCAGGTTCATGCACAATTCATTTTGGGCCCTCCTGCTGCCATCTTTTTTCCTGATGTCTTGTTCAGTAATTTTAAACTGTTTTACTTCTTGTGAATGTGACAAGATCAGAGTACCTTGTCCTACAGCAACTATCTACCTACTTGTAGTCCATCTCTTTTCTCTGAAACAATGTCATTAAACACTCCTGAGGGTCGGGGTCACAAACATTGTTTCAAAAAATAACTTTACTGGCAAGATTGAAAAAGTAAGCAAAAGACCACTCGCAGTAATGTCTTCAAACTTTCCATATGCACTAAACACCCTCCACATGCTGGCATTTTTTTGGTTTAATTCTGTTAAAAGAACATGTAAGTGCATTTGGAGGAGTGCTTTCTGCTCCATATTCTGTACATAAGCCCTGAAACTGCAGTCAGCATCTTTTCTTAATTGATTGCATAATGCAGCCTTCCTGTTTCTGAGCTTTTAAGATGCACTTGAAATATGCTTTCAAGTTTTCCTCACAATTAGAAAGGTTAGAAGCTTGCTTTTTTGGGAAAAACAAAAAAACCTAACAGTGTCAGGTATCATGGGACTTGAAATAAAAATGCAACACTGCTAGTACTCCAGCACCCAAACCTTATATGAAAACTGGAACAGCATAGCCTGCTGGCATGAGTGGAGCTTGGAGAGAAGAGCACTGGGGCCATGCCACAGCCCTGACTCCAGCATCAGGGACTCCAGATTCATTAATCCTTCACGTCAAACCAGCCATGCTTTGTCTGGAGACAGAAAGACATGTAAGTTACTGCAGTCAGACAGCAGTGACCAGCCCTCACTGTGCCATCTGACTTGAGAGAAACTAAAGAGAATGTGAAGAAATGACCTTTTGGCAGTGTGTGGAATGATGATGTTAAAGCAAAGGTCTTCCAGCATGAGTATTTTACCGTGAAGGGTGAAAGTTTGTTCTGTTGTCAATTTACATCTACCCCTTTCTCAGAAAGTCTTTTTGGTGTTTCATTTTTTAAATATTCTTTTTGTGAGCAAATGAAAATGCACACTACTATAGAAATTTTTGTTTTATTGGATATGAAACTTCTTATTTAGCCTTTGCTAAACAGTATTTCTGGTTACTTGGCTGCAGGTGCAAATCTATTATTAGGAATTTATTGTTCCATTAGCTACAACAGGTCTAAGCATCAGTGTACAAAATATTCCAGTGCTGCATTTCCTCTTGAAACATAAGTGGTTTGCTGATGAATCTCCATTTCCTTTTAGTTCTTACATGGACACGGAGAAATGGAACTCAGTAGTGGCTGGCCGGTGTTCTGGGTCATTTAAAAGGGGTATCTGGGTGGTGCAGGTTAGGATGAGATGAAGGACTTCCTCAGGGTATCTGCACTGAGGGTACCTTCGGGGGGCTGCTGCTGCATGAACTGTACCTCTCCTTGCATGTTTTAAGGGCACCTATGCTGGTAGAACAGTGTGCTGGCCTGTGCACAGACATGTGCCCAACAAAGATGATGAGAATCCAATTCTCCAGGCAAGAACTCTCAAACCATTGGGATGGTCCCACTTAGCAGGGCAGGACCTCCGAGCTTTTCTCTGTGAGATGTTGGAAGGTGTGGGAGTGGGAGATCTGAACAGCAGTGAGGGATAGAGTGTATGTGGGTAGCAAGGTTTAAAGGGAGGACAGAGGATGTTGTGCTTGATTGATTGGGGGATCAGGAATATGATTTTCTTCAAATATTGCAATAAAAACTAAAATTGTTATTGTAGCATTGATATTGATATCCCTGGGCTAGACACTATCATCCTCCTAGGAGAAGTGAATCTCATAAGAATATATGAAACCAAATACATTTGGAAATAAAAATCCTGATAAAAATACAACCATCATGGGTATTTTTCAATATTGGAGAAAACACTAAACAAGCTAAAATAAGGTGCTTGGAAACTCAAATGTTTTCCTCATGGGAAAGGTGCCCAAATTATTCAACCAATCCTCATACGTAAAATTAATGATGAGATTCTCATAATAATATTAATAATTGATATGCCATAATAGCTCTGTGTCTTAAAACATTTGGATGAAATTGACACAAATGGCTGTGACTAGGCAATGCTCAATGCTGCTAGAGCACAATGGTTGTTAGCTAAAAGTCGTGTTGTTAGAAACACGACTTCTATGTGTCTTAGTACTTCTAAGCAAACAAATATAATGAATAAATCCCTTTTCTATTGTATATTGAGTTATATTTGGATAAAGTTTATTTGAAGAATTTGTGGTTTCAGTTCAGTGTCCATTTATGAACAATTAATAGAAGCTCTAAAGACATTTGAATAATGAAAAGTTGCTTAGAAGTACAGCTGGTAAAATAATATCCAGAAATGAGGTATCTGCATTTTTTTTTCCTCCTATCAGAGTTTGACCAAATTCTGGTTCTTAAAATTTGCAAAGCAGTATTTTAAATAATGATACCCCATGGTTCTTCTAGTAATCTGAAAGTTGTAGGACTGATCTTAAAGGACTGGAAACTGCTGTTTGATCTGCACATATTGTTAGCATAGGTTTTTTTAGGCACTGTTCATGTACCATAAAGTTAATATTTGGGGCCTTTGACCCTCTAGATTGTTGTTTGATGCATGATAGCTCAACACTTGCAAAAAGTTGTGATACCTCCCTAAAACTGCTGGGTCAACAACTATGGTACCTTTAGAAACTGCAATTTTATTCCTTGTGCTTTATATATAACCATATCACAGAAATGAAGAGCACAGCTAAGGTCATTTTATTTCCTTGTTCTTATTGACCTCTTTGAAATACAGAGAGAGAAGAGATGGGATCCGAGACGTGTCTCTTTATGCACTGCCAACCATACAGGTTGCTGGCAGGAGTTGCACAGTGCACCTGCCTTTTGTATACTGGTCACGTCTGAGCAGAGTTGATAATTTTTTTTGGTATTTTTCCAGCATATCATCTTTAAAAATACAAAATTGATCAGTACAGCTCTACATGGTGCACTGCTGTTGCTGTTTTGGTTGGAAGAAAAGAAGAGAAGAGAGGAGGGAGCAATATGCTTCAGTTTTACTCACTGGGGAGATCAGGGGACTAAAAACTGCTAGGGAAGAAACAGAAGATGAAGAATTCACATTTTGGCACTATCCCAAGCTTGACTGTGTTCTCTGCTGGCTTTTATTTCTGCAAATGCTCCTAATCTGTGCTTTATGTTTCTCATCTGACTTTATTTTGGCACTACGACTGGCACAAATCATGACATTTAAAGTAAAAGAAAAGGCCAGAATGTGTTTTAATGCTGTCCAAGTCCTAGTGAAAGCTGGACTCACTGCTTGCTTTCAGACTTTCTTTCACAAACATTCAAGTCAGAGACTTGGGGAAATTATATTCCTTATTAATCTCTTCATAGAGTGTATAGATTATTTATTTTCTTTTAATTCCAGCTTTATTTTTAAATTGCATGCTCACTTCATATTTCACTGAGTAGAAAGTGTTAAAATGATGTACAGACTAATGAAACCAGGGAATTTTTTTTATGTGCTTAATAGATTGGGTCCTGATGCAGACACTGGTGCTCTTAAGGCACTATGCCAGTTAAGCAGTGATATTTAAATTGCTGTTATATAACAGCAACTAAGCTACATGAAAAAAGTTTCTTTAAGAAGATCCTTGTTAAGGATCTTCTGGTCAGGCTAATAGTAGACAACAAAGAATATGCAAGGCAATGGGAACCCTGTGTCCCAGACAAATGGGTATTTCCATGTACAGAGGATTTTCTCTGCTTCTTCTCACTTCATTTTTGGTTGTTTGGGTTGTTTGTCTTGTTTTGGGTGGGATTTTTAAAATTGAAAATCTTATTACTCTGTTCAGATATGGACAGGGTTATATCCTGCAAATCCTCACATAAATGATACAGAACTCACAGTGGAAAAAAGTTGGACAAAAGACTGTGGAGAGACAAGAATAAATTCACTGAAAAACAATTATGTTAACCTGTAGCAGGGTTTCCAACTAAGTCAATGGTATGTCAAAAGTAATAGCATTTAAGGGGCTGGCATATCCAGCAGTATGAGGATAGACATTTTATCACTGTCTATTTATTATTCCCCCCAGGAACATATACAGACACATACAGATGAAGGTAATCACAGTGAGTAAGATGTGTCAATTTTTTTTTGTGCACTATAAGCTTTTTTTGTGGATGGATTGAGGCATGTTTCTCTATCTTAGTAAGAATAGTTATCAGGTCCTTACCACCCTTTTTGTCAGGGCAAAGAATATGCCTCTAAAGTATGTATTTTGGCTCACAGCCAAAATTCATCCGTGGCTCCTCAGATCACCATTTTCTCCATGTGTACAAAAGCACATCATACCTTTTCAGTGGATGAACTCCAGTGACAACTTTGTTTAGAAGATATATCTTCTAATGCAGCTGTCATGTGTATTTTGTTATAGAATCCAAAAAGGCCCTATTGGAAAAGACCTTTAAAGGTGCTGTCGTTCGTCTCTTTCTGCAAGATAGATCCAAGGTAGGATTCTGCAATGTCACTGATTAAGATTTCAAATTCTCCACACCACCTAGTTGTGTGCTTTAGTATCTCTTATCACTAAATATTTTCCTGATGCCAAGCTTCAATCATCCATTGCAGTACAAATCCGTTACTTAGAATAGACGAGTGATGTGTCTCCCTTTCTCCTTTTACTATTTCTTTTTGTGTATTTTCATTAAGAAACATATATGTCTCTTTTTGCTTCTTTAAACCAAATATCCTTCCCTTCGTCCCTCCCTCCCTCCCCTTCCTCCCTCCCTCCTTCTCTCAAGTTTCTAGAACTACCATTAAGTTTTCTCTGGATTCTCTGCATTTGATAAATATGTTCTGTAGATTCTTGTTGAGACCCTGCCATTTCTTTGTAGAGCAGAAAGATTGTTTTAAACGTCTTACTACCAATTTTCTTAATTTATCTATATATCTTTCTTTGATATTTGCCTATTTTTTGGAAGCAGCATGTCATTGTTAACCCCCTCTCAATTTGTGATTTGCTATAAGTTCCGTATCTTCTTCAGCAAATCATCTCAATCAGGTCTTCCCTACCAATCAGCTGCAGGATTGACTATTCGTGTCCAGGTGTAAACTTCACATCAGTCTTAGTCCATCAGATCTGTTTTCCAATTTTTCATATTTTTCACTTCTGTGCTGTTCTTTGTGTGTGTAGTTCTTCTGAGATCTGTGAATTTAACAAGTACATTATTAATTTTAAAAATTAAAAATATCTCTCACACACAAACAGAGGATATTCAATTGTTCCTTCACATTTTATAGTCCACCATTGATAACCACGTAACTCCAGTCTGTCTGAATGCTTTACTTGGTCTTGTTTCATAATAACCATGATTTCCTTACTTGTTCCTAGAAAGATCTTGTGTTAACAGTTTCCTAGAAATGTCTCATGTTCTTGAAGTCTTGAGGTTTAGGAACAGATAGAAATTAAACACCGTGCTGCTGCTCACTTAGTCCTCCTCTTCTTTCCCCCCTCACTGAGATGGGGAGGAGAATCAAAAGTTAGATTCATAGGTTGGGATAAGAATGGTTTGATTTTCAAAACCAAAAGAAAATACAGTGATAATTGTAACTTATAATAACAATGATAATTAAAATGGAAAGACAAAAATAAGCAAGTTATGTACAATAAAACTGCTGAGTGATGCCTGACTCCCTTTCCCAAACCAAGACTGGCTGTGCTTCTGGATAATTCCCTTGAGTTTACATACGGGGCACAACATTCTGTGGTGTGGAACATCTCTTTGGTCAGTTTGACTCACCTGTCCCAGATACAGTTTGTTTTGCACACCTCCTCACCGGCAGAGCACAAAACAAAAAAATTCCATAGAGTCCTTGACTTAGAATAAACACAACAGCAAAAATAAACCATCAGTTTATCAACACCATTTTCATTCTGAATCCAAAACACAGCTCTGTACAACTACTGAGAAGAAATTAACTCCATTTTAGCTGAAACCAGGATATGAAGGTAATAACAAACACCTATATTTTCTTGTCTATCTGTGAGGGATACTCCTCTACAATGATAGAAAAGAAAATCTGTTTTCATCCATGCACATGGAATGTTATTCATACTTTTGTTTCCCTCTAGCTGTTTTTTTGAAGTTAAATTCATATTTGATTTTTTTTTCCAAAAATTTTTCAAGAAGATAAGTCAAACTGAAATTCCCTGGCTTGTTTTTCTCTTATACCTATTAGCAATGATAAGCATTCTATCTGCCCTTTTCCAATCCTTTGAAATCTTGTTCTCTGTGGGTTCTTTAAAACTGCTAAGTTACTAATTAATCTGAAAACATTTTTTTCATTTGGACCACAAAATTTGTAAGCTTAATCTATTTAAACCTTGTCTGATCTATTCTTTGTGTCTGTCATTCCTTTATGCTTTGTCACTGGACTTGATACTGACAGGAAAATTATAATAGCTAAACTATAAAATGAAACACACTTTGAAAGATACTAATAACGACTTTAATGAAGTTATAAGAAAAATTCATCAAGTGAAAAAATTGGTGAGTGCTGATATGCTGGTATTATTCTCAAAGCCTTCTAACTTGTTCATGGAGTCACTAAAACCTCTCAGTATATTTAGATCTTGGCTTACTGAATAATGTATCCTCTCATTAAGAATTCATAGAATCATGGAATTATTAAGGTCGGAAAAGACCTTTAAGGTCATCATGTCTAACCATTAACCCAGCATGTTGCCTCAAAACTCCAAAATGCATGCATTATCCCTTAATTTTCTTGTAGTGATTTTTCTTATATCACTGATCCTCTGACTGTGATTTATGCTATTAATATACTTCAGTAAGAAAAAAAGAAAATAGTGTGTCTCTAATGTTTCATATCAAAATGCTTTTTTGTCATAGGTAATTCAATCCAAATGGTGGGTTGGCCATGATCTCTAAAAGTCCAAATCTTTCTCTGAAGTAAAGAAAAAAGAGTGGTAGCTTAAAGCTGAGTTAATATTAAAAATTTTTAGAGCCAAAGTTTTTACAGAGATTATTCAGTATACTGTAAGTGACCAATGAATTTCCACTCATTAATGGTCATTGTAAATGACCATTACATTGAATGTAATAGAATAATTTTTCTGAAGCTCATGGATAGAGCAGTGTGCTTGTAAAGCAACATGCTTGTAATTTTTTTTTTTTTTTGTCGAAGGATTCCTATACATAGATGGTTATCTTAGGGGCCTAAGGCCAAATTATTATCAGGAGTAAATAATTTTAAGCTGGAATGATGACTCCATAGAATATAACAAACAGATGCAAAAGAAACAGCACGTTTTTTATTAGAATTTGGAAAGTTTACATTTTCTTCCCATTTTTGATTGCCTGTCCCATTTAATTTATTAACTTTGAGAAGCAGAACAGAATCTATGAATGGTAAGGAGTTGGAGTATTTTCAATGCACTGCTGTGTCAGAATTAATGTACAATAGTCTTCAAGTTGTGCCTAAGAATAATCATGCTTAGTTGTACAGAACTACTTCTCTAAACCTTCTCTCATTACTTGGTGGTAATTTTTTTTCTCACTTGTGGACATGATTTTTTTTTTTTTTTGTTTTATAAATATCTGCTCTTGAGATGCCCCACCTGGAGCACTGCACCCAGCACAGGAAAGATGTGGACCTCTTGGACCAAATCAGGAGAAGAGCCCCTAAGATTTTCCCAGGTCTTGAGTACCTCCCCTGTGAAGACAGGCTGAGAGAATTGGGACTGCTCAGCCTGGAGGAAAGGAGACTCCAGAGAAGTCCCTCCAGTACCTAAAGGGACAAGAAGGCTGCAGAGGGACCTTTCACAAGGGTGTGTAGGGATAACACAAGGGGAAATGGCCTTAAGCTAGAAAAGGGCAGATTTACACTAGTTCTTAGGAAAAAATTCTTTCCTCTGAGGGCAGTGAAGTACTGCAACAGGTTGCCCAGAGAGATTGTGGTCTCCCTTTGCTGGAGTGGTTCAAGACCGAGCTGGATGAAGCTCTGAGTAACCTGGTCCAGTGACATGTTTCTATATAAGGCAATTCATCCTTCTCCCCAGCTGAAATTAAAATGATTCTATATTAGGTGCAAAAGGGCAATGAGGTTTCTCTGCATGAGAGAATGTATTAAATTCTACCTTGTGCTGTGATGAAGGCTGTGTAAATGGGTCTTTTTTTTTTCCCAGAAGAAAATTATTTAGTAGAACAACTGGATCTGCTTGAGGCTGTAAACTTTCCGACAAACCCAGACCCTTTAACTCTGGATCATGCATTTTCAGTTTCTGCTGTACAAAAAGCAGCTTGGAAACATAATTTTGTCTTGCTTATACTTCAAGGGCAGAGATCAGAGGGTCTTCCAGTAAAGCCACTCCTCAGACTCCATACCAGTGAGCCACAGGGAAACCCCCAAACTTTTCCACTCCCGGAGTGAGGAGCGTCCCCTCTTCACTTCCCTTGTGTAACAGATGCCTGTGTGTGTAACCAGTTCTTATCCCAGTCCATAATCTTTACCTCTTGTGCTTCCAAATATCCTCTCCATCCTGCTGGTGGGTAGGAGGAGGGGAGGGTAAAGGGGAGGTGAGTGAGCTGCCTGTGTTTTGGAGTGTTGTGGTGTGAGCACTAAATGGGGAAAACCATTCTTAAACCATAACAGCTGGATTCCATTATTCATATGTTCCCTTCCACTTCCAGGTATTCTGCAATTACACGATTAAAAAATCCTAGTGTATATTAAGGAACCTTCCAAGTTATTGTAACCTTGGTTTTCCCAGAAGAGGAATATGTCCTGTTGGAAGAAAGCAAATAAATATCACTTTTGTTTTCTTTCTTCTTGGAAAATCCTTACCTAACTTGCCCTGAAATTGAAGTACAAAAAAGAAAATGATTACTTTTGCAGGTCTTAATCCTTTATGCTATCCCAAATTCAATAAATGCCAGCAGCTGATCTATATAATCTATATCTATATATCTATATCTATATCTATATCTATATCTATATCTATATCTGTATCTATGTCTGTATCTATGTCTATATATCTATATCTATATCATCTATATCTATAAAAATTTATCTATATATCAATAGCTATCTATATTTATATCTATATCATCTATCCATATTTATCTATCTAGATCTATATCTGTAACTTCCATCCAATGAAAGTGTTTCTTATACCAACACTGTATTTTCAGAATTTGCTTTATTAATTTTGATAGCTCGTAATTTAGCAGTGTAACATTTCTTCTGTTACAGAATCACATGACTTGAGAAATTAATTCCTTTCCTTCCCATCTTATTCCCTCTAAGTAAGAAACAGGAAGTAAAAGGTGCCTAGAGTCTGGGCAAGGGGTAAAGATGAGCAGATATTTTAATAATCCTGAAAAGCTTAAGTAGTCAAATATGAGTGGAAAGAAGGATGAAAAGGAAAAAATGTTCTTGCTTAGTGGAAAAGGAACTTTCCTTTTCTATAATTTTCCCAAATTTTTTTTAGCTTTTGTCTATTCTCTTCCTGAAGATTTCCTGAGAACTAGCAAAATTCTTTATAAAATCAGTACAAGTTTTATTTAGAATACTAACACAATACAGCTCTAACAAAAGGCCAGAATCCTCACTCATAATTGTGCTAGTAAGTACAAAACACAATTGTCAGGTAAAATTGTTCAATTTCCTGTGGAAATTGTAGAGTGTATTGGGCAAATTCTACATAGTGTAATTTAATTTCATAGGAGGTTTTTCATGACTCATTCTTTTATGCAAATTCACTTTTAATAATAACATTTTAGTTTTCTGCCTACTCAGAGGTCACCCATTTTGCTGAAATATATTTTTCCCCTAGGCATAAGCGATACAGCAGTTTGTACTATAATATTTGTCTTTTTTATACAAAATGTCTATGATATCATACTATTTATTTATTTTGCTTTGTTGATACTGTTATTTTCTCAGTTTTCATTGAATTCTGCAAGTGATTTTTTTAATGGAATCCACATAGCAAATTTTTTGAACAAAAGAATTGTGTACCATCCTAAATGTTTGTGAAAAGTATTATTTCAAGTTCACTTTGAAATCACAGGGTTATAAATTGATAATCTGCAGAGGTTTTAGTAATAATAATAATCTCTTGATAGCATGACTACAGCCATGTGTATCACCTACACAGGAGCATAAGTTGTCTGTCTATGCAAAGGCATTTGCTTTTCCTTACCTCTCTTTTAATGTCCTTTCTGATCAAGATCTACTAGAATCTCCTGATCATTGGTTTGGTGGTTTTTTGTGGTTTTTTTTTAAGGTTTGTTGAATGGGGCTTATAACTTGTTTCCTTCACTAAAGTTGGTCAAAGATGCATGCCTAGGCCACAAAAATTGGGATACCTTTTCCCACTGAACTTTGACAGCAATGTGGCTGAGAGGCAAGTGGTCTGAGACTACCCTGTCACTTCTTGCCATGACCCCTCCATGTCACCAGATGATGCATGTTTTTTTATAATTTATCTACGGGATGCAGCTACCACCCTGGAGTTTACTGTGCTTATTGCTTATTGTGAGGATGCTTATTACAAGAGCAGAGGGTTTCATTTTAACTCACCTTGGTCATACTAAGTTTGGGTATGTACACTCTCAATGACATCGTCAAAATCTTTTAACAATGACATAGAGTTAATTTTTAGCGTAGCTTGAATTAATGAGATTTGTTATTGAAAAAAGTTTGGTTTGAGGTTTATTTAATTGGGTTATTTTTATTCTAACAAAAATTGATAATAATGTTAGTTTGCACATGAATCTGAGTCTTACATGTGCTCTCTTGCAGCCTAGCATTGCATAATGATATTGAGTCTCCATATGAAGAAATCTGCAAAGTATCAAATTATGTACCTTTAGATTCCTGTTTTCACTTGATTAGGAAGGGCTTTTGCATTCTAAAAAGATGTTAGTAATGGAACAAGGGGAATGAGCTAAAAACCCACAGTAAATGTTAGTGTACAAGTCAACTTAAATAATGTCTCTCTATGATCTTCACGATTGTCAAGACAAACCCACAAGAAATATGTGACGTAGTTGCCTTGCTATGCTTTATCCAATGACATTTAGTAATACTGCAAAATATGGCAATGTCCTCTCTAGCAAACTTACAAGAAGTGAAGCACAGATCAAGAATTCAAATGCCAAGCAGCCAGTCTTCCAACTTCTGAATTTTATGTTGATTATTCATATAAGATATTGTTGTAGTGTTCACCCTTCTGAGTCTATAACTGTGAATCTGGGAAAGCAGATTATCCTGCATCTGCCTACTACAGGGCTATGGCATCTTTTCCGACAGCATATGGTGCTATGGGATGCTATAGTAGACCAGATACTGGGCCCAAAGGACAGGTCTTGTGTGAAACTGCAGTTTTGAGAGGATGTGCACAACATTAAGAAGTGGTTTTTGGCATGACAAACATTACTGCAAGAATTCCTTTGCGAAGTTTTCCTTAGGTGAAGTGTAATAACAGTGTTTACTCCTAAAGGTTTTGAATACACACAAATTTTCTTCCTCCCCACAATGAAAGCAACAGTTGCTTCTACCTTTTGTTCTGGTGCCAGTTTTTACTGGGCTGCTCATTTAGTGGTTGAATGCCCAGTCTATGTCAATTGTTTCCAATGAATTTTATCCATGTTTAAAAACAAAAACACTCTGCATGTCTGTTTTCTCATAAACTGATAGAAAATGCACATCTGTCCATATAATTGGGACTTGCTATTAAACTTTAGAAAAGTTCTTGCATTTAAAACTGGATAAATACTTTAAAAACTCTCTGTAATGCGTTTTTTGATTGCCAGAGGCTGGCGCTGATACTGGCTTCTTTTAGATAGCTGTACCAAATCAGCATTTATTACTTAACCACATTTGATGACTTTCCACAGGGAACAGCAACATAGCGTTCTTGAGTATGTATCAATTTCAGTAACTAGTGTGCATTAAGTACTGTGTGTGTATCTGCATATGGGCATATATATATATATGTTTTTCAGTCTGTATGTATGTCTGTATGCTTACATACAGATACATATGAAGTCCATACATTTTTCATATTGTTGATGACTGCTCATATCTCCAAGTGTCCTGATTTCTGCAGACAGGTTTTCAGACCACTCAAGATCTGACGAGTTGAGTGTACAGGGTAAGTCAGATAGGCAAAAAATTCTATGGTCAAACTTGGAAATTTTAGAAACAAGTGTTCAGAAAAGGTATATATTCCAATTTATTTATTTTCTTCTACCATTTATACATAAAGATATCCTGCTTTTGAAGAAAGTGTAATTCTGTTTTATATTTTCTCAAGCTTTCTAATCTGATTGACACAATTTCAGATCAAGGCAGTCTCTGTGTGATATTGCATCAGACACTGCTTTCAAACAGTACCTACCTATTGTTCATTCTGAGTGAAAAATAAAAGTGCCAGCATGAAACAGAGAACATTCTTTGCTCAGTGCTGCAGAATTAGAATAATAGAATCATTAAGGCTGGAAATTACTTTTGACATTATTCAGTTCAGTCATTAATATAACACCACTGTGTTCACAACTAAACTATGTTGCCAAGTGCTAGTTTCCCACTCCATCTGAACACTTCCAGAGGTGGGGGTTTCGCCACTTCTCTGGGCACCCTATTGCAGTGCCTGACCACACTTTCTGTGAAGAGTTACTCTCCTAGTATCCAGCTTAAAGCTCCTCTGGCACAACTTAAGGCCATTTCCCATCCTGTCCCTTGTTACTTGGGAAGATAGACTGAACCCTGCTTCACTAAAATCTCCTTTCAGGCAGATGCAGAGGCTGATGACGTCCCTCTGCATCTTTCTTTTCTCCAGGATGAACACTCCTAGCTCCCTTAGCTGCTCCACACAAGACTTGTGCTGCAGACCCTTCTGCAGCTCTTTTGCCCTTCTCTGGACACCCTCCAGCACCTCAATGTCTTCCTTGTAGTGAGTGGCCCAGAAATGGGCACAGAACTCAAGGTGTGGCCTCAGAAGTGCCGAGGATGGGGCAGACCACAGAATCTCTGTTCTGCTGGTCACACCATTTCTGATACAGCCCAGGATGCCACTGGCTGCCTTGGCCACCTGGGAACACCTGTGGCTCTTGTTCAGCTGGGTGCTGACCAGCTCTCCAGGTCCTTTTCACTGGGCCACTTTCCAGCCACTCTGCCCCCAGACTGTTGCACTCCAGGACAGTGTCGTGATCCAAGGGCAGGGCCCAACACTTGGTCTCTTTGCACCTCATAAAATTGACCTTGGCCCATCAATCCAGCCTGTTCAGATCCCTCTGCAGAGCCTTGCTATTGTGTTATGGGGTCTTAATTCTGCTCTCCATCTCCTTCTTCCCCCTGGAGTTGCTGCATACCCTGAAGACAGCTGGTCTTGCTATTAAAGACTGGGGCAAAGTAGGCATTCCACTACCTCAGCCTTTTCCCTGTCCTTTGTTAGTATGTTTCTTTCCACATCCAGGAAAGGACAGAAATTCTCCTCAGACCTCTTCCTGCTGATGTATGGCTAAAATATTTTTGTCTTTTACAGCAGTAGCCAGATGAAGTTTGGGTTCTCACCTTTCTAACTTTAACCCTGCCTAACCTCACAACTCCTCTGTAGTCATTTTTATTCACCTGTTCCTTTTTCCAAAGGTGATACACTCTTTTTTTCCCCTGGATTTTCAACCAAAGCTCCCTCTATATCCAGGCCAGTCTTCCTTTCTGTCTCATCTTTTGGTGCATAGGGACAGCCTGCTTCTGCATCTTTAAGATTTCCTTTTAAAACATTTCTAAAATTCTTGGACTCTGTTGATCTTCAGACTGCCTTTCAGCCTCCCAAACAGAAAAAACTCTGCCCTCTGGATGTCCAAGGTGGCAGTTTTGCTGGCCTTACTTCCTCAAGAACCAGAAACTGCATCATTTCATGTTCCCTGGGCACAATATGATCTCCAACTATCTCATCACCCACCAGTCCTTCTCAGATCACAAGAAAAAGGTTCAGCAGATGCCTCCCCCAGATGGGTCTCTCGTGAGCTCTGTCTGTAAGTTCTCTACCACACACTCCTGGAACTTTCTATACTGCTTCTTCTCTACTGTGTTGTGTTTCTAGCAAACATCTGATAAAGTTGAAGTCCCCCATGAGAAAAGGGTTAATGACAATGAGATTTCTCCCAGCTGGTTACAGAATATTTCTTCTGCCTCTTCAACTGGGTTGGCTGGTCTATAACAGAATCTCCCCAGGATGTGTGTCATTTTGACCATCTCCTGATTCTTACCCACAAACACTCAAGCTTATCATTATCATCATCTAGACAATTGAAATACTGCCTGTAATACACAACTACTCTGCTGCCTCTTTTCCCTCCTAAGCAGCTTATAGACAACCAATGCAGAACTCCAGTTGTGTGACTTACCACATCAAGAGACTCTGTCATGACACCTATGTCACAATTTTTCAGTTCCACCATGGCTTACAGTTTCTTCTGTTTGTTGCCTATGTTACATGCATCAGTGTTGATGATGTATGTTTGATCCCACTGTTTTTCATTGGAAAAACTCTGGTTCCTGCATGGCCATTCACAGTTTCCAGCACATCATTAACCCTTAATTTCTTGCTGCTACATGGATGTCTATCCCCTACTTCAACCAAGACAGCAGACTGAAGGACCTCTCTAACACATTGTCTTTCAAAAAGTGAAATGCCATCCCTAGTCTCACCTCCAATGACCCTGATTTTATGCTCTTTCCCCTTCAATTCTAGCTTAAAGCTCTCTCAATGAACCCTACAACCTTCTCTCTCTTCAAGTCTGTTGTGCCCCATCTGTTGCCAACAGGCTGGGTGCTGTGTAAGCCCACCCATGATCAAAGCCAATCCATGATCAAATCCTCCCAAATTCTGCTGGTGACCAAGCTCAGAGTCAGGTATGAATATGTACAATTTTCTTTGTTCTAACCCTGTCATTCCCCATAATTGGCAGAATAGAGGATAAGACCTCTTGTGCTCCAGATCTCTCTGTCAGTCATCCTCAGATGGCTGAGGTCCCTCTTGATAGTCCTCAGACTTTTTAGTCATCACCCATCTGAAAAAAACCAGTAATGGATAATAATCAAAAGGCCATACCAGCCTGGAAACATGTGTAAACATCTTTTACCCTGGGACCTAGGGAGGCAGCAGACTTTCCTATGGGCTAGGTCCCATTGGCCTGTTAGGCTGGATCTTTTGCTCTCCACAGGAGGGAGTCACCAATGACAAATACCCTCCTTTTTATCTTGGCTGACTGGCCCTAGGCCTACAGCCTGGATGCACCTTCTTCCCCACTGCTGTGTGTCTGGCCCTCAAGTTGCAGAGCCTCCTATATATTGAGGGCACCTTAGTGGCTGGGAGGGAATTCAGCTGCTGCCCCAAACAGAAATCTGATCCATTGTGTTTTGGTTACCCCTGAACTCCCCTTGCTGACCTGTCCTTTTAGGCCTCCTCCAGGCTGGTGGTAAAGATGGTGGGGGATTTCTCCCCTCTGGTGATGCAGCTGGCTGATGCATGTTCTCTGGGATGGTAGGGAATGGCCCCACCATTCAGTTTCCTGCTCTGAGTCCCTGATAGTTCTTAACCATTCTGTCTCCTCTTAGCTCTGCCACTAGGCAGAGCAGATCATCCACCTGGCCTGGTTGCACCTCACACAGCTGTTGTCTCCACTGCCCTCCAACACCAGTGCCGAGCTCCAGCCCTGCCTGCAGCCTGACACCTGGACAGCTGCCTGCTTTTGTGAGACCCCTGACTGTGTCACCACATCCTTTCTGGTAATAGCGCTGCACTGAGGGGATACCAGAGCTGAGTTCCTTCCACATAGGGGGTGACCACTGACTTCCACATTGCTTTACTAAGAATTCATCCCCCACTAAGAACCCACTAGAAGAAATCAGAAGCTTTAAACCAAATTTTAACACAAGTCTCCTTTTGTATTGTTCCACAATTATTTGAGTTGCAGCCACTCTGATTCCCATTGTTGATATTGCCTCTTTTTTAAAAAAAATGATGTTACCACAAGAAAGGCTGTTGGTCAACAGGGTGCATACAGGAAAGGCTTACAAGTCTTCAGCATGTTTCTTTCTTGTTAATACTCCAAGCACATTGAAATGTGTCAATAAAATCTAGCTGAAGTACTGAAGTGAATTGTTCTCTTTATTTTCTGCAGCAGTCAAAACACTGTCAATACTGATGTGAGATGACATCAAAATATGTTGGAAAGTCTTGTGAATACCTCTTTTCAGACAAGGGGGCTTTTTAAAAAGAAGTTTCTGTCGAAAATCCAATTTGAACTCCTCCTTTGAATTATACAGAAGACATCTTTGAAGAGCATGACCTGCTTTACATCATTCATAATACAAGAGAATTTTTTTCTTTTCATCTGACCCTATGGGAGATGTTGTACATCTTCAGCACAGGTGACCTGATACTGATACAGGAGATGACACATAAATTGAGTGACATCATTCACAACTGGTTATTAAATAATTCCTAGGGACTCACAAAATAATTCTGCAGAAAATAAAAATGGTAAGTAGGCAATAATTGGAGCCTACATGCTCTCCTACTCTGAGTTTACTTTTTCCCTGAATATGGTATTCCTGCATCTAGTTTTTTTTACAGTAGATTAAACATTAATTGTGCTGAGTTTTGTTACTATCAATGATTTAAATGATTGATTTATGCCTAAACAAGTGGAATAGTGCTATTTGTCAGAAGAATATGTATTACGTCTTACTCTTCTAGAGACCTTTAATTCTAGGATACTTTATATTGACACTTTGGGGACATTAACCTAGTACACCCATGTGCTGTATCTTTATTATAACCAGGTAACATGGGAGCAAGGACAGTGACAGATATGGATACCAGAAGTCCTGACTATTGGATACTGTTTCTGGCCATATGATTCAGACTCTTAACAGTTTTCTGTGGGCAGCAAATGTCTTCTCACATCTGTGACCTGAAAACAGCATTAATTGCAGAGTTCCTGAGAGAAAATGTTATAACTTGCAGCTACTAGGAAATAGATACCCTAATAAAAATAAATACTATGCAGCATCTTTTCTATGGTTAACAATTCTGTGTTTTGGACTTTACAGAAAGACTGGCATTGGTTTTTAGTTTATTCTTAACTTCAGATAGTTGTAATATGCAATGGAAGTGTGCCATAAAAAAGAAAGTGGCAGATTGTTATTTTCCTATTAATTAAGATTTCTCTATATTTAAAATTGCTTATTTGGGGTATGATAAACTTTTACCTGAACATGATAGAAAAGGTAATCCCTCCACAGTGACCTTTGGTATACCAAACTTATGTTTCCAGTATAAAGTATGATAAATTCCAGGTTGTTTGAGTACTACCTGTTTACATTAATGTATTCTCTGTTGAATTTTAAGTCATAGATTTTCTGTCAGCATTTCTTTATATTTGTGTTGTGTAATAGGTTGAGCTGCAAGTAGAATACCGTGCCTGGCACTGTCTATGCTGACTTGGTGGATATTTTTACACACAAGTAAAAAAATATACTTTGGCCTCTAATTACAGCTCAGTATTGCAGCTTTGAAGGAATAACAGTATTGCTTTGGGAGTTAGTCACAATAATATCAATAAAAAAATGAACACACATCAATAGGGCTTGAGATATTCTATGAAGAAAAGGTGGTGTATGAGATTATTAACCTATTAAAGAAATGTGACACATAAAGAAATACGACAGCATAACCTTCCTGTCATTCAGCTCAGGTTTCAGATCTCCTTTTGGAGGAGGATGGAGAGGCAGAGCATAAAGCAGAAAGACTTTGTATTTCTATGAAAATGGGGAATGGCAGAGCGATTGTTTCCATGACCACTGCCCACACCTCTGCAGTCACTCCGCCAGAACTCTTGCATGAAAATATTAAATCCCTTGGGATGCCCTTCCCAGGTTTCATCTTTTGCATTTGTGAACACTAAATTCCTGTAGGCTGTTCCACTAACACTTTCAGAGTTTTTGGCTCCTTTGGTGGGCACATACCATTGCTTTTCTCATTTACTCAACAGAAAATATGGGATACCTAATACCTTCATCCCATAGATCTATCTTCTAATTACAGATCAAGGTATTTTTTCTAGTTATATGACAGTTTAAATATACATGAAATTGGAGAAACTCTGAACTCTAGAAGGTGCTATAAATCATTTATTGTGGGGTTTGAATGCAGATGGCAATACCTGAGATTTGAACTCAGTTCTGCATATATATTTTCTAGATAAAAAGCCTTTGATTTGTTTTCTAGTTGACTTTAATTGATTTTCTAACCTTTATTCTACTTCTATAGTTAAATTTATTTAATTCTGCTTTTTGGAAAACAGAAGATTACCTTTAGCATAAAAATGACACTGACATTTGGGGAGTGTTTAGGCAACAATCAATTTTTTTGGGAGGGGAAACCATACTGTTCTCAGTAGAGTCAATAGAGTCTGCCCATCAAGCAAGGTCATCAAGTAGCACAAGAGTGGTTTCATAATCCAAAATTTGTCCCTAGCACTCCTCTCCTACACAGTGTCTAACACAGAAGCAGGACTTTAGATTCTACCGACAAAGTACTGAAGTCTGCAGATATCCTAAAGCTTGTGAATACTTGCATTTGGTTCAGTGGGTGCTCACTGTTGAGCAGCTGATCAAGTGCTCCTAGAACTAAATCCTAGACTGAGTCAGGGTATGTATCCTGGTGTTTCTTTTACTCAAAGAGATATTTAAACAGAAATAACGCTTGCTATATTTTTCTTTTCTTTTTCAATGACTAGAAAAATTTTGATTTAATTTTCCATTGAAAAATAAAAATTTAATTTTTTTAGGGAATAATGTTACAGAAGCTCAAAACTCTGCTTGGTTCCTCCTTCTTTTTTCCCCTAGGAGTGTGAAATGAGCTGTTTTCATTAATATTAAATTATTACTTTTTAAATTAGCTGGTTTTCCCCACCCTTTCCACTGAGTAACAATGTTCCTTCAGTTCTGTGAGATCATGGCACTATTTCATATATCAGGCACCAGGTAGTAAATTGGAATAATTCTGTGCTTTTGAGATAGAGTGATTTTAGAGATACTGTGAAAGCTGGCATTACTATTCTATCCAGCAGAATGTACACAGGCCTCTCAGTACCTTTTCCAAAATTATCCCTGTGCAATCCATGCTGCTAAGTCAAAGCCCCATGCTAGTCTTTACAGATTCAATTCTGGGTCACTGCAGTGTATAGAAACATTTACTTTAAATTAAATAATTCCTGAGCATGACAATTTTCTATTTTCAATTTCTTTCACAAGTTGTTAAGTCTATGCATTGTAATGTGCTGAACATAAAAGAAGGCAAAATGTACATTTGTAAGGGGAACAAAGCACTGTATTATACCAGAAAAGTTGCCTTTGATGTACTTTGTAGCCCTTTACACTCTGTGAAATATTTTTTACTGTTTGGTTGGTTTTTTTCAGTTAACACATAAACGTGTTAACTGAACATGTGGACATATAATTATACAAGATTTCTAGAAATTAAATGAAACTGAAAAATGCCTAGATAGTGGCAACTGTAATGACAGATCACATCAGAAGGATAACACTTCATTCTTTCTTCTACTTTTGCAAAATTTTATGGGCTGTTTTGCATTTGTTTTCAGATACTGTCAAGGAGTAATTTATGCAAAGGAAAATCCTGAAACAGCAGGTTCGTACAAGACCAAGCTTAGGCTGGTGAAGGTCTGAGGTTAATGTACCTGGTTTGCAGTCTTATGCAACAGGAAATTTCATGGTCAGATGTTAAGCACAAATATTTTTACAAAGAACAAATAATTTATATGAAAAATAGTGTATACATAAAAGATATTCACAATGGGTAGGCTTTATACATTGTTGGTAAGAGTCTTTAGTAGGTGATAGAATTACCCCCAGGATGAATTCAGACCAAACTATTTTTCTTGATGTGCTACGCATAATAATTTGTATTTCTTGGCAGACATTCATCTTTGCACACAAACAGCTTCTTATAAATTCTCTTCCTTGGGACAAGTAGCAGGGGAGATGATTTTTTTCATAACTAATGTCAGCATCTGTAATAGGACACTCCTTGTTTTGTATAGCATAAACATAGCTCAAATTTTGTTGATTTCTTACTAACATCTATAATACTTATAAAGCTCTTCATTCCTATTGCCTACCATTAAACTTTTTTAGGTGCTTGGCTAAAATGGAGATTTTTTCCTAAACCCACTCTCTTAATTACTTTCTTTGAATGTCTGATTTTAGGTAATTTTTCTTTACAGATTAAAAACTCTCTTGTTCATTCAACACACAACTTTTTTCTTAGGCAAATGGTAGCAAATGTTCTATAATCCTGATAGAGCCATAACAGACACAAGAATTTCAATAACTATCCACAGTGGACTTTATTCTAGTTTGCAATTTCTCTGTAGTCCATTCTCCTGAGGTCAGGAATGTTAATTTTTTTCTTAGGTAAGACTGCAACATTTCCCTTCCAAAAACTCTTATGGGAGTGGATGTGAAATGCATGAAGTGAGAAGCACTTGTGTGAACACAGCATGATTCAGAGTGGTAAATCTTTCTGGATGGATTATGTCTGAAGTAAGCTAACTGGCCTCAGGAACTTGCGTGCAGGATACATGGATCATTGCCTCCATTTAGGGCTAGGGAAAAGACCAGAAAATTAGCCATATTTATCTATAGACTTCAGTTTACAACAATACTGGCACAAAGTATTACTGCTGTAGGTGTGTTGAAAGTACAAAAATAAGGTAATTTAGCATTTGCAATTTCTTTTTAGGACCAGTGGTCTCAGGCTACATTATTACATTTCTATAAATGATGGTGACATATAGGACAACCCATCAGGTTAAAACATATAAAAAAGAGGATTATTGCTCTTTCTAAAACAATACTTTTGTAGCATGTGTGGTGATTCACTGCTGTGAATTTATTTGAGATCATAGATGGTCAAGGGAACCCTTTCTGGTCCATATCTTACAATATGCCCATCACAGATAATAAGAGAGTTCACACTACTTAGCTAGTAGATTCCTTTGCTATGAAGTATTTCAGTTATTGTGAGACTACACCAATTATTGGCCCTTGTGTGGAAGGGAACTCCAATCTCAGAGATGGATCAAAGCTATGATCAGCAGTGACATTTCTTGTCTGCTGAATAGAAAGGACGTGTTTCAAAAAATATATGACAGTGTTCCTGCAGTAGGAAAAATGGCAAACATGCATGCTGAGAGCTATTTTTAAAAATGGCAGTGTGAGATAAATAGGATGGTGATTCAACACTTAATCATTTAGTGTAATTTTCCCACTCACTTCACTAAGTACTTTATTTATTTTGAGCCTACTCAGCTTTGCCAAAAAGTTGTTTTTCTTAATTTATCTGTCGTTAGTTTTAACTCATCGTAAATTGTCTTTAAATTAATTTTAAACAGAATCAACTATATTTTAAAGCATAAACAGGGAATTGCTTATTGTATTCCATGAACACAAATACATTGCAAATGAAACAAGAATCAGATGCTTTGGCTAGGAAATGAGTTGTGGGGTTTTTTGCCAGTCGATTTGGCATTAATTTTTAGACATTATGCACATATAAATAATCTACATAATGACAGAATGAAGGTGCCACCTGAGATTAAGGAATAGAAAATATTCTTTTTCTTGCAGTACATTTTATTATTTTAAAAACCTGTGTCCCTTTGAAAATAGCTCCTGTTGTAACCATTGAAGCTAGGGGATGTAACAGGTTGACTTGTCATCAAGAATGATGACAGAAGGAATACAGGGAAGCAGGTGACTGACTGAATAGATTTTATGTTTTTTGATAGGATCCTCACAAATAGCTCCTTAATAAACTGATAAAGAACTTTATATTTGAAAACATATTTGGGGATGTAGTTTCTGAGGCCCTTCACCTTATTGCTATTACAAATGTTGAAAAATCTTCCTGTGATTTGAAAACCAATTCAACATGCTAGCACTGTGTGGTTAGGAAAAAAGCAGCAGACTAAATAGGACAGATCAGGTTCTCAAAATTGCCCTTCTCTCTATAACATAAGTTTAGATAGTTTGGTTGTCATCCCAATCATTTGCTTGCAGATTTTATTTCACCTCTGTCAACTAAAAGCCTTCACAGACACAAATGATACTTCATTTTCCATCAAAACTTCTGGTTCCCTCCTCATAAGAAAGAAAAAGTTGAGATGCGCGAATACAAAGCCAATGTTTCTCTGATTAGTTATTAGTTGTTATTAGTAATTGGTTTTTAATGTTTATGAAATAACAACTATTGTTTCATATTTTTCTGAAATAGTCCAGACTCTTTCAGAGTGCAGACTACATTCCGTATTACAGACTTGACTGGTACACAACACTACTTATTCCCTGGAAATTAAGCCAAATACTTTTTTTCTAAGTCCTTAAATTAGAGGGAATGCTTACAAGATTCTTGTTCTTTGGCTTGTTAGAAGGCTGGACAAATCACTACTGAAATATTGTTGTCAATAAACATATTACCTGCTGTTTTGGTTGTCATATTATTTTCAAAAAAAGAAAACAGAACAAAAACAATCCACAAAATCACAGATCCCACAAATGGGATTTAAGAGATTTAGCATCAACGGTTGGTGCTAAAGACATTTAGTGTGATCTTTAGGAAAGCCTTAAAATGCCCTTCCTTTACTTCCATTTCACTACGGTAGAAATACCTAATAGGTAAATTATTCAGGAAGGCTAAATCTGCCAGATTTTTATAAATCATCTAAAAAAGTGTTTCAATATCATAAACTGGGGGTACTATAACAGAAATTCCTTGTAAGGCGATTTATTGCATATTCCTCAGCTAAACTGTCTCCTCTGAAATTAAGCAAAAGAAACTTGGAAAACATCTTATTTAAAAAAAAAATTAATTAGTTGCTGTTACACTACTGCATTTTTCAGAGAACTGCATCTTCCCAAATGCCAAATCTGCGGTAAAGAGAGAATTAATATTCATGACCAGTTATCTATAAGTAAGTGACGTGCAACATTAAAGCAAGGTGAGATAATGAAGACTAGCAACAGTTGATGCAACACTTCTAAATTTTTTGGGGGTGAACTTTCACTTCTGGATTTTAATTTCTTAATTTTCAGCATTTTTCCAGTCTAAAAAAGTTACCCCACAAGGCAAGAGATATCAGCAAATCACATTTCATACAAAATCTCAGTGTCATGGGCTGTTTTCCTGCATTTCATTCTTTCTGCAATGTAGCAAAAGCTGAATTAAATGTTAGAGGTCTTGCATTCTGGTCATTCCCCTGCCACTGTTGAAACATTTTGCTAGTGTTCATTAGCCAATTCAGACAGCTATTATTGGTGAACTGACTATGAAGGTGCCGAAAGAAAGGACCTCAGGATTGTGTGGTGCAACAATTAATTCAGAATTTATGTTGCTGTGCTGAAAATTATCCGTATCTATTTTTCCATAAAAGGTTTCGTAGGAAAGGCAATGCTGGAAAAGAACAGAGGTGCTGGGAGAGGTTCAATCCCAGCTAGGTGTGTGGGTACCATTTGTGCTGGCTCAACCTCCTAGTCAAAAAAATCCAACAGCACTTGTTGATGGATCCATTATGTAGGAGAAGGAAATCTGACCTCAGAGGTCCTTAGAGGATATTTTATTCTTCTTTTGGCCATATGCACATGATAAGATATCTGTGATAAAAGAACCCTTATGGCAGTTGTGTTATTGTGAAAGTTCCTCTCCAGATTCACTAATGAAAATCTCAGGATTGCTCTTCATTAGGGTTTTTACTGAGTGCTGCAAAGACAGGAGATGAACAGAATTCAATTTGGATTAATCACAGTGTAGTGGGGGGCTACATATTTACCTGGGAATGTTCCAGGTGAGGTCTTATCTTTTAAAGCCTGACTGGTCATTTGCAAAGTCTGGCAGCTGATCACAGAGATCTCAATGAAGGCAGAAGTAGTTGTTCTGCAGCAGCATTTCTCCTGGGTGCAGGGCAATTTCACCAGCAGCTGTTCATCCCTGAAATATTGTGAGCTTGAGGCCAGGCACACAGGCCTGTGGAATAGATGAATGAATGACATGTAAAGTTTTACTGTGCTCATGACTTGCAGGTCTCTGCTTCTGGAAGTTGTAATACTGATTACATACCAATGTGGACCCTCTGTATATCACAAAAAGCCTATTTGAATGAACTATTTCAGAAGTTTTTAAAATTGGGAAATTAATTTCATGTATAAATGTATACCTGGACACTCATACCTATGTTTTTCTTTCCAAATGTTGCAGCCACAGAAGGTAACATCATACTCAGTGAGTCATGGTTGATTGATTTCATTTTTCTGGATAGACATAGCAAGACAATTTTTTTTACTGTCTAGCTGGAGCTTAGAGTTAGAATGGCATTTATCTGAGTCTGTTCAGGCTTTGGATGCTAAAGGGAGTCCCAAGTGATAGATTCATGAGTAGAGAGCGGGTAAGGCACACATAAAATTAACTTGTCACAAGGTAATTCATCACCTGATTATGCAATTTTTCATATGGTTCTTAGCCCTACAAAATGGCTATAGTGCTACATGTATAACATAGAGGGAATGTTCTGTCTGCTTAAGACGAATTCTTCATTATATAGCCACCTCAGACTTTTTTCATTTCTATAAGATTTCACTTCAAAACTGTTTGATTTGTGTTGGCTGTAAGTGAATGTAAACATATTGAAGTAACAAACAGATAAACCCTTATCTTTGAAGAATGAAACATTGATATTTTTTTCCTTGTGCCATCTAGTATCTATGGATACATTTAGATAATTAACTATTCACAGAATATTTGTTTGACAGTCCCAATAGTTAAGCTCCTTCTCTGAAGATCAGTGCTTTATGCTTTTGAAGATAAAGCTACAAAAAACAAATGAAGACACAAAAATTCAACAGCTCCATAAATGCTGCAAAAAAAGCAAAACCAGAAATGTCCCATACAGATATGTATTTTACCATTTCTTCCACAATCCAAAGTTCAGTGTCAAGCAGGAGACATGTACCTCTGTATAAAATTTTCCATTGTTCTAGTTGATGGGAAGAGGAGAAACTCAGTTGTTATATGAAAAGTGAACAAAGCAAACACAGGAATGAGTAAATATACTCTCTTCTATAGATGAAAACATATATATATGTTTTCATCAGCTAATCAACTTTAATGGAGCAGTATTTGAAGAGGCAAAGTAGACTGATGGAGAAAAAAAATCTTCCAAAAATATTCTAAATTTAATAGAAATTACCAAGGATCAAAAAAAACTGACATGTGGTAATAGGATTAGAACCTCAAGCAGACAGGGTTGATGTAGGATCTTAAAAGTTCATAGCCTGAGGTGGAAATACTGTCCTCTGTCCTTTTGCATTTCTATGGGCTTTTTTTTCTAGACAGTTGCAAAAATGATAAATGTTCTCCTAATGTTCTCCTTCTTAAAGGTTTTGCAACAGAAAGTCTAAATTATCAGTGCTGATACATGTAGCTTTAAGAACTGCTATTAATTATTTATAAAATAGATATACTTTCAATATTTCCTAAAAGAAAATGGCTAAGTTGTTGACCCCATTAGTATCTGAGTATGTTATAATAGTACTAATATTTTATTAAGATTGATATGATAGTTACAGTGGTGTGTTCACCATATTTATTCTCATGAGAGTTATCCTAGAGGTCAGCTACAGGAGATGTATTTTTGAAATTTGCTTCAGTGTTTAAGACTCTCAAGAAATAGTAATATTTTATTTATTGTATATTTTTGGTTGAAAATGGCCATTAAAAGAAATGACTAAAGAATGGGTGCATGGGGATTTCCCAAATAGAATTATGTCTAAGAATGAAAGGTGATTGGAGTTACTTATTCTGAGCTGATATTCTGAATGGTTTATAAAGGCCCAATAAACACATCTACGTATTAAATGTGCTATTATTAGCCAATAAATTTTAAATGAAAGGCAGATATGCAGCTCAATGCTTCCCCTGTGTAGAATTAAACAGGAATTAGAAGAGAAATAAAGAAATGTTTTTTCATGGGAAATGTTAGAGACAAGGGCAGGTGGAAATCAGAATTTTACTTAGTGGTTCCTGAAACTGGAAATGCAGATATGTCATTAATCTTAAAAATAGCTAGAATTTCCCTTGCATACCTAAGTATCCTATGAGAAATATCAACACCTCCGTTTAATCATACTGTTTCTCCTTTACCCATATGGGTATCCAACCAAAAATTTTATATCATATGCAAGTACAATTGAATGCTGGATACATATTGGTCTTTGCTAGATGCATAGAGTTGCACTAAGTTCTTTTTTTCTCTAGTCCAAGTGCTAAACAGAAACTACAAAAAAAGTCTTTTTAAAATGTGATAATTAAATTAACAAATCATTATATTAGAAACCTCTTATAGATTATATGGGTGGTGTTCTTCTAATAGTATGTCGAAATACATTGCAAATCAGACACAGGCACAATAAATATCTAAATTAGGAATTAATATAGATTGAAAAAGGATAGCTAATTGTAAATTATGCTGAAAGAAATGTTACTAAATACATCAAAGAATGCAGAAGTTTAATGGAATGGTTTAGCTAAGTGGTTTGGAATTTCTGAAGAAAATTAATGCCTCAATTGTATCTATAAAATGTTAAGAAATATAATTTTTTTAAAAAATAAGCACTTCCTTTATTTAGTTGTACATGTTTTAGAAAGGATGTCTGTAGCTCATCATTCCTCCAAAACTCTTTAACTGCTGTGCAAAAGCACGTTGTAATTCCTGCATGACTTTTAGTCTAAATATAATCAGACGTCATCTCCTGTTATTGACAACCAACTAATGAAATCACACCAAGGTCCTTGAAAATGCACCTGAGATCCTGACAGATATTTTTAGACTATGAGCCTCTGAAAGTAGCAATTCAGCTGAGAAGACCAAGAGTGTGCAACAGTTCCTTCTTCAGTTCCTGCAAGCAGCTTTTGTTACTTCAAACCTAGAAAAGACAAGATACCAAACAAGCAAAGATGTTACACTCTTTTGTGCTGTTATTGCAAACCAGCAGGGCATTCTCCACATGTCTGCCACTGATGGCAATTTTAACTTTAAAATAGACACAATATTATAATTTAAAAAAATAATAAATTAAAAGGGAACAGATGCAGGGCTGCCACAGTCTCCAGGCTCAGATTTTTAGAAACGAAATTTGTGCAATTAAGACTCCTGTTACTGATTCTTTTCCTTTTCTAAATGACTGGAGTGGGTCATTCAGTGGGCAAGTGCTTCTCTACCAATCTCACGAAAGTGGAGCCCCTTGCTTTAAATCTAATGCAGCTAAGTAGAACCAGCAATATGTAGCAATCAATGTGCACCTGAGAACAGCTCCTCTGCAAGGGTTTTTCCTTTAAGCACATTGGATAGGGCACATAAAAAACCTTCTATCTTCATTAATTGGCTCTGTATGGGCCAATTTACACCTTATGTGGAGACAATTTTTCCTCATGAGAAAGCTGATTAAATTACAGCTCATTAACAAGAATACCTTTGTTACTGAAACTTTCTCTTAACCATGTGTAAGACTCACCGTGACCTACTTGTATTGCTTTTAGAATTCTCAGATTTTTCATTTTTACTTGAGTACCTACCTTACATGATTGGCTGCAGGATAAGACAGTCTCACAGTCTATATTTAGATTGGAAGATATAGGTTTTCTTATGTGAGAAATAAATTAAAAAATAAGGTTTTAGATATGAAAGATGCTGGCAAGTTTATGGAAATAACTCACTTTTCCATTCCAGCAGTGGAGAAAAGGGAAACGTAATCTTGAACACTTATAACGGTGTTCTGATTCTTTGTATTCAGATAAATATGTTTTTTTTCTGTCTGTGGCCCCAGAGGAGCTCTTTCTCAGGAAGTTTTTCCATTGCCTGTATTTCTAAAAACAGTATTTCTTTCTGGAAGATTCTGTAGAATTGAATGGGAAGCAAAAAGAAAGGTTTTAGAGAAATATAATGAGTTTTAAAGCAATTTCTGTAAAATTCTAAATAGTTTTATACAGAATTATTTGTAATTAAATTTTTTGCTTGCCTGTAAAATCCTGTAGTATGAATTCAATTTTCTTCTGCAGATTGGCTGGAAAATTCTGAAGAGACTGAAGAAGTACATATTAATCACTATTGGTTTTATTTTTCTCTCTCTTTCTTATTGAGAAATGAACTTTAAGTAAGTAATTGACATGTATGAGAAATTAACTTTAAGTAAGTAATTGACATGTATTATTAAGAGACTCCTAAAGTATTGCATCACCATGCAGCTTTGGATTTCTGGGGGTTTCTGAATGAATGCTGCCGTTTTCTGACACTGATAGAAGTGGATTCTATTCAGTGACTAGACGATAGTATTGCTACCTCTACAGACAGCAAGTGATCTAAGTGTGCAGTGAACGATGTGATCCAGATCCAAGACATCCTTCTGACTCTTTGGTGCTCCATCAGTTATTCTACAGGCAAAATTAAAGTGGCACTTTATCATCTGATGATCAAATGAGCTGAGCTTCCACCAGAACATGAAGGCATATTCAGACAATACTTCAGAGATCTATATTTAAATCTAGGTTTTTCCTTCCTTCAGATTTCACAATTTGGATTTTCAACTTGTTATTTGCATACAACCTTCTGAATACAAGATGCATGAACTTAAGGGATGTACTTCAGCATCATGGAAACAGCTGTTTAGGTCTACGCACTGAAATGGTCCTGGTGTAAATACTGGCCAAGGATTAAGATTTCCACAAATTTTGTTCTAACATACAAACACTAATTAAACTAAAAGGGTCGTTTTTATGCACTTTTTAATGAAAATAATTGTTCATCTGAACTGTGGAAATATTTGAAAAAAATTTCTATTTGGTAGGTTGTATTCCTAAATGACACATTCACTGTCAAGTCCCTTTAAAGAAAGCAAAATTATGCATGTGATCCAATCTAGTACCTGCTGAATTGGGGCCTCGACTATCACATTGTTTTGCAAAAAATATGTAGCTCATGGCCTTTTCAGAGATCATAAAACAGAGATTTTCTTTGGTAATGGGTGTCAGGACTACAGAGTAATTATTTTGAAAATGAACAAATAAAATAAAATGGCTTGCCTAGTGTGCAGATGGTGGTTCCTATGAATTCAAATATAACTATTATAAAGGAAAGCTTGATTTCTCAATGTCAGGATTTAAATATCCTAATTAATGACGTTGAAAACTAAAATGATTTAAATGTATTTGTTTTCTTCTATGCTCTACTAGGAGGAGCTGTTTTGTTTAGTTTTTTTTAGCTCTGTAACTTGGATTTCTCAAGGCGCATTGCATCTTCCAGAAACACCAAGGCCAAAAATATCTCATTCCTTCCTCAGTTGCCTTCTCTTACTACAAGCAAGATTGTTCTTCATCACAGCAGTAATAGCCATTAAGAAGTCCAATTTATACAGGACCACAGGAGGGAATGAAGCAAGCAATTATTTTATGTCTCTAAATCTCATTACTGTTTCCATCAGCTTTCAGTTTTTACCTGGTGGCATGTCCATGGTTACTTTAATCACAAATTACTTTTTAGAAATTTATTATTACCAAATGGTCCACAGAGAAATGAATGTCTTCAGGTATTGGTGATTTTTCTTTTTATTTCACCTACAAATTAGCTGTAGTTTGTTAGGCTCATTAGACACCTATGTAGTAAAAACTTGGATAATTAAGCCTAACATGGAACCACACAGGTGACAGTGACAACTGCCCATACACTCTCCCTACCTGTCTAAGCTGAAACTTAAAGGGCAGAGTTGCAAGGCAGAAAAAAAGTGGCATTCATGCTTTCTGCTCATAGGAATGAGAAAGGTAAGATGTTGTTATACTTAGTTATGCAAATGTTTAAAAATGCAAGTTTTCAGCAGTCTTTTTTCTCAGATTCCCATGCCCAGCGCTTCTTTAACATATTTTGACATCCTCAGAATGTGATACAGAGCAAAATAAGCAATTCACCTTCCTTGTAAATGAAGAATATATAAATATATATATATAAATATATAAGGATCAGAGAAGGTAATGTTACAGGACAGAATAGAAAGCTGTTGGCTGTAGAAATCTAAGACTTCAGCTTCTTTCAAGAGATTAACACAAGAGCAACAAACGTGTTGATCAACAGTTATTCAGCGCCTGGCACTTATGTTCAGGATAATACCCAAGACAGCAAAAGGACCAGACGAGCCTTTCAAAAGTTATGGTACTGGCCAATGGAAAGAAAAAGCTGGTAAGTTAGGCAGAGGAACTTACATCTTTTTTGTCAGTCACTGTCCGTGCACCCTGCTGAACTGAAAAGCACAGTGACATTTGTCTGCTTTCTCAGACAGCTCTCTGCTGTGCTACAGCCACATCCAACATCTCAGGGCCTTGTCTTTAGCTGTGAGGAGAATTAAACTCAGAATGTATGTGAATGAGATAGCTGTACACACAAATGTAGCTCTGTGTATATAAGATCATGTGTATTGGATTTGTTGCATTCTTTTACTTTGCTGCAGTTTTTACAGGCAGATTAACACTCATATGAAACTCTTGAGAACGTAGCTTGGTCCCTGGATGCCAATGCTAAGATGCTAAGATCCAATGCTAAGATGCTAAGATCCCATGCTAAGATGATGGAAACAACCTCACAAAACAAAACAAAACAAAACAAAACAAAACAAAACAAAACAAAACAAAACAAAACAAACAAAAAAAAAAAACAAAACAAAACAAAACAAACAAAAACCAAAACCAAAACAAACAAACAACAAACAAAAAAACCAAAACCCAGAAACAAACAACCCAAAAAAACAAAAAACAAAACCAAAGCCTAAAAAGCTTACAAAATTTTCTGATTTATTTTTTGCATGTTATGAACTGGTAGCGGGAGAATGCAACAGCAGAAAAAAAAACATTACAAGGGAATTCACAAAGGCAAGCTAAATAATGAAAATGCTATGATGTTATTTTTTGCAGTCTCTTGTAGGGTAGAAATGAACTTTGAGTTAACTTAGCCATTACCATCTCTGTTTAATTACTCCTTTGATAAAGAATTTCTGTTACATTCAATGGTTGTTTTACAGCCCTTTACAGCACAAAACCATTATTGTCCTTATCTCATTGTTACAAAAAAAAAATGATGTCAGGAAGGTAGTCTTTCTCCACTCCTTGCCATTTTACACATTGTTAACAATAACAGTGTCTGACAATGGTATGGGGTGTGTTTACTCATCCTGAATGAAACTAGTTTGACTCGCTGAATTTTAAGTGATTGGATTTTTGCAAAATAGCATTAACTCTTTTATGTATTTTGCATAAAATGAATACAAATAAGTTCTGTAAAAATATGAGGGTTGAGTTCATCATTTGTTACTGTGACAGCATATGGACACATGCTCTAATATTGATATTGCCCTGTAACTAGAGTAGTAAAAAAATCATGTAAGAATGCTATGGCAGTCTCAAAATTACAAAAGCTCTGTTAACAGAATTTCTTTTTACATCAATTTACTGGGTTGATGCATAATTTTACTTTTTAAACTGTATCAGAAAAATGAAAACATAAAACTTCCTACACTCTGAGATTTTGCTTTACCAGTATTTGCTAGAAGAAGCAGTGCCCATTTATACACATCATATTTTTAGTAAGATTATAACATTATATCATTCTTAGTTTCCTGCAGAAAACCAGAATTAATTAAAGACATCCTCATTAGGGTGACTCCATATAATGACTCCATAGTTTTCAGCTCAAAAATCTGCTTAGTGTCATCTTTATTGCTGATTTTTGACCATCCAGACACAGACAAACAAAATTGCAACTTCAAATCTGATTAATGAAATCTAGATTAATGACCAAAGAGGACAAGATTTCCTCATGCTAATGAACTAATTCTGTTTATAGTTTGGTCTAAGACCAGACTGCACCTGTCATTCAACTTTATATCTTTCTACTGAGGGAGGCAATGTTTCAAAAAAAAGGTAGGATTTAAAATTAACTCTCTTATAGAAGAGATTTTGCTTGTACTTTTAGGAATATAACTTCTGAACATGGGAATCTCAGAACTTTAATGCTTGTCAAAAAACTACTATTTCCTAGACAATAGTAATCCTTTCTGAAATACAAAATGCATGACATTTTTTTCTTATTTTCATTCAAAATCTGGGAAGTTATGCAATTATTTCAATAATAGAAAGTATTCAAACATTGTAAATATGAACTACACTTTCAAAAAAAAATAGGGCCTAGTTACAAAACATACCTCTGTAAAATTGCATGAAATTCCCTGTTCTGATTAGAAATAATAAGGTCATTAAATGCAAGATTTTTCTCTTTATATATATTGTTTTGGTAATATGTTCATCTGCACTTGTAGTGGCTTCAGAGTTTTTAAAGGTTTCTATGGAACATAAACATAACAACCTCCAAATATTTCTTTTTCAGTAAAAATTGAACAAATTTCTCTTTTCCTAAAATATTCCTGGATTTACTTTAACCTTTTAAATGAAAAGGTCATACAAGGTCAGTGTGATTACAGTTTTTGTAACTAGTTGTAACTGGAGGTAATGTTCCTTCATTTTAGAAACAAAACCAAGTATTTAACAATGAACTCTTTTGAATTATGTCATTTTGTTGGACATGTGCAGGGAGGGAAATGCCATCCTGCAAGAATCCAGAAAAGATGAATTACCCACAGTCACATGATACGTCAATTACATAGGGAGAAAAAAATTAGGTCTATAGCACTCTTCCAAGTCCTTTGCTTCATTTTCAGACTCATTGTTCACTTTGAAAAGTACTCAAGTTGGAAGTAGTTCTGGATTTTTTAAATTGCATTCACAATAGTAAAAAAAAAGTAATTTTCTTATGGCTTAAGGAAGCCATGCTTGTGTGCGTGTGTGTATTTTCCAGAATTAACTTTTGCAAGGGTTAAACAAAAAAAATCTTTATCTTCTTCCACTTTTAAACAAAATAAGTAAGGGTGAATGAATAGAGGAAATCTGTTCCCTTTTAACATTTAAAATGAGACTCTGAGTGGAAAAAAATACGAGTTTTAGGTAAAGGGGTTTGTAAAGAGAGAGCAATGCTCTGATATTTACAGTACAAAAATGGACCAAAAAGGACCAAAAAAGGGATGCGGATTAAGGATATGCTGAAATGGACCAGGAACCTTTCAAAAACTAAATTTTAAACTCTATCCAAAAATGATAGCGAAATTGGCAAAAATGTTGCTAAAGACAATTTTGATTAAGGTTCCAATAAGCAGTTCTTGTGATTTTTGGAGGTTCAGACAGGATGTGAGGTGGCTGTTTGCCATGTAAATAAATTATTCATATGTAAGGAGGGTATCTTGGCATAAACACTTGGTTCTGTCTCAACCACACTGCATAGGCGGCTAGAATGAGTCACTGCATTTCTTCTTTGAAAAAAGGTTATGCTTCTTGTCTTAGGGCTGAGGGAAATCTTGTAGCTAAATGATGGACAAATTAGGGATTTTTTTTTCTGTGTTTATGTAGCCCAGCCCTAATAAAGCTCATATGGGTTAACTGAGAAAAGGAAAAATGGGCACATCTAAATTATTAATCAAAATGTCAATAATTACTGCAGAGACTAAACAAGAAGTTACATGTTTTCCAGCCTTTAGAGTAGTACACTTTATGAAAGAGTTTCTTCTGCTGTGATTGACAAATATTCCTTTTCAGTAGAGTAAGAGAAAATTGTGTTTAAGGCTAGAGGGAACAATTTAATAATTGCTTAAGGGCAAGAGATGAAGATGAGATGTTTGCTACAGAAGAAACAGGTAACTATTGTTAGAACTCTTTTCTCTTTCAAATAAGTTTGCCAATTGATAATATTTGCCATGATAGATATTAGTAAAAATAAAAAAATCTTATAAATTTTTCAGTAAATTTTACTGAAAAGATGGTCACATAGCCAGAGTCCTATATTTTTTTTTCTTTTTATAACAAATTCATGAAGGAAACATGCTTATTTTTATTTGTTTGTTTGTTTGAGTCCATAGAATATTTTACTGCATGCATTTTAGCTTTAGGAAAATGGAAAATGTCAAATCTAATTGCCACTGATTCAGTTAGAAGATCATTTGCCTTTCTCTGGTACATCTAATGGAAGGACTGGGGGAACCCTCTGCAAGGACCTCTGAATTTGAATTCTTAATGAATTCTTATGTTTAAAGATGGCTAAAATCTTCACCTTTGAGTTAAATGGTGCACAGAGAAAACTGGTTGTATTACTTCTCCCATCTCTGAACACAAGCTCTTCCAGCCTTTCTGTGTTTTCCTTTATTAATCCTTTACTGACCTTCAAGACATCTTTTTACTTACAGGGGAATAGCTAAAATTAACATTTGAAAAGGCATATAGTCAGGTGTTGTGACTAACTGATTGAGATAGATTTAGAGAGTATATGAGTATTTGGGGCAGTGACTTCTGTTAGAAGTAAGTGATATGGTTTGTGAAACAGAAGGGATCTATTTTCTGCCTAGTGCATAGAAATTTATATACAGAGCTCCCTTCACAACAAATAAAGGGACTTATCTATCTAAAACCTTGCGCACACGTCTGAAACTCTACCAGATATTGTTGGCAGAAGATTTGATGTTCTGATCTCTGAAACGAAAATAAGATTTAAAGCGTTTCTGCAGCTGGATTTTCCTTCTGTTCATATTTTAGCCATCAGGTAGTAGTCAAAGTCACAGTTAAATGACCTATTTGCAATAAAAATATATGTAGTTTCTTCTTTTTATTTTTTTATCACATTATATAAATCAAGACCTGCTTTTTTCAGAGGTGCATATGGAATTATATTTTGGGTGTTGACTACTTCATCTTCTGTTATTTTCAAGTTAAATCAGATCTTGTCTGAAAACAGGGTTTTCTAGTAGGTATACTCAAAAGATGTCATGTCAAGAAGTGCCAATACTCTCTGTCTACCAGTAGTAGTCTAGAACTCAGAGAAAGCAGTCTAAGGAGCATAGCATTAAGTTTGTGAAAAATGGGAAGGAAGAAACAAATCATAGAATCATTGAATTATTAGTTAGAAAGGACCTCCAAGATCATTGCGTCCAAAATTTGAGTCATCAGCACCTTGTCAAGTACACCATGTTGCTAAATGTCACACAAAGTCACTTCCTGAGCAGCTCCAGGGGATGGTGCCTCTGTGCCTTCCTGGACAGCCTAGTCCAGTGCTTAACAACCCTTTCAGGGAAGAAATTCCTCCTGATGTTTAACCTGAGCATTCCCTGGAGCAGACTGAGGCCATTTCCTATTCCTCTCACTTGTTACCTGGGGAAGTCTCACCCCTACCTGGCTACAACCCCTTTTCTGGTGCTTGTAGAAAGTTATAAGGTCTTCTTTTCTGCAGGCTAACATCCCCAGCTTCTTCAGTGGCTTCTCATCAGCTTCTGTTGCCCTTCCCCAGTTCCACTCCCCTTCTCTGGACACTCTCCAGCAACTCAATGACTTTCTTGAAAAGAGGAGCCCAGAACTGGGTGCAGGATTTGAGGTGTGGCCTCACCAAGGCAGAGTAGAAAGGGACAGCTGGTCACACTATTGCTGATGCTGGCCAGGATGCCACTGGTCTTCTTGGCCACCTGGGCAGATTCCTAGCTCATGTTCAGCTGATGCCAACCAGCGGACCAAGGTCCTTTTCTACTGGGCAGCTTTGCAGCCACTCCTTGTCAAGCCTGTTGTGCTGCATGGGATTTTTGTGACCAGAGTGCAGGATGCAACACCTGGTCTAGTTTAAATAACTTGTTGAATTGGGTCCTTAAATACCTTACCAGTCTCTGGTGTGTTATTAACAAATTAAAAAAAAAAAAAAAAGTTGAAGTTCTATAAATATGCAAGTCTGCCAAAGCAGCATTTCAGTCTCTGCTTCCATCCTGTACTTTGTGTCACTGTAGTCCTCCTTCAGCAGTCACCACTACCCTCCCATCCAGGAATATATTACCATAGATGGACACACATCATTGCCAGCTATTGTCAGACATCTTCTGTGTACTGTCCAGTAGCCCCTGGTGAAAGTCACAGCAAATGCAGAAATACAAATGTGGTCTAAAAATTGCATGTTATTTCTCACTCAGATCCTTTCTAATGGGTCTATTTACATGGCATTACACAAACTTCTGCACTAAAGGAAAAATTTAATCTCTTTTCAAAATAAGAGTGGAAGAAAACTATTAACTACTGGTTTTGAGCCATTTCAAAATTATTAGGAGTAAAAAGGACTCCAGAGAATTCTCTGGAACAGAAAAAAAATAAATGAAAGCCTTCCCCCTTTAGCTATTTGCAGACATGCAGTCACTGAAATTCTATACCCAACACCTCTCTAATTTCTCTTGTCTAAATCTTCCTGTCTGCTGAAAACCATTTGACAAGGCAGACAGAGAAGCAGCGTTTGTAATATCTGTTTAAAGTAACCAGAGGCAAATCTTATGATTTTTAATATGCATTGTAAATCATATAAAATGTGAAGCCAGGCTGTAGATTAATCAGGCAAAATATTTAACTAATCATACTGTGATTCCTGTGATGTTTACTGGAGCATCATGTTTAGTTCTGAATTAGAAATCCCAGTCAATAAATATGAGAGAATTGGAAGGATCCATCTGCATCCCTGTATCCAGATTAAATGATAAGGCAGTGCTCTGGGGGTAATGTTGTTGTGAAACCTATTAACTGGACAGCTTTGTCTATGTGTAATCTGTCAGGGGGGAATTGGGAATTGGCCTGAATTGCAGAACACAATGGTTTACAGTTTTAAATGAGTCCTGTTAAACAGTCATTATTTGCTTTCCTGATATTACTTGTTTGATCCATTACACTTGTTCCTTATCTTTTATTCCAAAGCCTTTATTGCTTTCTTTTAGATTTCCTTACTCTGGGTACCAAATTAGTGGAATGGACTTCATCTTATTTGAGTGTGTTTTCTCCCTTTGCCTGATTTGAGTGCAAATTACATCATTATGCTTAGGATCTTGCTGGTAGCCAGCTGAATAATTATGAGGGCTACTGTCACTGACAAGGATTGCATGCTGAAACAAAATATGATAATTGTAAAAACATTGTGAATTGGGTTGTGAGGTTTTAATTATATATGAGGAAATGCAGCTTTTGAACTTCTGACATAGAGACCACTGGTCTCCATGAATATTGGATCAGATTGAAACTACCCAAGGATCTCTGCATTTGCCTCAGTTTTTAGATTGCTATTATCAGTAAATTAGATGGTGTAATGCTAAGGACCCAGATGCCTGTGACCATTTTGCCCTGCCAGTTGTGTCATGGGTAGGTACAGGTGGCCTCTGGGACAATTTGTAGGATGAAAACTGCCTCCTGGAAGCCCAGGTGATTGTGTCATCCCAGAATGAAGACTTGATGTCTTTCCTTTTGGAAACCACCTGGGTTTCACTGAAACCTTTGAGACTATTATTTTTCCAAGCAAGACGGTACTTAAGCTGGTGCTGGAATTTACTGATAACAGTTTCCATGCTGGTAAATCCTGCATACACTTTCCTGTTTCAATGAAAAGACACCCATGGGAAGGAAAGACATAGCTTGGTGGAGGAGACAAAAAAGGAGAGAAGAAAATGGCCAAGGCTAGAGGAAGAACTAAGTTGAAATATCATGCTTCAGTCAAATTCTTTGCATGGCCCATCTTCTCTCTTCCAGAAATTCTTTTGTGATCCTGCCTTTTGCTTGTGCAATCTATGCCTTCACAGCAGCCAGAACCTAAGGTAACAATAGTCTTTAGCAGGCAATGCTCTGTTAGCATGGATTTCTGCCAGCAGCAGTCAGCAGGAGGGCTTGTCTGAGCTACTCCGCTGGTAGACAACACCTTTACATAACCGTTAGTCATTTGATGATACATTAATGTTTGACAGCTGATTTAATGAACTCTGCTGGGCTTCTTAAACAATACAGGTGGTGAGATCTGTGTGTATTGTGGAGGAAGGGCTTGGCACAATCAAATGGAATTGAGTGATGCTATTTTCTTGTTTTGGTGCTTGAAGTACCAAAATACATGCCTTAGAATTCCACACAGATAATGTGTATAGATAGGTAGATAATCTTGAAGTTTTCTTTAATAATGATAAGAAAAATTAAGTAAGTCTAGACAGTCACCATATGCAATTTGGGTTCTATCAACCTCACTCTACATTGATCTGTTAGTTTCTTTATCTGGTTGTGACTCTTAGAGGAACAAAAAAGAAAGTATGACATTACTTTGCTATCTTCTCACCCTCTGAGAGCACTGTACTAGTTCCTGTATGTACCTGAACTGTTTTGAAAATTTCACTTACCTACCCCAGTCTTAGAGGGTTGGCACCTGCACAGCACTACAACCCTTAACTCTCCACATGCATCATCCTGCTCAGTAGCTAGCCTGAAAGAAACTGCTGACAGCAGTACTTGAGTACCCTGAATATTTATGGATTTATATGTCTTCATGAATGATTGGCACTTTTAGAGAACTCACCTTTCATTACTATTTGAGAACTGGAAGCTTTTAGCAATCAGGGGGAAAGGGACAAGTCTGTGGACTAAATCTCATTTAGATTTCATTGTTTTACTATAAGAGGCTAGTTTGAGTGAATTGAACATTTTCTTGCTTGTTTATTTTAGCATCATCCTTTGTTTGATACTCTGAGAACTGAATTCCCCTAAATGCAAAATCAAGCTTATCTGAGGCAATGAAAATGTAAATAAGTCACGCCCAAAATACTTGTGGCAGGATCACTTTGAAGATAATGAATAATTATTTAGTATCCACTGTCCATTCAGTTCTTGGTTCATGCAGGCAAGACGGCCCTTTACACTTCCAGCAGTACAGCATAACTCATTCAGTCAAATACTGTTTTGTTGCTACTCCCAGCAGCCTTAAAAAGGCCTGACATCACAACATTGCATCATGTTGCCCTTCCTGTTGGAACTGAATAAGTTCAAGACAGTACAATATGTCCGGCATGTAAATTATATCCAAATTCAAGGCTGCCTTATGTAAGTCAAATGTTATAGACAAAAGCCTTGAGTGATGCATGGAACCAAATGCTCTTTTGGTACTAGTTTAGGGTTTACCTGTTGTCTGCAGCACACAGCTGAATATGAAGATGAAGGTGTTCAATGACTTACATTGTTGTTTAGTCCAGAATTTAGGAATAGCTTGAGATCATCTCTGTCATTTACATTACTGTATTATTTTAGCAGCAAGGTCAACTGTTTGGCTGTCTCTGCTTGAGTGGTAGGTACTACATTTTCTTACTCAAAAGTAAATTACCTTAAATGTGCTCTCTGAGCCAGAGCCCCAAGTTCATACAGAAGTGAAAGCTGGTGGTAAACACATGACTCAGTTTCTTTAGTGTATCTGTAAGGATGCATCTGTAAGAATAACACCCCATTTGCTCTATTGTATCATCTACTGGCAGATATCTGGTAAGAATTTGAGATGATGGTTGGAGATATAAAGCACTTAAAGAGTGTTGATTCACAGGTAAACTCACCACTGGTGGGACATTATGGGCAGTGGCATCTTTGTTCTCATGTTTGCTTCAGCCTCTTTTAAAAATTATTCTAAAGTTCTTAAAAATTAGGGTTATATTTTGAGACTATGTATGTGCTAAGGCTTCAAGGTGTTGCAAAGAATAAGTGGGATATTATTTAACTTATGCTGTGGATTTCTGAATGTGTTTAAACAAATTTTGGTGGCCATTTTTGTTGTGGTTAAAATTCTTATCTGTGAGTTTCCAATTTAAATAATTACATCTGTTCTAATCTTTGAATGTGATGCTGATTGTTTAAATGGAAATTAATGGTATACATATATTCTTTCAGCATCAAAGAAACTGAACACTGTATTAATCAGCATTTACAGCCATGCACTGTACAGTACACACATACATGGTCTGTATGTAATGGAACATCTTAGCTTTTATTGATCAGCCATAAATGGGGTAGAAGCAAAGCTATGTTGTCAGTTCTGTATGGGTGTCGGTATATCTTAATTTTAGATTAGGTTTTTGTGCATATAACAAACCAACCCAACCCTCTGATCCAAATTCTAATTTCTGGTAGAGATTAGAATACTTATGCATATATTCTTTGCCCTTCAGCTTCTCCCTCCTTTTATACTACAGCTGGATAATGGAAATAAGGATGATGGTATCTAACACATTTTTTTAAGAAGGAGGCAGAAAGAAAAGTAGCATCTTCATTGTTATGGCCTGCTAATCCTTCCATTATGATTATTACAATGTTTTAGGCTTTGGTTACTTCATTAAACATGTTTGTGGAAAAACTTTTTTCTTTGCAGCATCTGAGTCACAGAAGATGTTCTCACTGAAATGTAAAAATTCACACTGTATTCTTTAATGTTGTTTTACTAAAGTGAAATGTGTTACTCCCTTGTTTAGCTTTTTAGGCAATTGTATTCCTTCTTAATCATTTTGTACTCCAATACTTAAGCATCACCATAGTTCTAAAGTATTTGGTTAGCCATTCTGTGATTACCTCTCTGTATTACCCTTGAAGAAAAAGCCACAAAATAACACAATTCCTGTCAAGTGGAGCTAAACCTTTTTGTTCATTTTATTACCCTGCATTTGAGAAGGCTGAGAAAAATTGCAGCTCCCATTTAAATTCTGTGCGGGGAGGGTAACATCAGTGATGTCCATGCATGGAACTGTCTTTTGTAATTAGTTTTGTCCACAGTGAGGTACTAAACCACTTTGTTAAATGTGTGGCTCAGAAATGCAGAATGTCCAGTAATTAGCCAGTGACTTGGACAACTCTGACATAACTTAGCGTTTATTACTGTTTTGCTCATTGTGCTAACCTAATTCACTGACCTTTAATTTGAAACACACTTTATTTTCAGCAAGGAAAACTAGGATATGCATTTTCACCTGGGGACTGGAGAATATTAGGAACACCTGTTGAGCCCAGTTCCTCTCTGATGTGGCCAGGACCTGGAGCTGCCCTTGCACCTGTGGTTGTTGCCAGCTGTGGTGAGGTTGCCAGCAGTCAGCTAGGAGAGGGTATTTGTATGTAAGGAGTAGGGATAGATGAGGGCTGTGGTGACTTGTGTTTTGCTTTTTCACACTGAAAGTCTACAGAATGGCTGAGAAAATAGAAGCAAGAATAAGTAAAAAATTCTAAATTACAATGAAAGTCTGCATGCAGCTGTTGTACACAACTTGCAGTGGTTTTAACAAAAATAGTACTTCAGACAGAGCTTCTTTAAAGATGCATTTAACAAAGTAATTTTTGCTTGAAATTACCCCAGCTGTAAATTCTAGTATGTTCTGCTGTGTAGTCCTGTCTTTTAAAATAGGTGGATTCTTCTTCAGACTTTATGTTATTTGTATGTTTTATTTTTATGTACATGTGTATATTTATCCCTATACATATATATATACATATACATACAAATCAAATGTCCTATATTTCATCAGTTTTATAGATTTCTTCCCTGTCTTTTTCCTTCTATATAATGTCACTAGATGTAGCTTAACTTGCATTGCAGTCTTCTGAAGCAAGGCCTATATTTATGCTTTCCCTTCCTTCTGTTTCATTATTGTTAAAGAATATTGTTAAATAATAGCTATATTTTAAATAATATCCTGATTTTTTTTCCTCTAAAGGTATACCTTTTCAGCCAAATATTCATTCAAAATTTATTAAATAATATTGATTGATTTTCCTGTAGTTATCCTTCTTTAAATATTCACCTCTCTTTCATAAATAAGCTTTTAAAATGGATTCTACTGTATTTGATTATCTGGATATAAAGAACTAATAACTATACATGGACAGTTTTAAGAGAAAATTGTACATTTGCTATGTAGGCCGTTTATGCTATTCTAGCTGTATTTCTTTTAAATTCCTAAGATTTTTATAGCTGATTGATTCTCTAGAGAATTCTTCTCATGTAGGTAATTTGGATTTCACAGAGTCTGTTTTTTTTAAGGAAAGGAAAATAGGCAGGGAATATTCACATCAAATATCTGTTGTCTTCTCTCCATTCTCTATCATAAATTGGAAAATGTTTTTCTTCCTATGGTTTCTGTCTCTCTTCACTTATTTATTTATTTTTAAAACCCAGAAAGGAAAGGCAAATATGAGGCATTCTTAAAGTGAAAATGACTCAGATGGCAGAACTGATTGTGAGAGATTATTTTAGTCATGTCTAATTCTGTCTCGGAACAGAAGTATGTATTTTTTTGGATTCCTTCAAGCTCTGTATTTCTATGTTTTCTATTAAAATTTGGAGTAACTCAGTTTGGCATGTATCTGGTTATGCAATATTATATATTAGCTTTTAGAAAAAGAACCATAAGGTTAAATAATTTGGTTTTATAAGTTGGAGAAATGAAGGTTGAGTTTTCTTGTAGAAACATATCTGCTCCCTTACCACCTGTCATACTTCCTTCCTGAACACTGTGATTTGATTTTAATTTAGTAATTATTTTTTCATTAGAAACTTTAGATCCATTCAAAAGCAGAATAGAAATACCAGAGAATGAATGTGACAGGCTTTAAATTTAGTATTAAAATCAGAAACTGAGTAATCACATCAAGTAGAATTGATAATTTTGACGTGTTACTATCTCAAAGGCCATGGAACAGGTCAGACATAGAAACCATAACAGACATTGTTGGTGTTCACCTCTCCTTTGTCCGAAAAAAATTAGAAATTTCAGGGTGAGTAGAGGTGAGCAGCAACTGGAAGAAGCCTATGAATGGACTGAGACAAGGTCTTTTGTTCCTGGTTTCCTGGATTACATCTGTGTTTTGGCATCTATTCACATAGAAAAATAAAAATAAAGGATAAAAAGCCCCTCAGTATTACATTAAGCTCAGAATAATTTAAAGGAAAAAGCTTCTAAACCCAAAATTTGCCAGGACATCTTCTTACTCAGTCTTTACTAAATGCCTATTTTGGCAAATCTTAAAAACATTAGAAGACAATGCCTTTGACTCTCTGTATTTCACTAAGCATATCTATAATTTCTACTCCTCTCAGATATAAATGCAGCCCTCTAGTTTAATTCCTAGCTTACATCATTGCTCTTTCAAGCTGATTCTTTGAGTAATTCCACCAAAGCCTGCAGCAAGAAATGTCTCACAACAGTACCCGTGTAAAAATCACAGTCAGCTTCAATTGCAGCATTTCTGAGCATTCCAGCTCCTTGCTAAAATACTTCATGTTACAATAAACATGAAGACTGAAGTGCTGTATCACTCTTGGAAGAGGAGCTGGAAAGGGAAGTGAAAGATATTTTCATGGGAAACACAATGGCAGAAAACTGTAGTGAAAGTCAGTATTATAAGAAGAGGCAAATTTACAGATAAGTGAAAATACCCTACGTTCTTGTAAAAGGAAACAAATTTTCTTGAACTCTTTGTTCTCTTAAATGTGAAGAACTCTAGAAGAGGACGTGTGAAGTATGAAGGTTCTTAAGCCCGTGAGCCTTGAAGGCTCTGTGTTTGTCACACAGCTGTCTGTCAGTGCTACAGAAATGTTCCTTCTCTTGCCCTTCAAACACCTGGGTTTTCAACTTGTCATCTCAGATTAAAACATGGGTAAACACATGTAAAATACATATGGACTAAACCCTGGCAGAAAGACATTTGCACTGGGCTTTCCCAATCTCAAGGCATTAAAAAAACCCACCAAACAACCTCATAGAGGTGTTATAGCCTTCCAAAAAGTAGGGAGCTAAGTTATTACACCACCTCACCTACAGTGGCACAATGGAGTACTGTAAAATTTCTTTGCCACTGCAAACAATGATTGGACCTGAATTAATGTGAATACTTTAAAATCCTGGCCTGATTTATGTTAAAATTCAGTTTTGACAAAAAAAAAAAAAAAAAAAAAAAAAAAAAAGAATGTATGGTGTGACACAAGAGTCTAATTTAATTATATTAATAAGATGATCTGAAAATGAACGAATTTATTTTTAAGAAAATAAACCTTCTAAATAGAAATTCACTTAATATATTATAGTCTCAAAAAGGAAAGGCTGTGCTTCTACAGCACATATCTTCAACGTGGAGATAATTAATTAAAATGGGTTTTTTCCACAATATGAGTAGTTATCTGAGTCAGTTCCTCTAGGAGGCCATAATTTTAAAACTATGTGTTGCACCAGAACTTTAAAAATCTTCTTCAACCCCTGTTATTTATCACCTGATATGCTGAATAAATCATACAATGTAGGTATTTTAAAAATGTCTGCATAGCTGTGAAATCTGATGTACCTTGTGAGAAGTCTCATTTCCTTCTGAAAAAAGTTTATTTTTCAGCTGCTCTCTGATTGAACAGATCTATCACTATATAACTTTGGGGATGGGGTAATGTACTGGGATAGTGCTCATGTAATGTTTTCCTAGCTTTTAAAAAAGAGCCTCTCTAAAGTAGTGGACACATACAGAAGACTGTTACACTTCCTAATCAAACGAATTGATTAATTTGATTAATTAATTAATTGCATTAAGAGATTGCATGGGACTCTTAAATAGCAAAGATATTTCTCTCTCTCTCTCTCCCTTTTGTTATAATCTTCAACCTTTTCCACTTTGAAAGTTGGGTAGAATTTATAACTGAATCTTGGAAATGAAACGTTTAAGGAAAATAAAAAATATTTGAAAAATTTTCTCCAAACTTGCTTTGAATTTTCTGAAAATGACAACTATCTTGCTTTTAAAATGAGGTGGGGGAATTTAGCTCATGTACTGTAACTCTAACTTGATAGGTAGGTAAGTAGGTTGATTGATCAATTTAAATCTCCTTTATTATTCCCTGAGGTGAGATACTTATCTTAAAATTTTGCAATTGAAAGGTAATAGCATAAAATGAAAAAGACTTGTAACTTGCTTAGACTGCTGGTGGTCCATGCAATGGATGGCAATAGTGCAGTTTCTACATCCAGATTCAATTATTTTAAAAGAAAAATGTTAAATATCTGCACACATTTTACATGGGACTACAATTGATCCCAGTGAGTGTAAGAAGGTCATTTACAGGTTTGTGAAAGTTTTCTATGCTTGAAGTCAAAAGACAAACATACACTGTTATAAAACCTGTATCTTTTCATATATTAATGGTAAAAAGCTGTGACATCCTTATAAGATGATTACTTCCTATGATTACTCTCCTGTTAGCAAAAGGAAGAAGTGAACTCAAAATACTCCTGTAAGAATTACAGTATTGATGCCTCTTCTATCATGATAAATGATATAATAAATAGTGCAACATTAATTTCTTCTAGGCAGTCACCTCTCTTTATTTCCTAGAATAATATGTGGACTAATAAAGAACAAGGTCATCTGGCTTCAAAATAGTGGCTCAATTTTGCTGCCAAAATGCAAAATGTTTGTTGCTCTTGTGGTTTACTATGTCTGTAGTTTTCTTTAAATACAATAATCCTAGGTGTACATGAAAGCAAAATCAAGAATACGGTGTCCTTGAGATTACTTGATACCCTCTTTTAAAAGTAAGAGGTAGGTTTAATCCTCAACAAAAGCTACAGAAGACACAATTGGGTGTGTCACTACTGAAGCTTCTGGTGATAGAACAAATTATATTTCTGAAAATACTGCTCACTAAGGCTCTTATGAAGACCAGCACTAAGGACTCCCAAATAGAAGGTCTCAGTGATAATGCAAATTTGATTAGCAGCATCAGAACAGTTAATTAAGGTCTCTCAGGTGAAGGAGCTATATGAAGGTCTGCATACATCTGAGGGAGACAACCTATAGTCCAAATTGTAGAAAAAAAATTTGTAAGACTCCTTCAGCTAATCACAGATCAGCTGTCTGAAACAATGTTTGGTTGGTGTTTCTTGTCAACTCAAAATGGAAATCCTCATCATGCAGTAGGCTTTGTGGGAGGTTAGAAACAACAGAGAACTTTTGGTCATGATTTCTATTATTTTAATTTTAATTTTTAAATATGAAAGTGAGATATTAAGTTTCAGGAATGCAGGAAATCAGAGGGACAATGCAGATTCTTAAACCCAAATTCTTAAAATATCAGGAAGGACTTCTGACTTTAAATAAATTAGAATAAAGTAGCAGAAGGTCATAGTTGCTTCAGTTTAAAGCAATCAAATTCAGTCTTCTGATTTCTTGTTTTAAGTCCTTTGAATCATCTTTAATACTACTACATGTATTAATTTAAATCACTGGTGATCCATTCATACCCATGGAGTTGGACATTACCTTTTATAGGAGTAAATAAACACAAAGTCAGGAATTTATGTCTTGAGCAGTGTGGGGAGAGCAGTGTTTCCTACCTGGTCTTTGCTTTGAATTTTTGGGATGGTCTGTCTCATGGTTACTGAGGTGGGTTGCATTTTCAGTTTTACCAAACATTTCTATTCTATTCTATTCTAAATATTACATAATCTAATACAATACCTTTCTTGATTTCATGTTTTGTTGTTTTTTTTGGTACTGTCTTTAAGTCTATTTTTAGTTGTTGTTCATTTCACCTTGACAATCTTTCTCTCATTCTAGCATTACATTTTTCAGCAATATTTACATTTTCTGATGTTTTATTTTTTCACCTTCCCACAAGGAATCCACAGTGTCCCTTGTCAACTTCTAAATTTTTATGTTTATAAGATCATTTATTATTCATCATTTCACCTTATGTTTTATTTTTCATTCATATTAATCACAGTATTCTCAATCCTTTTCATTTATTCCCTCGTTTTAAGCTTTTATGCAGTCTCTTTGAAGCATTGATTCTTGTTGCTCTTTCATTTATTTTTTTCTCTCTGTTTATCCGGTTACAGTGGTCACTTATTTATTGAAGTTTGTCAAGTTATTTCTAATCTGTACTTTTTATGACAGTAACAAAATCGCAACTGTTTTTAGAAAGTGCATATGCATTTGTAATTACACAAGCCTTGTATTTGTTTCTCACAAAAAAACCCAAAACAATGTAAGGCTAAGCATAACCTTTGTGTCCTCAAAACACATCAGGAATATGATAAAGTAAAACTTATTTTGAAAGATCATTCATTCAGCTTGAAGGTGTCTGAAGCTATCACAAAAATAGTATTATTTTATCAGAACTGTTTATTGTATCTGTATTGTCTTTAATTTTTTGGAATCTAGTTGAAAGAAAGTCTTGTCAGTGAAGGCCGGTGCAAAGGTGGTGTTCTGTAACTCTGCCTTTCTGCATCTTCAGCTAACAGAGTCCCCTCTCCATTTGCCAAAGGGCCCACATTATCCTTCATTTTGCTTTTGTAGTTGGTGTATTTAAGAAGCCCACCTTGTTCTTCTGGACATCTGTATCCAGATTTAATTCCAGATGGCCTGGAATTCTTTCTACTTAATCTGACAAGCTCTTTAGAGTTGTGTAAATGCCTGACTCTCTTTCCATCTCCCATCTCTTCATTCTTATGTCTGACTGTTCCTTATTTATCCATGCAGTTCTCTTGCCTGCTTTTCCTGATATTATGCTCATTGGGATGCATTGTTTTTGAGCCTGAAGGAAGTGATCCTTGTATATAACTCAGCTTTCTTGTACTACCCTTGAACTACCCTTCTCTGTAGGGCCTGTTTCCATGGGGTTCTTCCAAGAAGATTTCTGTCCTGCTTTGTCATCACCTAAAAGTGAACTCTATAAAGTCAGAGTAGCTGACAGCCAAGCTGCTCCCAACCTTCACATCTGCAGCAAAGCCTTCCCTATTGTTCTGTATGAGGCTAAGCAGCAAATCATTCTTTGTGGGATTCTCTAAGACCTGCAGCAGGAAGTTGTGACCCAGAATTTCCAGGAACCTTCTGGACTATTTGTGCTTCCCTGCATTGTCTCTCCAGAAGTCTGGCTAGTTAAAGTCACCTGAAAGAACTAGTGCCTGTGACTTTGAGACTGCTTCCAGCAGCTTGTAGATGGTTTTGTCCGCTTCCTCCTCCTGGAGGAAGCATGACGGAAGTCCCCTTGACTAGTCTGCCCTTTTATCCTGCTCCATAAACTCTTGACTTGCTCATAATCCACTCCACAACAGAGCTTGACACTTATCAAGGGTTACCTGACACAGAAACAACTCTACCAGACCAGTGCCCTACTGGTCTGTCCCTCTTAAGCAGCATACACCCCTCTGGGCTTCACTGCAGATCTTCACTGAATAATAACCTCATAACAGTCAGATGAGACTAGAAAATAATTTAGACAGTAGGTACAATATCTCTGGAAGGGAGAAAAGGTGTAAAGAGAAGGTTTCAGTTAACTCATGAAGGTTGAGTAACTGTTTTCTATGAAAATATGAACTACCTGCATTATATATATATATATTTTTTTACACTGTGGGAGAAAAACATTGAAAAATCTCAGATGTAGTATTACTTAGTACATATTAATAATTTCATTTTTTATTCTTTTGAATCCTAACTCGACAACATAATGCTGTATGAATATAAAACCATGTGTATACACATACATATATATACACATTTCTCTTTTTGGCCATGTAGTTGCTGAAAATGTACAAAGCATGTCTGTTCTTGTAAATATTATATCTAATTGCCACATTTAATTTAAACAGTTTCCTGGGTCTATTCCATTCATGGATGTTACAAATTCAAAGTTTCATACACAGTGAGCCATTGGCCAAACATATGCGTGTATTATGGTTTCCGAAGAATATTATGAAATGCTCTAGCAGCAAACCCTTAGAAGTGCACCAAGATAGAACATTGTGTTGGTTTTACCAGACAAAAAGGCTAAATTTAATATATTTCCTGTTTTCAAAATGGATTTGGATATCACATATAACAAAGAATGTGAGCATATGTCTCTTCTCCTGGTTTTAACATGTTGGCTAGCAAACTGCCATAGCTGCTTAGGGTAAGCAGAGTTAGTCTGGGATGTTTCTGGGAGGGGATCACTGGAGTCACACCCAAATTGCTTTTGGTCAATAGGTGTGTCACAGTGTCTCAGGTGGTCACAATGAATATAGCAGCTTATGATCAAAAATGTTACCTGGCTGCCAATTTTCTACCAGAAGCTGCAACCATTTTCTGTTTATATAGAGGTTTTTAAGGAGATATTTCATTTTTCCTTCCCTCCCCCAGTTTTCTTGTGTCCTCTTTAGTTATAACCTCATCCATACCTGCATCTACAAAAACACCTGTGGAACAAACCTAGAGAAGTTATTAAATTTGTGTTCATTTTGCAAGGCCTTTATTTGGCACTTTTCAATCAGGCAAAATATCTACTATTTCAGAAGTCTGAGGAGATGCTACAAGGCTGAGGCTCCATTTCAGAGAAATAGTTCTAATTTTTAATTTGTTCTGTACCTTAATTTAGTGTGTAAAACTTGCCAAGTGAGCAAAGTGGAACGGACTTGCACCAGCACTGAACAAAATAGTGGAAATGTGTTTGGCATAATAGAGAGTTAATTCTACTACAATGCATTAAACTGGTGGGCTTTAAAATAGGGTGCCAATACGTCCTTTCCAGTGTCACTGAATAATCTTAAAAATTAAAGACAGACGTTTCAGATGCCTGGGTCCAGCTACTTGTGTACCTGATGTGTGCTACAATGGCATTTGGAGCTAAAGACTCACTTTTGCCTTTGGTTTCAGATGGAAATAACTGATATTTCCTATTTCCACCCTCCTCCCCACACGTATTTGAACTTAGAAATGGAAGCCTGAATATATTTTGAAATTTCATTGTGAAAGCCTAAAACTATATTGCCATGGCCAGGCTTAAATTTGCTTTCTTCTTAACCACTAAAAAGACTGCTACGAAATTCTCTTACCAAAAATATATTCTGAATCAAGGGAGTTAGTGAGTTAGTGGAAGTCATCCATGAGGTAAAGTATCTTGCTTTCAAAAGATGCTTTCAGTAACTGCCACTCCTCCTCTTCTATGAATGCCTTAGTTACATATTCATTTTGCAAAGCATTCTACAACTAAATGCTGTAAAATGTTTGTCAATAGCATGCAATTTTACTCATATAATTCTGTCAACAAAAAAGCAACAGAATATAATTTTTTGTCTACTGAACTAAACTTCACTTTTGCATCATCTTTTTGCATGTGCTTATCAAATACAGAATATTTACTAACCGAAAATGTGATATTTTCTCTGAATGTATGGTTATATAATAAAGTTAAATTCTATAAAACACCTTTGACTTAGCACTTTTGCCCAAATGAGATCAGTGCTGAGACATCCCTAGCTCTGTCTCTTTGTCCTGGCAGTGGTATTTGGGAGACTTGTTCAAGAAAGCAAATTTGCTCCTTAACTTTCAGTAGGTAATTGCTACAAGGTTGGTTGTTTTTTTCTATATAAAGATTTTCTGGGAATAAGAAACTGTATGGGCTCATTACTGTTTTACCTATACCTTAAGTTTTTCTGCTCTGTTCATTCCTACTTGGATGTGTAAGGGGTAGGTAACTCTTCCTGTTACCTGCAGTGGAGAAAGTAAATGTCATAATAACTATTTGTTTTCAGGTATTGTTTTATAGTTTATGACACATTTTGAATGTCTCTGGGTTGCCAAATTAATTCTTTCATTACAGCTCTCTTGATAGCGCTATATTGCTGTGAAGAACCTGTACTGGTGTGACTACAATGACAAAATTAATGAAAAATTGTTACTCCCTAGCTTATGTCAGGTTATTCCTGCTGTGTGGAAGGGATGGATATCTCTGGTTACATGGGAACCTTTTTCATCTCTTACACCTTGACTGAATGGTGGGAACAGAACTGGTTTACTGTTAGTTGTGAAGAGGAGGTAAATATATAGTGTTGCACTTGGAGTACAGGAGATCCAACTTTTCTTCCTGAATTTTTCACTATGACCTCATGACCTTATGTAATTCTCTTCAGTGTGTCTCCACTTCATGGTGTTCTGTGAAGCACCTGGAGATCTATGGAGAATGTTTTATCACATGTTGTTATCATACTACAGGAAGACAGGATTTTGTCAGCATGGCATATGAATCAACTTTCTAAAATGAGTACTAATCTGGAGAAAAATTGGTTTGTGTTTTTTACAATACACAGAAGAATGCCCATCAATAGTTCTGTACCTTTTTCTTTTCAACAAGCAGAAAAAACAATTACTGGGAAATGTCATTACACTGAGAGAATTGATGCTTTTTTAGAAAATGAATTACTGCAGTGATAACTAAGTATTTGGATGCAATGGCTTATCAGCTATTGCATTCTTACGTCAGTAAGAAAATAATAACTTCCTTTAAAGTGGAAAAAGACCTTTAAGGATAAAAAAGAATTTGTTTTAGATTGTTTTCCTTTTTGCCAATTTTCTTCTTAGTTTTCCTTGTGGCCCTGAATATAATTTTAAATTTTCCCATTCTGCATGTAGGTTTGATACATAAAATTTCCTTCTATGTTGCATTCATCAAGGGTACACATGCTACCCAGTTTAGTTTCTTCCTGCAATAAAGGAGTGACCAGAAAAAGTTGCATGAAGTTGCTCTATGACAAACAATGCCTTTGACATTCCCACCAGTCAAGCAAAAAAGCTGCTCACAAATTCTTCATTGGGCAGCTGTTGCTCACATGTTGTCAAGGTATCTCTTCTGTCAGCACTTTTCCTTCAGCATTCAGGCAGTTAAGATAATGATGTGTTCTTATACTACAGAGATGTTGTATTTCCTAGTACAGGTAGCAGCTAGAAGTATTTGCTGACTGCAAAGCATATTTTGCCTCCATAAATTCTTGAAATTTACGGTAAGGAAAAAATATTACAGAACCCTAAACTGCAGAAAATGATTTTATATTTTGTCTAACTTCCTGATTTCTAATTTGCAGTTATTATATATTTACATGCCTATTTATATGTACACATAGGTGTGAAGACTCCTACGGACTCATGTGAACATCTTAAGCTGTATAGCTCCCTACATATGGGGAAGAAAACAGTCACATCTCTTTACTGTTCTGATGTTTTTGTATTACAGAAGCTTCACAACTTCCAAACACATTTTTTTTTCTCTCTTGCTCTCCAATTTTTTTCTTCACTGTTCTGCCATATTTGAGAAAGAGTTGTCTGGTTTTTTTGGCACAAAATTTTTCCTTGGGTATCTGCAAAACCAGCTCTTTTATTCCACAGCATGACCCTATAGGACCTTAAAATTCCATAAGCATATGTGTGTTTGTGTTTGCACATCTGGGCTGGGTGGTGTGTGAGGGATGCTCTCCACTGAAATGACATGTAACTCTAAAAACATAAGCTATAGATTAAACATTCAGGGCATCTGTCCAAATCAAAATCTGCAGTTTTGATAAAGCTGTACATACAGTCAATATTCTTTGTGACATAACACTTATAAAAAATATTATGACAGCATTGAAAATGTTTTGACAAGTAAGAAAGCTATTTGAAATAGAAGAGACAACCCAATTAAAGAAAGCCAAAGTAAGATGGCCATCTTAAAAAGCTCTGGGAAGGGCTGTGGTTTTCCTGCACTGCATTTGTTTACTGTGAAGTTGAAGAGATGTTCAGACACATTTCTGTGAAGTAAATACCAGTACACTGGTGAAAGAACCAGAAATTGTTTGAAATTAAAAGTGGTGAAAAAAGGAGAAGGGTTTTGTCTTGAAGTGCTGACTGAGAAGAGGATATGAACTGGGATGTCTGATTGCTGCCAGATTTGCTAATAAGGAGAACACTAGAATCCCATTTAATTGGCTTCTATAAAATTAATATCTATTTCCTTTTTCAACTATCTCACAAGAAATTATTTAGAAATTTTAGGGCTAATCTGAGGACATATTTTGTTTTCTCTCATTTCTCTCTGTAGTCTTGTTTCTGATTGTGTAATTACAAAGGTTGTGCTTTGATTTGCTAGAAAGAGTATGTACTGTTTCTATTTTTGAAGTCTGATAAGTGTGTATTTTTTAAGTATTTTATAAGTGTGAGTCTAGGTTGAAACCAAACTGCTAGAAACATTCTGACTCTGTTACCTTCAAAGGAAAAAAGCCATGTGTGTAGGCAATCCATGGGAAACACTAGGAGGTTCTGGAATGGAGGAAAATGCAGCAATTTGCTGAAATATTTTCCAAATTACTTAGTTTGACGGGGGTTTTTGGTGTGTGTGTGCGTGTGGTTTGGTTTTTGTTCCTTGTTGGTTTGGTTTTTGTTTTGTTTGGTTTGGTTCTGTTTTGTTTGTGTTTGTTGCTTCGTATAGGGTTGGATTTTTTGGGAAAGAAACTTTTGGATTTTTTGGTTTGGTTTTGTTTGTTTTTGTTGCATTGTATAGGGTTGGGTTTTTTGGGACTAAGAATTGTCCCTTGTGCAGGTCCCTGATGTGGTACCTCCCAAATGGTCTAACAAATCAAAGCATAGAAAACTGGAAGAACTGGTTCAGCTATTTACAGGTGAGGCTGTGATTCAAGAGACTGATGTCTGGAGTTTGTGTTATGTTTTAGATAGTTTAAAAGATGCAAAATTTGCTCTAGGAGAATATGATCATGTATCTGGAGATATTTTTCTCCTTCAGCCAGCCCAAATGTTCATGTTTTCTTTTATGATGAGTACTTCATCTAGTCTGGAATAGATGAGTAAGCAGAGTAGAAGTAACAAAGCCTCCTTAATGAGGGAAATTTAATACTCCTCCTACGGCTCATTGAGGACATTTTTTTTTTCCACCTGGTCTTAGTACCACTGTCAGGTCTTCTCCCCAGCTCTCATGCCCTTCTGCTTACCTTGAGAGGCTTTTACATTCTGCCAAAAAAATAAACAGAAAAAAAGAAAAAAAGAAACAGTCTTTGCCCAGACTGTTTCTGCTTTGCAGTGTTTCCAGTCTAATGACATCATGGTAGACCTGTTCTAACTTCCATTTATTCAGCTGTATTTTCATTCTCTGATCTTCCCTCTCTCTCCCCCTTCTTTAGCTGTAGATTTATTAATCAACGTCAGTTGTTGCAATGGAACATGCAAATAAAAAGCATTTTACAGAGATGCTTCAAAAAATTTCAGTATGAATATGGGTATGAGCTGTAATTTAATATATGTTTGTACGTACGCACATATTAAAATAATTTCAGTCTATAATTATACATTAACCTGGTAAAATGAAAACTCTAGTAAAACCTTAAATGTAGTGTTACTCTCTTGCCATAAGACTATAGTATACATGTATCCACAGAGCTAATGATATAATTGAAGCTGATGTTGACACTTACTACTATATTAAATTATTTTCGTTGTTGTGGAAACTGCTGTGTATGTTTGACCCTGTCCTTACTGAATATGATGAATGTTCCTCCTAAAACTGAAAGATGCATTTGGCATCGTACCAGGTTTTCTCTTTTTCCCCTCCGCTTGCAATTTTGCTTAAATAGTGTCTCATTTTCATTTCTAATTTAATTGTACTTTAGTTCATTGAGACAGTATCTGCACTTGACAGATTTGTCACAGTATTTGTCCTATTTCTATCAAGTGCCAGGTTTTTCAGGTTCTCTTTCCTTCTCTTGTCCCAGAACCTCCTAGTCACCATATTTATATCAACAGAACATAATGGTTTGAAGTAAGATTTGTCTCATTCATTGGCACTGGTCTTAGAATCAATTTATTTTCAGAGCCATTTCAAAGAAGAAGGCATATAATATTTTTCTGAATATCAATCCTTGTACTATTTTTCCTCTTACCTTAGTTGGAATTTTGATTTGTTTAGGCTGCCTTTACAATGGATTATGAATAGAACAAAAATAATAATAGACACCACGTCCTAGTTGCTTCTTACATAATTACAAGCAAAGAGACTGAGAGAGCTATTTAGACATGTGAAGCACCAAACCACCAGAATTAGACTTATTGTGTAGCAGTGGCTTTTTTCTCCTCTCCCGAAATTTGAAATGCTTTGTTAGCTATTTATTATGACTGTCTGGCTTCTATCTTATCTTTTATCTTATTTTCAGGACATATTTTATACCAATTTAAATACTTAGCTTTTTTTTTTTTTTTGTCTCCAGTGCCCTACACTGGACCTGCTTCAGGAGCTCCTTGTCTGTCTTCCAGATATGCCTCACCACGGCCAAGTAGAAGGGCAGGATCACTCTCCTTTGCTGGCAGTGCTCTTCAGAATTTAGCCCAGGATGCCACGTGCCTTGGTCACCAAGGGAACTTGTTGTCCACAGGACCCCCAGCTCCTTCTCCGCAGAGCTGCTTCCCAGCAGGTCACCCCCAGGCTGTGCTGGTGCCTGGGGTTGTTCCTCCCCAGCTGCAGGACCCTGCACTTGCCTTTGCTGGGTTTCAGAAGGCTCCTCTGTGCCCATCTCTCCAGGCTGCTGAGGTCCTTCTGAAGGGCTGCACAGCCTCTGGGCCATCGGCCACTGCTCCCAGCTTTGTGTTGTCAGTGACATTGCTGGGGAGGCCTCTGCCCCTTCACCCAAGTCATTGATGGACAAATTAAACAAGACTGGGCCCACTATTGGACCTTGGGAGACACAACTAGGGACAGGCCTCCAACCAGAGACTGTGCCACTGATTGTGAATCTAGGTTCTGTTCATCTTGCTCTGATCTTTTTGCAGTTAAATGATGAACTTCAGAGCATGTGGTCTATTGCTTGTGGAAAGTCAGTATGGCTTTTTTTAAAGGACGTTTAAAACACGCCACACCAAAGCAATGTTGCAAAAATGAAACACCACCCTTCCACCACCAGTTAAAAGATATTTACTTACAGGAGATCTGACAAAATGTATATCTGAATGTCAAATGTGTATAGATTACTACCAAGAAAAAGGAAATAACATACCACTTCTTTCAGTGTTATGTTGTAAGACATTCACTAGATAAAAGAGTAAGAACAAAGAATGCCAATAGAAAACAACCTATTTCTAATTATTTCTGTCATGTGTTATCACTGTGCTTGAAACATCTCCAGCATGAATAGCATGAATAGATTCTGGTGGCAAAAAACATGAAAAGGACATGGACTATATGTTCTATTAGTGGTCTATGTAAGGGCTACTGCTCTCTTCAGACTACATTTTTTCCCTATGTCCATAGGGAAATTTGCCCAAACACTCAATAGGAGGCTGTTTTTTGAGACTTTTGAGTTTTAAAATACCTTGTACTCTCAATGAGATGTTAGACAATCCAGTGTTTTGTCTACATGTCATTGTTTTCTCATTTTTTCTTAGCATATCTGTGGTTCCCAAATGAATACTATCAGACAAAATACTTGGGGGAAAATTAGAAACATAATGGATCAGAACTTAAAATGAGGTAATTTAATACTACCAGCATAGGCTAGCAATTACAACTAATTACCCATTGAGATTTGCCTTTGAGTCCTAAATAAGCATAATTATACTATATCAGTGGTAGTGTAAGAAGTCACCATGTATCTGCAAGAGCTTTTTTCTCTCTCAAGAGCCAGGACCACCTTAGCAGGATAAACTTGATCAAGAAAGGAGGCTTGATGGGAAAGCTAATGCTATAAGCTTTCCAATTTTTTGAAAATGCACCCATGGTTCTACATTTCTGTCAGACTTTGTAGCACTGAACTTTTGCCTCCTGTTAATGTGTGAGTGCGACTGGCTGCTCCTTCTACACCCTTCAACACTTGAAACTAATATTGTCATCAAATGTAGCTCTTTTCTTTCTATAGGTGTGTGCCACTGTACTTCATTCTTAATCCTTGTCTGATGGATAAAAGGTAATTTTAGAACACAGCCAAGAAGATATGACAGAAGCCTTAATACTCACTATTAAATGGGAAATAATATTTTCAATCACACTACCTATATGTAGTTTAGATTTATAAGATAATCAGCTAGTGTAGTTTTAAAAGTTAGCCTCTTTAAGATCAGAAGCATCATCTCATAAATTCAGTGTGTTGTGTCTGAGAGCTTAGGAGCCTTTTATAATATATACTTCAAATTTAAACAACCAGAAGATGAATAAAAATGTAACTAGTGTTATTTTTAGCTTTCATTATATAGGAATGTAAGATTACACATTAAACAACATACATTTGGAGTACAGGTACTTCTGCAGTCAGAACTTGAGGAGAATTTTATCATCCTCAGAATAAAATTGAGAGAGCTGACAGTACAGGTTAGATGTTAAGAGTCACATCTTAGTCTAGTTTCCAAAGGCATTCATTTTCCTAATCAGACCCTAATTTTGTCAGATCCTTAGAGATGTACAAGCAGCAAGTTCTTGACCTTGCTCAGAACAATTTCCCAAGCTACAGGGACTTCTCTGACAAAAAGAGTTCATCCTGAAGGTTATTTGTGAGTGGCTTGAATAAACACTTCAATTTTAAATATGTACCTGAGGAAAAAGAAGATGTACAAGAAGTATTTCTATCTCTAACCTGTAAAATATATGTGGTAATTTTATATTATTCAATCTCAGAAACCAAATTACCCAGAATATTTTCTGAAAGTGAAAATAAAAGAAGCCTAAATACAGCTAGGCTTGTTTGCTTCCATTTGGTGAAAAATTATTTTTAAAAGTCAAATCTTTTGACACATTTCTTCTAATTAAAATTAAATTCTTTGAAAAACAGATTTAACCATAGTATTACAGAATTAATCTATTATGCTTCATCTGTTGTATTTGGCTTTGATTTCTCCTATTGCATTTGAAAAAGTAATAAACAGAGAAATCTTGCTTTAATAAATCTATAAACAAATTACTGGTAATTTTTTAAGCTATCTATTTGTGTATATTCAAAACACTCTAATAAGGCTGAATTTGAAGACTATTCTAGAGTGGAAAAGACTTTGTATATCATGAATGCATAGCAGCAGTAACCTAAAGGAAATATTCTTTGGCAGATCAGATGATTCGATTGGTCACAGTATGATTGTTTTTGTTGCAAAGTGTATAGGTGTGGTCATTTTTCTGATGCCCTGTGAACAGACATAATTATCCTGTAAATGAGAACAGTTTAAACTGAAAACTGCCCGAAAATATCAGCACACTCTCTGGTTTTTACCCATGGTTTTTCTGAAGATTTCCTGCTGTCTACTAAAATTCATGCACAGCTGACTTCTGAGCTTGAAGTATTTTGGTCTTTCTGTCACTTGAAGTTATTTTGGTCTTTCTGTCAAAAGACCATTACATGGTCAATAAGCAACCAGCATGTTTATCAAAGCCCAAAGTCCCAACTTGGAATGCCCAGTTTGATGCCCAGTTTCACATTCTGACACCGTGCAGACAGTCCAAAACACATGTATATGCATGTATGTAGATGTGTGAAATTCTGTGTAAGGTCATGTTCATTTTCAGAGTTTCCGTGCAACTCTATTCTCCATAACTCCCATATAGCATTAACTATCAGTCAACCTTGCTCAGGAATACAGGTTATTATATTAATATTTAATATTACTAATTTTTCTTTTATTAATTGTTAATTTTTTGGTTTCCATATGGCAAATCAATATCAGGAAATAGAAATAATGGAGGTTTATCTTAGATCTGCTTATTTGTCACTGACATGTATGGAATAAAATGTACAACCCTGTGCTATTGTGGTTCATTGAAATTTGTGATACACACTGGTGAGTGAGTTAATCTGGAAGAAAAAGACATTAAACTGTATTTTCTGGAAGCATACATATTCTGACCCTTCAAAAAATAAATCTTCTTCCAAATCTCTTTGCTAATTTTAATTTTACTGTGGTAGACCTGTCAGCCTTTTCAAGAGATTACTAACATAAAGAGGAGCAGTCATTTTATGCTTTCCTTATGACCCTAAAATTAATCCACATTCAACCCATCAATCAGTGGTCATAATTTTAGGCTGACTGTTCTCATTGTAATGGAAAGAGTCTCATTTAAATTGATTGATAAACTAAGAAGCTTTGATAAAATACAGTCTCCTTTTATTAAACTTTTGACTTAATAACAAGCTGTCTGATTTTCTTCTCTCTGCTCACCCACCCTCTGCTTACTTCAGCTCTTCTTGATTTATACTATGAGCATAAGGTTCTTTCCGTTCTGTTGTGATTTTCTTCCTGATATGCCTGATAATTTTTCTGTACTTTTTTGTGTTTTATGTACTGTCCTTTTGTTACCTCTTGGCTGAGACATGAAAAAATCTGCTATAGATGTAAAAATTGCTGTAGTGAATTAGACCATTGATTTACCTGCAATGGTATTATCTCCTTGACAGTGCTGGAAATACCAGATACTTCTGTGAGAAACATCTTTTCCAGACACATCCTTTGAAACACGGGGATTGTGCTTTCTGCACTTTTAGAGGCGGGTTTTTTTCAGTATTTTGTTGTTTTCATACTAGGTGCAGATGTATAATTATTTACTTTTAATTCTCCTAAGCCTTTAGTTCAACAGTGTTTTGAAAGAATGTAAAAGCTACTGCATCACTGTGTTCAAAATGTCGACTTTGCTTTTATACTATTTTTTTTGGTTTTTGTTATTGTTGTTGTTTGCTTCCATTTTTTAAATAGTAGAATACAAGAGGTGGTAAATCAAAACAATATGATTGGTTTCTTTTTTACCAAATGTTTAGCTTTATGTGCTTTTGACCTCAGAGAGGCCATAATAAATTTTTGTATTTACAGAGGTTTCCAGTGATAAGTACAGCAAAATATGGGGAAAATAAACAATGAAGTGAGAGATAATGGGAAATGGCAGGTGGTGGTTCTGCCCACAGTAGAAACACATTCAAGTGTGATGTGCTGTCCTAAAATTATGTTATGTGTTATGTCAACAGTTACAGAAAATAAAATTTAATGGTAAAAAAGGAAAATCAAAATAATCTTTCAAGAGATGCTTGTTAGAAACTGAGTTCTACTAGCTAAAATAAAAAAATGGGCCTTGTACTCAAATGAAGGGACTTTGTGTCCTCCTCTGTTAAAAATTCTTGACTTAAGGAAAGAAGAGTGACTTTAGAACTGTCTTTGATATTTGTAACATAATAAAGTATTTGCTTTTGGGTATGACAGTAAAATTTCCAAATTAAAAATATACCTGTTATATTAAATCTGCTCCCCTCTGAAGTAACAAATACTGATCAACTTTGACGGCAGGTTGTGAGGGCAGAAGACTGGCTTTTTTTGTTGTATATGATTATGATTTTTTTTTATCACTCTGTTAATTTCAATGTATCCTTCTCCTGGATATTTTTTTTCGCTGTCCAATTTTTCTGTTCTGAAAAATTGCTCACCCTCAATAATTTTAATTGAAAAATTATAATTTTCCAAGGGACAGACTTTTTGAAACTGAATTCTCTAAAATAAGTTACTGGCAGAAATTAAAAGTTAATGAACTTAAAATGTTACTCCTAAAAGCCTTACACTTGACTGCTAAAACAGTATTTTAAAAATATATTTGGATAGGTAACCTAAACCTGAAATTTCCTTTTGCTTTTGTAGCTTTGATTGTAATTTCAGGTAGCTGCCCTCAGCCTGCTGCTCTATTCTAGTGAAAGCATGATACAATTTCTGAACTTGTTGTGCCCTCAGAAGCACAAGTGAGAGTAAAATCATCAGGTGTGGGGAATGTCAGAATGTTTGGCTTATGGGTAATTCTTATCTGACCTTGCTTGAAGAGTAAAAACAATTGGCAAATTTAAATGATAATCAGAATTATCAGAGTATTTGTGTTGTCAAGTGTGAGAAATAAGTGCAACTTAGACACACGGGTGAAAATCATAAAGAGGCTGAGGAATAAAAATTCAAGTAAGAGAGACCTAATTTTTTTATTGCCAAATTAAATACTGTTATAAGAGGAAAAGATGAAATCTGAAAAAATTATTCAGCAGATGCTTGAGAGATAGTGTAATATGTATTGCCTAGTTACAGAAAAGACTTGTTTATTTTAAATATGTGTTTCATTAAGACTAGAGGAAGACAGAAACGACAACCAAACTGTCTTAAATACAGAATGTGAATTTCTAAATCTGTGTTGAACCCAATATGTTATCATGGTGGCAATGAAATGAAAGGCAGTGAAGATCTAGCCCTCTTATGGAAGCAGCAGAGTACAGCAGAGACAGCGGCTGTGCTTCTTACAGAAAATTCTCTAAAACTCTAGTACAAGAAAGAACATAATCTTAATTTGTAAGTTCACTTGTCTTTCTGTTTCAACAATTTATTCCTAAAAGGCTCATGTGAAGATAGTTTGAATTCCAGCTGATGTTACAGGGATGGCTGGTGTATATGATTTACCAGTGAAATCAGAATTGATATTTTAATAACACGCTGTGCTACAAAGTACAAAAAAGGGAATCCTCAGGATTTAACAAAATAGAATTTCATGGAAGGAAGAAAAACTTTCCTTGCTGTTCTTCTACAAATATGTCAGTTTCTCCCATATTTGCAGTGAAGCCCAGTTTAGACAATGCTATTATGTGTCAAATGATCTCTGTAAGCCAAAGGACCATCTGCCTTATTATTAATTCTCTAACAAAAGCTCGTCTTGTGTTCCTACTCAAGGTTATGCTCCATATTTATGGAGCATTTTTGTTATTCAGCAGGACTGGCTTCTAATTGCCATTTGCTCATTTGCTTGAACATAATAATATAGGCATTAGTAATTTTCCAGTGTCTCTGGGTCTTGTCAGAGTAAATGTTGCTCATCTCATTCAAGAGGTCTTTGGAAGATTCTCCATTCCACAGAGCCATGTTTGATTTTATTCAAGGGGTTACACCTGCAGTAGGGCATTAAGTAGGCAGTCCTACTTGCTGACTGAAAATTTTTGCCCTGAAATTGGTCTAAGAAGAGATATGGAAGGGATTCAAAGATTTTTGTCTTTCTCCCATTGCATTTTATCATTTGCTGCATTATGTCCAATTTCAGGGAGTGGTGTACTGGAAATTGAGAGCAAGAGCATGACAGGCAAAAAGGGAAAGGGGTCACTGTGTAGTCTGGAACAGTCCCCTCTCTGTGCTGCAGGGATGTTAAAATTGTTAACTTTAATTTCAATATGGAAGCAAAGAAAAGATTTATAGCGATTCTTCCCAGGGGGCAAGAGAAAGGAGAAGTAAATCTATTTCCTCACACACTTTTCTTCTCCCTCCAGGAAAATCCAAATAGGAGAGAAATGAACACTGCCTTCAACTGCAGTTCAGTTGGTGGGAGTGAAGGATATGTGAAGAAGGATAAGAGATATTGGAGGCTAGATCTGCAAGACAGGTAAAAGGAGATAGAAAGATGAATGTGTGATGACCACGTTTTAGTGTGAAAAAGTGTGATAAACAGAAATTCTAAGAGTCACAATGCAGAATTTGTAAGGGAAAATATAAGGGGAAAATGAATGATATTATTTTTATAAGAAAAAAAATATATGAAATGGTCTGGTTTTCGCCCTATAATGTATAAAGCATAAATTGTGTAAATTCAAGGAAGACAATACACAATTAGCAAGCTCTCCTAACTCAAAGCTCTGTTTATCTGAAATGTCACATACAACACTCAAAAGTAAAACACATTGCTGTAATGTGTGCTTCTTAACTGTATCCATAAATGAAAGGTTGCTGACAATATTCATGTTTGCCTAGAGGCATTATATATGAGATTGTCTACACCTTCATGTTCTGCCTGATAATAAGTCTTGAAGCCTTTATCTGGTAGTTTTAACTACCTAATTTTTCAGTTCTGACTCCTATTACCTCCTGCAGAAACTTAAGTGAATTTAACTTTCTGACTGATTTTTTAAAGGACTTACTTCCAGATTGTCCCATCTAAAGTTCCCAAATACTCATCATTCAGTTTATAATGCTTGTGGTGGAAACAGTGAGTCCTTTAGTTTTGACCCGACTGTGCTGATTTCCTTATCATTCGTGTGCACTAAATCCACGCAAACATGTTTTAGAAATAGACATTAGATTTATTAGTTTCTAGCCTCTGTAAACATTTGTGCTGATTTTTCTACTAGATAAGCACATAGAAAGGTCAGGAATATAAAAATTCATATTCATCAGTATGAAGAAACTACTGCTATTAAGCCTGGGTCCTCTCACAATTCAAAATAAGAGCTTTCCCTTTCAGGGGGGTTTTCTTACTTGTTCGGGTTTTTTGTTTTGTTTCATCATTTGGTTGGTTGGTTTTGGTTTTTTTATTGGGGTTTTTGTGGGCGTTTTTTTTGGTTGGTTGTTTTGGGTTTTTGTTTGTTTGTTTGTTTTGTGTTGTTGCTTTGTTTGTTTGTTTTTTAATTTGTCACTTTAAAGTAACTGTATTATAATGCAAAAATAGAACCATGATGAAGCTACCAAAACAATGAAGTATTGTTTTACCCTGCTCCCATACTCCAAGTCAAACCAATTTCACTCTGACAACACTGTGACAGTCCACATGGTTTATTTGCAGGGGGTAAACTTTCCTTTTTTTCATGCATTATAGGTGAAAAGAAAACAGATGATAACTTTATCTTTACTATACCTTCCTGGTCAATAAAACTCATCTCTCAGAAGAGCTGGGGTTGCTCAAATGTCATCATACCATTTATGATGACAGTTGCCTTTTAAAGAAGCAAGGAATGAAGCATCTGAGGAATGTATGTGTCCTGCTAGGAACACAGTGGGATAAATGTCTTCCATTTGAGATAAGATGTACTGAGAGCTCAGTAGGAACAGCTGAAATTAACTGTTCATTTGGAGGTTTCATACTGACCTGAATCACTTGCATGTGTCTTATAATTTGAATAAATCTTGGTTTTTCTGCAGAGCAGTAAAAAGAACTATGTGCATAGCTACTAATTATAATTTTTGCCATAAAGAGCAATTGCAGTTTTTAAAAATAAACAGCCAAAAATACTTCAAAAGTAATTTGTTGTGCACTTTATTAAAAAAAAACAAAACAGGATGAAGAAAAAAGTGATATAGATGAGAGTGGAAATTAATCAGTGATTTGTAAGCTTTAACTCTCTGCCTTTGTTGCAACTCAGCCAGGAGCTGAACTAAGGAGGTGGCTGTGGAGCTGTGGTGATCAGCCAACAATTCCTGAGTACTGCATCAAAAGAAGGGAAGAACTAGTGTCAAAGACTGTCAATATATATTTAAGGACTAAAAGTTTCAGCAGAAAAATTTATGCTGATAAACCACAGGAAGAATGTCATGGGTGCATCCCTTTTTGCTTGCAAAGAATGAATTAAAGAAGTCAAGCTTCTGGAGAAATATCAGTCCTACATATCAAAAAGCTTCTGTAACCATTTCTGATTCCTACCTTTGTTTCTGACTTACATCAATTTTCTGTATTTCCTTAAATGCATTAGAAGATGAAAAAAGCCCATCAGGACTCTTGGTGCTTCTTTTCTGTTTAGAACTGACAATTACAGTGGTTTGCAAAATTAAGAAGTGTTCCAGTCCATGCTCTGGCTCAGTTGCTGGCTGAGTTCATGCAAAGTTTTTTGAAACTATAAACGCGTTACCAACACTGCCTTTTCCTTCAAGCTATACAAATTATAGACTGATACACCATCAAGGTCTTGTAGCAGAAAACAGCATCTGTCAAACTTTTAATGGTAAATGCACCCTGTCCCAGCCTCTAGAATTAAAGATTGCCTGTTTATTTATTAAATGGATTAAAGGGATGAGAATTAATGGCATCTGCATTTCATGGAAAGAAATGTGGAAAAAAGGAGATGCACTTGCCAACAGCAGCCTGGTTCACAGAGCTGCCCTGCTGGCCCTTAGGCACTGAGGCCTCTCTGGTGCTGTGCAATGTAGCTGCAGCTTCTGAGGGTGGACTCGGGCCATCTTGTTTAAGGAAAATCACGTGAAAACTAGAGTACAACATTAACCTAGAAAGCTGGTACATGAAGAAAAATGAAACACTGAGGTGAAGACTTGACAGTCTAGAAAAAGTGAGATGACAGAACACAAATACTGAAGCAAACCTTCATAGCTGCTGAAGTTCCAGATTCTTGAATGTGACTGTACTGATTATATTTTTAAATTTTGTCAGAGAAGACTACAGAAAAAAAGTATCAGATTTGGACCAAAATAATTTAAAAAGGTTTTGGTATTTGTATGGCGTACACTAGAACCACAGATCCCCACATTGTGCTGGGGAAGTCTTTGACACTAGAAAGTAGAAAGGACAGAAATTTAAAGGCTTGCAAGATAAAACATAAAATAGGCAAAAGTAAGATTTTATTTCAAATCTGAAATGAAATAAATAAATAAATATGAATACTGAAATATGAGGGTTTAATTAAGATTAAAAGAAGGATTGTACATTTTCCACTTTAAAATCTGCTTTCTAGGGACATATTTCCGTAGAGTGTATTATACTTTTATATGACTTCAGGATATGGAGCATCTTCAGTTTGTTTTATTTTTTTTTTAAATACCATGTCACATGATGATATCAAATATTTTCAGCATATGAAAAGGAAGACAAAATCACATGCCTTGTCTTCAGGTGTGCTGGCTACCAGGTGGCCAAGAAGGCCAATGGTATCCTGGCCTCTGTCAGAAATGGTGTGGTCAATATTGGTGAGGTTACATCTCAATTTCTGTGTTCAGTTCTGCCCCCCTCGTTGCAAGGGAATATTGAGGAGCTGAAGTGGGTCCAGAGAAGGGCAACAGAGCTGGTGAAGGGTCTGGAACACAAGTGTGTTGAGGACCAGTTAGGGAAACTCGGGTTGTTAAGCAAGAAAAAAATCTCAGGGGAGACCTTGTCATTCTCTACACCTACCTGAAAGCAGACAGAGCCAGGGAAAATGTCCTCAAGTTGCACTGGGAAAGATGTAGATTGGGTATTGGAAATTATTTCTGCATTGAAACAGTGGTCAGGCATTTCAATAGGTTGCTTGGGTAAGTGGTGAAATCACACGTCCCTGGAAGTGTTCAAAAGGAATGTGGATGTGGCATTTGGAGATGTGGTGTTGGACAGAGGTTAATGGTTGGACTTGATCTTTTCCAGCCTTAGTGTTTTTATGAATGTGTGATTTTATAAATGTGGAGAAAGTAAACCTTGGTGTTGTAAATGAGAGATTTAATAAAAACCTAGATGAGATAGATTCAGTTTTATATTTTCTTCCTTCCCTTTCCCAACAGATTCAGTACTGCTGCCCAGGTGAATCTACACTAAATCTGCTGATGGCATTTTTGCCTTTGAATCCAGTGACAAGTTGAGGTTGAAGTCAATGACATAGAAAGCCCAATCTCTCACTGAACAGGTACTAAGAGCCTATAATGACTTTTATTATTCCTGCATAGAGTATCTGCCTTCCCCTTAACTTTTAAATACATTCCCCTCTGCTGATTCCTTTACCAATGAATGTACAGACTGGCGGTTAGTTGTGTGGTGCTTCTTTGAGATAGTTCTTAACAGGGCTGTTAGATGCGAGGTAGCACAAATTAGGAGATGCCACCAACAAAACAATCCTTAACAGGTAGTTTTTTACCCTAGAGTGGATGAAAGAGAGGTATTTTTAAACTGGATTTTTCAATAGTTTCTTCATTATTCCCAATTTGTCTCAAATCCATTTCTACAGTAGAGATGTAGTAATTTTCTTGGAATCACAAGATTGCAGAAGCCTGGATACAATGTCTTCTGCCTGAATCTCCTTCAATTTTTTAGTGGAATTAGATGCAAGAACTTATATATCTTATTTCAGTCTACTTACTCTGCATTTTTATTGCTTCTGTAAGGAATTTTGTTAGGAAAGGGGTACCAGCCAGAGTTGATCTGGTACCAAAACTTGTACAGAGACCTTGCTAAAATCGCTTCCCTACTTCCTTTCCTTATTGCCTCACCAACTCAGGCATCTTTTTCCACTGATATCAGGTGTTATCCATTCCTTTTGACAGCCTTTCTTCCTGGAGTTCCTAGGTTCCTAGTAATTTTTTAGTGTTCCAGAGCAGCCCTCTTTCTTCGCTTTTCATTCAAATTGAATTGTTCTCTTTCTTTCAATCTGCCTATGTCTAATAAGATGCACTGAGAGTAAAACTGACAGCTTTCCTTATTCTAATTTGTGTCTGAAGCTACCACATGTACCAAAAGAGAAAGTTTTTAAACTTTGCATTAACAAATTTTAAAAGAAATTTCCTTTTTCCCTTTCTGAAAAAGAAATAATCTTTCAAAGTTGAGCTGCAACTTCTAGTCTCTGCTCAAAATTTAACACTCTCACTGAAAAACTCTCAGATTTCTAAATATGAAACAACTTTTTTTCGCACACATTGACTTTGAATAAGACTGAATTGTATTAGCTGGGGAGCGAGATTGAATAGTAACAGCACCTTGCAAAAACACGTGGGTCACAACACTTTGGCATCATTAGCCTGTGAGTGAAAAAATTTCTTATGACTTTAAAAGAAGAAATTCTCACTGTAAACAATAACAAGTAAGTAACATATCATAAATTCCAAACCAAATTGAATATGTGAACCTTCAAAATCATCAAAAATATAAAACCCAATCAAAACAAGAAAAAAAAAAGAAAAAGAAATGCGATTGTAAAGTAAAACAAGAGGTCTTTAAACAAAAACAAAATTACTAAATTAATACTGTAAATTTCACATAAAGAAATATCTACAGACTAGTCACACAAGCTTATCATGTATCCAGGTATCATTCTCCAGCTTATCTAGTAAAATGTTTCATTTACTTAAACAGGTGACATGAGATTTTTGATGTATACAAAACACAAGATAGTTCATTTACATTGCTAACTTTTCTCTGATTTTTATGTGTTTATTAATAACTTTTTAATATATTGCAGTATAGCAAAATGTAAAGCTATTTGATAATTGACATAGACTTGCCTTAAGAGGCATAAACTTTTCATGTGCAAGCATGTTAAATCATAACAATGATGGGAGATACTATCATTGCAGCTCAGGTTCCTAGAAATAAAAGTTGGAAAGACTAAAGAAATCAGCTTATTTTCTTTTATGGTGCATTACAGAACAAGATACAGAAGCTGTCATCAGATGTACATAACCTTTTTAAAGGGTAAGGAGATCTGCTCCAGTATAATATTTAATGAATCCCTAGTAACACCACCCCAGGTGTGCCGTGTCAGATGTGCCTTGGGTTTTTCTTTGCTTGGACAACTGACAAGACCTGCTATGAAATGTGAGGAAGGCAGAATGGAATCCATTACCTGTGAAAAAAGTGGCATGCTTGCAAGGGATACCAAACTGTATATACAAGTCTAAGTGAGAAAATAATTGCTATACACTGAGTGGGTTTTATCCCTTTATATGCTAAATAGACTTTTGACCTTTTCTCTTCACTAAAACACTCTTGCAATTACCAGTTATAATCATTAAGGATTAGATCCTGCTCTCCTCACCTTTTGTGTTTAAAGTTTCCATGCCTGCACAACTTGAACTTCAGAGAATTAATTTATTTTCTAGCTTACATGGACACCTTTATGCTTGCTGGCTGTAGTGCAGTGTGCATCCTCCACAGAATAAATAACTCAAGAATTGTATAACCATTGTCAATTCAGTAGTGTTTCTGGATGAAACTGCAGTGAATGACTAGGGAAGCTAATTCCTCCTATCCTTGAAGCACAGGAAAACAGCAGATACAGGCTGCAGAGTCAGAATTGCTTGGAAGACATATGGCCATCTTTTCACCCTAACAATTATTACTCAGGTGTGAGAATATCCACTATCAGTGCCATCACCTCAGAGAGAAAATTAGTATAGCATGTATGTATGAATATCCTGTTTATAGAATGTTAAGGATACTTTTATTTTACTTAGAGATAGGGGGGAAGCTTAGGGAAGCCATGTTAGAGAAGTCCACAGAACATATGATTTTACTGCTCACTTCATGCATTCCCTGGTTCAGAAGGGTAAGCAAGAAATTTGGAGATAAAAAGCTGTGAAAGAGCCTTCAAGAAGAGAATTTATAATTATCTTTTTTACCCTCTAGGGAATACATTTAAATGAAACACAAATTAAAGTTTGGAGTTTTCTTATCTATTTTAGAAGTAACTTTTATTACTTTTTGTAACTTTTGTTGTTGTTGTCTCTATGGTATCTCATTGTATTTGCTTCTACAAGCTAACAATTTATGTCAAAATTACTGAAAAAGACAAAGACTCAGTCAGAGAATCAAAAAAAATGCACACATGAGGCATAAGGAAAGATTAATACACAAAAAAGAGCACAATGCAAAATAAGGAAATGTCAGACTAAATGGAAGACAGAGATCCCATTTACTTGTAGATAGTTAACGAAAAAGCAAAAACTGCTCTTCCATTTAGTTCTATTTGTAGATTTGCTGAAAACAGGTGTTTGACATTGCATTATTATCGTGCATTTTGGTTGAAAAAAACCCCAAAACAACAGGATGAGAACTAACAGAAATCCTTCTATATAATGAACATGAACCTACAAGGCAAAATGGAGATAAATCAAGTAACAGCTTCCAGAAATACTAAATTTAAAACATGAATAAAACAAAGGGGAAAATGTAATATGGTGTTCGTAAAAATCCTGTGGAATTTAATGTTCATTATGCAGTTACTATGAGCAAATTAAAATACAGTGTAAGCAAAGAAAATGAAATCTCATTCAGATTTCAACTTATTTACCAATTCATTGCTGCTGTTTATAAAATATTTCTTCAATGTCTTTTCCTTCTCCCCAGAAAATATCACATTTGACTTGAGGTTCTCTGGTAGTTTCTAAAGGGAGCAAGACTGGGTTAATTCAGCTTTGTTTAGCAAAGATAAAAGGGTGAATTCTGTGGGAAGATACTTCTGTTCCTCCACCACATCTTCATGCCTCCTCCCCTATCAAAATACTCCTATCAGCTTGTTCCAATTATTGAAACAGTAGCTTCATGACTCATCACTCATCCTTTCTACCTTTCTTTCCCCACTGAATTACCAAAGACTGTGGGCATGCACTTGTAATTCAGAGCAAAATATTATTTGTATGTTATCATATGAAATTCCATAGTAAGATGACACATATTTCTTGTGTGAATTACAGTAGAGTTAATGCTAATATACCTGTACACGTAAGACCAATAAACAGACAATACCTGTGAAGTTGCCAGGGTTCTCAGAAAGTTCATCTCAGAAATTAAAATTGACTTATGTTCCTACACCTGCCCATATTTTTTCTACTTTAGTCCCATGTAAGATGCTTCCTGTGTCAAAGGCTACAAATATAGAATACTCCATCTCCATCTTTGCTGGAATATCATAACTGGCACCAAGAATTAAGAAATACTAGCATAAGACTTGCCTTGACCAAAGTAATCCTAAAAATGGTGTTATAAATTACCATTAATAGGAACAAAACTGTCTGGAACTAAAATTGTCACATCTCTGGACTTCGTACAGCTTTTCTGAAATAGTCTACCCCAGTTCTCACAGTTACAGGAACTTCATGATTCATCTCAAAGCACTGAAATATGACGTTCTTGTTCTGTTAGTTATAGGCAGACATTGCCTTGCTTCCATAGTCTAATTTTTGACATAGTGTGGAAATAATCTGGAGAGATCAAAAAACCCTGCCTATGCTTCTCAGTGAAGTGGGGGATGCACTTGGATGTGGAACAATCCCTTGATGTTGGTTATAGAAATAAATTTTAATCTTGAATGCTTGACATTAACTTCTAGCTTGACATTAACTCTAGCTTTAAAAGACAAACATGAGTACAGAATTTGATGGACAAAAATCAGCACTTGCAGACAGTACCATTACTAAGACTAAAGGAATATATGCATTTTTTATGTTGAAGCTGGTGTTCAGGATCAGGATGTAGAAGTGTGAAAACAGCACTTATTTATTTGCTCCAGATTTTTCTGCAAAAATACTGTATTATTTCCCCACCCATACCCTTCTGGCTTCATCAGAAAAAAATTAACTTTAAAAAGTTCTAAGAGTCAACTCTTAAGCTTTTGTTGAGTGTATCTCTCTTCTTGTAGAAAATTAGGATCTGTCATATAGTGCCCAATATTGTTAAGGATTTTTAGATAACCACATTGCCTCAAATATCAGAATTAATTTCTGAACTATCCCTTTTAAGCTTTGTGTAATTTTCTGTATATTTAGTTTACATGATGTGTTTGTCTCAGACCGACTGACCAACCAACCAACCCAAAAAACCAAATCCACAGTTTCCATGTGATTAATGAAAATTTTAATTTTAGAATGTAGCACTTAATTTTATGATGTAGAAGATGGGTTGTTCAGTAAATATTTAATCTTGGGACTGAAAAGGGTTGAGAAAAAACTTTTGCTTTTGGTGTTATGTTTGCTTTACTGCCATAGGAGATAACAGAGTCCAGAAAGGCAAGTAACTCATGAGTCCTTGGACTCATTCTTTTTCTGTGCACTTGATTAAGGGAATGTACTGTTTTCTTTGCATGGATTGAAAAGGTTTAGGTATTGATGAAGAAAGAAATTCAGTTGCAACTGAGTGTGTGAAAAGAGGTATATGAGTTGTAAAAAAAAGATCTCAAAAGGTCCCTTCTAAATTCAACTTCTGTGTGATTCTGTAGCACCAAAACTTTCTAAAAAACATCCCCACGTATATATGTCTAAAAATATGTATATATGCCTTAAAACATGTATATATGCATAGAATACCTGCCCGCTGCTTAGTCATTTGATTACAGTCAGATTCAAAACTAGTGCTTTCTAGTTTTTGAATTAATAGCTTCACTTTTTAACATTTGTGGGAGAGAAGGTGTAAGCAGTAGGACAGTTTTCTCATACATATGTGTATCAGTCCTCTGCCACAAATAAAGATGTATATTGCATTTGATGTTCTCCTGATTCAATTTGTCAGCATGGTTGATTTTTTAAATTTCCTTATTTCATAGTTTCTTCCCAACAGAATTACGTGTTGTGGACAGTACCTGCAACCTACTGGGTCATAATGGTTAGACACAGGATTTGTATAATTATTTCATGGTTTATTTTCTCCTTGGTTCTCATTCCTTAATAGAATAGTTTCAGCGCTGATTTGTGACAGATTGTGACACCCATTATTAATGATTGCCAGGAGGAATGATCCTCTCTATCTGGCCAAATTTATCCCTTTTACTTTATTAGTAAACCATTCCACAATTCACATAAGGTGTCTATAAACAAAAGAGTCTGAGAATTCTGTGGGTTTCTCCTTACTGAATTACTGTATGTTTCAGGACTTGAACTGTTTGTTCTATATTTGTACTGTAGACTTTCAGAAAGGATTGAATGTTCATGCTGTGAAGTCAAAGGCCTTAAATGGACTACTTAATTAAGAGATCAATGATTATAGCATGCTTAACTAAAAAGATTTTTTTATTGTAATAACAAAATACTGGGACAGAAGTTGGACATTTTTAGCACTCAATATGAACTTTGCAACATGACATAAAACTGAAACCATTTTTTTGTTCCTATTTAATATGAAATACACCAATCCTTGTGTTGCAGAGTTCTACTGTACACTATTTTGTCAGTCTAATATTTCTATTTTTTCTTCTTTAATTAACTGTTGGCTTTAACATTTAGAGGAGAACTGAAACCTTGTCTATTTTTCCACCTTTTTTGCTACATGAGACATTATTAATAAGCAATTTTTTGCATATTATTTTCAGTGTATGTAATTTAAAATAAATTATAATTTAAAGTTACATTTTAGCATCCCAAATATTAATTAAAGATAAATTCTGTAAAGAAAATTAAAGTTAAAATTTTATACAGTGTGGAATGGGGCAAATGGTTACCACACTTCTCAGAAAAATCTCTTTCAAGTGTCTACCCATAGACTGAGGATTCACTCTTTCCTGCCATTTACATTCTTAGGCCTATAAATGTTTTATGACCTCCCTCTATGAGCACTTGCAGGCACTCACAGCCAGAAGGAGGTAATGCAAAATTGATCTGTGTAATAAAATTGCTGAGCCAAGCAGACATCTCAGAATTACAGTGATCGTGCTTTGGTGATTCAGCTGGCCTTCGTGGAAATATTATTTGCAAAAATTTTATCAGTTAAATGTGAATTTCCACTGTTATAACTTTTGTGGTTTTCAGTACCTTGCACATGAGGTATCAGGTCTGGGATATTATTGAGAAACTCTTTTTATAAGGTTGTTTTCCAGATTCAAATTAGGCTTAAAAAAACACCATCACCAAGCAGTGGGATAGATATAATGTCATGGTGACATTTTAAATTTTTGTAAACTCTTTCACTTCCAGGTACCAGATTAGCTTGAATAGACAGAGATAGAGATGTATAGTTGCTAAAAACTAATCTAACAAGGTTGAGCCTGATTATGTTGATTTTGAACATTACTTCACTTCTCTAATTAGAAAATGAACTAGATTAGGCCTACAAAATATCTTATTTAAGAATTAAAAAAAAAAATCTTGAGTTAGGACTAGTAAACCTGTGATTGTTCATGCATCTGATTTTCTATCTTCTACATGTCCAGTGCTAAGGAACTTATGCCACAAATTGCACTTGATGGCCTGTATGATTTTTCTAAACAGTTTCTAATTACTAACACTAAATACAATATTAACACATACAAAATATGTATTTGTATGTAGAAAGTTACGTATCCATGTCTGGAGTGCTATGTATAATATTTTCGTGTAGCTTTTAGAGGTAAGTTTATCCAAAAACAGTCCCAAACCTATAACTCAAAATTAAAGTTCTTACAAGAATGGACTTCATTGTTTGAGTACAATAGTAATTTTTTCAATGAGAACTTAAAAACTTCTATTGCCTACATTTAAGATTCTAAATTCATGTTTTGGGTGAATCTTTTTCTTTTTTTGTGTGTGTTTTATCAACTTCATGCAGATAAAAAATATATTAAAAAGTGTGCTTTGTGCAGCATTTTTGTGCTGTCTTATGAATCTTCTCTCAGTCACATAAATCTCGATGTGGAAGAAGTAGACTCCTGGGTGGAAAGCCATAGGCTGCAGAAAAATTCTTAGATGTGGAAGGTTTATGGTCTTGTTAACCATGAAGATTTCACTGTAGTGGTAAATCAGAATTTTATGAAAAGGTTCACTTCACTGTGGCTAAAATTCTAATCTTACAATCCTTGAAAGACAGTAATATCAATTAAATGCTGAATTCATTTTTGCAGAATGGAATCTTTGCAACATAGATTGTTTGTTTATTTTTGAGGAAACAAAATTGAAAGGTGTGTTGAGGACATTAAGCAAATGTGACATCTCGGTATATTATTCAGTTTCCAAGGAAGCCTTTACTGAGTAGAGTCTGAATTCAGAGGTCAGAGTTCTAAACTGCTCAAAATTGCCAACCTTGTTTTTGTTATTTTGTTGGTCACCTCTTTGTCCTTTCACCTGATTGTGTAGAGCACTCACTGGACCAAAATAAAATGCTTTGAACTAAATCAGAGTCACTCAAAAAAGCCAAGTCAGAGGATGAATAAGAAAATTCTTGAGTAGTGGTTAACATGTATGTAAGGACACAGGGACAAGATAGAGAGTCAAAAGGGGTACAAGGTGGTAATTTCACAGAAGAAGTCAGCAACAAATGGGTCAGTTTTCATGTTTGCTTTGGTGCTTGTTCATGTTATCTACTGTAATACCACATGTAACTAAACAGTAGATTCAAGAGTGTCAGCTTCTTTTTCCCCTTACGTTTTATGATATTTGTGTATTTTAAATGGATTGAACAGTTTATTTTTGTAGGGCACTGAAAATTAGCCGTGAAGATGAGAAGTATATGTAGACAAAAGCTAAAAAAAGAGCTCCTTGGCAGCCTTGTGTGAAACCCCCCCCCCCCAAATAAGTTCATTATGTTCACAAATCTTCTACATAACATACGTGAGCTTTTAAACTGCCACTTGAGTCCCACTATATTCCTCAGACAATCACACATATATATTACATTGGCTAAACTAAATCAGCTGCTATTTCTGTCATTAATCTATTTTCAGGAAATACCTAGAACTATAATGAGCCCTTGAGAAACTGATCTATCTGCAAAGTCTGTTTTTCCCACTCCTGATTTTTTTTTCACAAATAAATAAAGATTTTCTTCAGGAGAAAACCTTACAATAGGAGTTGACTGTGTTATACAAGAATATCTTGTTCATATATGTAATGACGAAGGTTTTTAATTAGGATAAAATTTTTGAGGAATAAAGTTTCATAGCTCCATATGAGTATGTGTTTTTAAATAGATTTTTTTACATCTTGATATACATGATATACAGAAAAAAACTTGGAATATTTGTACTCTAGTTTTGCTCACTTCCATAGGATTTTCTCATTATCCCTGGAAAGTATAGAAACTTAGACTTCAAGTAAACTCAGATTTGCTGCAGATTCCAAACCTTTACAGACATAAGTGTATATTTAAATTATTGCTATTTGTCCTGTCTTAAGAGCTGTCTCCTTCGAGAAGAACAAATGCATAAAGAACCCTGTCCTGATCTTTGGCTACTATGACCTGAAGGAGAGAGTGCATATGTGTGTATTTATTTGTTTGTTTGTTTGTTTTTCACTTGTACCTGAATCCTTTTCAGTGGCCATTTTTAAGTACAGCAGAAACTGAGAGGGCATTTCTGAAGGAATGCACTACTCCGTCATGTTTTAGTTTGAGAAGAACAACTATTTTTGTTACAGGACCAGTTTCTGATTTCAGGGAAGAAGGTTATTGGTATAAGTAGTCAAACGTCACAGTTGGGGCTCATGAGTGAGGTTTTTTCTTATATGTTTTTTTGCATATTAGTGCTTCTCTTCAGACTTCAAGTAGTCTGTCAATAATAGGCAGAACTTTTGAAGAGTACCTGGTAGTAGAAAATACCCATAGATGCTCAAAGAGAATTTGAAGAATGCTGCAAATTTTGGGTTAAGATTCAGCACCAAACTGCACAATATTAATAAACAGGGTGGTAAATTAAATAGAGTTTTCAATCAAAGCAAGCTCTCTGCATTACTTCTCTGTGACAATAACATAACTTTATTTTTCATCAATTATGCATTTGAGACAAGAAGAAAAATCTCGGGTTAATTTAATAATTAATTTCAAGGTCTTTTTTTTCCTTTTAATGCTATCTTTATGAGGTAGGAGTGCCTTTTTTTCTGTGCACATTATATAATAAACAAATTTTAGCAGATAAGAAATCATTTTACATGAAAGTATTATTTTGCAGAAAACAAAGTGCTGGTACTGTACTGATTTTTATGTGCTTTGATGGTTTTTTAATATAAAAGAACATGCAGGCAAGTTTTATAAATGGAAATTTTAAAAATGTCATCCAAGGTAATTTCAGCCTTGTGAAGAATTATGGATTGAGAAATTAATATATTATAGTTTTATATTGTTATTTAAGAAAAATAAAAGACAATTTCCTTGCTTTTTACAAGTGCTGAATTGGGGGAAAAATAAGGAATAGAATGGAATGGATGATTTAAGGTATTTAAGAGAAGCAGCAGGTCTAGTTTTAGTCTCAAAACCTAAAGAGGACAAAAGAACCTGAGGATTTATCATACAGCTACTGGTCACTGAAGGGAGGTAGCAGGATATGAATATTTATCTCAGAAAATATGCTTAACATGAATGTAGGGAAGAATGGCACATTTAGCTGTGTAATTTCCAAGGATTTTGACAAAAATCAGGCATTATTCAGTATTCAATTTGTTTAGGTTTAATCTAGCTTGCATGCCCCTCATTACTTTTTTTAGAGAAGTCTGTGTACTTAAAATTAAAGACATTTTTATTTTTAAGTGTTGGATTTTTCTCTCTATAAGGCTTCCCCTAGTGCCCTGTTTCCACAAATTTTAGAGAAGGCAAGACAAATAATTCAGAATGCTGATGAAATTTCCTGAAACTCACGTTCTCAAGTTTTATAGCTAGCTTAGCTGGACTGAAGTGAAACAAAGTCCATCAGATTGGATCTGTTAAGTTTCTCCTTTCTTGCTATAACTCTTATAATGCAAAGAAGATAATTTCTATCAGAACTGTAGCTACTGACTCTAAATTTCCTTTGCATCTTTTCACCAAATTTTTAAATGAACTACATTTTTATGGTTTTTCTATTGATTTCAGTCTATTTCCCCCTCAGTAATATATTTTATAAAAATTCACAATTAAAAAGAATCCCCTAAGATTCCTGATTTCCAATACTGAGCTTATACATCAATGTGTCCTCTATGTCAATAGTCAATAGTTTTTAACATCAAGCTAAAAGCATGACTAAGATGCCTCTTACAGAAAGACTTACCAGTAAGATGCAGGGATACAAATCCCTTCCATATGCAATACAATTAGTAACAAAACAGAAAGTTAATTCTCCATGCTCACTCAAATTTTATCATTTATGCCAAGGATTCAAAATCCTTTAGCATTTTATGGTGGCTGTAGAAAGTCTTTTCTCTTGTAAGTGAAAACATTGGAACCCGTATGAAGTACGCACTCATTTTGCAGAGTTCTCTGAAGGCAGCTCCTCAGAACACCTTGTGATAAGACACTTACTTTTTATACTATTTGAAGTTTTGATCTCTGAATTAAGCACATGATTAGATACATAAAGCCAGTGAGAGAGCATTTTTTTTGGTCTAAGCTAAGTTACATTTATTTTTGGTCTAAACCAAATAATTAATTTTGTTTCATAAATGTCCAAATGTGGACCCTTTTCAATCCATTAAAAGTGATGTTAGAGAGTCAGTTTGTTTGCCTGTGTGTAGGCCAGAAGACCAGTGTTTCTTTTTAAAATAAAGAAAAAAAACCCTTATTCTTTAAAGGGTAAAATGCTTATTCTTAAAATAAGCTGTGTAATTTGGTTTAGGAAAATATTCTTTATTAACAAATATCTCAATATTTTATTTTCTGAAACCATCAAAAGAATTAAACTCCCCCTAGGACTTTCCTTTCTGCCTACAGCTTAAAAGTTCTGGTGCAACTTTGTTTAAAAATTCTGGGTCCCCATGTCAGCTAATATGATTAAAAAAGGCTAATCTAATACAGTTTTCTACATAGATGTTTATAATTAAGTGTTATGAAAAGAGTGTCATAAATTATAAGGGAAATCAAATAGTAAATTATTTAATGGACTAAATCATAGAGCTTTAACATAAGAGTCTTGAAAATACTGATCAAGTTGATCTTTAATAAATTTTGTAGGTAAGCTTTGCTGTGTAGAATGTGTTTGCCAGTTTGTAAAAGTGACATGTGAAGGGCCACTGTGTAATCACTGTGAAGAGGTGTAAGAACTAATTTTAAGCCTATTTAGCATTCTATTAAATAACTTCCTGATTTGGTATTTTGCTCTTGATGGGTCCTTTATGTCAGCCTGTTAATTTTCTTGAGTTCTTTGAACTTTAAAACACACTACTAACAGAGCACAGAGGATTTAGAAATTCTGCAGTGAGTCCTCCATGGACTGACAAGAGAACTTCTAATTTTCCCTTATGACTGAAAGAATGCAAATCTTTAATTATGTCTGTGTACTTCTTAATGGTGAAATTGTTGTAGAACAGTTGAAGGATGACTGGCTGCTGGAGTGTGCGTGTTTGTGTGTATGTGTGTAATTATTAGTGCTTCTTTATGAAGGAGACAAAGCAGTACCATCTGTAAATGACATTTCTTTCCCTGCACATATTTTTAAATTAGATACTGTAACCAAATTTACCTGGGAAAATCTATAGTTGTCTGGGACAGGGTGGCTAACAGCATGACAGGTAACAAGAGTCAGAAACACTAAAATTTGATCTGGACTGCAACACTTAGCAAACAGTAGGAGAGAATTTCCATGGAAGGCCAAAACAATGTTCTCTGACAGCATAAATCATGGCTTCATAGTGCTCTGAGGAGGTCCCTTGCAAAACCGGGATAAAGTATTTGTTCCCCATAGAGGCAGCCACGGCTGTGCTGAAAATAGATTGCCCCTCACTCTTCTGCTTGTGCTGTGTATTATTTTTAAAGGTGATATGAAGAAATTAATCAGAAATCATTCCCCATTTTAAAACCATGCCCAAACTCAGTCTGTAGTTATGTTTATGTTGGTGTGAAATAACTTCACTGACTCTTGTTAATGACATCTGTTAAAAACATATGTTACATATGTAAGGCCTGTCTGTGCATTTGTTTTTTTGTTGTATTTGGGGATGTGTAAAGTATATATTGCATAAATATATGCTTTTAAAATGTGAATTATTAGGCTCCTTTTAAAAGAAATTTATCATGACTATTGCTATTTTAATGAGATACTGGAAGAGTACATATCAGCCATTCTTTATAGCACCATTACTTACTCAGCACTGAGCTATTTGAAATTGAACCAAGAGCAGAAGTCATACCCCTGTGTAATTATGGCTGTTTGATTGATGGTCATGGCATTTTTTTAAATTTTAGACATTGTAGAAGATGGAAAAATACTTTAAAGATTTGCCCTTTACAAAATTAAAGAATTAAAAATTAATCTGACTGAGATTCACACAACTGCAGTAAGGAATTTTGAGTTATCATTTCACCTAGTAAAGGGCAATAGTTCTCCCTGACCTGTTCCCCTCTTATACTGAGAAACTAGATTTAGTATTTTGTTAATGCCTTGAGATGAAAAGCTAAATCTTGCCAGGAATGTCCAAACATAAATATTTGAGTAATAGGCTCAAAACATGGACAACCCTAGGAGAAATTGATATTTACATGAGTAATAAAAATGAAATTGCCTCTCAGAAAAAAGTTCTATAATTTTAAAGAAAGTGTAAATGTGAACATTCAGCCATGTTTTGTAGTGTAGCATTTTTTCAATTTTCTAGGATGGTTGTAACACCAAGCATGGCCTTTGCTGAAGGCCCACCGCCTCAGGATCAGACTTGGGACTTAGCACCAATTTCTGAAATTGTTCTTTGCTACATGTCTTAAATATACTTTTTCTCCTTTTCAATGATGTCTAAGGCAGTTAATTTCTATACAAATTTCCAGTTTCTCTGCAGGAGAAAGAGAAAACAAGGTGGTTTCTTCAAATTGCTCATATTCTCCTTGACAGACTAGAGAATTTTGGGGTCACTGGGTTGTTCTGTGTGAAAAGGTGAATGCAGAAACATAATTAATCTCCCCTGGTTTCCCTTTGCCTTTCTTATTAATTTCTTGGAGGGAATTCTTACCAATTTGTTTGTGCTTTTATCCAAGCCTACTGCTGAGTAATGTGAATGAGACAAAGAAGACAAAAAAAAAGCCCCAAAAGCCCCAACCAGACCAGCGTCATAGTGTTTCTCCCATGACTCAGAAAGCACATTCCTACCTGGGTATACATAGATCTGTTCTGTACTGGTGCAGACGGTGAAGGTAAAGTGTTATGAGTAATAATTCCTAGAAGAAGGTTATTTTCTTTAATATAAGGGAGCATTATTTTCTAAGAACATTAAGGCCCTAATTATTCCTTGTGCCCTGTATGTACATATTGCTAAGTATACACTATACTTAGAAAAAGATTTGTTTCTGCCAGTCTCAGCAGAAGTTTTGATAAAAAATTCAAGAAATGAACTGAAATACTAGGTCCTACATTATAGCCCTTCATAAAACTCATGGTGAAATTGCATTTTAGTTAGTATTTTACAATTATTAAATTTGTTTCAGACAGCCATTGGTGCTTTTGTTATTAATATTATAGAGACTAAGTTTCTATAAGTAAAAGATTTTTTTGATGCTTCTATAGAGGCAGAGTTAATTTTCATGGATGTAGTGATTACAGTGTATTACTAGCAGGAACTTAATACCTAAACAATTAAAATTAATTTTTAAAAATTCCATCTGTTTTGATCTTTTATTTTTGAAGGTAAAATAATTGCAACTAATGTAAGAATATCACTCTAGTTTCAAGGAATAATAATTACATTTTGAGGTTCCAATCAAAATTTATTAATATATTGTTACTTATTGTTTGCTTTCCCTACTAAATTGTTGAAGGAAAGCTGTTGAATGTCTGAGATTTCTCCTGACAGAGAACTATGGTATGATCTCTTTATGAAGGAAAACTATCCCATCCAAAACATCTCTTCTGAATAGAAATGCTGACAATCATTTTGGCATTTTTTATTGAGCTGACCTTCTTTATCTGCTATTGATCTACTGTCAAAAAATGTGTTACCACTGACAAAAATAAAGCAATCCAGAATGTGAGGTAATTTATAATAGGAAAGACATAAATTAATGTGAAAAAAATTAATATAGCTGTCTGATTTAGTTTTCTGAATGTTAGTTCTTTATTGTAAAATAATAACAACCATTTGTTGTCACAGAGTTTGCTGCATTTTTGACTATTTTTCATCTTTCAACACGGATGTGACTGCTTAGTGAGAAAGTATAATAGCTCACTCAGCTCAGAGTTACATTATTTAATATGCTTATGTTCAGACAGGTAAGAAGATCTCAACTGGAATAGTTATTTTTTGTTCTGGACTTACTATGTAGAGTCTTTAATTAAAAATTTTAAAAGTCCAGGGGGTAGTGGAAATCCAAGATCACTCCAGATCAAATTTTGTGGGAAATGTAGGAGTAATTTTCCATCTTGCAGATGACCTATACAGACTTGCAGTCACATCTAAATTTATATTCAGAAACAATCTCTCTCGTTCACCTTCACCTTCTGGTTCTGAGTTTGCCAAGATCAGCAAACACCAGCTCCATAATTCAGAGGTTTTAGGATTGCTGGCAACCTCCATGTATCCTGGCTGCAAATCAAAACAAATTTTTTGAAGTAAGAAGAGAAAAATGAAATCTTGCTGATCTTTAAATATTTAAGATTTTAGAACCAAGTTGGATTATTTTGTTGTCCGGTTTGTGGTAAGGAATACATGTAATGGGTTCCTTGATACATCAAGGACCTTGATTTCCAATTATAGATGCTCTTCCTACTGTTTGATATTCTTACATATGTCAAAGTAGAAGTGTAAGAAATCTTTCAATTGCTCATATCTGTCTTTTAAATTCACTGCTGGATGGAAGATTGAAACAAATGTGCAGGAGCAGGCTTATGAGAATAATCCTTGCTATTATCTCTCCCTTTTTGTCATGCTGTTAGATGTGTTGCAACACTTGATTAACTAGTTTGATAAAGTTTCATTTAAAAAAAAGATTTTTAATATTTTTATTTGCTTCTTTGTTTTCCTTTCATGGTGGTAGTAAATACAAATATTGCTTCTTCATCTGTACTTGTAAACATGCATTTCCGCTCATCTGCTGGTACTGGCATATATATTCCAACAAGACTGAGGAACAGTCTTTCAGAAAGTGGGCTATTGACTTTGGAAAACATGAAGAACTACTGAAATTTTCTGGTGCAGAGCTACTCCTAGATGAAATTAGTGTCATACCTAAGTAAAGCTTCACAGAAAGAAGCCAGTAATCTTTTTGTGTGTGAATGAGGAAAATAAAACCCCCAAACAATAAATCTTTAATTTTTTTTTTTAGTTTCTTTCTTTCTTTTATATAGAAGTAGAATGCACTTTAGTAAAATACAACATAATTCATTCTACTTTGAAAGGTTTGGTGGTAGGAGCTAAGAACTTAATTCATATGCCAGGTCCCTGTTGTCCAAAAGACTCATACCTGGAGGTACAACCCTTTTAATATGTTCATTTGGACTCTATTTCCTCCATCCTGGAGGCATCTATAAAAATCTCTGAAGACACCGGGCAATGCTTCTTTGCAGATTTGTATTCTTTAGTTACTTTGGTTTTAGCATCAGGAAAATAGGAGCGTCATGAGGTTGAAAATTTTTCTCAAGTTCAAAAGCTATTCAGGGAAAAATTGTTTTAGAAATGACGTTGTTTACTGCAACAAAGATTCCATCCCACTTGCCATCCTCCATGCTTGTGCATACCTGTGTGTTGCTATATTCATCATGCAAACTTGTTAAGCACTAGCAAAAGAGAACCTATATATGATTAACTGCTCTTGTAGCATAAAACTTTCAGCCTCCTTACTTAACAACAACTGAGTTGATAATTCTCAAGGAAGAAAACATCCCTCTACTTTAGAAATGCGTCTCCAAAACCCTTTTGTTCTGATCCTGCCATATCAGAGCCGCCAGAGTGTTGGCTCTGGGTTGATGCAAGTGGAGAGTAAAGGGCTCATACTTTTAACAAAAATGATAACTTAAAGCTACTAGGCCAACATGTTTTCCTTTTTGAGGCTGAGGAGTGGCAGCAGCAGGACTCTGAAAGCATCTGTGTGTGTATGTATTTGTGTGTATTTCCATGTGAATTTCACTATGGAACATCTTTCCCTCTCCCTGCAGCTCAAAAGACTTTGTTTTCAGATTTGGGTTTTTTTTTTTCAAGTTTGATGTGCAGGAAATTTTAGGAGGGGTTTGGAATCCCATTTTGGACTGGGGATTTAAATCTTATCTATACTGGTGTTTCAATCCCTTTGTAGAATAAGATGGCTCTGAGAAAAACCACTTCTAGGTAGGTGTCCCTGCAGCTAATGCCACCGTGATGGATGTACAGTCTTGGTTTGTTGCGGGTTCTCAAGTTCAGAGTGCTAGCAAGAAAGCCACAAGGAGGATACAGAATGGTACAACTTGGGTAATGTCAGCGTCTCTTTGCTATAAAAAAAAAAACAAAAACAAAAAACCAGCCTCCAAACCTATGAGGGTTAACATGAAGCTAGAGTGATATAGACACAGACCTAAATTGATGAGGTGCAGATGTAAATTGATAAACGGGTTTGATGCACCATAGTATTGAAATGTATCTAAATTAAATATTGTTACACATTCTTAATGATCAGATGAATTATACATAAAGTACATGGATTATTTGTCCAAGGCAAACAATGGTGACATTTCTATCTGTGACTTAGTATGACAAGGTTAGCATGTTTTATTCAAAAGTTTTAAACAGTAAATTATTTGTATGAATTACTTTTTCATTGGACTGCTAGGTAAAACAGAAACTAACACAGCTATTCTATGATGTGAAGTCAGTTTTTGCATTAAATAAATTAGCATAAAAATGTGATTATTTCTAACATCTTTAAAATTCACCTGACATTGTCTTGTCATTTGGAGACCAAAAAAACAAACATTTAAAAACAGTGATGAAAAAAGAAACAAAGCAGCATTCTACTCCCCCAAAAATATTGTATATGAAGCATCAAGGTAAAAAACCAAAATGCCTTGGTAATTGAGACCATGGTTTAATATAACTTAAAAGACCTATCTGCTGGAAGATAAAATTGAAATATACAGTATGAAGAGAATCTTCTGAATTATAAAAAAATTAAAAATGAGGGAAAAAATCGTCCTCCCTTGATCATTCCTTGGGGCCTAATGAAGTACAGTTTAGGGTTCAAATTCAGGGGTCCACTTCATTTTGGAAAAGTCTTTGGATCATCTTTGCTTAATATCACCTGTTGAACTGGAAAATAAAACTAACCTTTCATTGAACCAGAGAACAGAAAAGCGGGAATAACTTTCTGCGTGTGTGGTTGTGAAACTCTGCAAAGGATTGGTAAAATTGGATCCAATACCTACTCTGGGATAGCAGAAGCAGGTAATTCCCATATCCCATATAAATGCCCAGACTTTTTCACCAGTGTGTGCCATTCTATGCACTGAGGTGAAAAAGTCTGATACGACAACTATCAGCTTCATCTGCTTCCAGGCTTGCTATCAGCATTTCTAAGAGGAATCAAACAGGGCAGGTTGTAGCATGATGGCTACAAGTCGGTTTTGTAATCCCAAGCAAGATATTTTCTGGCCTCTACAATGCATCTGAGAGATCTTTATTGTCCTAACACTTTAAACACCATTTCTGGTTTCTACATGTTGTCATTAAGAATCTCTCAAACCAAAGAGTGTTGCGGCATTCCAGATCCTGCTAGCATTTTACAAGGAGCATAAACAGTCCAGCAATAACAGAGATGACAACCTGATGACAGAGTACTTGTCCCTTTATGGCAGTTCAGAGAATAGTAAGAGATTTAAGTAATGAGCCATATTGTGCAATTCAGGATTTACTTGTCTGATATCATCTCTGACAGTGGTTAGTTCCAGATTTATTAACAGAGAGACTTTTTCCTTCATTAACTTCCATTCTGCTTACTTATCTTATTGGACATATAAATCCTTATTTGGATTTTTTTTTCACCTCAGAGGCATTCTGTTGCAGAAAAGTTTGAATCAGAGCTGTGTACTGTGGGAAAACAGTTGTACTGTGTGCATTTTTTATTATAATTTCTGAATTTTCTATTCTTCACATGCTTAAATTTTTGAAGTGGATGATCAATTGTATTTATGAACAGGAGTTGCGCCTGCATTTTGTCAATTTTTACACTAAAAATAATTGCTTACAATATTCACAATGGAGACCAGTTCAAGACTCAGGTAAATCAAACTATTCATAGCAGGTGTCTGCTGTAGATCAGTAGCAGTAAATCTTTCACCTTTATCACATTTTTTTCCTAATGTTCTTCACAGATGAACATGTGAAAAACAAGTAGATACATATACATGAAAGGTGGACAGGGAAAATGAAGCTAGGAAATTGTAGTGCAGAAAGGCGCAGGCAGGTGGATATGAATGTAAGAGTGAGGCCACAGCAGTAGCCCTGTACCTTGACAATGTCAGAAATCACATCTAAAGTTAACTACCATCTGACATGTTTCTCTTTAGACTTGCTGGCCATCACCAAGTATTGATCTGCCATTCACAGTAGCTGTTAGTCTCAAAATCATTGTTTTTTTCTTGAAGGTAGCTGTACCACTCAAATATTAGTTAAAGTTATGTTGACAAATTTATGATATTTAATAGAGTAATAAATTTCTACAACTTGGAACACAAAATTGGTACAGTATAATTTCACAGTGTTCTGCCCCATCTCAAATCTACTGTACTCTCCAGTTTATTGAAGCCTCTTTTTTGGTCTGCAAGCTTTCACCATAATTTCTAAACATTTAAATTACTTTAATTTGAATGTGCACCTTATTAATATAAGCATTATAAAACTAAATAAAGTCTATAAAGTAGGAACCAGAACTCCTTCAGCCATGTTTATCTCCTGCAAAATTATATTTTCCAGTATATTTCTATTAGCCTCCAATTCTGACAATGTTGCTGTGCTTGTTGTTCTAGCTTGGAATGTATCTCAGATGAGAAATGAAAAACAACTCTCAGAATCACAGAATCAATTAGGTTGGAAAAGACCTCAAATCCAGATTATGACTGAACACTATCATCTCAATAAATCTTGGGGACTCAGGGCCACATCCAGTACTTCCTTAAACACCTCCAGGGACAGTGACTCTGCACCTCCTTAGGGAGCACTTTCAATATCTAGTCATCCTTTCTGTGAAGAACTTCTTCCTAAATATGATGTATGTCAAATAGAATAAATAAAAAAGTAAGAATGTTTCTATGTGCTTTTGAATTAAGAAACATGCATTTGATTTTAAAGATTATTTACTTAAACTGCCTGTGGATCGAATTCACAGTTCAAAAAAATCACAATTTAGTGGTTTACCACCTGGTTACTTTCAGTTTATCATTGAACTGTCATAATAATATTTTCACTGTTTAATACTTAATCTCAGTTTTCCCCTAATGAAGAAAACTCGTTTTTCTACATGTAATGCTTCATTGTATTTTAGTTCTCCTTGTTTTCTTTAAAAGCAAACGGCAAAGAACAAATGAGAAAAGGTTTTTGTACTTGTGCTGGTAGTCACTTGTAGTTTTCAGCTGGTAATTTTCAGGAATCACAAATTGGAATTAATTGGAAAAGTATTGTCTTGCATAATTTGAGTATAAAATAGTTTTATGCTTCACCCTCCTAAATTTTTTTTTTATTTTATTCCTGAAGTATGACAAATTTCAGAAATATCTATTTCAATATCTATTTCTATCCCTTTTTGTGTTTCTCCATTTACCTGATTCTGTAAATTAACTCAAGAAAACCTTGTGTTTCCAGATGGATAGAATATTCAATGAGCACACCTTTCAAAATGTGATAGGGACTCTTTATTGAAATACTGGCAGTTTAATGACCCTCCCCACCTGGGAACATTTTGTGTGACTACATTTTATTGTATAATTGTTCTTTTCAAACTTCACATTATCTTATTTTCACTGGGAATGAAGCTCATAAAATGCATCCCTAACTGAAGAAGTGGTAAGAGGAAAAGTGTTGTTCATTTTATTGATGCAAACGTGACACTTTATTTGGATATTTGCCCATGGGATGAAGAATTTGTGCTGAATTTCCCTCACATTTTTTTGTAAATCTGCAGCCTAAGCTATAGCCAAATTCCTTATGCCTTAATCTAAAATGGAGTTTCCTGAGGTTCTTTCATGTCACAGGCTAGCACATAATGAAATGGTTTTTTTTTCTAGAACAATAAACTGTTTGCTTCTTGTGCTATATATCTTGTTTACCCATATTTATAATATTTTTAAATAGAAAAGGTATATTGGCCTACCTGACTCTTAATTGAATGTGTCAAGTTTCTCATTATATTATGCACCCAGTGTTAAAGGATATTGTAGTTGAAAATCTCATCTGGATTAAGTAATGCAAATTGTTTTATTGTTTCTTAATAGAGCCAGTTTAATGAGACAGTCAGATTTCAAGGCTTACTCTGTTTGGAGTTACACAGAAACAGTGGCTATGATATGACCTACTGCTACTAAGACATACTATAATATTAATTACTATGCTTATGGAAAATAACTACCCTCTGCATTTGTAAATATTATTGTTCTGTTAATTTATTAGTAATAATACAAAAGGAAAAGAAAAAAAAGAAAAAGAAGAAGAAAAGAAAAAAAGAAGAAAAATAAGGAGAAAAACAAAAAGAAAAAGAAAAAGAAAAAGAAAAAAAAAAAAAAAAAAAAGAAAAAGAAAAAGAGCTTGCTCCCTCTCACCTCCTGCTCCTCTATCTTTCCACCTGTACTTTCATTCTTTCTCTGAATTTCTGCAGAACTCCTGAGAACCAGAGGGAGTCACACAATGTATGCTGTGGGCATTTTCAGCCGGCAGAAGAGTTCAGAGAGAGGACCTGGAAATTTTTCCGAATGCTTGCAGCCTCCTCCAGAGCAGTCAGCTACTGAAATAAATGGAATGACTGTATGTATGACTTCATGAACACCGGCCAGCAGTGCCATCTTCCTGGTGTGTCTCTCCTTGGAATAATACCACACTGTCAGGTTTGGTCTGTGTTGTACCACACATATCAGAAGTTGCTCTTCTGGGAAAGGCAGTCATGCCTGCTAGCTGTCAGAGCAGATTGCCAAATACCCTTTATTTATGAGATTTTTTTAAAAATTCATATGCAAATATTTATTTTCAGCTTTTTTTATGCATTACTAACAATGAAAAATTGCTAAATGTTTAGGGCACCATTAGCAACTCATTCAGTCAGTCAGAAAAATATTAAATCCTTGTGCTTTGCCAATATATGTGTGAGGATAGGATTTGTCTTTCACTGGGACCAGGGCTGGCAAGTGTGAGGAGCTGAGGGATGCCCCCTGCACCTGGGGCAGGAGCACTGCACAGCCGTGTCCCAGGCAGGCAGAGCCCCAACAGAGGTGCTCATGGGGAAGGCTCGGGGGAGAAGGTGCTGCCTTCTGTTCAGCACAAAGCTGAGCAAGGACAGAGGGGCTGCAAACACGATTTTCCCCAGTGATAATGGTGGGTCAGTTGGTGCAATCCCTCCTTAGAGGGTTTTCAGTTCCTGTGGGATAAAACACTCAGCAACCAGGTCAAAAAAAGAGCATTGAACTGAAGATCCTAATGACCTGAAATTTTAAGACCTGTGGTCTTAAAATTATTTTCAAATTATGGAATCAGTCTCTGGACCATTACTTTATTATGGAGAAAATTTTTTCCTCTCTTGGCCAGTCAAAATTTACTACTTTATGTAGTGAAGAATCTGTAAATTCTAATATGATTGCAAACTATGATCTCCCTGTTTCCTGCTAAATATAAGCAGAGACTCACAGAATAATTTAGGTTGGAATAGACCTCCAAGATCATTGAGTCCAAGCCCTGGGAGATCACCACCTTGTTAACTGGACTATGGCACATACCACATACAGTTTTTTCTTGCACACCTCTCTGGGGATGGTGACTCTGCCACTTCCATGGGCAGTCAGTTACAAAGTTTGGCAACACATTTTATAGAGAAGGAAGGAAACTTTAAAGATTCTTCATCATGTAGGATCATTTCATATAGATATTCCATTTTCATATAGGTATTAATCTTTTTCCTCTCTATGTTCTCTTCTTTATAGATATTTGCATTTTTATTTTTTTGGTAAACGTTAGAGATGAACTTGTACAGGCTGCATAGTATCTGTGATTAATACACTAACCAAATAAATAATATTTTTCCATTCTCTGTGCATATACAAAGTTTTTCACTGTCATGCACATTTTGATATTTATGTTTTTTAATTACAGCAGACAACTTATTTATCCTTGTTGTAAATTTGCTGAAGAATGCTGAATTCTGGTTCATCTGCAGTATGAGCCTCCTGTTTCCCCTTCTGTCATCAGTGTTCAGCAGGGGAGTTTAAAGGGCCCCATTATTCACTGCATACACACCCCGATCATTAAGTTAGTATGGGTACACAAGGAATACGGAGCAGATTGAAAATCAGGAGTGAGCTTGGTCCATTGTGACTTTAAAACACGCACAGAGAAAATCCCACTCATATTTAGTTGTACTGCCTCATGGTTGAGGTTTTTTCAGCCTTTTTAAAATAACGTGCAATAACAGAATTGGCTTTAGCTGAACATTAAATAAAGAATTTATCTGAGAAAATCCTAGTATTTGTCTGTAGCAAGCAGCCCTAGTTCATGCCATGATGTTACACAGATTGCAGATCATATAATGATCTAATACTTAATTTAATCCATGAAGTGATTAAACTTAGACACTGGCATCTAAGAATAAAAGCCAAAATTAGGACTTCCAGAAAGATCTTCTTACCTAACATGTAGGATAAATATATATTAAAAATTACTTATTGTGGTTTTTTTTTAAAATATGTGTATTGACTTGAAACCACTTTGATAAATAAAAAGCTAAAAAATTAGCAGGTGAGAGAACAAGCAAGATGTCTCTTCTGATCCTTCTTCCTGGCTTAGACTTTTTGGTGCAAAGGGAAAAAACCTTCAATATTCTTTCATTAGTCAGTAGTCGATACATATATTCTATATTGCAGATAACCTGTGTTGTGGATTGTTAATGTAGAATTTTATGTTCAGAACAGCAAACGTTATCCTCTTCTCCATCTCATTCACTACAGTATCAAGAAGCTTTAACTGGTCAGTGATTGGAAAATACTGATCTCCAAATCTACAGTAGGATCATCAATATGTACTCTTTAAGTATAAGAACTAGCATGCTCAGGTAATTAGCATTATCCATCTTTCCAAAACTAAAATTGCCTTAAAAACATTATCAACATTGCCAATTATTTTCCTGTCTTTCTCATATTCATCAGAGACAGGATAGTGTGCCATTTTTAGTTTAAATGTCAATTTTATGACTCTATTCCATCATTTTCACTGTTCATAAAACAGATTTTCAGTAATTAAGAATATGAAATAACTATTAATTAGGTTCCTCTTAATTTAACTGAAGGATAAAGATTAGTATCTATCCACCTATGATAGTTTTCACTAGTGGACATTAAGTGTCTCTCTATGTTCTCAATTTCTAAAATTTTTCTTTACATATATTTATAGCCATTCTCCAAGAATTAGATTCTTGCCTAACCAACCATTAATTTTATGACATGTAGAAATTGTCTAAAAATGTAATAATGCAATCAGTCCATGACTATGTCTTGACAGTGCTACTTTTATCAATCAGACTCTGCTGAAGCCTATCAGGAGTTCTCTCTATTAAAGACAAAACAAAATACCTTCATGAGTTTTCTGAAGAAACCTTAATGTAGAAAGTTGTCTCATTTGGAAAAAAGGGCTTGAGTCAGACAAGAGAAGGGTGTTTTTCAGAAAAATAAAGCTAATATACCTTTAGAAAAAGAATAAGCATTGAAAAAATGTGGGCTGTCTTTGTGAGGGAATTTTCACTGGTTGTACTGTGGTATGGAAGAACCATGAAGGAAAATGACTCACCAGCCCTCATCACTGAGGGAGGAGCTGAGGACTCAAGAGACTTCTCACAGCCTCCAGTGGTATCTGCCTGAAAAATCTCTTAATCCATCAGGCTGTTGATAAAACCATCACCTAAGCTGTGTTTTCAATCTGCCTGAGCTATCATTAGCTGAGATCAGAGGATAAAAATTTTCCAAGAATGGTTACACTAGGAGTTCTGGTTCCTTGCAGAACCTCATTTGCAGGTAACTATACCTGATACACATCATAGCCTCTGAGACTGGGGGGAAATATGATAGTATACAGGATCATGGAGAATGGATATATATTCTAAGAAAGTGAAAATTTAGCATTGATAGTACTAAACTGAAAAATAAGAAAAAAATACTGGAAATATTTCTTTTGGTTTGGAAGAACTTAGTGGAAATTAGGTTTCAGTACTCAGCTGTGCTCAGACCTGGGGATCTTTATACAGGAATTTATGTGTATATCATTCAGTAAGGCTGTGAAATGTTTATATTGAGGCAATTATTTGATTTTTGTACACACTGGTCATACCAATAGCATTGACATACCAGTGTCAGAATAAATGTTGTTCTTAATGGTACCAAATTGCAGAACTGTCCTTGCTTTGCAGCCTTAAAGAATGTGCAAAGTTATCTAGAAAGACTACAGGCTGCAGAAGAAAGTGTCAAAGCCGAAAACAGAGATCTAATGAACTTGGTGGAGATTTATGCATCCATAATGTGCATATGCCATTTGCATACAGACATATTGATACAAACCCCAACACTGCTGATGCTTCCAAATGCCATTTGCCTTTCCAGCAGACAATTTAGAGCTGCAGGAAATACAAAAGGCTATGGGACAAATAAGAAATACCAATATCTTGCTACAGCATCTCTATTTTTTTTTAACTTTGCAAGCATTTTGGAGGATGCTGCAGTTAGGCTAACAGAGATCAAAAAAGAGCAATAGGAAACACTATGGAAAGAAAGCAGAATACTCATATGAGAAAGCAGAAATATGCACCTGAGAAAGCACATCATCAGCAGGATGATGCAGGAATGATCTGTCCATCTGCAAAGATAAATGACTTGAAAAATCTTCCCTATTAAATGGAAACAAGAAAATGAGGGACTGTGACGTACCATGATTACTTTGCCTTCCTTTTTTCAACTCCACAAACTTTTTAGACTGAGTGTTCTATTAGAAAGACCTATTCCTCAGAAATGTCTTTTTGCTTAGATGCAAACCCTTCCTTCAGTCTTTACTTTGTGCAAAAATGATCCATGAACAAAGTTAGGGAAAATAATGAAATGACACAGAAAATTTTATCTTTGGATTTTCATCTCAGCTATGAAAAAGCAAAAAAATTGCAAGATACTTTAAAAGATCTAAAAAAACATCAGACTTTTAGATCATTTGTATTTATCTGAATCTACTTGTTGGTCACCAAACTCAGGTCATTACTCCACCTTCTAGTTATTAAGGGCAAAATTTAGAGGTTCTGATCTAAGAGGAACCAAAGCAATAATATCTTTATTTTACTATGCCTAACCTGTTTATATCTAGTTACGGCATTATAATAGTCCCTATGACGTTATTTCAACAAATACATGGACGTATACGGCAGTTCCTTTATTCTGAAGACTTGTGAAATACAGAAAAAAGCAAATGTTTTACACAATGCTTAGACATCCTCTGGAGAAAAAATTACATGACCTGTTGTTTTAAAAGCCTACATAAATTATGCTCTTCTTCAACCATGTGGGTACTTTAAATGGTTCAAAAAAAAAGTCCAGGAAATATAACATAAATTTTCTGCACCCATATGGGAAAATTTATTGAAATTATATGCTGTGTGCAGTCTGCTCAGTTCAGAAAGTTAGCTCTAATTCTGATAGTCTCATTTTCTGGCAGCTTGCCTACTTTTAGGTTTTTAAATGTCAGGCTTTTGAACAGAACAGCACAATAAATATTGTAGTCATGTTGACAGCTTGTGTAAATCAGTTGGTAGACTATGCAGTGCACGTGAGAAAATGGTCCATTTTGCTAATCTGTATTCTACACACATAGTTCACTGTCATGGTTTAGGAATGGCATTTCCCATTCAGTGTTCCCACTGAAATACCCCAAACAGTTCAGTGGCTGCTCATTCCTCATTTCCTCCCCACTGATGGAGAGCTGGAGAGGATAATTGGAAGGACAAAATATCTCACAGGCTGCTGTAAGAACAATTTACTGGAGACAGTATTGAGCATCAATATTAAGGGCAAAAGTGTACAAGAGGTGAGTGAGTTACACGCAAGTGCTCACCTTTATGCCACATGGGATGCCCAACAGCACCTGACCCTGCCAGGCGACCTGACCTGTAAGGGACTCCCTTTTCCCAAAACCAGAAGTGGCATGAGGTGGTACAAAGCAGACTCTAAGTCCTGGCCAGGCCTCTCCTGGCAATTGCCAGAACCAGGACATTCACAAAATATTTGGTATAGCCTATTCCACTCCTTACTCTTTTCTCTACCTTCTGCACACAGCTCCACACTGCAGAGATGAATACTTTTATCTTCAGAGGAAACAGGGACTGATAAGCACCAGTTTATAACTATTTATGATTTATGATAGAATTTGAGAGGAAATAGGGCAGAAAACTGTAGTTGCACTTTGTCTGTGTAAAGCATGCCTGAGATCCAGAATTGGGACATTCTTCTTAAATGTTAGATGCCTTGCAGCAATGATAACAGCAGAATTTCAAAGGCCATTTCTGAACCACTGCACATGCTGAATCCTGTTCTGCAAGGTGCTCAGTGTCCCTAGCTTTTTTCAATAGATCCAGGATTTATGGGGAACACATTTATTCCAGATACTATGAAGAGAAGTGGTGGGGTTTTTTTTAATAGTAACTTATGATTAATACTTTCATCATCCTCAATATAAACTTGATGCCTTTGGTAAAATAGGAGATAATCAAGACAAAAGAAAATGTTAATACTCATTGGAGCTGGTATTCACATGATTATTCATCTATTAAAACAGCTCAAGGCAGTCAAGGAAACCATGTCATACACAAAAGAACCACACCAATACAATTGCTTTTCTGGAAATATTCCATAAGGCAAGTAGACAGATCCTTCATGTTTAGGTTATTGCTTTTACCAAGTATAAAATTTTTAAAACCAAAACAAAGGCACAAAAATAAAGAGGAAGAATTTGCTCTGAGCAAAATTTGCTCTGAGCAAATTCGGAGTAAATTTGTGCTGAATTTCCTAGCATTTTTGTCCTGCAGTATACGTTTCACCATTAATTTTTCTATAATTTTGTTACTTGAGTTTATTGTGTGGCTGCACAAGATGAGCACAGATACTGGAGTAGAAGGATTGCATTGGGTGAAGAGTACACAAGTGTGCAGGGCAGAATGTAGTGGATGCACTTCTGAACCGTCTAAACAGTACTGGCTCTAGAAATTGCATTAATTCTGTTTAAACACTTTATTCAGTCATTCATCCCAGCACTATGAGGGCTACTGAGCATGAGAAGTTCTGTCTTGTATCTTTTGATGTTACATAGATTCATTCCATGCTCACACCGTGAGTGAGTCTAAGAACCAAACTGGAAGGCAGAGAAGGTTGAGGAAAGCCTTAAGAGAAGCATTTAACTTTTTCATTAATTGCCTGCAACATGGGCAACAAACAGGAGGAAGTGGAAGCCACCGTGCTGCTGAACAGCTATGACCTGGTTGCCATTAACAAGAATTAGTGGCAAGAATCCCATAACTGGAATGTGGATATTGATGGCTAAAGGCGGTTCCAAAGGGATGCAAGAGGAAGAAAGGGTGGAGGAGCTACTCTCTACACCAGAATTGGCAGAGATTGTGATGAGTTGTCTCTGAAGAACAGTCCTGAGCAGGTCAAAAGGTCATGGGTAAGAATTAGAGAGCAGGGCAACAACGGGACCTTTGTGGCCCCTGTCCCTACAGGCCCCTGATCAAGGGGAGATTATTGAAGAGGCTTTCTGGCTCCAGCTACACACCTTCATCTCTTGGAAAAGTAGCACAGCAAGCTGTATCAGTCCAGGAGACTTCTGGAATTCATGGAGCTGGCAGCAGCTGAGAAAATGATAGAGTATTTTATAGTCAAATCAATGTCTTATATAGCTAAGTACTTGAACAAAGGCTTCTAAACACTGTGTTACTAATACATGGCTTTTCACTTAAGTTCTCCTGCCTCCATATGAGTGAAACAATTACTTAAATCCCCTGAAAGTTAATGCATCTATCTGTAAGACTCTGATTGTCTCCATGTTTGGCCATGAATGTTACCTCTGTTACCTTTATAGAGCTGGGTCTGCAATTACTCCGACTATTCAGAAAGTAAGAGGTGAAGCAAAGTACCAATGACTGATGTTAAATTTCAGGAAGCTGTTTACTTCTTCTTGCATTTTTTTATGATTTTATTTTCAAATTTGTAATTTCAATTGGCAGGCCTGAAGGAATGTTTGCAGCAGGCGAGCTGTGGAGGGGATGCTGTTTTTTAACTCTTGCTGAAAAGATGGGAATACAGTCTTTGGTGCGTCATTTGTCATGTATGTTAAATGAAATGTTAAAAACATCTTGAGAATCAGGAAAATAATAACAACTAATTATTTTGCTGAAGTGTTACCCAGGCTTATTTCAATCAGAATTTTTTCGCAGAAATTTTTTATAGGGTATCAAGTTGCATAAACTTGCATCGTAACTCTTTGGTTTTTGTATGCAGACCATGACAACCATCTGCTTAGAATGACATGTTTGGGGTTTTCTTAGTCTCATTCAGTCTAACTGATATTAAAATATTGACAGCAACAGTTTCTATGGTGCATACAATTTAACAAAAGGGCTGCTGCTATATCTGCTCTTTTTTGAATAAACATTGCAACTTTATGCAGTAACACAAACATAATCTGGAACTTAATATATTTTTACAAAAATACAGACATAAAAGAAAAATTAAATGAAAATTTTAACTGCTCAAATATTTTAGATTCCCAGAAATTAACCTTATATTTCATTTTAATTATTCAAATGTAACATTTAACTTTTAAGAAAATAGAATATATATACCAACTTTTGCTTTCATTCTCACATTAAGGTTTCTTCTTTGCTTGTTTTTTTTCCATTAGGTAACAATTTTTTTTCACTGGAAAGATATGGATACTCTGACATATTTCAGTAGAATAACTTTTGGAACTCAGGGGATTAGTATAGGCTCCTTCTGCTCCAGCTTGGAGAATTACTGAGGACATTTAATTATTTTCATCTCTAAAATGTTGGCTCAACTCAACAGTGAGAAAAAAAATGACTGAAAGTCATTATAGATTATTTTTGTTCCACACAGAAAGGTGTGCTTTCAGCTCAGTTCCTAACAGTCAGATGTCTCAGTCATAAAACATCATCCCAATTGACTATAATTGCTTGGGTTTTGGGTGTTGCTGTCCTTGTTGTAGTTTTTTTTGTGTGGTTTGGATATTTTGTGGGATGCTGAAGTTGTATCAATTCATACATACCATCTGAGAAACTGATAAATCCCTTCCATTACTTGCACCATAACAGCACCAACTCATGGGTGCTGCCTCTCTGTGAAATCTGAGCTGGGGTTGTACAGCTGTGCTCCCCACCCAAGTAGGACAAACACTTCAGTCACTCTGGAGCGTGGCCATCTGTAAGGGTTTTTGTTTGTTAATTTGAGATTTTTTGGCTAATGCTCTAATTAATGTGGTGGGTACAGTGTTGGCTAAATGCCATTGCACTCACTAGAATATACTGACTCATTTCTTGTTGTGAGATAGGATGAGGAGGAAGGCAAAGAATACAGAACAAAGAATGAAGACATAAGAATAACTTCATGCCAATAAGCAGTTAGGAAAAAAAAAAGGAAATAATATGTGAAGAACTTATCTACTTATGGCATTTAAATTTAAACTTAGCTTACAGGTTTATATGGATTCCAACATTCAGACATTGGAGAAAATATCCTTGCAGACAGATGAATATCTTGTCTTTTTACCACTGATATTAGACAAATTATTGAGAACATTTTCTTTGAATAAAATTAGTTGTAGCAAGTGCCAACAGTCCTGACTCATCCCTTCTCATAAACAGAACCTAATTTTCTCACTTTTCTGAAGGTTTAGTGATGAAACATTTCACACTATATATCAATTAAAATCAAGTCACATACCCAAAATCTCCAAAATGCTGTGGTTGGATATAGATGAGCCCCGTTGTCTGCACAGCAGGTAGTGCAACCTTAGTAATCCTTTGCAGAAATTTAGATGACATACGCTTGCTGAAAAGCAGTAATATTGGTCATTCCTCCAGGTGTGCGCAGAACAGAGACTTAGATAAATTATTCCAGGAGGATTATTTCTCCTCCATTAAGTGACAGTCTCAACTGGTGCAAACATAGTCTACCACAAAGTATTGCTTTCTTTTATTCTAGTTTATTATTGCTTGATTGAATCCCAGAGGAACGTAATGGAGTCAAAATTTTACAAAATTATGTGAATCTTGACAGAAACCTCGACTAAGACAAAAACAAAATGAAAAATCAGCTTAGTCTTTTCATACGAATGTGGTCTATTGTAAATATTTATTAGAAAAAGAGCCCATATAAGCCTCAGATGATGTGCCTGAATGCAATTTTCCTTTGGATCTACTTTTAATTCTGAAGACATAGTATTATCAATATGAACACAAAGTGTCACAAAATGCCAAGGCTCAAAGATGTCATTTAAGGAAGAAAAAGAAATAAAAGAAGAAGGTAAAAGAAGAAAAAGAAAAGAAAAGAGAAATAAAAAAATAAAAATAAAAATAAAAATAAAAATAAAAATAAAAATAAAAATAAAAATAAAAATAAAAATAAAAATAAAAATAAAAATAAAAATAAAAAGAAAAATAAAAAGAAAAAGAAAAATAAAAAGAAAAATAATAAGAAAAGAGAAAAAAAAAGAAAAAGAAAAAGAAAAAGAAAAAAAAAAAAAAAAAAAAAAAGAAAAAGAAAAAAAGAAAAAGAGATAAAAAAGAAAAAAGAAAAAAGAGAAAAAGAAAAAGGAAAAATGTTGAACCCACACTAAGGGCAAATGAAATAAATATGCTTCACTGGTAGTGAACAGCAGTTTGGCAGGGGATATGATTTTACACATTTTGCATCCTATTCATTTTCATGACACTGATGAAGAAATGTTAAAACTGTGTGAGTGTTGAAGACAAATTAATTTATTAATTACATGTATGGGGCAATGGAGACTGAGTTTATTTCACCATTTCCAATTTTACTAAAACTGTAATCACTAACTTGTAGTATCTTCATGGAAATCTGCATTTATTACCACTTAATTTGAAGTCAGTGGCTGGTGTATATTTAACTTTTCTGTCATCTAATGCAGAGTATTAGGAGACAGCTCAGAATCAAGCAGTCTTTCTTTTGGATGGTCATGGCAGTTTTTTCTCTGCACTTATCTGAGCTGAATTTTGCCTATGACAGTAAATAAATTGGTTTAGTTCAAAACAGTACAGAGAAATTTAAATTTGCTCAAGGACTTATGTGTCTCTGCTTTCTTTTATTGTCCTTGTATGTGTATATCTCCTTTCTTTGAACACATATTAGGTTGCATTACCTCAGGAATAGATTCTGCCACTGTTACATTGAATAGTATTTTATTTTGAGTTCAGTCTCACAGAAACTGATAGATGATACTTCATGTGAATCAGTCTAGAATGTTGTAGGGAAGTGATGGCAGCAACTCACTTCTTGCATCCCTGTTGAAAGTAAAAGAAGCACAAAATCCATTATTACTTTGCTCCTTAAAATAAAAGATAAAGGAATGAGGACATACATATAAAAGCTTTCTGGATTCCTTTGTTTCAGGGGAAAGAAGTCTGCACTTCCAATTCTTTGTTCTTTCATTAGTTTGGGGTTTTTTTTGAGGGCATGGGGGGCTATGTCCAAGCATTATGTCCAAGCTCCTTCGTCCTTATGACCTGAGGTCTGCACAGGATATTGACCACCCACAAGTGACCTAACAGATTAGATCATGAGTGGCAGAAAACCAGATCAATCAGTATCATGCATTTGGAATCCATGTTCATTCATGTGTGATCACACAATAGAAATAAAGTAAAGCATAGGCCAAAATTGTCTTTCACATCACTCATTCTAAAATAAATAAAATATGAATTCAAAAAAACCCAAAACTCTCATGTACATACAATACTCAACCCACGCAGAGTGGGAATTGGTGGTCTAACAAATAGAAGAATGTGATCATCTACAGAGGTACTTCTTGAGTTTTAAATGCTTGGATGAAGGAGTTAAAAGTTTATGTAATAAATATGCTGCAGAAAACAAAGCTGGATTTAGAATTGCATTGGAGAAGGGGTTTGAAAATTCAAAATCACCCTGAAATATTAGAGATATGATATGGGAAACAGGATACAATTTAATAAGATAACTAAGAAGAACTTTATTTCTGTGGTAAAAATAGACAGCAGTCTACACACTGGAGGGAAGGGATACTATCCAGAGGGACCTTGACAGGCTTGAGAGGTAAGCCAGCAAAAACTTAAAAAAGTTAAGCAAGCAAGGTCCTGCACTTGGGTCTGGACAATCCCAGATATATTTACAGGTTGAGTGGAGAAGTGATTGAGAGTTGTCCTTCAGAGAAAGGTTTGAAGGTGGTGGTTGATGAAAGCTTCAACACAAGCTGGTAGTGTGTGCTCACAGTCCAGAAAACCGATGGAATTCTGGGCTGCATCCAAGGCAGCGTGCCCAGCAGGTTGAGAGAGGGGATTCTGCCTCTACTTTACTCTGGTGAGATCCCACCTGGAACACTGCGCCCAGCTCTGGTGTCTCCAGCACAAGAAGGACATGGAGCTCTTGGAGCAAGTCCAGAGGAGAGCCAATAAATTGGTCCGAGGACTAGAGCACCTCCTTTACAAAGATAGATTGGGAAGGATGGGGCCATTCAGCCTGGAGAAGAGAAGGCTGTGTGGAGATCTCACAGCAACATTCCAGCACCTAAAGAGACCTGCAAGAAAGCTGGAGAGGGACTTTTCATTGGGAACTGTGGTGGTAGGACAAGGAGGAATGGGTACAAACTGAAAAAGGGGAAAAGCAGGTTAGATATTAGGAAAGATTTTTTAACTGTGAGGGTGGTTAAACACAGATTGTCCAGCAAGGTTGAGGATGCCCCAATCCTGACTGTCTTCAAGGCCAGGTTGGGTTGGGGTCTGAGCAAACTTGTCTAGTTGGAGTGTTCCCATAAAGGCAGAGGGACTGGGAGTAAATGGTACTTAAGGTTCATTCCAATCCCTTAATATTTTGTGATTGTAAGAAATTCAGGATAGCATTAGATGTTTAGAAAAAAAACTTGAAAAAAAGATTTTTTCAGATGACGGTGACCAAGAATTTAGTAATGAATGATCAAGGTTGTAAAAGATACTAGGTTGTATACTAGGATGAAATGTGAACAGAGGTTTTTAGAAATTGTTTAAGAATGTTTAAGAATTCTTTGCTTTAAGAAAATACTTACCACCAGTAGTGGATAGTGTTGGTAGGGATTTTTTTCTTATTTTGTGCAGCTTGAGAATAATGTACTGCATTTTGAAGAACATATGGATCACTAAAAGGGATCTGAAAGAGCTGGATAAGACAGATTAGGGGTATGAAATAAATCACTTCTGCAAGGAAGTTAAAGAGCTTGAGACATTTAATTCTAAAGATAATAAAAGAACACAGAGGAAAAAAACAGAAACCAGGTGTACCAAGGCTTTCGCAAAGATTAGAAAGAATACATTGGCTTAAAATGCAGTGCCAAAAAAATCACATAGTAATTGTCTCTTTATTTCGCTTCATAAAGGCAACAAAACAATACAAATCGATTAAAAGTCTGGGGAGTCTGAGCAATGAATAAATGATACAATATATCATATGTTTTAAACAGTGACAATAATATGCTTTTCCTTGGGTCTTTTCCAGTCCTATTTTTCTATAATTTTAATTCCAAGAATCAGAATGGGGAGATTTTCTCAATTCACTGTTATCTAGTAGTATGACTTTTAACCTCATGTTTTGCACACATGTGCTGTAAACCCTTAGGAGATATGAGTTGTGAAGGCATCAATGTTAAGAGCAGTATTTTCTCTTGAAAGTAGCTTGGGTACAGCTGATTTAATAGATTGTTCCCTTATTGCTACTACTTGTTCCAGTAGTTCACACTGTGTTAACTTACACTTTCACTTAGAGCTTAAACATCAAATGGACATTTTTATAAATAACTATATTGTGAATTGGGTGGATAATGAAAAAACAGTGAGCTGTGGACCACAGCTTTGAAAACATTTTAAATATTTAACTCAAACCCCGCAACTTAAAGTTCAAGCCCTGGAACTTTAGGGGACTAGCTTTGATATAGACACTGTTAAAAAATATCTCAACAATAATTTGGGGCTTTTTAGAGCTTAGGAGAAAGATGCTTAAGTGAAGAGGGAAGAAATGAAAATACTGATGAAATTTTATGATTTTCTTTCAAAACTTAGTATTAAATTATTATTGCACTCATGTCCCTTTGTGTGAGTAATTTTCAAGCTGGAGTCAGTTTCTGTTAAGTTTCTGGAAATATTCACACTCTTTTTTTTGTCTTTCAGAGTGAATAGAGAAAATGCAGCCATAGAGGTTAGACGACTTTACCTTTGGATATAAGGACACAATAGGTATAACTGAAGCACACTGTAACTCTCTACATTAATATTTGCCCAGAAGCAGATTCAGAATATAAAAAAGCAGGGCTTAAAATCATGAGCCCTGCTAGCTCACCAGAACTTTAAATTTTTTTTGCATATGAAGTAGATGACTGAAAAAAATCTGTCTGCAAAACCCACTATTAAAATATTTTTGATTTCAGAAAGAACAGACACTATCCACAAAGAGATTTCCTGTACAGGAGACAAAGCCTTCCTTTATTGACATCCCTCTGAAAAGCACTGAGTCTCTGTACGCTGTCAGTGGTACTTCTGATGCTGTTCATCCCTCATGTGTGAGATGATTTTGAGTAGTTGTGATGTCAAATGCTGTGATGTTATAAGAGATACATAGTCGCTACAAGAAATTGAATTAGTTTAAAATCAATCACGGATACCATCCAGAAACTTCATTAAAGTTTAGAGCTTCTTCTTTTGGCAGAACCATTTGTTCCTGTCTAGAGGATAAACAATGAATATACAGTACAGCGAAGAGAAACAAAAAGAAAAGAACAATTAGGTACAAAAGGTTACACCTCCACTTAAGCTCAAGAACTGAGAAAGCACAGGATGTGAAATAAGTTTGGTATTGTAATAAACGTTGGATTATCGTAAGGAGAACTTTGATACACAGAAGTAATAAAACCAGGATTATTAAGTTAGATGTTCCATTTAAATATTAATTTAATCATGCCAAAGCATTTCTTGCATGTAAAAATCGGATTAGAAATAACTGTCTTATGGTCAGTGTTTTGCTGAAATTGTGTAGGGCAATACTGCTTTTTTCTGTAGCCGAAGCAAGGGAAGAGGGACAAAAATGTTTAGCTTAATGCCTATATTTTAGACAATAAAATTCCAAAGTGGTTAATGTCAGTGATAAATGGTTAAAATGATTTGCCATGAAGTTCAATTTTCATGTTTTGCACAATTTGTATAACTTTCCTCTTATGCCTCAGGCTCAAAGTAATTCTTGTGTAGAATGTTTCCCTGAAACTCATGTAGTCAGTCAGTCTCTGCCCTTTCTGGGGAAAAAAATTTGGAGAGTAATAGTGAGCAGAAATGAAGCAGACATGCAATCTTCTTCCTTATCATTACAGGTGGATCATGCAGGCTTCCTAATGACTTCCTTTATCTACAGGGTTTATGAAATTAACACCCACCTTTTTGTTCCCTTTCTCACTGCATTTCTTTACCTTAGTATACTTCAGCTCTTACCCATTCCTTCCCTATCTTTCTCTGCTTGATCTTGCTCTAGTTCTGCAATCCACTCACAGTGACACAGAAATCCTGTTTGTATTGCACTATTGTGAAGGGAGTACATGTCATTTTGCATCACAGAAGCCTTTTGTCAGGAACTTTTTCATTTTGCTTTTATTTATATACAAAAAAATGAGTCAGGATATGATAAAAAGAAGATAGAGGGAAGGCTGTGGGGTAAGTGATGGATAAGGAGGAGTACAAGCAGCTGATAACCCATTTTTCTTTCTTAAAATCAGATATCTGTACCTGTGATGTAAAGGCATGAAAAATCTGAACAGAAAATCTCAACAAACTGACTGGGGATTTAGAAAAAGACCTGTGTAGGAATGAAGCAAGACTGATGTGGTGAGAATAAGCACAGGCTGCACAGTCTCATCAATGATAGACTCAGAAGACATAAATGTTACCTACTGCACACGAAGACTATACTTGAGATGCACATGTGTACCACTGTCACCAAATGTTATTTAGAACAAACCACTTTGCTAAAGTAGAGAGCAAGTAGGGGATTGAGACAATAATTCCTCATGTTTTCTAGCCCTCTCACTTTTTATTATAAGTTTTACTTGAAGTAAGGGCTTTCCTCAAGTAAATCGTACCTATACCTAAAAGGACGAAATAATTCTTTGCAATTATGGTTACTTGGAAGGTTCCTGATTTGTTTAATCTAGCTGTCTAGAATTAATGAAAAGCAGTCATTGATTTATCAGGTTCAAAGAATACTTTCAAGAATAATGTGTTGAAATCTTCTTTCACGCAGAAAATTATTTTTTTTTAACTTTTATGTAGTTTTTAAAAAACTTACACCTGCAAGTAAATTTTTTTCCTTTCCTTCAATACTTGTCTGAAGTAACAATAAAATATAACCACAGTTTTTTTTTCAATCAACAATAATGATTTTTGAAAAATCATAGTGCTTCTTTTCAATTAATGTTTCTAAATTATATCTTTATCATGTCCTCATTTTTCACTAAGGTTATAAACTTCTGAAGATCCCTTAGTGTGGTGGTCTCTCTACACTACTTTGGAACTTTCGATAGAAAAAGATTATTCTGATTTAGAATAAGTCTCTGTATATAAATTAAAATTAAAAATGAATAACCCTGGCAAAAGTTGAGAAATTCCCATGCTACTGAGACTGTTTCATAATTTTTGGTCCATTACTTGGCACCAGCATCATCAGTGCTGTTTTTACATCAGGAAACACACTATTTCTCTGCTAAGATTTTGTTTTGCCTTTTTATGTCATATTTTTTAAAAAATTGTGCCTTTTGGTATCATTTGTCATTGACAGGATCCTTTAGATATATGGCAGGAGTGTAATTTTTGAGAGCCTCACTCAAAAACCTCACTTTTTCTAAGAAATGCCCATGGGCAATGAGCTGAGTCAGTGTGCAACATTCTTTAGATTGCTGATTACTAACACCTAAAAATATTTAGCTGATAACTGGAATGTTGTAGGGATTTTGCTACCACCTGAATACATTTATGTTGAAATCTAGGGATAGATAGCAGTATAATCATGATGAACAGAGTAAATGCAGAGGAAGTTTATGCTTCAGTTTATGCAGTTAAAGCGTATTCCTATGTGGAATAGGAGTGTGCACTACTCAGGCTTTTCCCCACACAGTTTAAGCTTTGTATCAGTGTCAGGCCATAGTCCAAGGAGGGCTGACTTTAAGCACTGGCACAGCAGGCAGGGTGCAAACAATCTGCAAAGCTTATGCCAGCAGAGGTGCAGGCTGACAGCTGGAGCAGTGCCTGCTTTCCTAGCCACCCAGTCTTTCTGCATACAGTGTTCTCTATTTTACCTCCACCAAGAAAAGCCCTGAGCACCAGGCTCTGCTTCATTTTCATTCCTCTTGCTCGACCCCTTCCTCTTGCTGCTGGACTCCCTTCTGCTCCTTTTTGTCCCTCTCACTCTTTCAGCACACCAAGGGAAAAGGAATGAATGATAACATAGGAAGGGACTGAAAACAAGAGGAGGGGACAGGGAGATCCCTGTGTCTCTGCTGCTGGGACTCCAAGTGAGCCCATCAACCCCTTTCAGCTCTCAGCCAGTAGCAGGCCAAACCTTCCTACTTTCTGTATACTGTATGAAAATTCACCAATAGCCAAGAAAGAATTTTTTATTGCTTCTCAGACGTGATAGTACGAGTAAAACAGAAAAATGTGGAGCATGAAGCCAAGAAGATTTTTTTTCAAGCAGTTTATCCTCCATTAGATCATGTAAGATTATGGAATAGATTCCTGGATCTGTACATTAGCTGGGATGTATTTTTTAATTTGCACATTTAGTGTCTGTTTTGACCACACTTAAATTCTAGCCAATTACCTTCCTCTTCCTTACTATAATTTCTCAAACTCTCTGAAGTATACCACGACATTTTGCAGCTCATAAAGCATTGTTTAACCTTTCCAAAGTTTAATACCTGTTGAACCCAGTGAAATTCAGAGAAACACAGTAATAATGATCAAAGACATTATATACTTTCCAAAAGAGGGACTAGTGTGTAAGGTAGGGCTCTGATCTGGAGAGGAAACAGTTGAAGGGAATAACACAGAAGTCTAAGAGACTCTGGAGAACTTGAGCGGTCGTCTCACTTCTGGTGTGGGAACAGAGGGAAACTAATGAATCCAGGTTCAGGAAAACTGGAAAACTGTGATATCTTATGCATTGAGTTACAAATCTGCAGAAGTTTTTGCTTAGATGTGGTGGATTATAGGTGTCTGAGCTTTATTTAGCTTGACATGAGCTAAGGAGATCCAATTATGGCTGCTAAATACAGGGAGCATACCACAGCATGGTGTATGGGGGGAAGCTATAACTTCAGCTATGAGGACAATTTATTAACAGTTGAGCTAGTCAGGACAACTTTATGTTTTTGAGGCAAGTGGCAATATTAAGTAAGTGGCAGTAACTACCCAAAGTTTTCAGTTCTTTTGGCTCCCTAACTATTGCAAAACTGATGCATTTTACTGAAAAAAACCCAAAATACATTTACCTCAATTGTTGAAAATAACTACATTCTCCAGCCAACACCTGCCAAAAGATATTAAAAAATTACTACCATAGAATATTCTGCAAAATTAATAATCTTGCCTAGTAATTCAGCTGCTTGAAACTGAAGTACAGAGAAAGTTGTAGCTTGTGCTTAAAGTACAGATCTTTAAGGGTCAAACAATATTACTTGTTGGCATGTAAGAATAATTGGGATATATCATGTCCTTCTGGTTTATAAAGTTCCGAAAAGTTTGAAGTTTTCCAGATTCATGGTGCAAACACTCAGCATAGACATGAAAACAAGACAAGGACTTCCCAACTGGAGACTAGGGCAACTGAAAGAATGCAGATCTTCCCTTTGATATTGAGGGAGATCATTGGCTCAAAGCCAGGAAACTTAACTGAAGCGTGATCTTCATCAAGGAATTGGAGACTTTTTTTTTTTAATTTTTTTAGGTGTGTTAATATTTGAGATGTTGTCCAAATATGCTAAATCAGGCATGATGCAACCTTTGGTCTTAAGTCACAGTACCTCTGCACAACGTTCAGGATTTTTCTTTTCAGTCTTGTTTCTGTGAATAAGATAGGCTGTTGGACTTGCATAAATGCAAGATTGGAAATGCACCATCAGAGTCTAGCTTTTTCCAAATTCAAAATGCCTGTTTTGAACAATTAGCAGAAGTCCCATCCGACAGGAACTGAAGGCCCATGTGAGGAGTGCCCTGTGCTTGTTCATGAGCTCCTTCACCAGTAGGTAAGGTTCCTGATTGCTGTTGTCTAACATCCAAACTGATTATGAATATGTGACATTTCAAGACTTCTTGTATTGATGCAAATAAACATGACAAATGGAATGGAAACACTCAGGCCATTGTACATAAAAAAAAAACCACAAAAACAACCCCACCAAACAAAAAAGCACAACAAAAGGTATTGAGTACTAAATGTTAGGTTCCTGAGTCACCCTTAGTATCTTTAGAATTTTAAATAACTTTATGTATCCTGCCTTAATTGACCATAGTGACAGTGCGAAAATGTGAACTGAAGTGCAAATCTTCTGCTTTGAAACAATTCATTCCTAAACTGAAACTCAGCAAACTTAGGGACTGCTGCCTGGACAAATGTCAAAGTCATGCTGCAAATTGAAGTAATTCTGCAGCATATTTCTAAGAGGTCATAAAAATGCTTGTAAAGGAAAATGTTTTCCTTTGAAAAGGAAGATGTGGCCAAAGATATTGCCTACAGATATGGCCCTATCTGTACTTTATTAATGGAGTATTTTAAATTAGAATACAAACTAATTGCTATCTCAGCTTTTGCACAGTGGTAAGTTTATGGGCAAATGTTCCATTTTGACCAATATTTCAGTTTGCTTAGTTGTATTTTGTATTGCTTATTCCTTTCACCTCGTGCCCTCCCCCTGCTTCGGGATAGAAGTCCTGCAAATAAATAAATAAAAGACTTACTCACCATCACAGAGCAGAAATGCTTAATACATTGGTTAAGCACCAAGACAGAAAAAAAGGAAAATAGGTTTTCTTGGAAAAAACCCAACCAAAAGAACAGGATAAAATGATTGGAAAATAAGCTTTGTAAGGGACTTCTAAAAAGAATTTCAGAAAAATATTGTTTTCTTTTTTTTTTTAATTGTATTTTTATGACCTTGAAGACAGTTTTATGTATGTTTCCTGGGGAGGAAATTAGGTATCTTTATAAGGAGTTAGTCTCATTATTCTAATAATTGAATCACATAAAGAAAAGTAAATATTCTTTTGGTGGCGCTGTTAGATCTCCTCTGAAGCATGTTTTTACACCAGCTGGAGGTAGTATAGATATTCTCTTTGAATCTACTTTCTTTCCCAGAGGTAAAGGCGAAAAATCTATTCGATGAGCGCAATTCAGCAACACTGGTGTAATTCTAATTTATATATCTGAAAATAAAATTGCTTTTGCAACTGGAATTCTAACTATCTTTAGGATTTTTTTTTTGAGATAACACAGGTGTCTATAGTGAAAGTAAATGAGGAAAACATTTCAAAGCAAGATCTGTCTATATTTCACATTATTGATGTAATTTAGCTATGGTCAGCTTGGGAAAAATCACAGCTTGTTATGTTGGTATGAATATTTTTACACAGCAACACTGCACAGAAGACCTTGTTCCCTAGAGGAGAAGTCAGGCAAATAAAACTTACATTTTTCTGAGATGAGCCCTGCCGTACCTAAAGCAGCTGCATCTTCTGCCTCCCAGCCCCTCCCAGCCCTCAGCTCTCAGACTGGAAACTCAGTGAAAAATTATTTCAAACAATCATTATGAAAAAAAATCCCAAAGTACGGTCAAACAGGAGTCTGGTGCGGCTGCAGGGCCCGATTGCTGCCTGACAATGGGCAGACTGCTGGGGTGTCATGGGAGGGAGCAGAGCAGTCCTCCCAGCCCTGACTGCACCCAGCGCTGCCCCGGTGAGCTCCAGCCGGGAATAGCATTCCGTGTGTAATGAGAGGCCTTCCATTTCTCAAGATAGTGTACAACATCTCCTTCTGTTGAGAGCAAACATGGAGAGTCAGCCAGCACCGAGTTAATTACAGGAGAGTTTCAGCTCTCATTCTAGTGAGATAAAGCTCTGTCACTGCTTCGATGCACTTCTTCCCTGGCACTTCAGCACAGCCAGTTCATATCCCAGCTGGGGACTTTGTCTCTTGGTGTGACTGTTTGTTGGAACATAATGTTCTTGGTGCTAAAAGCAATTATTACAAAGGGGGAAATTCAATCAGGAAGGCAAAAACACTGTGTAGTGCCTGTTCACTGATTCATAACTAAGGATAGTAATTAAATAGTAGGCTGGTTTGGACTCTGCCTTTCACAGCAGCTTGCCATTAAGGCAGCTGCTGTGGTGTTTTGTGAGTTGAATTATAGAGAGGGAAAAAAGTGACAATAAAAATAATAATAAAAATGTCACAGCTGGTTTGTCTTTTAAGAAAATGCAATTTTTTCTCTTGCATTGCATGTTTTTTCTACTGTTTTTAATGTTAGGATCATCCAAGTTCTAAACTTCTGAGTAGCCACACATTCTAAATTTAGTACTTTAAAGGTGTATTTAACAAAAATATGTAACGCAAAACTATGAGTCATATGTGTGAATCTGATAAATTTCATCTTTTCTACTGCTGACTGTTCATTGGTTATTTTCATAGAATGCCTTGCAAAAATGGGGCAAATACATTGCTGCTCAAGGAGGGAGAGGTCCGTGTAGTTCCAAGCTTAGTGTGTTATGTGCATGAGTCCCTTTTGACATTTACGGTTAATAATTAACAATTAAGATCTATGTGGCCATGCATTTAGAATATTTCTTGTTTGACAATTCAAATGTAGGGTCTGAAAGGTCTCTCTAACCTGGACAACTCCACCAGCTCACCAGATCATGCAGACAAGAAAGCATGATGTTTCCCAAAAGAATGCACAACATTTTTTTGCTTAGAAAACTAGAGAGAACTGTCAGTGAGATATCTATCAGGACATTTTGTGTCTGCAAAAACATTCTGTTCTTGCTTTCAGTGGTCAGCTGAGGCCAAGAAAATAAAACATTTTAAGAAAGAAGATAATTTGCACCAATAAGCAACTGCCTAGCTATAATCCTGTTACCTGTTCAACGACCCAGTTCTGCAGGGTCTTCCTCCCAGTGCCAATGGCAGTGTAGCATCCTGAGCCCCAAAGCTTTGATGGCAGACCAGACCCCAGACTCCAAACTGTTATCCTTCACCATGAGAGAGTCAAGGCATCTCCACTGAGTGCAAAAATAAATCAGATAAAAACCTGTTGGAAAGACACATGGTTTTAGTGTCTCCAAGGATAATGTTGATCAGAAAAAGCAGGCACGAGAAAAAAAAATCTGCAAATGTAAAATCAAGCAGTTTTAAAGGTTTCCAAAGGTAACCAAATGTTTGTGCTCTGTCTCTGATTACTGTTTGTATTCATTCATGTGCTCAATTTAAGAGCTCTTGCTGTTTTGACTTAAAAATTTAGTGGGAAACATCACTAAAATTTGTTTAGACATTTTGATCTCATTGCAAAGCAATTTCTTGCTGGAATGTGTGAGAGCTCTAAAGTTGATAAATGTACAGAAGAGGATTCTGTACAAAATCAGATTTATTCATATACATCAAGTGACCCTTTTAGCATCAACCACTAACTAAAAGGGAGGTGATGGGACAGAAACTCAGAAGTGTGAAATTCAAACCTACTCTGTAAGTTCAACCCTTCTTATTTCCTTTTCCTTTTCCTTTTCCTTTTCCTTTTCCTTTTCCTTTTCCTTTTCCTTTTCCTTTTCCTTTTCCTTTTCCTTTTCCTTTTCCTTTTCCTTTTCCTTTTCCTTTTCCTTTTCCTTTTCCTTCTTTTCCTTCTTTTTCTTCTTTTTCTTTTTCTTCTTCTTCTTCTTCTTCTTCTTCTTCTTCTTCTTCTTCTTCTTCTTCTTCTTCTTCTTCCTTCTTTTTTTATTTTTCTTTTAAGATTTTATTCATAATTTGTTTTATTTCCAATATCAGAAAAAAAGATGGATGCAGATAAGACAGTAATTACAATTGACTTTTTTATGTCTAGTGATTAGCTGATGAATAACAAATATACCAAGCTATTGTTTGATTTCCTTTTCCTTCCTCTCCATTTTATACTTTGTCTGCAGAAGTCAAATCCCATTCGTGACAAGTGTACTTCTTGCAGGTTCCAGTGAATATATTTTGATCTATGAAAATGCACCTATATATTAGAGAGCCTAATAGAACATTTCAGCAAAAGGAAATGCAAATTTACTTGCCTATATTTCTGTTTAAGCTGGACAGAAAGAAAAATGAGTATCTGTGTCACAATCAAGTCTCAAGGGCTAATTAGAACAGATAAAAAGAGAAAGAGAGGAATAGGAAAGATTTTGGAATAGCAAGTCCAGCCTCAAACTGGTGTTGCATAATCATCTTTTGTACACTATTACATTTCCCACCGCCTATGGTTCCTTCTCCTGTGTAGCTTCACACCCTCTCCTCAAAAAGAGCCACTTGGTGAAAGAGATTTTGCAGACCCTAATACCTGAAAATGAGAAGTTTCTAATTCTGATTTACCCTAAATGTTCTGTTTAAACTTGAAAGTAAACCAGCACTGTTGTTCTCAGGTCCAGGCGTTGTTTGATAGTGATTTAGTTTGATATTTATGAATTAAATGAATGAAACTATTCAATGGCCTTTTTTCTAGACATGTGTGTATCTTGGTTTTCTGTATAGCCAGTGCTCTACCCTGCATTCCTCTCTTTTTTTCAGAGATGGGTATCCAAAAAAGTAGTTTTACTTTTGCTTTGTAGAGTGGCAATTAACTAATATCTTTTAAAACCTCCTGAAGAAATTAATTGCTTATTCATGGCTGTTCTTCTCCTCATTAGTAGCACACATTCAGCCTGTGTCTGATGAAAACAATTCTTTCATTTTTGGAGTTACTTTCGAGTCATGGCCACTCATTTTGCTACTTATTCCTATCCCTAGAGAAAGAAAGAAAAAGAAAGAAAGAAAGAAAGAAAGAAAGAAAGAAAGAAAGAAAGAAAGAAAGAAAGAAAGAAAGAAAGAAAGAAAGAAAGAAAGAAAGAAAGAAAGAAAGAAAGAAAGAAAGAAAGAAAGAAAGAAAGAAAGAAAGAAAGAAAGAAAGAAAGAAAGAAAGAAAGAAAGAAAGAAAGAAAATACATTTTTATGTCCATCCCAAGCCTTCATCCCATCCCGTCTCTCTGCATTTCAGCTTGTTTCTTTGTCTTCAGTCTTCCAGACTGCCTTTTTTCTTTACTGCACCCTGATCCTTCCCTACATTTACAGCGCCTCCCCAATTTGCAAGTCATCTTTGTCCAGACATGCATTTTGTGCAAAAATAATTAATGAAATTATTGTTAACAAAAATAAGATGATGGCCATGGCAAAACACTAAAATACTTTAATCCTGATGTGGCTCAAGTCCCATTGATCAATTTACAGTACAAGCCACTGCTATGTTTCATTTTATCATTTCCTACTGCCACTATATGTTCTTCTACCAACAGAAGCTAGTGCTTTTATGGGATATTGGATCAAAATGTCCAGTCAGAAAGAAACAACACTATTTTCACTTCTAAGGCTATTAAGAAACATACTAATTTTTTCTGGTTTACACATTGAAGTATTTCTCCCAGCTTCATCTAAATCATCTTTTATTCTTTTATTATTTAGCCCATTAAAAAAAATTAACATCACATAAGAGAATTGGACCTTGTTCTCTTTTTCCTTCTGTTTTCTTACATACAGACACTATGGGTGCAAAGTTCTAAACATTGCATGCTTAGCTTGAGTATTTATTCAGGAATCCTGATTATCCAGCCAAATGCTTGAATACAGAAAAGTCAATGATGAAAATTATCCAAGAGAATAGGCAAATAAAAGCAGCAGTATCACAAATTTGTCTCCTTTGGAGACATGGAAATGAAGAGCATTGTGATAAAACGATCTAGTTGAAGATGTCCCTGCTGACTGCAAGGGAGTTTGACTACAGGAGCCTTTGATATCACTTCAAACCCAAACCATTCCACAATCCTATCAGTATTAGTATATACCAAGCATTAGTAGATAATGAAGTTAAGGAAAAGGAGGGAAGTGGAGTAAGGACCACAGGTTTTACAGCAAACTATAGGCTATATTACTGACTTGAGTTTCAGGAGAGTACTGAAGGGGGTTCTGTTCTTGGTGCGCTTGGCTGCTCTTCTGTTTGATTTTGCACATATTACTGTGCCTGTTTGCCTATATTGAAATTGAGGATAGCATTTCGTAAATTTATAAATTAACTTCAGAAATATCTCATTCATAATATAGTTATTTGTAAGTGGTTTAATTGATATAATTTGTAGATATTTTTGCTATATTTATATAATTTATGGAAATTTGTATAAATTTAAATAATTTGTGCTAAAACATTTTTAAGAAGATTTGACTTATTTTGATCTTCTAGTTGAGAAAATACAACTTAAAAGCCTTCTTAAAAATTAAAGATATAAAATAACTTTTTTTTTCCCTCCCTAAAAGGTTGAAATCTGTCCTCGGTATTAATCCTGCTGGCTTTTGTGGAATAAGTACACTTGGTATTAGTACTGGTAAAGTCAGGGTCTTTCAGTCAGCAGCTGGCACAGCCACATGAGAATGCCTTTCATTAATAAATTATTACTGTAAGTCATTTAGCAATGCAAGTTTTTAAATCTTGTTTTGAACAATCGTATTTTATCTTGTTTTATTAGCACAGCCAGGAGTCTAAGTAGAAATTCTACTAGAGAAGCTGAAAAGTGTTTCCATGGCCTCAAGATGCTGGCAGAGCTAGGGGCGGCTGCACAATGTCCATGAAATTTTCCACACTATGATTTTTTTTTCTTTTTTAAGGGGCATGGGGCATACATAGAGGTAGTTACTCTGATGTCTTTCCTTTACTCATGTTGAAGATGTGTAACCTCATTTAATTGATCATGAAAACTTTGAAGCACCACTGCTTGAGTGAAAATGGCAGGAGCTCAAAAGGTCCAGCGAAGAAAGGGAGACAAATAGTATTAGGTTTGTAAAGTCCTGCTAATTTTAGCCCTTTGAATATCACTGGATGAATCAAGTTGCCATGTTGGTTCTGTATTTTAGAGCATATAACATATTCTTTGACTAACCATGGCACATCTACAGGAATGCTATATTTTCACCAACTGTAGTTCAAATCATGTTCAGGTTTGTGGTGTACAGTTTTCAGAATTGCCAATATTTGCTTGTCTTTTGAAACATGAAGAATGTGCCAAGAATTATTGGAAGTCAGTGACGTGCTATAGGTGTCACTGAGTGCTTGCCTGGAGTTGGCTTCAAACCTTTTTGTTGGTTCTGCATTTCTGCTATACATTTCAAGAATTAGATCATCAAAGTGAAACATAATTTCTGTCAGTACAAGAAGTATAATATTTCTACACTTGGGAATTTTAACTGCTTTCAATCAAATTTTCCTAACTGCTGCCAGCAGATCTTTTACCCTGAAGACATAATTGGGTTCCTTTTAATGCTTACTTCGCCCTCTTATGGGGAAATTATCTCTTTTCTATTAGCATTTTACTGATTCTTCCTTATCATATGCCTTAGCAGAAAGGCGTGGAAATTTATAGGGTATTTTCCAAGGTACTGTGCTATTTGTTCACATTAACTTTTCTTTGGCATTGGAGCAATATGCAGGATGCAAAACAAATGTTTCAGTCTTGCATTTTCCGTGCATGTGTACATACAGGCAAGCAAGAGAATGAGAAACATATTTCATTACTTGATCTGAATTTCTCTCTAAAATTTATTCAATGAACTTCTCTCAAGATCTTCAATGAAACACTATTTTGTGTCTAAGTAAAAAAAATGTGAGACACATTTTCAGGTAGTTGTATGGGATTTTGACAGCAGCTATAATAACCCAACAGTTAGTTCACTTGCACACATTTTTTCCTTTGCTGGACTCTGCTGATTACCAGTTAGAGGAAAGTACATAATATTTAATTTTACTCTCTTAGTGCTTTAGATGAACTTTTAAAATTTTTTTTTTATCTTTTGAACTAAGATTTTTACTCCAGCAGTAGCAACCTATGTATAGATCCATTATGTGAAACACAAAATTAATGACCATCTGTCCCCCAAAATTGAATTAAGGCACAACTCGTGTATATATAGATCTTTATACAAATCTGAATGCATTGTCACGAAAACATTTAACTTGGTAGAGAGCTTTTTATTTTTAACAGTTTTAGAGCATGTCCCTACACCAGCCTTTCACTACTGAAATCAGAATACGACCCTATTTTTACCAAATAGGAGACTTTATATCTTCTATTAATAAAAAAAAAAAAAATCAGCTTTGGGATTCTCAAGTGTTCTCATATTCTCTGCTTTCTTTGCTAGCAATTTTTTTTTCCTCTTTTCCCTCCAGAGAAATGGATTTTAAAGCATTTCATTAGGCTGCAGTGCTTCACTTGTGCCACCGTACGGTGCTGCACCAGGCTGCAAATGCTCGGCAGACCTTGGCATGCCCTGCGGAAAGTGTCGCTGCAGACGAGGGCTGCTCTGCCCAGCTCACAGCGCAGGGAGAGGGAGACTGAGCCGCTTCCCGAGACACAAGCGGGAGCTTCAGCTCCGCTTCCCTATGGCAGGGACGGAATGCCTGCGGGGCGTTCCTGCAGCCAGCGCCGGGGCTGGTTCCTCCTCTCCCCGGCTCCTCCACACGCAGGCAGACTTTGGGAAAAATTAGTGCTCGACGTCCTCCGGAACACTGTGAGGGCACCTCGGTGGCGGTTTACAGCCACACTGTGAAAAAGATGCAAGCGATAAGACACGAAAGCAGCAGCTGTCAGAGCTGATGCTAAACCGTCCCTGGGTTGCCAGATGCAAAAGTGGGCCAGTCAAAGTAGCTAAATTTCACTTTTCCTTTCCTTCAGCTGGTTATCATGCAGAAGGAGGAGTAATTCAGCACCACCAGCCAAAATATCAAAGCCAAACTCCTTGTGTAGGATGGCAGAGGGTTTTCGTTGTTACCAGTGAGAGCGGGTTTCAGGCAATGGATGCTGGATAGTAGTAAAGCTGGTTATTTCTTTTGTGGAAATAATAACACTTGTTTTGTATTTCTCCATATATAAAATGAGCCACAATGCAAGCTTGTAGAGTTGCTGCAAATGCAAAGTGCTCTGCAAGGGGAAATTCACATACTACTACTACTACTACTACTACTACTACTACTACTACTACTACTACTACTACTAATAATAATAATAATAATAATAATAATAATAAAAGTGGAAAGAAAGAGGAGTGCTAAGAAAGGTATGAAAATGTATACTTTCCAAATTAACTGGTTTTTTTTTAAATTTTAATAGCATATGGCGTTAAGAAAAATAAATTGAAAAAAATGCTGATAAGAAAAATATATAGCAACAATCACTGATCCCTTAAACAGTTTCTCAAAGTTTTTGCTTTCATCGAGGCATTGTTTCTTAACAAAGTAAACATGGCATATGTATCTAAGTTAATTTGGTAGTTTTTTACTTTTATAGGAATCATAGGTGTGAGTGGGATGGGTTGCATTATTGTTCTTGATGCACAGATTTTTAATCTTTCTTCTTCATTTGATTTGCATCTTGGATATTTTTGCAGAAAAGTCATATTCTGACAAAATTATGCTTGCATTAAAATAGAAGAAAGGTGAATTTTTTTAGTTTTGTGTGATCAAAATTGTATATTTAGAATACATGCTAACCTGGGAGGCCCAGTGGCAACAAATAATGTTTCCTTATATTTAAGGACATGTGACTTTCTGTGTTTTCAATGCTTTTTCGAATATTTTGATATTATTAATGTGAGTTAAGCAGGTGGTTAGGGTGCTTAATAATTTTATAATTTTGCCTGCTTTTTTAATCACTTGGAATCTATTTATTCTTTAGTGAACCATTGCTTGTAGAAATTGATTAATTTTAAATATCCAGAATGTCATTTTAAGGAAGGGTATGAGAGTGTAGGGGAATGAGAGGGGCAGAAGGGAAATGACAATGAAGGCTACTTTAAAGATATTGTAAAAATCCACCTAAGATTTGTAATTAATTTCTTTCATTCAACAAAAAGGCTTTTTGCAGGAGAACAAACATCAACACCTGTATTTCCAGTATGTATTTAAAAATAAAAGTATCAGCTCCAATTTGAATGCTACAGTTTAAAGACAGATTGAAGAAAATGTAGAATCAAAGACTTATGGGTATTTCTAGGTGTGGAAGATGTGAGAATGATAAAAATTTTTTATTAAACTTCTCTATCCATGTTTGGAATACAATTGTTTAAGGACAACATTTCATCTTTGAGGAACGATCTCTCTCTAAACTAGAAATACTTTTTAAATATGGGGAAAGTTCCAAATAAAGATTAATGAAAACATAATCTAATATTATACGTTAAATAGTGGTAGCTTCTTTTAATATTTAAAATGTAAAAATGTTTAGATTTCTAAGCAATGATTTAATTGTAGGTTTCCTTATTATTCTCAATATTTAATCCTTAAAAGTTAATTCTTCCTTTTTTATGTTTCCCTGCTTTATTAACATTATCTCCTAAAAGGTTTAAATTTGTAGGTGTAAAAAAAAAAAAAAAAAATTGCCAAGTTTTTTTTCCTTTTATTGCCTCTGCAATATATTTTACTTCTTCCTAGCAGAGCTGTCGTATTGCAATGGAGATGCCCTGTCTTTTCATTTTAATGACAGTGAAAATTAACAGATTATAAAACAGAGAAAGATTTTCTTATGTGTTCAACAAAATATTCTCATTCATTAATCGTTCAGGAAAAGATTTTGAGTCATATTGCAACAAATTATAAAAGAATCATTTTGGAGGTTAATGAAACTACAGCCTGTGATGTGAAAATATTCTAGTTTTCTTTATACAAAAATTGCACAAGAATATACAAAACCCAGTTTATTTTAGAATGTGTGGCTATCTTAGGATTGTCCTAAATTAATTTTGTTCAGAGAAGTTTGATCAGAATTAGAGACCAGGTAAGAAGGTTGCTCAATCCTCACCCTCAGTATTTTCAAGTCTAAAGTGCTTAATTCTTCAGGTTTTCTACCTGCACATTGGAGTAGATTTGCAGGGGTGTTGAATACCAAATAAAGTGGTTGAAGTTGATGTTTAAGTGAATGATGAGCATAGCTGAAAAAGCTCTATATCTATATCAGCATTTCTATTGAATTCAGGATGGAGATGGAAGAAACAAGTAAACTTGTTGGCCTTTCTGAAGCCCTTGTTTCCTTCCTCTATGGTTCTTCTGAGGCTAAAGCTGAGAGACAGGCTGGATAATGAAACTGAGATGTGAGAGATCAAGACAAGTTTATTCTTGTTATTTGGTGGAGAGATTTTGGTTTGGTTTCAATGCGGACCTCTCATGTAAATTAAAAATTGGAGAAAACAAAAATTGCCCTTTTGAAATAATCTGGTTTTCTAAATCAGTCTAAATTTCTTTGAGTTAACATTCACTGAGAGATCTTCACATTCCTACAGCGCCTCATATTTGTCTGGCTACAGGAGCAGTATAATTCCTAAATATTAAATTTACCTAGGTTGCAAGCAGAAAATTAAAACATTGCTTAAAAGGATATACAAGCTGCAGTCCCAAGGGGAAAACAAGTAAAGTATAATGCTTAAGGACCACCTTCCCTGCCATTCTACTGGTGGGGTTTTTTCCTGCACAAAACTACTTATATTTGCTGTTGACAAACCAGAATTTTTGTTGCCAAATTTTGTTGACTTTTTCACATTTAGTCATCCTTTATCTACCTTCTTTTTTCTCTTCACCTTGTCAAATGGTATGCAGATTTTCAACCTTTTTTTTCTTGCTCCCTGTTTCCTGCATTGCCAGAACTTTCCTCCTCCACTCACAGTCATCAATTTGACTGGTTTTGACAGTCCTCACCATTAATGCTTTTTCCTTCACTTCAAGGGCAGCCCTGCTGGCTTCTCTCTTTTACATAACACTATTGACCAGTTCAGACAGCTGGTTTGGCATCTCCATGTTTTCTGGTGCTTCTGTATCCACTCACTTTTTTCTTTGCAAATGAAGACGCTGAATCACCTACACTCTCTTGTTGATTTCTATGTCATCTTGGACAAATCCAAAAGTCTGTGAAAGGATTAAATTAGTCTGTTCATGGAATAACAGCACAATTCAGGGCTCTTTATTCTCTCTGCACTCAGAAAATGGAACTGGAAGTGACTAGGAATGAAAATAATAAAAATGTTTGTTACAAATGCTTTGATTTTACCAAAGGATCAGATCAATCATACAAGTGACTTTTGACTTAGCTCTGATCTTTTTATTTATCTATTCAGTGGCTTTCTTCTTTGTCATTGAAAAAAAGGAGTCAAGAGCAAAACTTTAGTTTGCTGTAGAACTGGATTTGATTTTGTGTGCCTGACACCTTTCTAATTGCTGAAAATGGGATATGGCAGCATAGAAAATTAAGTTTTGGTTAATCTGTACTTTACAGGGTTATTCAAAGTGTAGTCATATTAAATGTGAGTTGAAGAGAGAAGATAAGGAATGTTAAGACTTTGAAACCCTATCAGTGAAGTTCACCTAGATTGGCAGTCAGATGAATTCATTGCAAGTATATGCTACATGTAGTTAGGAATTATGATGAAAGAAAATAAATGAAGCAAAAAAAATTATTGTGTCAAGCAAAAGTAATATTTGGTGTTGTCATCTTTTGCTATTCATACATTTGTTTTCAATAGCAACAGTGACCTGGGCAACTTTTATATAAAACCCAAACCTGGTCCAGTAGGTGTGAGATTTGATATATATTACTCTATTATCTGTGTCTACTGCTCTTAATCAAGGGGACTTTGGAGATGAGGCTTATAAATGAGGAAGAATATAAAAAGGATACCTTGTTTGGTTTTGAAGCAGTGTTTTTATCATTAAGAAAAATCAGTAAGTGGATTGGCTGTGTTAAGTATGGATTTTTTTTCCCATAATGTATATACTGGATATCATTGCCACAGTAACCACATTATTATCTGCCTCCGCCTTCCTACTTTCTTTGCCAGATGTATACCCATAACTATTTATAATGGTGAGGTGGGGCTTTTTTCCCGTTCTTCAAAATTGCTCCAAATTATATTTCTTCCTAATGAAGAAATATTAGTACCTTTAGTAGTTGTTTGAACTGCTCATTACCTCTGAATTCAGAATAAGTGTTTTCCCCCTTTTCCTTTCTGTTTTGCTCACATTTGTCTAAACCAAGCCTGTAATTAACTTTAAATCTGTCTTTTCTGTTCCATATTCTGTTATAATGCTGTCTTACCTTAGATATATTATGACATAAAACACCATGTAACAGTAAAAAGAGAGAGAGAGAGAGAGAGAGAGAGAATGCCCTTCAGAATAGCAGACTTCAAATGTATGAAGGATCCCAGATAAACAGGGTTAGCAGAGCAATACTCCAATGCCCAGAGAAATTAAAGTGAAGGAAACCTTTAGAAATAAAGATAAATAAAGATTGGGAAAATAGGGGAAAATTAAGGTGGTCGCAGGAAATTTATAGCTGGGATTAAAGAAAAAAAAATAAGAGAGAAATCTTAGAAGTGAAAGAAACTATTGGGAATGGTTTAGTGGTAAAATCAATCTAGGAGCATTTACATCAAATGAGAAATTAGGATATACCCTTGATATTAATTCAAAATCAAGGGCCATGATCTCCAGCCAACTGGAAGCCATTTTTAGAACTAGATTTGTTCCAAAACTCAGGAAGCTAATTGATATTAATTTTCCCAAATTAGTTGTTAATAGTTGCAAGCTAAATCCAAGTAGCCAGAGATATGAATCGCTGTTAATAATCCTGAATGTACTGTGATGCAAAGGCATTTTGCTTTGTAAGGGCTGCATTGTTGAACAGATATCTGAATTTTGGCAAAAAAATAAAACAACCCTTAAGCTCAACTGGAATTGCTTTTGCAGTTGGTATTACTTGAACATTTCACATTGTGGGGGTCTTAACCTTGAAAGCTGCAAATAAAAAGCTTGGGAATGTCTTGAGCAGCCTTTTTGCCAGGCTTGTGAGACCATACAGCTTATGGATGGGTCTTAAATCAACCCCTAAATAGTCTTTGTTTTCCTGCCTGTAACACAGTAGTTGCAAATCTTACAAAGACATTGTAGGTTGGACTCACTTGTGACAACACAGACATTGCTAATTTAGTGTTACATTAGACTGATGTATGGTGATTCTGCAAAATTCTCAGCTGATACAACTAGCATGACTCCACTAAATTCCATGAGCACAGACTAAATTACAGCTTCATATAGTCAGAATCAAAACTGATGCAGTAAAGCCATAATGCAATCCTGAAAATATTGTTAGGGCTGCATACTACAACACTGATATGTAAAGCTACTAGACTATGTAGACATAGATTTATTTTACTTAAAAATACTGAAATTTGTTCAATAAAAGACAAACATGATAATAGTTAATATGCTGCATATCTGAAATGTAAAAATATTTTTATCTACCAATGGTAGAAAAAGGGTCTCACAAAGAATCACATTTAAAAGAGAAAACAGGTAATCCCCAAACCCAGGAATGTAAAGAAGATAGCTTTTTTAAAGCAGTATTTTGTGAATAAATATCCCAATGTCAAACTCGTTTAACTTGACTAGAAAACATGAAGCACAAATGCAAAAGATGCTGGTTTAGACAGAGATAAAAGGAAATCACAATTTTAATGCTGCTGGTGTCAAAGAGGTTTTGCTGTTAATGACAAAAACATTAATTGTGTCTCTCCTCAGTTGTAGATTGTAGAAGGTTGTTTTCCTGTTTTGGTTTCTTTGAATCTTCACCACTTCAGAAATTTGATTTTTTAATTTTCCTCAGTTGTCAACAGAATTTGAACTGACTCACTCAAGTACCTAGATTTGCCTGTTCTAGTTTATATGCCATTTCCACACAAAGAGTACGTTAGCCAAAACATGGGGAATAGTGAATTAAACTAGTAATATTGTCTGCAAAGGATATCTCTGGGTTCCTGGTTTGGCTGTGAGTGTCAACACTGCCTTTCTTATACGGTGTCCCAGATATAGCATGTGAGGTGTCCATACAGAAAAAGAATAATGCTTGGGAGAAGGTAAATTGTCGGCTGTGTAATAAACTTTCAATACATGAAAAATTATCCACTGAGTTGCAAATTACAACTGGAAACCATACCAGCTAGCAAAGAAGCAGAGATTTTGATTACTTAAAATGGATGTCTTGCTGAAAAAAATTCAGCATCTAGCATCTGGGACCATTGGTGTGGGCTCCATTGGAGTTTATACTTTTTATTATGCTTTACTTTTATATAGATATATAGGTAAATATTTAAAATATTTATCACCAAACCTGTTTAACAGAAAGAAATCCCATTCTGAGAATGGTGAAGAAGTCCAGAACAAGCACAATAAATATCTCTAAGTACAACAGAACAGAAAAAAATTAGTGATGAATGAACCATGATATATTCCACTAATCACACAGTTCATGAAATAATAATTTATGATTGCTAGCTTGAAATATTATACCAGAAATATTTTCTTCATTAAGCATGCAGAAAAATACAGTTCATACAAAAAAGTACACATATGGATAACATCATAACAGCTTCTGAATAAAGTCATTTTTTAAACAAGTCTACACCCTATTCATACTGGAAATGGGCTGTATCTCTTTATTTAATCAGGCAAAATAAAGTTTGAGACTTTTTTCAATGGCCTTGCCTCCCTCAGAAAGAACAGGAGAGGTACGTGGGAGGAAGAACTTATATACATCTGAATAAAACAGAGTATTGTACAGAAATTAACCTTCTTTCATAATCAATATTACAGCAATGACCAAAACAAAAAATAACCAAATATGAGTAGTACACGATTTCAACTATCATTAGTTAAGGAGGGTTATAGAATAATTATATCTGTGTATATATAGTATTGACTGAATAAAAATTAGAAAGATTTCAGAATGTACCAAGCCACTCCAGAGAGAAGACAAGCCAAACACAAAGGAGGATCTCCATTCTCCTAACCCCTCGCACCCCAGCTCCAAAACACAAAGCAAACTAGTCCCAAGACGGGTCCAAAGGACGAACAATAAAATAATGCGTCTCAATAAACAATAAACTGTGTCTCACTACAAAGAAGACCCAACACAGTGCCTGGAGTCACTCAAACATCCCTGGAGAGAGCCAAAGATGCACAAGAAAGCTTGTGCATGTTTCAATCTACATAGGAAAAAAAAAGGTTGTGACACGTGGGAAGTTCTCAGAGAGAAAGGCTCAACTTTGCATTAAAATTATGTCCTTTTACTATTCTAGAGACAGAAAAGCATATAGGACACCATAACATCAAGCATTTAGGTGATGAAGTTTTCTGTTCTTTCAAGACAGTGTTTTTTTCACTAATTTTTCCCTTCTAACCAGGTTGCCTTTCTGGCTAATCCCATCTCATTTGCACTCTAGGATTTCATCATTTCATAGGGCAGAGTTATCAGAAGTTAGTTTTCTCACTTGTCTGTCTGATGTGACAGTCCCCTTTGTTTTTAGCACTTGTCTTCCACTCTTGAGCAGTGTCTTTCTGCCAGAGCGCTGAAGGGATGTTTTTTGATCTGCCGAGGAAAATGTCATGAGTACAGCTCTATCATAATATATATTTAAATAACTATGAAAGTGTTCAATTAATGTACAAATTAAGAATACTCATTTCATCTTGATCATATGTATTGGGTCTGGCTAAGTTCATTTCCCCTACAGCAGCCCTCACCTTCCTGGGCTTTGCACTGATGGTTAGAAAGGTGTTGGTAACACTACCACATTATGTATTAAATATCTCTCATAATGACTCTGTTGGTCTCAATTTTCAGCATCCAGCATTAAAATACTTCTCCTAAATGGTAATTGACACGTGATAGGTGTGTGCCTGCTCAAATGGCTCCACAGAACTTGTCTTGTTTTTCCCTGAGCATTTCTGGGGAAGGGACTTTGAAGTCAGTTTTAATTTTTCATCTTAGTTTTGCTTACAATAGGAGAATTTATAAGGGGTTGGCAACTGCAAATCTGGTATGTACACCTCAAGATTTTTATTCAAGGAACAAGGCTAATAATATTTTCAGGCAGGGATGATCTTAGCATTTCAGCTCAAGGCTCAACAGTTTAAAAGAAACCACAATTTCTATATTAGTTTCGCTTTGCAACAAAAGGCATTCCCCTACTGAATCAGAAACAACTGCTGGAATGCACTAATCAGGCCTTAAATAACATGGAAGAAAGTCGATAATTTACGTTTGGTGAATTGTTCTTTTATTTAGCTCATGAGAACTGTCAAGCCCTGCCAAAGGACTTTGTGTTGAAGGGTGTTTCAAAAATACCTCTCATACCTGCCTGAGACTTTGTAAGAGAGAGTTTTCAGAGTGTTTATACAGGCATCATTAGACATACCTCATGCAAATCTTGCATGAATCTTTGAATAAGAAACACTCAAAGGTCATAATGTGTGAAGTATTTAATAATGACACATTGCCATAATATGTATGAAGTAATGATTTAGGCAAAACCACTACTTTCAGTAGTGGCAAATGACAACAAAACAAAGAAAGATTTTGCATCTGCTTACCAGGATTTAAAATAGTAACTGTAGGATTAAGAACACGTCATATACACTGAAGAATGTACAATTTAAGAGCTATTATTTTCCCAATGAGCTGAAGAGTAGTGATGTGCCTGATTGGGCCTGTGCTCTGGGAGGTATGTGAGGTTTGTATGGGTCACACACTTTTTCCACATACAGGGCTTACTTGAGCTGAGCACCAAAGGAGAGGACAGAAGGAACTGGGACAATCAGGGACAGTAGACCGTGAAGTATAACTTGAAGCAAAAACAATCCATAAGGTCAAAAAATCTGTCTTTGAATATACAAAAAAGTGCAGACCCAACAAGTAAGCTACTCAAATGTAAAGAGGTACTGCGAAGTAAGACTTTACAGAAAATATGTTATGTAAAACAATCCACAGCTATTCTGTTTTCTTGTCTGTGTTGTGCCTATTAAAAATACTTCAAATGACATGTGCTTACTGAGAAAGCAAAAAATAAGTAAAGTGAGCATCTTCTAAGGAAAAGTTAGCTTCTGGAACATACATACGTACATCTTGGGCTCTCTGGGTCAACAGTTATTTCCCCATATTCTCCAAATTCTTGATGTGGCTGGTTAGCAAGATTTAGTAAGCTTGGTTTCTTCAAGGAGAAAATATTGCAGGTATGTTTCCAAGTGCAGATTTTATAGCCCTGCTGTTTTGTATCAGTGGCTGTCCTTTCAGCACTGTGGCTATGTGTCTGTAAAAGTGGTCCCTGTGAAATGAGAGCCTGGTGCATTAAAGAGGCATAAAAGAGCTATTCTTTCACCTAACAGCATTTAGTGCCTGCACATGAATGCAGCTAGTCAAACATTAGCAGTGCTTGTGCCCTTCCTGTGCTCTGATTTAGCACTGGAGGAGGCAAATGTAAAATCAGGGAGTACAGAGGTCAGGGGATGTAGGGCAAAAAGAAGGAGGAATTGGTTTTGTGCTAACCATGTTGCTCTGTGAGATTTAGCTCAGTATTTTCAAGATGGTTTGAACTAGGTTACAGTGAAGGCCAGCTGGGATGAGGATTACTAGCTGTATCAGATGACATCTCTAATTATGCTTCACACCAAGGCCATGTGGCTATTCAGGAATGTGTTTTTCAAGGCAGTGTGAAGGAACAGGCAGCAACACTCTAGGCTGAATCAATAAAATTGCTCAAATGCATCAGAGCATGCTAGTAGGTCAGGATGACCTACCAAAACATGAGCCTGTCAAACCTGCAGTATGTGGTGCATACTCTCAGTGATTTCTGCTAGAGTGATTTCTTAGGATTTCTGAAAGGCACTTCAAATATCTAAATCTTTTTGTGAACATCTAGCTTATACAATTCCTTTCAGGGGAAAAATCTTAGAAGGTCATTTAAAAAAAGGTAGAACAGAAGGACTGAAGAGCTCTCTTGTGTAAGACAATAAACAAAGATTTTGTAACATGTATTGTTTATCTACCTTTACACATGCACAATTTTTTTCTAACATTAGTCAAATTACCAAATTATGCATGTTAAGTTTCACCCATACCTAAATGACCTGTGCTTCAGAGATCTTTAGTCCAATTAGTGATCACTTGTGCAGTGCTAGACTCCAATTATAAATCAGGAATACATAAATAAGCATAGAGGTAAAAAAATGGCATGGGAAAGTCATAAGTTGGTCATGCACAAAAGTTCAGAGCAGCACATGTATAGATTCCAGGACAGACTAGATGTGAGAATGAATTTCCAGTAATCACTTTTGTTGACACAGAAGGCAGTAGCTTAGTTGTTTGCATGTAATAAAAATAATGATTATCTACAAATATTTGGCATTTAAAATACCTGACATCTAGTACAACCAACCTATGTCTTGGTTGTAATCTCTGGCTCATTTGTCTTGTGCTCCTTAAAGCAAAAGAATGCATGTCGTATGGCCTTAGTGGACTTTGTTCTGTGCAATTTTTTCCACACTTTTCATTAATTTTTGAGTTGAGCATCTTTTATTGTTTGGGAGAAACAAACTTTTCCCACTGGGATTTTAGACATTAAACTTGAAAAGGAATTTCTTCCTGTTCTCATCAGCTGAGAAGAAAAAAATATTCTATTTTGTCCTGCATTGCAGAAAATAACACATTTCACAACAAATGATCTTCATTGTTTCTGACAGCTAAGCTTTGCTTTCTTCAATTGAAGTTTTTTTCCTAAGCATTCTTCCACAAGATATTTATTTGTTAAGAGGATGCCCTAATAATATCATAGGTCTGCAAAATATTCTTAAAATAACATAAAAATACTAATAAAAAAGTCTGTATTGGTGTTGATCATAAGGCTTATTATTTGAAAAGAAAAATAATGTTTTTGTTTGTAAAAATAAATACTACTATTAAGTATTTAACCATGCAAGCATCTATGGCTGGTAATTACTGTTGTTTAAATAAAGACAAATTATTTTCCTAAGAACATATTTATGCTATTGATGCCACCAATGATTTTCAATAAAGGATAATGTACTGGCAGTTAAAATTAAGAATTAAGAGAATTGATTTGTCATAGTAATCCTAACTTAGAGGTGATTCAACAAAAATATTTGTCTCATAAACTCAAAAAGAAAAATCTCTTTTAAGAAGATTATTTTTTTCACTAGAATTGTTATTCTTTTGTAATGAAAAGTGTTCTTGGAAAATGAGCATTTAATATATAACCAATTAGTAAAACCATTAAGCCAATTACCAAACACAATTTCTATATTAAATGTTAATTAAAGTCAGAGGTATTTTTAATAGGATTAATAGGGAGAAAACAAAATTTTAAAAAAAGGCAATTTAGCGTCAGTATAATCTATTAATCAAGAACTGTGTTTGGTTTTCACAGACATATTTATAGCAATATTTACAGTAATGGTTTATTTAACATACAGAAGTTAAATTCATATCCAAAGGGCTTGAAAATTGAGTTAAGCCTTTTGTTTGTGTGGTTGAACACAAGTGAAATATATATTTTAAAGCAATTGCTAAAAATAAAATATCAGCAATACTCCTTTGATCCTAACA